>CM068838.1:19364743-20564743 GCA_028554795.2 Sinohyriopsis cumingii | reverse complement strand
GAGTTGAACTTGTTTCAAAAAGGACAGATCATTCATTTGGAAGCTATTTTTCATACTGTCTGATGTCGTGCGGCTCTCCTAACACTACGTTACCAAAACAGTTCAAGTTGGACACTATTTCTATTTTTCTTAAGGTTACTTTGATATTGATTAAAAGGCACTCATGCTGGGGACACCACATTGTTAATCCTGTTGATGAGAAAAAAACTGAAGTTGGATTTTTTAATGTCATATAGAATGAAATAAATAAAGCTTGTACAACAGTTTAGTGACTAGCCAACTGAAAGTTGAATGCTTTGAATAAACCAGAACATAAATGGTTTGTTGCATTATTGACTTGACAGTGATAAAATGCCAGATCAGATGGTGATGCTATGTACAATTACCATTACCTTAGAATAACAAGTGATGGTAATAAGTCATGCCAAACTTAACTCCACTGCTAGGCAGTAATATAGAGTTGTAGTTTAATCATGCACATTCCAGACCATGAGTGTTATGCATTAATGATACATTTGGAGCCAGCATGGTATAATTTGCATCAAGAACCAGCATTTTACAAAACTTTTTTTTTAGTGTCATTAAGTAGAGTGTGTTCAATAATTGTCATGGCAACCTGACAGTTTTTGTCAATTATAGATGAATCATGGCTCCAAATTGTTACCTGGAGTACATGTAATTTATTGGCATTGTTTCCATCAATCTCATACACAGCTAGTCCATCTATTAAACAATGGTGACATCTGGGGGTTTAGTATAGACATCCGTTGTCTTCTCCTGTTAGAGACAATTGGCTTTAAGTCAAAGAAATTGAGTATGGATTTTCTGATATTTATTAGCTTACTTTACAAGGTAAAAAAATGTCATCTAATGGCTTTACAAAATAAATTTTACATTAAACCCTTACTGCAGTGTTGTGCAAGAAGAGTAAAAGAAAAGTGCACCATGTTATAAACGAGATTGTCTGGTATAGTTTATACATAGTATTTCTGTTACATAATGTAATGGAATCCATTTACCATAAAAAGGGCTGTGTTATGGTGAGAAAATGTATGTCCAGACTGCTGAAAGTCTTTCAGAAAATTATTTGAATGTTCACAATACATGATCTTGCATATAAACATCCACATTTGTCTTTTTGCATGTCCCTGCTGCCAAACAAGAGGTTGTGAGTTCAAAACTTGCAGCAGCATTCCAAGTTTTGTACTTTTAAAATTTTGTTATATTTTTTGTTTAAACTTTTAAACTCGCTCATCCCAATTTTTTTATTTATTTCTTTTTAATGTTTTTTATTCCTATCCTTGGACAGGCAGTGTAAGCTAGTCTGATAGATTTTACAAGCTTGTAAAAAAAAAAATGAGCTTTTATAATGTCCTTCATTTTCAACTTTCAGTTAAACTTTTTTGCTTGTATCTTTGCATTGTGCCTTTTGGGGGATACCAAAGCTTACTTGGCACTAAATAGTTAGGAATGTGCTTTTATACTCTAAAAACCACATATACACACACACACACACACACACACACACACACACACACACAGACATGTTATATCTCCAAAGAAAATGTTGCACACTATATTCATAGAGTACATGTATATTTAAATGTGACATATCCAAGGACACAGTTGTGCTGTAAATTTATACAGTATACACTGTATTTAAATAGCTTATGTTACAGCATGAATATGTATCAACCGAATACACAGAATTATAAATCATTAAATAAGTCACCTGGATGACATGCAGTATATGAAAAAGATAAAGCAGACTGTGAATCATATTAGGGTATGTCTACAAGCAAAATACACAAATATTCTGTTAGCAATACATGCATTCCCAGGTATGCAGGGCCTTCGTAATGGGTGGGCAATATGGTTAACCACTCAGGGCAACATTTTGCAGAGGTTGTGTTATTTTTTTCTGAGAATCATGGGGCACTCAAGGTAACACATAGCCTGGGGTGCAGATTTGGCCAATCACAAACTTGACAGCCCAATTTTTATGATACCAGAAAGGAAAGGTAAGAAAATCAAATGACCCATAATATCACCTAGTTTTAACTTTCAACTAAAATTCAGTAGGGTTACCCAGTTACTGTTTACTTATGACAGATATCAAAATCATTGTTTTATTGGTGCAATATTAATTGTTTTTATATCATATAAAAACTTGTTTTCTCTGCAACTTCCTCCCTTCACAGAATTTTTAATTACAAATTGGAATGAAACACTTAAAAACTGGAAAGAAATTTGTCCTGACAACTTAAAGTGTAAATAAAAGAGATTTTAAATGCTATTTCTTGCTAGACCACTCCAGTGGCCTTGTGGTTAGAGTATCTGCCCCAGATGTGAGAGGTTGTGGGTTTGAACCCCAGCCGAGTCATACCAAAGACTTCTAAAAATGGTACTAACACTGCCTCGTTAGGCACTCAGCATTAAGAGGTTAGTGTTAGGACTGGTCAGCCTGGTGTCAGGATAATATGACTGGGTGGGACATCATGCTACATGTCTGCGGCATGATGCCTCATTGCTAGACATCATTTTAAACTGCCACATTGCAGACATCGTAGTGATATGACTGGAAAATTGTTAAAGCTATGTTAAAAATCTAAATCACACACACACACACACATTTTTTGCTTGAATGCAGTTTTGTACTTTGTTCAACCTTGGAAACTGGTTCATGAGGTACAGCTCTAACTGGCAATAATGAGTGTCAGTGTTATATAATCCACCTTACAGTGATGATGAAAAATAGAAGTTCAAGGGGGTAAATCAGTTTAGATGCCAATTTTCTCACGCTTTTAGCCCAGTACCTATGGTTGTGACTCATACAGGATTAATTAGATCAAAATCCAATAATGTTCCATTATTGAAGTTGATTAATCCTGTTTGGAAAGTCAGGCTGAATCTTCAAATCCACCATAATCCAATAAAAGCTGGGACCGGATTTGGTGTGGATTCTTTATTGACATCTAACCCTGTTCTAGATTTTAGGCACAACTTTATCACACTGAGTTTATAAGGGAAGTCAGTTTTAAACAGTTCTGTGGTAAATGAATTTAATTTCATGCAGTATGTCTGTAAACTAAGATTCTTCCCTTCACTGGGGATGATTCATTGCTTCTTCCCCTGCCCCCATCAGAAATTTATGCAAAATAAATTGTACTTGAATAAAGGTTACACCAAGAATCAACCTTTGGCTATCATAACACTGCTGATTGAGACGTCCTCTTTTTAATATCTTTGAAACTGGACATATCTGCTAGAAATATATAGGATAAATACATGCAGTTTATAGTCATGTACAGTATTTAAACTTTTTTAATTGTCCCTTGTGTGGGCTGTGTGACTTGCTGAATAGGAGACAAACCTTTGAATAAAAATAGCTAACTTAATATAGCATAATAATTGATCATAGTGACCTTGTTTTGCAGTCGATGCTTATATGTCACTCATCCAGATCCTTTGCCTGCCATTTAATGCATGAACAGTAACTCTCAATATATGTTCTGTCAAGTGTTGTTATTTTCATCAGTAGATATATGTTACAAAATGGGGGTTTAATCGTAAAATTACATTATTTTGACAACTTAGTTTTAGCCAGACTGTAAGATATCTAGTGAAAATGGCTGCAACTTGTAGCTAAAAAATGAAATTTTTTGGCTTTGTGTCATACACATTTGATGAGGATAATGTATTGTGACATTATTGCAAGCAACATATAAAAATCTGCATGCATTTTTCAACAGTTACTGCATGCTACAAGCTTTCTTTGTTTCTGATCAATGTGCATAAACCTGCTTAACCAATCACTGTGAGCCAAAGTAAAATTTCTAGGAAAGTTGACCCAATATGTCCTTTAATGCTGTTTGAATGGGCCAGTCAGAATTAGTTTACAAACACATTCTCTTGTCGATAAAAAAGGGCACTTAGATTGCTGTGCTAGAGCTCTTTCCATTGGTTTATGCATGCCTGTTTTCCTGGGAAACAATGAGATCTTGTTACCAGCACAGGTGAAAAATGAGTTTAGCAGATTGTCTTTTTAAAAAAAATGGAAGCTATTGGGTTATTGATTATAGTGAATATAGAAGAATACTACTTCATTTAAATAAATACAAGTACAGTATACCATATAATGCTCTCCATGGCATCCATAGAGCATAACCACCTTAATGGACTCTGGTACATAGAACCACATAGAACTCAGGTACTCATTATATGGAAGAATGGCAACCAGTCCAGAAATGGGTGAAGATAAAGTAAATTATATATGGGTTTGTCTGGCTAGGATTGGTTGATAATGAAAGTAACGTTTTAGTAATGAATCCTTTGAGAGCTTATCCTGGTGTGACTGGAAAAAAAAACAGTGTTTTATTGATGGAAACTCTTTACTGAAATAAACACTGAATTCTCTGCTGTGAAATTGGAAACATACTTCAAACACTTGTAAACCAAAAAGTGCTGTTGCTCAAAGCTTTTTCTGCACAGAAGCTTGCATCAAGGATATCTATACTCACGTAGGTTTTATAGGAGCATTCAGAAATTTAAAGTTATTGAATTTTAATATAATTAAGTTTCCATAGGTTTACTATGGGAATTAGATTTTGCGCCACCAGTATTAATGTAACACGTGGTAATGTTGTCTATGGGATCCATGCAGCAAGACTGCCTTGTGATGCTATCCACGGCATCCAAAGAGCATATCACCACATAATGACACTGCATTGTAATGCCATCTGTAGTATCCAAGAGCATTCCCCCTTACAGTAAGACCTCCTTGTAATGTTCTTGTCCATGACATTCAAAGAGCATACCACATAAAGTAACATTGCCTTGTATTTCTGTCCGTTGCATCCATAGGGTGTGACCTTACAGTAAGACCGCTTTGTAATGCTATGGCATGTCTAGAGCATACCACCTTACAGTAAGACTGCTTTGTAATGCTATGGCATGTCTAGAGCATACCACCTTACAGTGAGACTGCTTTGTAATGCTATGGCATGTCTAGAGCATACCACCTTACAGTAAGATCTTTCTGTAATGCTGTCCATGAAATCCAGAGAGCATACCACATTATAGTAACACTGCCTTGTAATGAAGTACATGATATCAATAGAGCATACCACATCATAGTAACACTAGTTTGTAATGAAATACACAACACCCATCGAGCATACTGCCTTCAGTAAGACTGCCTTACAATGAAGCACAGATAGATATAATTACCATGCATACTCGCATATAAGCCGACCCCCAAACTGAACAGGTATAAATGCTAAAAAGTACATGACCCACGTATAAGCTGACTTACAACTCCGATGCATCTCAAGATGCTCGAGGTAAGTTCTAAATGCATTTATTTAGGCAAACTTGTATTTAAAAAAATTACATGTATACTTCTCAAGGTTGATTATGAAAAAGAAATGGTATAAATTTGTTTGAAAAGTAATTTAATTTTCTGTTTTCTTATAAAGTTTCAGAAATAATGCTTCGAAAATTATGCTTACACCATACCTGTCAACTTTCACGCCGGGAGGGTATAAAACCTCCAGATTTTTGGGGTACTCCATGCCTTACTCCTGCTTTCATAATATCTTCTGATTTTTGCAGAGAACTCCTGCTCATTACTTTATGGGTTCGATTTTCATTTCTTCTAAACAAGAAAAGTCCTACATGTTCTGTTGTATCACCTGTGAATTATTGTTATGATGAAATAATTACTTTAATATAAAGAATTCGCTTCTTCACTAAATAGAATGTTGTTTAAACATTCATGCAAATTAATGATTTTTTTAAAAACCTATACAATAATAAAAAAATAAACCCCCCAAAAAAACCACAACAATAAAATCATCCACAATTAATTTCAATCACAAGAATGATTACTACGAATGCTGTAACTCCATATGCTATAGCTCCATTCCCACGAAAAAAACTTGCACGAGTGAACACCTGGCATTTTTATACCATATATACCAATGTTAAACTGGTATAGTTGCCGGTCAAAATTCCCTCTTATCTCAAGCCAGTTTCAGGTACTTTTTTATTAACTGGCCTGCAATGCTGTCGCAAAACGAAAGACAAATTCGCCAACTATCATCATACTGGAGACACCAAAACATAAAGCTTTTCATCGTGTGGAATGTTTGTTCAGCAAAAACACAAACTAAAATTGATTGATGTTGATCTTAGTTGAACTCAATGAGAATTTTAGCCTTTATTATTACCACTCTTTGTGAACATGTAAATTATGATGGTTATATGCCTTGTACAAATAAACATGCGTACCTTTTTAAAAATATTACCTCAATTTGTAGGATCGCTTGTATTATTGAAAATGAGTATCTTGTGAGCGCGTGATTCAATATAGATGAAACAGCTACTGGGTATTAAGGACTAGCTGAAATGATATCAGGAAGAATGCAATTTGGTCGAAACAAGGAATAAAGCAAAATCTGCATCTATGTTTGGAAATAAGTAAGGATTTAAGTGATGCTATGCAAGCTTTGCACTGTGTAAGTACTGTACATTATAGTTCAGCATGGTCTCCCTGGTATTTACCTTAATTTAACTTCTTGTTGGAGAAATCAGAATCTATGCACATGCAAAATAATAACAAAGTCGATCATAGTACTTTATAACAGTGTAATAATTATCAGGTCACTGAAAGTTACTTCTTTTTTTTACATGCCTAGGTCTTAGGACACAGAACAAATTCTTGTTTCATGTCCCAAGTTTACAGCCATTACAGTAGTCAACAAAAAGACCTCATTTATTTGGCTTATATGCAAGTATATATGGTAAACAAGTTATTTATGTATTATTGTATTGTCAGTACAGTGTGTATGCTTATTATTCCTCAGTCCTTGTCAAATGACATCCATTGTGTCTTTGTCTTTTAAAATGTTCGTCTTGTTATACATGAAAAATAATAGATTGACTATCTGAACAAAAATTCTTATAGGTAATTCTAGTACTACTTAATCATGTGATTTCCTTCCTGCCCCTTAAAATATTTAAATTGTCACTTTGTTACTCTTTTATTAAAAAGATATTTTAACATTAAAGACTAGAGCTAGATGAGATCTCTATCAACCTTCAATTTTGAGACGGGTAATTCTCGACTGTTTTTATAATGAGAGAGGAGCTTTCAGCTGGGCACAAGTTCAATATAGGTTTCGAGTTTGACCTAGCAGTTAGCATTTATCATAATATGGCTTTGGTTTGCAACAAGTAATTTGACGGTCCCCAACTGGTTTGTAATATTCAATTCAAAGTCTTAATCATTTTGGGGGCCATTGTTTGTTTGGAATGTATGGAATGTTCTCAGTTATTCATCTTGACTTCAGTTGAGCTTTAATGAAATGTGTGATCCTGTTTGATTTGTAAACCAAACAAATAGAAGGGAGTCATTATACAGTATAAAGCAGTCTGGTCAATAAGAATTTTGACTGGAATAGTCTTTGTAACAAAACAAAAAAAACTTGTAAAGAAACATTATAATATCAGTCCCTAAAGAATTCATTGATACAACTGGGTCTCACAAACCAAAATAAATATATCACATGGCTGTATTGAATACATGTGAAATAGTTCCTCTAATTACTTTCTTTTTTTGTATACCCCCCCCCCCCAAAAAAACTACAATTTCGTGACAAGGTCAGGATAAATATGCATTGGTTTGGTGTTTAGGGTGTTTGTTTGAGTCAGGTGAATTTTATCCTTGAACAGATTAGGAGACAAGTGCAAATGAGAGAGTCATAATCATGTTATTTATACAGGGCATAAAAAAGAGTACATCTTGTACTCTTCCCATTCGAAATTTTCCACACGGATTGGATATGGAATCCATATGTACTTTTACAGAAATATCCATATGGACATTTTTATTCTATAACTGAACCATTCTTATGGATTTCAGTGTATCTATATGGAAATGTTATGGATTCTGTACGTATTCCGTATAAAAAATCCCATGAAATATGCAAATTAGTCCATGAGATCTGTAGGTTGCCCATATGGAATAAAATCAAAATTCCATATGGAATTTGGCAATATATACTCCATATGGAATTTCTGATTAATACATGTGGAATTTGGCAACAGTCGATCTGGAATTTGTGAATATTTCATATGGAATTTGGTAATAGTCCATCCCATACGAAATTTTTCAGGCGTAAAGCATATTTCAGACAGTTTTTTTAAAGCGTTTTCTGCCTAAACAATAAAAAATCTGCTTCAGATTTCTATTCATCTGCCTAATGATTCTTAGACATTATTTGGAATCAATGATAAAATATTCACAATAATTTTTAAAATGGATTATTTTGACAGACATTATCAAATAAGACTTAGGTTTTTCTTGTCCTCATTTTCTTTCACTGCATACAAAACTTAATCCATGATGGTATCATTTAAGTCTTTTTCATTTTACTGTATAGTTTGGTGAGATTTCACAAATATTTCAACCAAAACTTTCATTGAAAATGTGGTGAGATCTCACTAAAATGTCACTGAAATAGGTTTCAAAAAAATTTGACTAAAACTTTTGTGAGACTTCACTAAAATTTTGATCATTATATAGTATTTTACTGAAGTTTCAGTAGTTTTTCAGACATTTTAGAAGGTTTCAAATTAATAATAGATATGAATTAAACAGGACTTGATTAAGCAAGGTGATATTAAGTGTGCATGAAAACAAATATACAGATGTTGTACCAAGTGGTCTAAAGCGCTCTCTGTTACGGATTACTGCCATCTCACCTCTGTCTGCATGGGTTCGAGTGTTGGATTTGGCCAATGTGGGTATGTGAGAAAGCTTGCCAGTAGCTTCTTGAGGGTCGGTGGTTCTTTCCGGGAATTTCCCGGAATTCTTCCTCTACCATTAATAATGGCTGCCATGTATAGCTTATTGTGTACTGAAAAATGGCATTAAACTCTACAACAACAACAGATGTTGTAATTATATGACATCCAAGGCAAGATATATGGGAGTTAATAATAATAACAATAATAATAATGACTTTATTTAGAGAAGGTAACTGAATTAGTTACAGAACTAATCTACCTTAAGGCCTTCTGTATGTTATATATAATATAATTACAACATGATGTGAAGAATCTGGCTTGACACTAAATAATTGATTTTTCGAATCAAAGTATCAAGCCTGGAACATGTGCACAGGCATCTGTGAACACATAAACATATATAAAATATCAAATATTAATCTGCATTGAAAAATTCAACTGTGAAAATAATGCAGAATTACAGAAAAGCATCCATTCGAGACATTGATTATAAAAAGAAGAAATGCTAGGAACCTGTCTTATGTCACTTGTACTGCAGACTAGATTTTTGATTAATGTACAAACTATGATGCTGTTGTGGTCTCTTGATTTAGTCCTTGTTCCGTAAGCAGCTGTGACAAACATTTATCATGATATAATTACTCTTATTTTACACTGAATTCTAACACACCTAGAATATTTTGATAATATACACAATAATGCCTCATGATATTCAAAGATTGTACGTGTGGGCCAAGAACATTCTGCAAAGATATGACTGTCTTTGATAGACATGGGTATTTGGCAACCATTCCCACCAGTGATCTATGCTTTGTCCCTCCTTACAGTCATTCTGGAAGTTAATCAGTTTTGAGTTATATAACTTCAAAATCATCCTGGTTCAATTCCTTGTCCTATTTAGCATGTTAGCCGCTACTTTAAAGCTCTTTATGGCACAAAAAGCAAAATGCTAGTCCTGGCCTTCAGTTTTCATACAGATTGACCAATTACGTTCCCATCGACTTTGCATTCAAGCTATTCTCATTGCCGCACATTTTTCAAATCGTTTTTCAATCTCGTATCCCACTCAAAAATTTGAATCGCCATGTTTAGCAAGTATGCTCATTCCCATCAGTTTCCATTAAACAACGATTCATTGAGCAAGTACAAAATTTTGACCAATCAGAAAGCTCGTTACAGCAATCATCTTTTAACTCTTTACTTTCTGCTGGTACTTGCTGCCCTGGCTACTAAGCCTGATAAGCAGCCTGCCTTCTAGCAGCAGTTTGTAGGGTGAACCTCAGAGCATTATAATAGCTGAGTGAGTGAGAACTTCTTGAGTTATTTACATGCTGTCTACATTTTCTGTATCAAGTTTGTCTCCCATGCAAACTATGTAATTTAATGAAAAATAAAATTTTAAACACTTACCAATGTTTTGTGCCACTCATTTCCTCCAACAAGTACGTATAATCCACAGGAATCAATGTTTATATTCACATATTTATAATAAAAAAATATATCTTAATATATGTGTTTAAAATGTATATTAGATTACTTTTCTCACCACTATTTTGCACACCAATGTATCCACTATTTTATTGCAGATCTGGTAATTTTTTATGATACTGCCTGAAGCACGTAAAAAGAAATCTATCTCCCTTGCATTTTCTTCTAAAATAAATGCTGGCTCTGAAACTGCTGTAAAGTCGTCCACATTTACCGGTCTCACGTGTTCCGACCAGATTTGATTGTCTCTCGTTTCATCCTCGGATTCAGATAAATCTGAAATGTCAGGTGTCGAAACAGGACTTGTACTAATGTCCATCTTGAATCTGGTTAAAATCAATATCATCACTTTCAAATCCTTCAAAACTTCCATCAGAATCGTCGTCGGAATACATGAATGTTGACATTTTGTTTTACTGTCACCATTGACCTCGTTTTCAATAGAACTTCCCGCTTATATGCTGTAAAACTACTAATAGAATACATTCATCATTTTATGTAAGGACTATATGCATTGGCTAAATATTATAAAAGAGAACGGATGTTTGTAATTTCATCCAATACAAAGCTTTAATATGAAACCCTTGGCCAGAAACGCATGTATGAGCCAACCGGGACAGAGAGAGTATTATTAGCAGCTTCTATATGCGTCTCTGGGGTTACAAGGCTATTTTTATGGTCGCATATATGCGTTAGCAGAAGGTAAAGAGTTAGATAATAAATGGAGCAAATACTTATTAGAAAGCTCATTGTGGAATGGGACCGGATAGAGGATTATTTTTTTAAAAAAGTTTCGGAGATGATATTTATAAAAAAAAGGGTCTGTATAGAGGAAATTCAGATTTAGGTCAGGAAAAAAGTGAAATTCTGATTTAAAACGGAAAACAAGAAAACTTGTTTGAGGTCATTTAAATCCAGTTTAAGTTGAACAAAAATACAACAACAAAATTTGAAAAAGAAATATAACAAGGAAAGATGTGGAAAGAAGTTATTGTGCCCAAAGTAAACAATAAAATTACAGCTATCAGAAACAGGAAATATAAATCCTGCTGAAAATCATTCAAATTGTACAAGAAACAAAAAATAAATTGTATTATATCTTATTGATATTTTTTTTATTGAAATGTCACTGATATTACAATCACAAAATATCACTATATTTTCAGAATTTTTTACAAACTCTTAGTGAAATTTCAATTACAAATTCCCACTGACATTTTCAGAAATTTTGACAGTCAGTGAAATTTCAATGACAAACTTTCAATGATATTTTCAGAAATTTTGGTAAAATCTCCTAAAATAACATAATTGTAAAAAGGACATTTCACTGAATGTCAAAAAAATTTCAGTGATTTTGCTGAAATTTCAGTCACATTTTCACTAGGGTATAACTTTTATAGAGCATATTTTAATAGAAAGCCACAAAAAAAAATATTTTTCAGAGTAAATGTTAGATCAAGCCCAAAATCCACCTTGCACAGAATTTTCTAAGTCCAAAGATTCATCTATGCTTGTATTACCAGATTTTAATTTTCTGATCATGTCTACATTTTCTCTACTTTTTGGGTCATTTCTTTATCTGTTTTTAGGCATCTGTGGAAATAAATTAAAGAAAATTAACATGCATGTTTTTCTTCAAATTTATATGAGTATATATTCATCTTTCCACACCAGCTACACTGACAGGTATATGTACTCAACTCCCACCAATATTTATATTTGAATCAGATAGTTTAGTTTATTAATTCTTCAGAGAGTATTTTCCATGATGCTATAATACATGAGCCTACTTTCCATATGGAAAAAAGTGCTTATGGATTAAAGTTGCAACTTTATTCCATATGGAATTTTCACTTGCTGTGAAGTACTTATGGAATTGATATGGAATAAATTGTCTAATTCCATAAGTTTTTCAGTCCATACGTAATCCATGAGAAATTTCTGTACTGGTTATTTGATGCCTTGTATAACATGACTATCTATATTCAGTATAATTACCAATTTAGAGAGGTGTTATTTTAGTATACCACAAGCATTATTCGTGGTCTCTGTTTTGTACAGGCTGCACCCTTCACATTAAAATTAGGGCACATAGACAAAAACAACACAGTATACAAGGCATATAAAAATAGCTGTCTCCATCAGTTTCAATCCTGATTTGTGTCCCAACTAATAGGCAAGTCTACAAAGTCATTGAAACACACAGTTTAATCACTTGGGCCAGGCAGCAAGCTTCTCATTGATCAAGGTCACCTCTTGTTAGATTTCTGCAGATTTTATAATTTTTCAGTGCAACTTTTCATTAATCTTGCAATTGTGGCTCATAGAATAAGATCTTATTGAATACAATACATTGTCATACATTCCTGCCACAATTCACAGAGGTTGCAACACCCTGCTTTGTACAGTCTTTTTGATTTTAATACCAGTACACCCTGTTGTTGTCATTGTTGTTGAGGGTTTAACACCATATTTCAGCATATGATAGACTATGCATGGCTGCCAGTATTTATGGTGGAGAACCACTAACACGTGGGAAGCTGATGGCAAGCTTTCTGGTATACCTACACTGACTGAGCCTGAGACTCTACTGGTATTTGATTTTAGAAAGGTGTCAACTAAGGCATACAATAACACTTAGAGAAATGAATACAGTCAAACCCGGTTATCTCGATTACGTCGGGGCTGTAAAAAAATCGTCGACATAACCGGGTCCCAAGATATCCGGGTTCATAAAAACCGGTAATTTTAAAAATGTCCTTGAGCATTACTCCTGTCTCTTGCTGGTGTTTACTGGAATCCCCTCCCACTGCATGTTACAATAAAATAAACAAAACGCTTAATTGATAATAAAATGAAATGAACTAACCTGGTGTTGTTATCATTTATTCCTTTTTTATCATCATAAGTAATTTATTAAAGAAAAAATATATCTATGAACTCCTTATATCACATGTAGCGTATGCATCCATTACTGTAGTGTGCATCACTTATGTCAGATAACACACGACGCATTTTTATAATTGATGTGAATATTGAAAAACAAATCATGTTTGGTTGTACTCAGAGGTTTGAATATGTTATCAGATTGAAAAATGGATCAAAGAAAATCACAAACGAGAGAGTGAGAGAGAAACATCCACCGATTGCTTTCAGGCACCCGCCATTCACGCATAACGCGGTGTTAGGTGCAAAATAACCAAGATTGTATTATATCCAGGTTAATATATGACAGTATCTCGCAGATAAAGATCAATAAATGTTTTTGAAAATACATGTACATGTACATGTACATTGACTGTGAATGCAAATGAGGAAAAGCGATCCTATAAACCAACTCTGCTAGACGCCATCATGTATGCCCGTGCAGCTTGGAACAGTGTATCGCCGAAAACCATTCAAAACTGCTGGTTCCATTGTATTTTTCCGGAAATTTCTGATGAAGAATTTCACCAGCAGTGTTTAATTGCACAAGAAATTAAAGAGCCTCAATCAGAAATAGGTCTTGAAGCGATGGCTGATGAGATTGCGGACTCCATAGGCATTGCTCGGGATGAATTTTCTAATTATGTTCACGTGGATGATGATGCCAATGCCTATGGTGAACTTACTGATGAGGAAATAATCCAATCGGTGACAACGAAGCAGATACAATCATGCAAGCAAGATGATGATGATGATGATGATGATCAGCCTATCACTGTCCCAAGCTACAGTGAAATGGCTGAATGCATTAAAAAAATGAAATTGTTTGTGGCAAGTGTCGACGGTGCCGAGCATATGTATGAAAACGTAAGCGCTTTTGAATCGTTCGTTACAGATCAGCACCGGAGTAAACAAAAGCAGACTGATATTACTTCATATTTTCTACAAATCGATCGCTTTTGCTGACTATTTCTTGTACAATTTCTGTGAGATTGACGTTAAAAAGTTGCATTTTGTCGAATTAAGCGGGTCCACATGTTACTTCGGACCGAAACTTATGCCCGACATAACCGGGTTATCGACTTAACAGAGGTCGAGATAAGCGGGTAAAAAATAGCATAACAAAGAAGAATTTTTTCGGGACCGGACCAAAACGCTCGACATAAGCGGGTTGTCGAGATAAGTGGGTTTGACTGTATAAGTAATTTATTTATGTTATTTCGTATCTTTTATTTGTGGTTTTAATTTCCATGGTTAAGAGTTATTCTAACATTCTAAGTAGCTTGTTCCAGTAGAAATGAATATTTATAACATAATGCCAAAATTACAAATAGCTTGACTTGTTTGTATTATGACAAGACCAAAATATTATTCATAAAAGTTGAATTATTTTTGGAAATGTCCCTGCAACATTTTTTATATGTTTGGACTGGAAACTTGTTGACTGTAAATTGCCTTGATCCAACTATATTTTAAAACTCTTAGCTGCATGTTGTTTAATGTCATTATATATTTGTCGAGTATAATATCATTACAGTGGGTTCCATACACATGTGCACACACTCATGTATACATTCGCACAAACACACTTGCAGTGTAACAACATCATACGTATGAAGTCACTTTTTACCTAAATGTATTAAAGGGCTATATAACCTCTGGAAAAGATCTGACATAAAATGAAGTCAATCGCAATATCTCTGTATTATTTTTATTTAATAATCAAAATGAAAAGTTCCTATCAGTAAACAATAATGTCAATGACAGTCCTGTAAAAGAAACTGTTTATGAACATCAAGAAAAAGTGTATAATACCTTTGGAAATCTTTAGTAATTTACAGTCTGTTGTCAGTCAGCCAAACAAGTTTTCTTTTGTGGAAAACGTGTGGTTGTGATAACTGCTTCATGCTGAAATTTTTTATTCACCACACCCTTTTCAATGTCCATTTGATAGTAGTAGTCTTTGACCTTCAACCTTTGCAGATTTGATGAATGTTCATTGCTTATGCAGCTGTTATTTTATGGACATACTTTTACCCATTCAGTTCTGTGTAATGACCTTAACTTTGACATAGATATTCAGATTATAGATTTTCTGATTTTGGTTTGATTAGACCATTAGGTTCATAAAAAAATTAAATTTTTTAGAAAGCTTGTTTATACAGAAATGATCATCCATAAATGTCCTTTAAAATATTTAAGTCTCATCAAACGATTAGAATATTGGGCCTTGGTACTAATCCTAATGTGACAAATACATTATTTTGGAAGGATTTTAATTAATTTTCAAACAGTGTATAATTAATACCCCACTTGACAAAGTTTGCATAGTACTAATCACAATCTGGTTTTCTTAAGACAACTTTACTGACAGTTGTTGTATTTTATTGGTGCACATGCAGTGTATGCATATTTAATTTGATGAGATCTCCCAAGAAATAAGTTCCCAGCCTTTTAGATCATCACTTACAGCAGTTGTGCTTTGATTGCCTATCCTCCTATTACTTTAGCAGCTTAACTTCATTAAAAACTAAATCTGTCATATTACCCTGATTGGAGGTAACCCTGATATTGGGTTCCACAGCACATTAGATATGATGTGATAGAATCATCTTTCCAGCATTCTATGAAATTATATTCAGGAGCTGTGCTGCATTGTTGTCTGTACTCCTGACTTAGTTGTGTGCAGCATCCCATTTATATTGCATTTTTATATTGATGACACTTGGAATAAGTTTGAGCAGTTTGCAACATCATTTACACAAGTTATTGCACTGCTTCGGTGGCCTAATGGTTAGAGTGTCTGCCTCAGATGTGGGAGGTCGCAGGTTTGAACCCCAGTCAAGTCATACCAAAGACTTCTAAAAATGGTACTAACAGTTGCCTCATTTGGAGCTCAGCATTAAGAGGTTAGTGTTAGGACTGGTTAGCCTGGTGTCAGGATAACATGCCTCGGTAGATGGGTCTGCGGCGTCACACCCCAGTGTTAGACATCACTATAAACTGCCACACTGCAGACATCTTAACAATATGATTAAAAAATTGTTAAAGCTACATTAAAAATCCAAAATATAATCAAGTTATTTCCCTTGATTTTCCATCTTCTTTCTTGGATTTTAATGAAATGAGCATGCAACTTTATTTTGATAAAACCTTGAATGAATTGATTGAGTGAATGAGTTATGGCCCATGATTGTCTGTTTTCTGTGGCATTACTTTACCATAAATGGATTACATGTACTGCCAAATCTGAGTTGCAACTTTAAGCTTCATAGTGATGAGACCTTGAATATTTAATTTCCAGGGTTCCACATCATCATTTAAAAGAGTATTGTTACTGGTTGGTCTTTCCCTTACTATGGTTTCTGAGCAAGGGAATTTAAATGCAATTTAAGCCAGTTACACCACTCCCTTGATAACTCACGAACCTGCTTATAATGCGGGGTCAGGCATGGATCCCATTTTTTTATAATCAGAAAATACACCCAAAAATTGATCCCTGTTTCTTGAACTGGAAGAAAATTGCAATCAGTTGGTAACTGAAACATTGATATGTCACTTGTTTTATGGTTGAAAACGATAGATAGGACCTGGAAATTGTAATCAACATTTTTAAATGATCAACTTTTAATAAGATGTCATATAAATGTTACATTTTCTTTCCAAACGACATTCTTAGTTCATCGTAATTAAAGATATTCAATGAAACTTCAGTCTTTTAAAATGTCACATACGCTTAGTGTAGGCAGTACATTGATAATTAAATGCCAATTACATAATTTTTATTAAGTAAAATTTGTGTTTTAATTTTGTCTTTTAGTTCCTCTTAAGTGTAATCATCATAAATGCAATGTGTATTTAAACATAAAATATGTCAATCTATCGTAACAGCTATGTCCGCAAGCGTTTCTCTGAGAACCTAATAAAATGCCAACCATGTTTTGATAACTGACTTGTGGAAGTATTTATTGTTGCAATGAATTAAAAGCTGGCCTCCTTTGTATTTTCACGTTAATTATGTCTTTTGAATCAGATAAAGGAAGTGGAATAAAAAAAAGTTAAAAGACATGCAAATCCTACATACTAAAAATCTAGCGGCCCCAGTCATGTGTCAGGTGAACTCACATCACTTGATCAATCTAACAGTTTTATTGTGTATGTAACACAATTAAACTACCTTAAATTAACTGACTAATTCATAGCTGTGATCAAGGATAGCAAGGCAACCAAGCGAAATGAATACTTCATAAAATAAAGAGCTTGGTTTCAAAGATTCAGACCATTGGGGGGCAAGCGAGTTTCAGAGAATTCCTGAACTGACACTTAGAGATGATCTCAAGGATGATAAGAAGTTTCACTTTTACTTCCAATGAAATAAAGACATCAGTATTGTACTAACAGAACAATACAAAAATTGAGTTTCAACTTAACAATTGTCTCATGAAATAAATAGCACTAGTTTTTTACAAAAAAGAATTTGTTTGGTCGTGTATCAACAGTTAGTCTAGTTCCCTGCTGCATTGACTCCTGACTTGGCATTGTACTATTAAATACCACTCCGGTAACCAGACTAATCAACAAAACAAAGCAGTGGCATAATACACAAATGTTTTTGCATACACATGATGGTTGAAGAAACCAGTTGGAACAATCTTTCACATGTTGGACATTTTAAAAATAAATATTATTTATACAGAAAAACAAACAACTTCATTAGAAAAAGCACATTATTAACAGTTATTATCAGCGTGATTGTAAAACAAGGATTCAGTCATTAAACAGCCCAGTTCCATACACCACCACCACTACCCCATGGTTTTCTCAATGTCTAAGTGGATTTTTTTCAATATTTAGAGGTCACTTATAGTGCGGTCTAAGTTTGTGGACCCCGTAGTGCATGAGTTATCAAGGGAGATATGTATCAGATGAAAAGAACTAAAATGTTTTCCTAAATCAGTAGTATCAGACGTTTTCTCAGCTGACATAAAATAATTGATGGAAATTGCATTGTTTGTTTCTGTTTGCATACATGTGTATCTGTTTGTAATGAGTCCCTACCAACCAGTTGCATACTAATCTTGTATTAAAACTTCATGCCATTTAACATAAATTAGATTTACATAAGCATCCCAACACCAGGAATACTCCATGATTTTTAATTTCGAGACTGTGTACCAATAACTTTGCATTTAGCACATTATAATAGGAGCAGAGTATTTGACTAATGGGCAATTTTTGCATATATTTATCTTGAGATATCATCTTTGGATATCAACAATAATCATCTGAACAGTAGGCATGTCAGATTCTCAAATTTCTCAGTGGTGGGCAGGGAGATGAAAGAAAAACAAGGCGAGTAAAAATGCAAGCAGAGAAACAGTTTCAAGATAAGAAGTACAGTTTTTCTAAACTTCATCAATATCGGACTCAAAGCATCTTTTGTTGTGGATTTAATGTGTGCATTTAGAAAAAGAATCATTGAAATTGCATAATAAAAGTTGTAAACATATGCAGTGTTCAGAGCTTGAAGACATATTAACAAACCCTAAATGGAAGGATCTTGCTAAATCATCAGAAAATATCATAGAAGAATTTGAGGGTTTTTGTCTTCAAAATTATACCTATTAGGATGAGTCAAATTATGCAGGATAAGTACAAGTTTCAAATCACTTGCCCTTCAGACCCTGTGGCACAATGAAAATATTTCAGGCCCTATGCATTTTAATTGGAATAAATGTTGGAAGCAACCTTTTTAGTTGTAAAAATATTGGATTTTATCCACATTTACCATACACCTTTATATTGATGGATCTTGGATTTTTAGTGTCATCATGCTGAGGAGTGGAAACCAAAGAAAAAAACCACCCTCTGAATGCAGCTTCTTTGGTTTCCATGTAAAATTTCTCTGTTCAAATCCAATCTGAGCAGAGTGTAGTCCGCAGGACCTTTGGCATTGCACGCATCACTAGTAAATTGAGTTTTAATTTTCCAGATTGGAGTCATTGATGGGACTGGACCGCAGTCACATTGAAGATCAGACACTGCGACTCTCATCCTGGTATCAAGCTGGAATTCCAAGGTGACAACTCCATAAACATTTAGAATATGTCAACCATCAAAACATGTAGCCATCTTAACAATCTTTTTTAATTGACATTTCAGTATCAGTATTTTACTGATCCCTTTTAACACTGATAGCGTTTTGGGTGCTATACATAATTCGTATTAACACTGATAGTGTTTTGGGTGTTATACATAATTCCTATTAACACTGATAGTGTTTTGGGTGTTATACATAATTCCTATTAACACTGATAGTGTTTTGGGTGTTATACATAATTCCTTTTAACACTGATAGTGTTTTGGGTGTTATACATAATTCCTATTAACACTGATAGTGTTTTGGGTGTTATACATAATTCCTATTAACACTGATAGTGTTTTGGGTGTTATACATAATTCCTATTAACACTGATAGTGTTTTGGGTGTTATACATAATTCCTTTTAACACTGATAGTGTTTTGGGTGTTATACATAATTCCTTTTAACACTGATAGTGTTTTGGGTGTTATACATAATTCCTATTAACACTGATAGTGTTTTGGGTGTTATACATAATTCCTATTAACACTGATGGTGTTTTGGGTGTTATACATAATTCCTTTTAACACTGATAGTGTTTTGGGTGTTACACGTAATTGTTGAAAAGTCCCAACTCCTAGTTTACATATTTTATGTTAACATATATAAACCCTCTCTCTAAGTCTCACTCACATGCACATGTCAGTCAAAAACCAAAACAAAGGGTGTTACTTAAACTTGAAAATATTGTGTAAAAATACAGAACACAACAGCAGATACAATGTTTGGCTGCAGTATTCTTCAAGCTGTTAAAGCAACAAAAAAGGTCAACTTTTTCACAGATGTGTACAATGTTCATTTTATTATACAGCTTTTCTATATATAAAAAATTGGATAAAACTACACATCTGTAATTTTTTAAAATTTGGTTTTTTGAAACATGCTAAATAAAGATAGCAGTGGGTGTCCATGTACTTAGGTACCCTCCCATTGACATTAACCCTGGTAATAAAATGAGCCATAGAATACCCATTTACCGTATTCAGGTTTCCTCCCAGTACTTATAAAGGCAGCACCATGTGTGCCTGCACATAGGCACAGAGAGGGGCAAATGCCACCTCCCCACTCCCATTTCACCTCTAAACATATTGGCCAATACTTCTGCTTCTCTCAGAGAAGTACTCACTTTGTTTTTAAGTTTACAATCCTTTTGATTGAGCTGCAAATACATGTACCTTTTTCAGTGCTAAGCAGAGCTCTGTCTCATCCAGTAAATTGTTGACCTTAATCTCATAGCTGGTTCTTCCACATGACAACTCTTTGATTGAGCCACAGGTGTGGTACAGTGGCAAGTAAAAGAGGGCAGTTATTTGATCTTGCCACAACTGATGTGTTCATTTTCAGCCTTGAATAAATTTCACAAATTTTATGATCAAAGTGTTACTTACAAAGCTCAAACTCAGTCTCTAAATAAGCATCTACATATGACATTGAGGCCAAGGAAAGGTAGTCATTCGATATTTATGATGACTAGATCACAACGATTTACTAGATGATGATGGAAGTTTTCAGTTTTCAGAACTTTATCAGAAAATGAGGATGAAATCTTTGACTTGGTACTAGATGACATTAGGTAGAAATATTTATATGATACTGTGAATTAAAAAAATGTTGACTTAACTTTATGTTTGTACAAGTTTAATACAATTTCCCTCTGATTGGGTACACAGGTAAACTGATCATTAGGATCAATGGGTACCTGGTAGATTTTCTCATTCCAAAATTTTTCCAGCTTTTATTGTGAGATTTATAAATGAGATATTTTGCAATTAAAAATGAAGAAATTAAATAGATGACCATACTTGTCATTTCCAAAGAAAACATCCCTTTAAAATTATAATATTTGGTATGTAGTTCTTAATGAATATTATAAATGATTTCAAAAACTCATCAAATGCATGTGCAACATTTACAACTGCTTGTTAACACAAAATACATGTATTATTACAATGAAATTATTTTTCTTCAAAAACTGATCTGTTACAATAATCCTGTAAATGAATTTAAACTAAAAGGCAAATAAGTTTGTATCTTTGGTACATTTCTTTGCTGAAATTTGTGATTTTTCCTAGATTTCATCACTTATGGCACCATAATTGTCTTGGCCAGGCCTCATGTTTCCATTAAGTTCTATTTTGTCCACCCTATACCAAATCTTTATTTCTTATTTGTTAAGAGTAAATATTTTCCTGAATTTACATTCACATGAGTGTTTCCATGTTAATATAATTATTTGTCTTTTCTACTGACTTGTCATGTTTGTAATAATTGAGAAATGTTCAATTTAAATTTTAGTGTGAGGCTTTTGACAATATCATTAATGCTTCAAAATGTATTAATAATGATCCTTGATTACCAAAAAATATTTAACATGTTATTTCATGCGACTGCCATTTTGCATAGGAATGAAAGTTATTAATATCAAGAAAATTTTGAATATCCTGAGACAAGCATTCTTCGTCTGACAAGGGCTTTCTTTTCCATCTTGCTAAGGCAAGGATAATATCTTGACAGAATTTATTGCTAATACATTTACCATTTTAATATTCTAGATGCCTCCAGATTGTCATAACTCATTAATTTTGTGACCATATTCTGCCAAAGTCAGGCATTTAATCTGAGTGATCTTCATGTAGGGTGGACGTAAACCATGCCTAGCATCTGAAAATCTTGTTTTCAATACTCTCCTTAATTGGAAAGTCATTTTGACATGAGGTTTCTTCAGAAGAGTTATGTGTGCTATGGTGACAAGATGGTCCTTAATGAATATAACTAACCCTGAATATGGCCACGATGATGGCTATCTTGCAACAATGTTATCTCTACTCTTCCCAAATGGATGGCTTGATGAACATGGGGTTTTCACCAGTAGATTTGTAATACATGAACTCTGTTGGTACTAAATAAAAATTGTGCCAGTCGTACATCCAGTACTACTCTCCCCAGAATAGATGATTGTTATGGCATGAGGTTTTCACCTAGACTTATAATGGTGATTTGTCTTAATTGAAAATGGTGCTAAGTTGACATCCAGTATGCACTCCACAGTAGCTAATTGAAAATCATATATGCTTTCAACACTCGGCAGTTAAAAGGAAGAAATTGTCTTATCTTGAAATCCTGGAAATTCGTTTTGCACAGTTGAGCATCAGTCACTTTAAGATAACATTAGTATGTAAGAAATAAAATAACATTAGTATATAATAAATAGACAAGATAACATTAGTATATATGAAATAGACAAGATAACATTAGTATATAAGAAATAGACAAGATAACATTAGTATGTAAGAAATGGACAAGATAACATTAATATATAAAAAATAGACAAGATAACATTAGTACAGTCAAACCCACTTATCTCGACCTCGGTTATCTCGACAACCCGCTTATGTCGAGCGTTTTGGTCCGGTCCCGAAAAAATTCTTCTTTGTTATGCTATTTTTTACCCGCTTATCTCGACCTCTGTTAAGTCGATAACCCGGTTATGTCGGGCATAAGTTTCGGTCCGAAGTAACATGTGGACCCGCTTAATTCGACGAAATGCAACTTTTTAACGTCAATCTCACAGAAATTGTACAAGAAATTGTCAGCAAAAGCGATCGATTTGTAGAAAATATGAAGTAATATCAGTCTGCTTTTGTTTACTCCGGTGCTGATCTGTAACGAACGATTCAAAAGCGCTTACGTTTTCATACATATGCTCGGCACCGTCGACACTTGCCACAAACAATTTCATTTTTTTAATGCATTCAGCCATTTCACTGTAGTTTGGGATAGTGATAGGCTGATCATCATCATCATCATCATCATCATCTTGCTTGCATGATTGTATCTGCTTCGTTGTCACTGATTGGATTACTGTCATATATTAACCTGGATATAATACAATCTTGGTTATTTTGCACCTAACACCGCGTTATGCGTGAATGGCGGGTGCCTGAAAGCAATCGGTGGATGTTTCTCTCTCACTCTCTCGTTTGTGATTTTCTTTGATCCATTTTTCAATCTGATAACATATTCAAACCTCTGAGTACAACCAAACATGATTTGTTTTTCAATATTCACATCAGTTATAAAAATGCGTCGTGTGTTATCTGACATAAGTGATGCACACTACAGTAATGGATGCATACGCTACATGTGATATAAGGAGTTCATAGATATATTTTTTCTTTAATAAATTACTTATGATGATAAAAAAGGAATAAATGATAACAACACCAGGTTAGTTCATTTCATTTTATTATCAATTAAGCGTTTTGTTTATTTTATTGTAACATGCAGTGGGAGGGGATTCCAGTAAACACCAGCAAGAGACAGGAGTAATGCTCAAGGACATTTTTAAAATTACCGGTTTTTATGAACCCGGATATCTTGGGACCCGGTTATGTCGACGATTTTTTTACACCCCCGACGTAATCGAGATAACCGGGTTTGACTGTATATAAGAAAGAGACAAGATAACATTAGTATATAAGAAGTAGACAAGATAACATTAGTATATAAGAAATAGACAAGATAACATTAGTATATAATAAATAAACAAGTTCAGAGTATTTTAGAGATGACCATTAAATTTATTTTATCCTTTATTTATTTTCTCCTTTTTAGGGATGTTGCCCTTGAGATACTGCAGCAGGAAGAGATTGGGTCATTTATTGTGAGGGACAGCACGACACACCCTGGGTGCTATGCCTTGTCAGTGCGGGTACCAAAGTTTGAGAACCCAACGGGGATCTCACATTACTTAGTCCTCAAGACTCAGCGTGGAGTAAAGTTAAAGGTTAATTCATTATAACTACATATTTAACTTGTTTCTTTAAGTGCATGAATTACCACAGAATATATATTGTTAAATGATTCTGTTATATATCTAACCGAAATTGGTACCTTTTCAAGTCTGATTATTTCTTTGGCATAAGTGTGATATGAAGCCTTCATTAGGTGTTAATGCTACTGGTTTGGTCATGCAATTGTATTATCAATTGTAGGTAAACTTATTCTTTTTAAGGATTCTGTGGTGGGAGGTCAAATTGTCAAAAAACTAAATTTTAATTACAGTGGCAATTTAAAATATTGGAGATTTTTATACCAAATGTTATCTATGCATAGCCGAAAGAGGGTTTAATATACGTTACAGATGTTAAGTTGTACTGGTTGTTGTTGTTGTAGGGTTTAACGCCATTTTTCAGCACACGATAGGCTATACATGGTGGCCAGTATTAATGGTGGAGGAAGAACCCGAGAAAACCCCAGAAAGAACCACCGACCCACGAGAAGCTACTGGCAAGCTTTCTCACATATCCACATTGGCTGAATCCGAGACTCGAACCCACGCAGAGGTGAGATGGCAGTGATCCGTAATGGAGAGCGCGTTAGACCACTCGGGGCCCCTAAGTTGTAACTGGGTCACAGTCCAAGGTGTTTGGGGTATGGACATGGAGGGTATAAAATTATACTCCCTTTTGAAAGGCAGTTGGATGAAAAAGCTGGGGCTTGTTGAGAGCAAGCTTTGAAAATTGCTCTAGTTTGATATTGATATAAATATTATGTTTTCTTTGCAGGGTTTGGATAAGGAATGGCCAAATCTTCTGGCTCTAGTCACACACCACACGGTTATGCCAGAAATGTTGCCATGTACATTACGTCTGCCACGCAACTCCAATAATCCATCTTTCAAAGACAGTGATAAAGATGATAAGGATGAGGATCCAGACTACCAAAGACTGGCTGATTTCTCCACAATGATGGCAGCATTGAAGAAGTGATAAAAGTCATCAAAATGTCTGTCCTCAGCCTCGTTTTACTTTACTAAAGAAGTTGTGCAATTTTGTTTCATCTGTGCTAGCAAATGGAGAAAGTTTTGTTTCTGAGAAAATAAAGCATAATTGGTGGCAGTGAAAGAATTAACTTGTAAAGGATCCTTTCTTTAATTGTAATTTTACACATGTACACAAAGTCTGCAGAAGATTTATCCTTACTAGTTGTATTGATAATGTTTTATTTATGAGAAAAGAAAGCTTCACTCTCCTTTTGCAAGGTGACGATTGCATTAAAAATTCAACAAAATCATGGAATTTTCCTTTCTGTGACACCTTGTCCTATTTAGCATGGATATACAAGCTGTGCGATTTTGTTTCACTTGTACTGTTGAATAATAGTGCATTTCCTTAATGGTGCCTGAAAAGTATGTGTCAGCAAAATGTCATTAGCCCAGTGTTGGGCAGTGTGATAGACTTTGGTGTCCTAACATGTTTGACATATTTACCTATATAAAATGTACCTGCAAGCTGTGAATAGCCGCTATTTCCCTTCATTATAGATGTCTGTGTGTGTGATAATGTAGCTTTAACAATTTTTCAGTCATATCGCTGCAGTGTGACAGTTTATAGTGAAGTCTAGCACTTGAGCATCATGCCGCAGACATGTAGCATGATATCCCACCCAGTCACATTATCCTGACACCAGGCCAACCAGTCCTAACACTAACCTCTTAATGCTGAGCGCCAAGTGAGGCAGCTGTTAGTACCATTTTTACAAGTCTTTGGTATGACCTGGCGAGGGTTTGCACCTGTGACCTCCCACGTCCAAGGTGAATGCTCCAGCCTCTAGGCCACTGGAGCAGTCTCATTGTTATTATTATTATTATTGATATGCATTGTGTTATAATTTTTAGAAATATAAGAGATATTAAGAAATAAATATGACAAATCTTCACAGTCTGTGTTGCCATTCATAACTACATGGTATTAGTCAAATTTAAATAAAGAGTGTTTTTATTTTTCAGACTTAAGTTTGGACATACTTTTTATTGTTAGATCACAATTAAAATGATGGAAATATAGACAGGCTTGCAAACATTTACCAGTTAATTGAAATTTTTGGAAAGTTAACTGTCAATCAGTATGAACATTTGGCCTTGTTTTTGTTTGTGAAATTGATTCTAAATCTTCTTTTGAAAATACAAATGAAAAATGTTGAATAAAATCTTTTAAATACCAATAAATTATGGAGAGAAGAAGAGTTCAAAAAAGTTAGTCCTATTTTAATATCAGCATCTCAATTAAATTTAATGAAAATGTTAATGAAGGAAACTGAAGACCCATATCAACAGTTGCATCATGCATCCTCAGATCAGTCTACATTGATCTCTTCTTTAAAAGCAAACTGCAGCTGGATGTACACATTAAAATGTAACATTGTAGCTAATTTTACAAGTCTTACATTTTATTTTACATTGTTGATATTAATCCAGTCATGTATGTTTGAATTTTGGCTGGCTGTTTCAAAAAAAAAGATAATGAAATGTATGGTGTACCACATTAAAAAATACTAAATTTCTGTTGAAGTGGGTTGGAGATATTGTCACAGCAATAAATTTTGTTGATGCAGCAGTAATATTTATCATTGCAATGATAAAATATACTGTTGCAATATTTTTAACATTGCTGTTGATGCAGCTGTATTTATGTTTTGCCATGGTATCAGTGTAGCATTGTAATGATATTCAAGTACCTTTGCAATAATGAACAAAAAGAAAGTAATGACATATTTAGTTGTTGCAACAGTTTATCATTGTGATGATAATTTTGCATTTCAGTGCTAACATGTTAATTTAAATGTTGCAGTGAAAAAATAACAGTTTTAACAGTGATATTACTGTTGCAGTGATAAAATATGAAATTGCAGCAACAACAAAAATGTCACCATTGTTTTTTGAATATTACTGTAACAGTACATTATTCAGATCCATCCCTTGATAGTAAAATGATATAGACTCTGTGTGAACTATAGAGCTCTTCTCTTCAAACCAGTAAAATTACCACAGTCTTGATTATTAGGAAGGAATGCTCAATCATTCCGATTAGACACTTTGATGACAGCTATATAAAAATATGCTCACTTTCAATTTTCAACTTTTTAGCTTAATTTAGCACTTTTCTTCTTAGATCCCAAATTTCTTGCCATCCATTGTGGTATTGCTGTGATGTTATCCCTGAATCATTCTCTTTCTACAGAACATTGGTAAGAATGTAATGCAAAATGAAATGCTTGTGAAAATGTATGGGAATTCTGCTTATTGTAATTATTGGATGAATATTTGTTCTTTATTTCATTTCACATTTATGCCTGTGGCATTGTATTTGTTTAAAATAGTTATGTAATGTTTATGTGAAATTTTTGTTATGGATTTTGTTTAAGTACCTAAATTAATAAAACCTGCAAGATATGTACAGCTACATATTACAGTTGTAAGAGTTACTTTACGGGTGTCTGTTAAGTTTATACAGATTGTTGGCTTCAAGATCTGAAAGATCAGTGCATGTTACGACATTGCAGTAATTCTGATAAGCTTTATTATCACTACTCATCTGAAAAAACTTTGTATATATGTATGTATATTTTGAGTTAAGTTGAGAAACCTTTATGTGTGAGTGATGTGCAATTCAAAAATGTCTACCGTGAAATGATGCTAATTATTGTGAAATGTACCTGTTGTCAAGGTTACAGCAGTATTTTGAAAATCATCTTTAGGTCTTTGTATGTATTCATTCAAGTGCAATTAGCTAAGTTTGTAATTTTACCCCACCTAGTTTTGGGGGTTTTTTTTGACAGTGATAATAAAATGTATAGAAAGTATGAACATATTTTTGCCTGTATTATGTTTTGAGAGTGAGAATACAAGATTTCTTTTTTTTTGTGAAGTGACAATGCATAATCATTGATGTCTTATTTGCTTCAGAAGTCATGCATAGTCTTTTGTACTGTGAAGCATGAGAATATGGTCGGACTGTTACTGTACTTTACATTTCATGATTAGATACATCAAGCATGATACCAAGGTGTATATCATATAAATCATCCAAATTTTAAAGAATGTATATCATGTTAGATACCATTTGTATTGCCCACAATAGGTCGGCTGAAGCAGATATTTTCAGTATTCAAAGAAGCAAGAGAGAAGAAAAGCAAGTTATTTCAGGTATCATTTTAGCTTTACTGGTCAGGGATCAGAAGAGTTTATGGGATGGTCTGTTGACCAACATCTGTCCAGTAGCTCAGGTTTGTTATCGCTATTTCGCCTAAAATACTTGGAGGATTGCCTTGATACATTACACACATATTCATCCTATGGCATAGTCGATTCCAAATGAAAACAGTGCTGCTCGGACATCCAGTATGTCTATCACGGTGGTCATCTTAAAAATCATGTTATCAACTTTTCTGGAATGGATGGTCATTTCTACGTGGAGTTTTCACTAAAAGACTTTTTACGATGTCTAGTTGGTAACCATCTCATCTAAAAATCCTTAAAACCACTCTACATGAACAGAAAGTAGTAGTGTTGTGGGGTTTTCACCTAAAATCTTTTTCCCCAAGTTCAGTTAGTCATAAATGAAAATGGTGCCAATCTGATGCCCAACAGCCACAGCAGTCATGATGAAAATCTTGTTATTGCTGCTCGTTCTGAATGGAACAAAAATATTGTTATCACTATACTACTTTTCAAATGGATGGCTATATGAAGATAGGGTTTTCACCAATAGGCTTCATATGATACCTAGTTGGTCCTGCATGAAAATGATCCCCAGTCATACATTAAATATGGCTGTCACAATGATGGTCTTAAAATTTTCTGGTCACTACCCCTTAATGGATGATCATTATGACCGTGGGGGTTTCACAAAGTCTTAACTGAAAATTGTCCCAGTCATAAATTGAGTATGGCTGCAGTATTGACAGTCTTGAAGATCTTGTTGTCACTACTCCCCCTGAATGAATGATCATTAGGACATGGAAGGATTGCTACCACCTTCATCCTATAGTCTAGTTGGTCCTAATGAAAATGGCACCCATTGCATATCCAATATGGATGCCATGTTGAAAATCTTGTTATCACTACTGCACCAAAATGATTGGTCATATTGACATGCGGCTTCAATTAAATGACTTTTTCTAAAGTCTACCTGGTCCTAAATGAAATTTTTTGCTGATCTGTAATTAAATATGGCAGCCATTCCTACTCATAAACAGAAGGTCATATCAAGATTGAGTTTTCGCCAGATTTTGATGACATCTCATTGGTCCTAATGAAACAGGCGTCAGTCTGACCACCAACATTGCTATTGTTACTCCTTTGGTTTTGTTTTGTTTTTCACAGAACATCAAAACAACTAGGTTATTTAGTGCCAAGGAAATTGGAGTAAAGCAGCCTAACCCAGGACACATAATGGTAGCTGATCCAGATTGGTCTGATATAACCTATACCTTTTTGATCATGAGGCTGGCATGTGTTGCAACCACCGAGCTGCCACAGCATCCTGGGTGGATGGACACATCGGCATAGGGTTTTAACCAAAATTCTAATTAGGATGTTGTCACAGAATGAATAATGTGTTGATCTGACAACCAATTTGGTTACAACAGCAGCCATGTTGAAAACCTTTCAGCTACTTCTCCTTAATGGAAACTCATATCAACAAGGAGTTTTCACCAGACAATTTCTTCTAGTGTCTAGCAGGCCTTAAATGAAACTGATACCAATTTGACATCCAATATAGTCACCATGGCAGTTATCTTTAAGATCTTGTGATATCTAGTTGGTTCTGTATGAAAATAATAACCAATCTTGCATCCAATTAGACCAATGATCATTTTGAAAAAATTTATTGCTAATTTTGAATGAAAGGCCATATTCACAGAGTTTTTCACCCAAACACTTCTTATGTCTGCTTGGTCCTAATAAAGATGGTGTCAGTCTTACATTCAGTATGAATGTTTGGTTTCAACACTCGGCATTAAAAAGAAGAAATTGTCCTTTCTTTGATTCCAGGAAATTCTTTTCAGCCAGTAGAGCATCAGTTGTGTCAAGGAATGCTTTGTAAATTGGCTTAACATGAAATCCCTCACTTTCTTGTCTGACACCATGCTCAGCACTTCACTAATGGACCAAATTATTCTTTAAAATGAATCTTGCAAGTGCTTTATTAGTCGTAAACATATTGAGAGAACAATGCACCTCCAAAATGTATAACTTCCTATATAGACAAAGGGAGTTAATTTACCTCGTATGTATGTCGATGTGATGGGGGCATTATTTCATCTTTGGAGTGCACTTAATATGAGGAGCTTAAATCTCATTAAATTAAATCCAGATAATAATTTCTTCAACACACAGTGTGGGTATTATGTTGAATATGGTATTTTATGAGGAGAGCTATGCAAGTGCTCTGTTGAACAGAGTTAAATTCCTGTTTCTCATATGGTACTTGTAAGCAACACATTAACCATTGGGTCCGCATGACAACAACAGCTTTAGTGACATCATAATCAGTAATAGGTGTTGTTGAAAACTAGATTCTTTTAATTCAGAACACCAGAAAGGAACTACTTGTGAATTCATGCACCCTTCTTGCATGTTTTGACAATATTTCTAAACAATGGTCATAATATAGCTCTGTTATTTATTTCTCGAGATTTGTTATTATTTGTATAGCAATTTTTTATGAATTCTATAAAATGTGAAGTTCAGTTATTTAACTATAACAAACCTCATCACACTATTTGCTGGCAAGATAGTTTCAGCGTAGCATATATTCATCATTATACTCAAGTTTTATGACTGGACTGAACAAGTAAAATTTATGGTGTGGTTGCAGAGACCCTTTTTGGACAAATGAGACATGTATATGTGTTGAATATTCAGTGCTGTATCAAATGTTATTTATTCACAGTTGGTTGTTGCTTTTGGTGGGTTTTTTTTGTTGTTTTTTTTAACATTAGTTTTGACAGTTTTCAGCCCCCACTGAATTATCAAGTATGTTTAATGTTTTTTTTGAGAATAAAAAGGCACACAGTTTAAAGCTAATACTTAAATTGTCAATTATTAGCATCCATGTTGGTGATACAGACCAGTCATTTCAAAAGTCATGTATGCCATTAGACCATTAAGGGCACTGAATAAACTCCAGTAACCAATGTGTGTGTGTGTTCCAAGTGCAATTAGATATTTAATAACAAAAGTTCATCACAACCAGGAAAGTAAAGCATGTTGGGTGTGCATTGAGCAAGTCTTTTTTCTTTATATAATACAAATAAACCAAACTATTCTATCTCAAAGCTGCTTGTAAACTTATCTTGCAGCGACAGCATATAAAATTACATTTTTCATTTGTGCAAGATTGATTCTTTGGGTTTTACAAAAAATAATTGAAAATTAGTCATCAGATGCTACATATGAAATAAAATATTCACTCAATATTCATTACATTACAGAAGTGGAAATTAGTATGCCTGGCCTCTATAAAGAGGATAGTGTAGTAATCCTTCTGTTTGGCACAGTTTGTGCATATCAATAAATCAGTTTCTTTTAATTTGATGAAAACTGTCCATTACTAAGAACAAATAATAGTTGCCAAGGAAAACTGTGCCATTATTGCTGTATAGTAAATTACAGTTGTCATACTCTATTGTGAGGGTTTGTGTACTTTGTCACTTAATGTCATTTCCTGGTATAGTTAACCTGTATGAGAAAAGTATCTGTGATGCCTGTACATAGAGTAAAAACAAACAAGAAAACAGTACTGTGTGTGCTAGTTTAATTCAGGTAACTGAAAGTTGAACCTCACTGATAAATGTAACACTTCTTGCCTAATATTTGAATAAAATGCTCATTAGAAAGTATGTGTTGTTTTATTTTCTTCAATTTTTTTACATCATTCTCACATAATTGTATGAACATGCTCAAACCTTCTAAAACTATTTGTTTGGGGTGGTTACCTGATATATGGTTCACTACTTCGCATGATTCTTCTCCATAAATTGCTTCCATCCTGCTCCTAAAGAACTGCATCTTAGTAATTTCCTCAGGATAACAGGAACATTCAGAATGGAATAGATGGCATTGTCTGCATGTGTTCAAGTAAGACACTCTGACAACTGATCTACAGTGACTCTAGCAAAATAGATGTTTATTCTGTAATGTGTAATGAGCTCATGTAAAGGCCAATCTTTAATAGCTACTGCTATTTATTAGATGACTTTTTATTAGATGATGTGTTAAGGTGCTCGGACCAGAGGTATCTGTCAGACCCAATAATGTAAACCGGATATATTGGTCTTCATGGGTGAAAACTTCACTGTAGGACAACAACCACTCTGGTGGTCTAGTGGTTAGAGCATCCACCCCAGATGCGGGAGGTCACGGGTTCAAACCCTGGCCGAGTCATACCAAAGACTTACAAAAATGGTACTAACCACTGCCTCGCTTGGCGATCAGCATTAAGAAGTTAGTGTTAGGACTGGTCGGCCTGGTGTCAGGATAATGTGACAGGGTGGGACATCATGGTACATGTCTGCAGCATGATGCCCCAGTGCTGGACATCACTATAAACTGCCACACTGCAGTTTAAAAAAGCAGAGAAAAATGCAGTTACATAAAGAGGAGAGAGACAAATGCAGTTACAGAAAGAAGACAAACTTGGAGAGACAGAAGTGCAGTTGCAGAAAGTAGAAAAACATTCAATTTGAGAAAGAGAGAGAGAGAGAGGTACAAGTGCAAATGCAATTGCAGATGAGAATGAGAAAAGGAAGAAAGAAAATTTCAATTCAGATTAAAAGAATTAGAGCTAACAAGTGAAAAGCAATCCTCCACTTTATACACAAGTTCTGGTTTTGATGTTCCTAAGGATATTAGGTTAGTACCCCCTTTTAAGCAAAAAAAAGTTGATAAATATTTTCCTCATTTTGAAAAAAATTGCTGAAAATTTGAATAGCCAAGGGAGAATTGGACTCAATTATTAAAAAGTGCTATTTTTGGCAAAGCATATGATACTTCTCTGTCAGTGTACTCTATGTACTCTGTATCATCAATAAATTAAGCAAAGTGATGACTGTCAGTGTACTCTCTGTACTCTATATCATCATTAAATTAAGCAAAGTGATGACTGTCAGTGTACTCTCTGTACTCTATATCATCATTAAATTAAGCAAAGTGATGACTGTCAGTGTACTCTCTATTCTATATCATCATTGAATTAAGCAAAGTGATGACTGTCAGTGTACTCTCTGTACTCTATATCATCATTAAATTACGCAAAGTGCTTAGAAGTCGTCTGCTTTAGAGATGATATGTACAATTTATTATGGATTTTGATGTGCTAAATTCAAACATGACAATTTAAACAACTAACTGACTAATGTTTCTGAGATATTTAAGTTTTTTGATTTTACGACTATGTACATTTTGTAGACAGTAGAGCTTTAATCATAAATTGTAAATGTACTTCTTTTGATGTGTTTATGATTGCTTTACATGATAGTATTTCAGCTGCCCTGTTTATGTAACACTTTAAAAAACAGAAAAAGGGCTATATAAATAAAATTTATAATGAAACAAACGGCAAAAACACTATTAAATATGTAAGTACATAGTTTAGTCCTTATTCAGTGTCTACTTGGCACTCCTTGGCTTGTCTCTTATTCATTAAATGGAGCATCTCTTGTCACTGTCCAGCAATTGTCTGCAAGCACTGATGGGCTCACTTTGCCCTGATAGCATTTCTCCATTATTGCAATGTCCTGGTGAAATTGCTCACCGTGCTTGTCATCAAACAAGGTAAGAGTTCTCAATGTATCAGTTTAATAATTCCTATGAGCCTTGTGGAAAATGTGTAGTTCATCACAATGCATCTTTTTCAATGCCTTTTAAATGGAACAACTATGCTGATTGATAGAATTGATGGAAAAAGATTTAACACCAAACAAAAACTCTACATCATCATTAAATCACATGTGAGGTAAGATGAATGGATTTGAGTCAAAACTTGTAGATAAAGCCCCATAACTATGAGACATTGAGGGTGACATCTGCCATCATGTTCACAATATTACCGAGATTTTTTGGTCATTTCAATGATTACACTGAATCATTTATTGATCATTATGTCTGTCATTACAATGAATTATTTGGGTTGATAAGGATACAATACCAGTTTATATGGACTTGTGTCTCAGTAACATGAAGAAATTCTCAACAGAAATGAGGAGACAGATTCATGAGATCACTAAGTCTCCAATAGAAAAATGAAATAGACAAAAGGAGAGATAGAAAGATATGTATAGTGGAAAAGTTTTTTCACAAATGACAAACTATACTTTTACACTTGAACATTTTCCTGAGTATTTTGCCCATTAAATCTTTTTGCTCCATTTGAACCAAAAAAGCCCATGGTGCACTGAATCTTTGATGAGCAGTTTGACTTGATGAAACATTTTTTATGCTGCTTTGAAATTGTGAAAGACTTATCTGGAAGAAAACCATTGGAACCTGACCTGAATAGACATGTATCCATTTACCTCTTTCTCAAATGTATATTGGTAAAAAGGCAGTGGAGTACTAAATTGGATTTTGCAGAAGTGAAATCATTTATATGCAAAGTACTGGACTTTATATGCAGAAGAAACTTCTTTAAATAAGAAACTCCTTACACTCTAGATCCTAAGATGCAACTCACAGTGTAACACATGACATCATAGTGTAACCCACCCATGGTGCTTTAAAGAATTTGAGAACCATTTTCCTACAGATTTCAATGATGAACTGGATGCTTACCTGAGAGAAATTTCAAGACTAAAGTTAGAGTGAACACTGCTAGATCCTAAACGGTCTCCATGATAGCATTATTTATGGATGTTTATAAAAATGGATTGACTAGTTAAGGCAGCCCTTGTGAATATTATTATTAATCAAAATCTAACAGGATGAATATAAAAGTTTTCTCTGCTATTCAGACAGTAAAGTAAGAGCTTTAAACAAAACAGTTCAATTGTATCACAGGGAGGATAAGACCCTTGTTGATAAATTTCTTGTGTATCAAATGCAGACAGCATATGGTAGGCAATGTAGAAGGAAACATGACGAGGAGCAAGAAAAAGCTGAGGAAACTTTAACCAATAAATATTCATAGACCAACAAGACAATTATAACCAAAATCTTGTTTACAAAAAGACACTTGTGAGGCACAAGAAAAAGAGATTATGTTAAAATGTAACAGTGTTAAGTTTCATATTAAAGCCAAATTAATTTTATCATTGTATATTAGTTCCTGGTTTTGTCTATATTGCTAATAAATGTTTTAAATTTTAACGAACATTTTTATCTAAAGAATTTATAGTAAGCCAACAAACATCATATCCGGCAATAAATACAATATTTCCCTCCCAAAACAGTTTCTCAGTAGTCTCCTAAAATAAGTTGGGGAAATTGCTAGAATCATTATCAGAACTTCTAGATCGCAGACTGTTGATGGCTGCAATTGTCTTTCAGGCTTTTTCAGTTCAGCCAATTACATCTCTGAACTACAGCCAATGTGTGTTATTTAGAATAAGAAAAAAACAGAACTGCTGTGTAAGGGGAGATAACTTGTCAATCTCACTGACAATAAATGGTAAATGATTTTTACATTAACACATGACCATACAGTTTTCATTAGCTCTGAATAAATCTCACTTAGGTATATTTTAGTGAATGAAATGCAGCTCTCACTGAATGGTATATTTTAGTGAATGAAATGCAGCTCTCACTGAATGGTATATTTTAGTGAATGAAATGCAGCTCTCACTGAATGGTATATTTTAGTGAATGAAATGCAGCTCTCACTGAATGGTATATTTTAGTGAATGAAATGCAGCTAGCAATGGTGGTAACTCCATCCAAGTAATTGGCAGAAAAATAATGATTTTAAACTGGAAGAGAACAAAATGCCCTGACTTGCAATTATCCTCAAAACTAAACATCAAAATTGAGACACTAATTTCCTAATCCTCAAAACAAATCATCAAAACTGAGGCATCCATTTCCTAATCCTCAAAATGAATCATCAACATGAAGGCACTGATTTCGTAATTCTCAAACCAAATCATCAACCCTGAGGCAACCATTTGCTAATTCTTAAACCAAATCATCAACACTGAGGCAACTTTTCGCTAATCCTCAAAACTTCTCATAAACATTGAGACACCTATTTCCTAAGGTGGAATATTTACTGGAAATAATAGCTAAATAAGTTACTTAACAATACCACTGCCATGCAATAAGGGCATTATGGCTTATGTTCCCACTGCAGTAACAACACCAAGTAGTTTGGCCAAATGACTTCCAATGTGCACAGCAGAAACTACACATTGTCATTTATTCTAACTGCAAGATTACATTATGTTAATTATGAAAAGGTAACAACATTTAATAGACTGCTACAAGAACAAGTAATAAATATTGTATTAGTATGTAAATCAATAAAAAGGGAACAGCATCCAAAAACAGCTACTATGTATTTTGAAACAATCCCTATCAATGGGCATGAATGTATTAACAGCACAGTCGTCATGCATTCAATTCAAAGTGGTCTCTGATGTTAGCAGTGAGTAAACTCTATTGTACAAATACATGTTTAGGGAATGTAAATGCTTTGGACATGGTCAATTATTTTAAGTTTAAAATCTAGAAAATAGATTGTTTGTTTGAATGGCAGCTTATTAAAATATTTGTACCTATATTCTTGAATTATATTAGAGCTACTTGTCTATCCAATATTACATTAATCATACATATTTATTGTTATAGTGTATGCCAGATTAAAGGTAGTAATTAGTCAGTAAAACAATTAACAGTGTGATCATTAAATTAAATTAATCAAAGACTGGTCACAAAAGCCAAACAATCAAACATCTTATTATGATTTTGAATAATCAATTATAAGTAAAGTTTTCTTCTTTGGAATATTTTGTCTTACACTGTAAAAAGAAAATTCCACTGCATCACAATCCAATATTTTTAATAGATCTTCTTGGTCATCGATCACATTCAGAGCTTCTGCAAGATAATCTTGTAACAGTGATAATTCTGTGAAATTCTAAGTCACAGAGAAATATTTTCAAATATAAAAATTGACACTTTCCATTAAAAATACATAAAATATCTCCAACTAGCAATCTTTAAACCGATTTCCAAAACTAAAAACCATAAACAGATTATTCATAGGTCCTGAGTCTAGAGCTTATCCTGAGTGGTCTGTTTTCATGAGAGGATCTTCTAACTGTACTGCAAGGTCTTGAAATCCTGCTCTTTCTGGGTTGCTGCCACTCCTCCTTCTCTATCTCCTCCTTCTCATTTACTTTGTCAACCAAACGATATACATAACATACAAATTTCCCCTGGCTGAGCTTCAACACTTGTACAATAGTGTCTAAATCCAGCCAAACACGGTGTTCATTGTACTGTGAAGAAGAAAACAAAATCCATTGTAATAATACAGAATAAATTGTGAAGGCAAAATTTCACTGTGTATTAATGCTTTATCCTCTCATTAGAATATTTATTCTTTTATGACACATGAAATTGTGAAGTCATACTCAAAACATTGGAATTGTACATGCTATTAGAGAACAGGTTTTTCCATGTGTTAAAGATCTCCTTTTTTAAATAAAGAAAAGAATGATTATACAAGATTTTCTGTTTGCAAATATTTGCTGGTGCACTGCGGAAAAACTCTGAACCCACAGGATAGGATCATACTCTTTATTAGAGGATTAGAATCTCCATGAAAAAATGAAACTTTCAATCACAGGATCAGACTATATATCAAACGGCAAACATTGCATATCATCCCAGATTATTTTTTGTGCCCATCAGAATTAAAAGGATGTCTTGTTTGTATGAATTTACACACAAACTACTATTCCTCTGGACAATCAGTCATGTCACTATGTCCAGTCTATATGAAGAAAGATTTCTTAAGCCCAGAACAAAATAAATTACATTTTATTTTTACAATGTCAAACCCTGGCCCCAACTCCAAATCCTCCCTCTGAACTTTAAACCTTTATTCCTGGTTTACAGCCCAGAGATATTTAAAAAAGAAACCTCAATAATATATGTATCCTTCTGTATAAGCCTCAATAATATATGTATCCTTCTGTATAAGCCTCAATAATATATGTATCCTTCTGTATAAGCCTCAAAAATATATGTATCCTTCTGTATAAGCCTCAATAATATATGTATTCTTCTAAAACATTAATACAATATGAATCTTTCTATACCTCAATAACATTATGCATCTTTCTAAAACCATAATACTATATGCATCTTTCTAAACCTCAATAATATTTGTATCCTTCTATAACCTTAATAATGTATCTATCCTTCTATAACTTTCCTAATGTATGTATCCTTCTATAACCTTAATACTGTATGCATCCTTATATAACCTTGATACTGTATGTATCATTCTAAACCTCAGTAATATATGTATTCTTCTAAACCTTGATAATATATGCATCCTTCAAAAACCTTACAATCTTTTTTCTTCTTTCGAAAGTGTAAATGATAACTTAATTAAACTGGAGGAAATAACATAACAGCATCACATGCAATACATAATACGCCAGCCTTGAGAAAGTTGTGGGGTGGGAATATGCATTACTTGTGTACAGGTGTATGTGTATTTGTATGTGTGTTTTTATAATGGTTTTTCAAAACTGTAATATTTATTACATGTCCGAGTCATTGATGCCAGGAGAAAAAATACAAAATTATCTTGGTGTAAGATGTCAGTTCAAACTTCTAAGCCATACAATGGCCATACATAGAGAAATTTTAATGGAAAGGTACAGTTCAATACTATTTTATGGTATGATCGCGGCAAATGAAACCATCACTTTATCTTACAAAAACAATATTTGTTTCTCAGCACACTACCAAACTACCCTCTAAACCATCTAATTTCACATGATGTAGTGTTAAGGCCACTCTAAACCATCTAATACCACATATGATGTACTGTTCAGGCCCCTCTAAAACATCTTATATCACATATGATGTGGTGTTTAGCCCCCTCTAAGCCATCTAGTACCACATTTGATGTAGTGTTAAGGCCCCTCTAAACCACCTAATACTACACATGATGTAGTGTTAAGGCCCCTCTAAACCATCTAATACCACATATGATGTAGTGTTAAGGCCCCTCTAAACCATCTAATACTACATATGATATAGTGTTTATGCCCTTCTAAACCATCTAATACCACATATGATCTAGTGCTAAGGCCCCTCTAAACCATCTAATACCACATATGATGTAGTGTTAAGGCCCCTCTAAACCATCTAATACCACATGTGATGTAGTGTTAAGGCCCCTCTAAACCATCTAATACCACATATGATGTAGTGTTAAGGCCCCTCTAAACCATCTAATACCACATTTGATGTAGTGTTAAGGCCCCTCTAAACCACCTAATACTACACATGATGTAGTGTTAAGGCCCCTCTAAACCATCTAATACCACATATGATGTAGTGTTAAGGCCCCTCTAAACCATCTAATACTACATATGATATAGTGTTTATGCCCTTCTAAACCATCTAATACCACATATGATCTAGTGCTAAGGCCCCTCTAAACCATCTAATACCACATATGATGTAGTGTTAAGGCCCCTCTAAACCATCTAATACTACATATGATATAGTGTTTATGCCCTTCTAAACCATCTAATACCACATATGATCTAGTGCTAAGGCCCCTCTAAACCATCTAATACCACATATGATGTAGTGTTAAGGCCCCTCTAAACCATCTAATACCACATATGATGTAGTGTTAAGGCCCCTCTAAACCATCTAATACCACATATGATGTAGTGTTAAGGCCCCTCTAAACCATCTAATACCACATATGATGTAGTGTTTATGCCCTTCTAAACCATCTAATACCACATATGATGTAGTGTTAAGGCCCCTCTAAACCATCTAATACCACATATGATGTAGTGTTAAGGCCCCTCTAAACCATCTAATACTACATATGATGTAGTGTTTATGCCCTTCTAAACCATCTAATACCACATATGATGTAGTGTTAAGGCCCCTCTAAGCCATCTAATACCACATATGATGTAGTGATAAGGCCCCTCTAAACCATCTAATACCACATATGATGTAGTGTTTAGGCCCTTCTAAACCATCCAGTACCACATATATGATGTAGTGTTAAGGCCCCTCTAAACCATCTAATCCCATGTGATGTAGTGTATAAGCCCATAATACGAACTTGGGCTGCTCTGAAACAAAAGTACATTCCACCTATAGGCTATTGAAATACTGCAAAACTACATTCCATCTATAGGCTACTGAAATACTGCAAAACTACATTCTATCATTGGCTATTGAAATACTGCAAAACTACATTCCACAAATAGGCTACTGAAATACTGCAAAACTCTATGTTCCCCAATAACTATCATGGTTAGCCACACCCTATAAAATAATATTTGATCTTTACCAAATCAAACAGTTTACAACAAATCCTCTCCTTTATCATGTTATGTATATCTATATTATTCATATTAATTTAATAATAATAATTTTGCAATGGTCATTCAGTTAATTATATTTTTAATACTAATATCCTATGACCATTGTCTGCACTTTAAAGATGAGGCAGGTATCAAGTGCATAAATTCATTTGTAAAGTTCCAAGGTTGAGTTGTAATATTAGTACAAGTAAACATTTCATGATCAGATTTCATGACATGAGTTCTAGTGAAAGTCCAAGTTGTTGTTGTTGTTGTTGTGGGGTATAACGCCATTTTTCAGCACATGATAGGCTATATATGGCGGCCAGTATTAATGGTGGAGGAAGAACCTGGGAACCCTGGAAAGAACCACTGACCCATGAGAAGCTACTGGCAAGCTTTCTCACATACCTACATTGGCTGAATCTGAGACTTGAACCGGCGCAGACAGAGGTGAGATGGCAGTGATCCGTAATGGAGAATGCTTTAGACTACTTGGCCACTCGGGGCCCCCGAGAGGCCAAGTTGACCTAATTCCTTATTAGTCCAATGATAAAACAGCTTAACTGTTTAGCAGTAGAGTGACATAATGCCAACCCCTGAGGAGGAAAATGTGTAATCCACGTGGACAAAAAGAGTAATCTGAGCAGAAAAAGAGTAATCCACAAATAACATGAAACAAATTCAATGAGCATATGTACAAAATGATTTTTTTACCCTTCTGGTCTTTTAACATCAATTACTGCTTCAAGTTTTCATATGTAGCACTTTTAGATTAAAAAAGCAACAGACTGTCATGTTGCATTTCAAAACACTTTGTACCAGCTGAGGCTATGAATGTTTTTCACACCAGTAGAGCACTAAGTACTAGATTACTGAGCCTGGATCTGAATTCATCTTTTTTTTTAAACAATACTGAACAACCTCTCACAGCCTGCATTTGAATGGTAAAGAACCAATATTCCTTTCATAACCTGACAAAGAAGAGGAAATTTATATCTTACAGTTATTGGGTCTTTTAGCTGGCAAATAAGATGAAGAAACAAAACTATCTGTATGAAGTACATTGTTGGGTAGAATGCCAACTTGATACTTCAAGTATTCTCCTTCTAATTTATTAGCTGCCTTTCATGCAGCAAGGTACATCAAATGAAAGAGACAACCTGGGATGTACACTGATGAGACATTTTTCAAAATACAGAATGCAACACCTTTATAATTCCAGTCATCACTGCTGCATTATCAGCTGAAAACCCCATACAGTTCTGCCAACTTATATCATGTTTATTTAAAACATTATCACGCAAATCAAAAATGTTTTCTCCAGTGGAATCTATTGTTAATTCTGGTAATGAAATAAAAGCACTCTGACTTTGCCCTTTTCATTGTCAAAGTCTTTTACACAGACTGAGTACACCTTTTCGTCATCATACTCACTACTCCCATCTGTGGCATTACTAAAAAACCCAATTTTTGTGGCTTCTGCATCTTCAGCTAAACACCGAACAATATTAGATGATTTTGCTGTTGCACATACATATATTCTGCAATTTTGGAATCATGAAACATCCGTTTTAACAAAGGACCAACATAGTCTTTTACTGCTAGGGGTAGTCCATGTTCTGTTAAGAACTCAGTAAACAACACCTCTGTATTTATAACATTCATGTCCACAATTGAGTTTTGTGCAAAAAAGAAGTTACCTTAGTAGTGGAGTTAGTATGATGAGCTAATTCAAGCTTTCTTTAGTTTTCAAGTGTAACTCAACATCAAATTTACCACCTTCAATAATATTAAAATCCTTCCCACACAGCCTGCAATGGGCATGAATCTGTCCTAGAATGGAACGCTGTATTATGTAATTCATGTATTCATCTCTGAATCTGTTTTTCATCTTTATTCAATCCATCTGTGAAATTACTTGCAAAACATTTTTGCCCTAGAACACGCATCAACTAGAATAAATCTGAGTAGACTTTTAGCACCAAATACCTACAGACTGGTTCTGTACCAAATATAAATTAGAACAAAGAATCTGTGAGCAAAGACTAAAATTAGAAAACCAGTCTGGTCTCTCTAACTAAGCCATACAGCTGCTATAAATAGAATCCAAGGTCAACAGTTTGAATGTAGAAACCAGCATGTTTCTTGGAAATAGGACAGCCGCTATATATAGAACAGAATACTGTAAGGAAAGTGCATGCAAGTCTATGGAAAAGTGTACTCTTAAGTCGTAGTTACGTAGAAGCCATCTTTTCTAGAATATGGTCTGTGGGAGTAATGGGATGTTAATATAAAAGAGAAAACAAATTATTGATTTTTTGGGGAAGGAGGATATACTGAAATCATGTAATCGTTATACATTTATGTGTAAAGCATAATTTAGTGAAAGAAAGTGTAATAATTATGCCAAAAGCATAATGGTCAGCATGTATGGAGTGATTTCGAAATGCCAAGATGTTTCATTCAAGCCTCATATGCATTCTCTCTAATGAATATTGACAATATATGTAATAGAATTATTTCTTAGAATTAGGCATTCTTAGCAGTATTATCAGTCTTGGATATTACACTGATAGGAATTAATTTATTTAATTTAATCATTTATTGGAATTACAATGTTTGAAGTATTTCCCATTAATTAGAATAGTAGCTGTCAAGGAAATACTGTGAATTCGTTTAAAGACTATTTGGATTTAATAGCTGTCACAGAGTTACTGTGAATTCATTTAAGGATATTTTGGGATTATATCACAGTGATTCTTCTGTACTGTTGATACATCAGTATATCTCTGACCTTCAACTGGAATACCTTTGGAACTTGTTCAGATCACTTGAACCTTTCTGAATTGATAGAACATTTAGGGTTCTTGGATTTCATTCACCATACTGTCAGTTACATTGATTCTTTCACTTCATATTTTAGGGAAATAAATTAGATTTTCAATTTTACAAAACTTGTTGGATTTCACTCTTTTTTGTTACTTATTTTAAGACCACAGAATCATAATAAGCCATCCTGATGTTCTTTACATAATGCCTTATTGATTCCATGTACTAGTTTTCTGCAATTCTGATGTCCTTTTATACAGTGCCTTATTGAGTCCATGTACTAGTTTGGACCATCCAGATGTCCTTTGTACAGTGCCTTATTGATTCCATGTACTACTTGGGGCCATCCAGATATTCTTTGTACAGTGCCTTATTGATTATGGATCTCACACTTACTGTGGCAAATGGCTCCAGTAGCTCTACTTCTCTAAGAAGTTCCCCAGTGAAATTGTCATGGAGACGAACCACACCTCTTATTTGATCTGGTTCACTGAACACCGCATTGACAAACAGAACATCAAGATCATCTTCATAGTCAACTTCATGGATTGTCTGAAATGTAAACAGAGAGAAAAATGTCTAAATAAGATGGCTGGAAAATGAATGAAAATAACTCCACTTTCTCTTCAAGTCTAATTTACTACCATTTTAGTAAAGCCTGATTTAATACCATGAGTAGAGTCTGATTAATACCATAAGAGTAGAGGCTGATTAATACCATAAGAGTAGAGTCTGCTTAATACCACACGAATCTTGATTTAATACCATATGAGTAGAGTCTGATTTAATAACATAAGAGTAGAGTCTGATTAAATATCATATGAGTAATCTGATTTAAAACCATATGAGTCTGATTTATCACCATATAAGTAGAGTCTGATTAAATACCATATGATTAGAGTCTGATTAAATATCATATGAGAAGAATCTGATTTAATACCATGGGTCTGATTTATCACCATATAAGTAGAGTCTAATTTAACACTGCATGAGTAGTCTGATTTAATACCTAGAAGTAGTCTGATTTAATACCATATGAGCAGAGTCTGATTTATCACCATATGAGTCTGATTTATCACAATATAAGTATAGTCTGATTTATCACCATATAAGCAGAATCTGATTTAATACCATGAGTAGTCTGATTTAGTACCATGAGTAGAGTCTGATTTAATACCATAAGAGTAGAGTCTGATTAATACCATAAGAGTAGAGTCCAATTAATGCCACACAAATCTGATTTAATATCATATGAGTAGAGTCTGATTTAATACCATAAGAGTAGAGTCTCATTAATACTATAAGAGTACAGTCTGATTAATACCATATGAATCTGACTTAATACCATATGAGTAGAGTCTGATTTAATATCATAAGAGTAGAGTCTGATTTAATACCATAAGTGTAGAGTCTGATTAATACCATAAGAGTAGAGTCCAATTAATGCCACACAAATCTGATTTAATATCATATGAGTAGAGTCTGATTTAATACCATAAGAGTAGAGTCTCATTAATACTATAAGAGTAGAGTCTGATTTAATACCATGAGTAGAGTCTGATTTAATACCATATGAGTAGAGTCTGATTTAATAACATAAGAGTAGAGTCTGATTAAATATCATTTGAGTAGTCTGATTTAAAACCATATGAGTCTGATTTAATACCATGAGTCTGATTTATCACCATATAAGTAGAGTCTGATTAAATACCATATGATTAGAGTCTGATTAAATACCATATGAGAAGAATCTGATTTAATACCATATGAGTAGAGTCTGATTTAATACCACATAAGTCTGATTTAATACCATGAATATGATTTAATATCATATGAGTAGAGTCTGATTTAATACTATATGAGTAGAGCCTGATTTAATACCATGGGTCTGATTTATCACCATATAAGTAGAGTCTAATTTAACATTGTATGAGTAGTCTGATTTAATACCTAGGAGTACTGATTTAATACCATATGAGCAGAGTCTGATTTATCACCATATGAGTCTGATTTATCACAATATAAGTATAGTCTGATTTATCACCATATAAGCAGAATCTGATTTAATACCATGAGTAGTCTGATTTAGTACCATATGAGTAGAGTCTGATTTAATACCATAAGAGTAGAGTCTGATTAATACCATAAGAGTAGAGTCCAATTAATGCCACACAAATCTGATTTAATATCATATGAGTAGAGTCTGATTTAATACCATAAGAGTAGAGTCTCATTAATACTATAAGAGTAGAGTCTGATTTAATACCATAAGAGTAGAGTCTGATTAATACCATAAGAGTCTCATTAATACTATAAGAGTAGAGTCTGATTTAATACCATAAGAGTAGAGTCATAAGAGTCTCATTAATACTATAAGAGTAGAGTCCAATTAATACCATATGAATCTGACTTAATACCATATGAGTAGAGTCTGATTTAATATCATAAGAGTAGAGTCTGATTTAAGACCATAAGAGTAGAGTCTGATTAATACCATAAGAGCAGAGTCTGATTTAATACCATATCAGTAGAGACTGATTTAATATCATAGGAGTAGAGTCTAATTTAATACCATATGAGCAGAGTCTGATTTAATACCATAAGAGTAAAGTCTGATTAATACCATAAGAGTAGAGTCTGATTAATACCATAAGAGTAGAGTCTGATTAATACCATATGAATCTGATTTAATACCATATGAGTAGAGTCTGATTTAATACTATATGAGTAGTCTGATTTATCACCATGAGTAGAGTCTGACTAATACCATATGAGTCTGATTTAATACCATATAAGCAGAATCTGATTTAATACCATGAGTAGTCTGATTTAGTACCATATGAGTAGAGTCTGATTTAATTCTATATGAGTAGAGTCTGATTTAATTCTATATGAGTCTGACTTAATACTATATGAGTAGAGTCTGATTTAATACTATATGAGTAGAGTGTGATTTAATACCATATGAGTAGAGTCTGATTTAATACCATATGAGTAGAGTCTGATTTAATACCATGAGTCTGATTTAATATCATATTAGAGTCTGATTTAATACCACATGAGTCTGATTTAATACCATGAGTCTGATTTAACACCACAGGAGCAATCTGATTTAGTACCACATGAGTCTGATTTTATACCATATGAGTAGAGTTTGATTTAATACCATGAGTCTGATTTAATATCATATGAGTAGAGTCTGATTAAATACTATGAGTCTGATTTAATACCAAATGAATCTTATTTAATACCATGAATCTGATTTAATACCATGAGTCTGATTTAATATCATATAAGTAGAGTCTGATTTAATACCACAAGTCTGATTTATCACCATATGAGTTGAGTCAGACTAAATACCATGAGTCTGATGTAATACTAAATGAATCTGATTTAATACCATGAGTAGTCTGATTTAATACCATATGAGCAGTCTGACTGAATACCATATGAGCAGTCTGATTTAATACCACATGAGTCTGATTGAATAATAGATGAGTATAGTCTGATTTAATACCTGATTTAATACTATATGAGTAAAGTCTGATTTAATACCATATGAGTAGTCTGACTAATACCATGAGTAGTCTTATTTAATACCATATGAGCAGTCTGATTTAATACCACATGAGTCTGATTTAATAATAGATGAGTAGAGTCTGATTTAATACTATACAAGTAAAGTCTGATTTAATACCATATGAGTAGTCTGACTAATACCATGAGTCTGATTTAATACCAAATGAATCTGATTTAATACCATGAGCAGTCTGATTTAATACCATAAGTAGAGTCTGATTTAATAGCATGAGTCTGATTTAATACCATATGAGTAAAGTCTGATTTAATACATGAGTCAAATTTAATGCTATATGAGTAGAATCTGAGTTAATACCATATGAGTAGAGTCAAATTTAATACTATGAGTAGAGTCTGATTTTTCACAATATGATTAGAGTCTGATTTAATGCCAAATGAATCTGATTTAATACCATATGAGTAGAGTCTGATTTAATACCATATGAGTCGAGTCTGATTTAGTACTATGAGTCTAATTTACTACCATGAGTAGAGTCTAATTTACTACCATTTAAATAGAGTTTAAGTTACTACTATACGAGTCTGTGGCCGAGTGGCCTAAAGCGCTCAACGTTATGGATCACTGCCATCTCACCTCTGTTTGCGTGAGTTCGAGTCTCAGGCTCGGCTAACGTTGGAACATAAGAAAGCCTGCCAGTAGGTTCTCATGGGTCGGTGGTTCTTCCCAGGATTTTCCAGGGTTCTTCCTCCACCAATTATAATGGCCGCCATGTATAGCCTATCTTGTGCTGAAATATGGCGTTAAACCCTATAACAACAGCAACAACTATATGAGTCTAATTTGCTATAAATCTAATTTAATACCATATGAGTAGAGTCTGACCCATCCAAAACCTTAATGATATACACACATATTTCATGTCTGAACAAAACTGAATTAGAACTATGGCTCTCCAATGGCAACAAGCCAGCCAGGTGCATGATGACCTCATTAATATGTGTGCACCTCATTCACTACTGTGGAAAATTGTGATGATACAAGTAAATATTCTAAGTGTGGTCAAAATCAGACCAGAAATACAGCCTACAGTGTGATAACAATATAGGCTCAGCCAATCACATGCAAGCTCACCTTATCATTTATGCATGGATATTGCTCAATACCAAACAAATCAGAAAATTCAAAATTAAATATATTCCACATCTGATTGATTTGGTTTTGGTTTTGAGGGTTTAATGCTATTTTTCAGCACATGATTGGTTATACATGGTAGCTAGTATTTGTTTTTGGTGATGGTAGAATGCAGAAAAAAAAACCCAGAACTACAAGAAGTTACTTGCAAGCTTTCTCACATACCCACACTGGCCAAGCCAAGACTTGAACCCATATGGATAGAGGTGATATGTCAGTGACCTATAAAGGCAATCCTCGTAGACAACTCAGCCATCTGGGGCCCCTCAAATTTTTATTAATACTAAATCAAAAATATGGCCCCCAGAGCAGCAACAAGGTCACTCATTCAGCCATAAGGTCACCTCATTAATGTGGATGGATCTCATACCTTACCAAACTCATCTGAGTTCTGTATGATACAAGCCAATTGTACAAACAGGATTTAAATCAGATAGGATATGCACTCCAAAGTGTTAATAACCAATTTAAATCAGATAGGATATGCACTCCAAAGTGTTAATAACCAATTTAAATCAGATAGGATATGCACTCCAAAGTGTTAATAACCAATTTAAATCAGATAGGATATGCACTCCAAAGTGTTAATAACCAATTGTTCATAGATGGATGCAGGGCTATGCCATATGCTACCATGGCCTTAAATGGAGGTGAGCTAAAACATATTTAATGACTCCATGATGTTTTTATCTTTAATATTGGTACAAATACATCACTGACTTCTTATTTTCAATATCATCATAATCATCCCTATAAATGACAACATTTAATGTGTGACTTAATAATTATTTATCTAATCTCTAACATATTGCAATGGGCAGGAAATCTAGCCTCTAATTTTTGTTTAAAACAGTTACAAATCAATTTCATTCATGGTAAAGCAGCATGAGTGGTAGTACTAACACTAGTGCCTCTAATTCGTAGATGGAGTTATGACATTACAGCTAGGTGGTGGGTGTTGTCAACATTGATAGACAATATTAATTTATTCATTACCACCTACTATTATTCAATACGAAATGACAATTGGAATGATGTTTGGGTGTATTTCATATTCCCATATAAATTGATAATAAATCTTTCATTTAACTCTTTCAGTTGATGCCACTGAAACACTTGTGTGTTCATTAGTACTTTCAATACTGGACTATCGTAACTCAATTCTGTCTGGTTCATCTCAATATCTGCTCCAGAAACTTCAAAAAGTTCAAAACACAGCTGCTCAGATCGTACTTTGAGTACCATGATCACAGCACACCTTACAGCTATCCATTCGATCCAGAATCAAACACAAAATTTGTTCTCTGTGCTACGTTTCACTGTTGGACTCTAGTCCAATACACCTATCCGATCTCACCCATGTGTACACACCAGCAAGATACTTACGCTCCTCTTCTGACAATCATATACTCATTATTCCAAGTATGAAAACAAAGTCATATGGACAGCATTCTTTTGCATACCAGGGCCCAGCAACATGGAATGAATTGCCCACTGAACTTAGACACAAAGACACAGTGATCACATTCAAGAGGGCTCTCAAAACTCACTTATTTCGACTGCAAGAACAAATTTAAAGACCTAATAATGTTTCCTACCTGAAATATTCTCAGCATGTTTTTTATTTTTTAATGTTTTTCTAATTTCATGGTGTTTGTTTTTGTAATAATATTATTATATGTTTTTATCTTATAGGTGTTGTCTAATGTTGTAAAGCGCTTAGAGCTTCTAAAGATTAGGCGCTATACAAAGTTATTATTACTATTATTATTATTTCACGATATTATTATGCCAGGAATGCATGTATAACTTTCCTAGGTATTAGCATCGTTTCCAATTTTGGCACATTTGGAATACTCCCATTGTTATCTCTCATAATAGTTATGGGTTGCTTACAACATCACTAATTTTTAAAGCTAAAACATTTATTCATACTGCAAATTTTGACCACTGAGGAATAAATCTGTTGTATGTACACTTAGCTAACACTCTGGGTTATACAGGTTTTCAATTACAATTTTTGACTTAGCTGTAGTTCTTTTGCTATCAGTGGCACAGTACATTTACCACTGCAAGCGTGTGCTCGATTTATTTTTCCCTGCAGTTACAACCCAGCGAAAGGCAGATTTTTCCCTGCCAAGCGCAGAATTCTGCAGAATTCCACAGGAGATACAACAGGCTTGTCAGCATCTCCTCTAGGATCTGTTTGGGTTTCCGAGGGTCATGTTACGAGTTCTGTACGTTTATTAAGAGTGTGGAAAAATCTTTTACTATTATTTTACTATGAATACCATATAAGGAAGTGTGCAAAGATAAGGTAACTCTTTTGTTTATTACTTTCTGTGAATTAGAATTCATAGTTATTTCACAATATCTACATAAATAGATGCAAAGAAAATAATGTTTCTTTTATAGAACATTTTGGATAGAGCTAAAACTAAGTTTTGAAATCTACATCTGTGTACAAAATACCTTTATGGATATTTATTCATTCATTGTCATGTTTTAAATCATTAACTTCAGCTTGCACATCTGCTTATCAGTTAAATAGTGTTCAGACAGTATTTTTATGACCCTGTGAGGTCAAGTCAAGGGTTTCTTGCAGACCTTGTTTGAATAATGATGTTTATTACAATTCAGTAGGAATAGGATATCAAATAATAATAATAAGTGCAGGTTTCAATATACAGCAAATGAGTGTTTCTCAAGGCTCTTTCATATAGTTATTTGTTATATTGTAAAACTGTTGAGTGTTTCTCAAGGCTTTGTACATATGCCATTAGTTATTTTTGTTATAGCCATTGAGTGTTTCTCAAGGCTCTGTTGAAATTAACATATATGAATTTAATGAAAGGTTAGCCAATGTTCCAAAAAGTCTATCACTAAACAATAAGTTTAATTTAACATCTGAACATTAAACTTTGACATTGATAAATGTTAATATCAACTTCTATCATAAAAACTGTTACTTAAATTACTTATGTTGTCCAAATGCATACAACCACGGTGTGGTGTAAAAATTAATGAGTTATTATTTGAAGTGATGTACCTGATGTTTGAATCTTAAACTTTTAATACCATACAAGTCTGTGACATAATAAATCACATGAAACTAAAATCTGAGTCTGCATTTCATCCCTATTCCCATTCTTATTGTAAGGATTCCCCACTTCATCACTAGTCCCATACTCATTGTAAGGATTCCCCACTTCATCACTAGTCCCATACTCATTGTAAGGATTCCCCACTTCATCACTAGTCCCATCCTCATTGTAAGGATTCCCCACTTCATCACTAGTCCCATACTCATTGTAAGGATTCCCCACTTCATCACTAGTCCCATTCTTATTGTAAGGATTCCCCCACTTCATCACTAGTCCCATCCGCATTGTAAGGATTCCCCACTTCATCACTAGTCCCATACTCATTGTAAGGATTCCCCACTTCATCACTAGTCCCATACTCATTGTAAGGATTCCCCACTTCATCACTAGTCCCATACTCATTGTAAGGATTCCCCACTTCATCACTAGTCCCATACTCATTGTAAGGATTCCCCACTTCATCACTAGTCCCATTCTTATTGTAAGGACTCCCCCACTTCATCACTAGTCCCATCCACATTGTAAGGATTCCCCACTTCATCACTAGTCCCATACTCATTGTAAGGATTCCCCACTTCATCACTAGTCCCATCCTCATTGTAAGGATTCCCCACTTCATCACTAGTCCCATTCTTATTGTAAGGATTCCCCACTTCATCACTAGTTACAGACACTTGAATTAAAGCAAGTTACAATTCATTTGTCAACTAAAGACACTTTAAGTAAAGCAAGTTACAATTCATTTGTCTACTTAAGACACAATTGCAATCAGAAGGATCTGAACTAATGCAAGTTACAATTCATTTGTCTACTAAAGACACTTGAATTAAAGCAAGTTACAATTCATTTGTCTACTAAAGACACTTGAATTAAAGCAAGTTACAATTCACTTGTCTACTAAAGACACAATTGCAATCAGAAGGATCAGATCAACATGACTTTAATTTCTCTAACTAGAAATGTGTTCATAAAGCACAGGTACTCCACAACAGTGTCTAAAATTGACATCAAAGGAGGATCAAACCAAGGTTATGCACCTGGTAGCTCTGAAAAAATAAATCCATTGAGTTTTTCTCTGATGTGTTATACAAAATCTTTGTATTCTACAGCAAAGACACATACCAGCCAGAATGATAGCAATTCAAATTAAGTGTATCATAAAATTATCAATGTGTAGTTTTTTTTCTCCAGAAGGCATTTTACCGAGTTTATAGCTCTGTGGCAGTGGTGTTATCCTAGTGAACCGAAGGCATCCCATTATGAGGAATATGAATCAAGTTATGACAGATGGACTGACAAAGATAAAACACTACAAGTGTCATGAACAAAGGTATGACAGACGAACTGACAAAAATAAAACACTAAAAATGTCACGAACCAAGTTATGACAGATGGACTGCCAAAGATAAAACACCACAAGTGTCATGAACAAAGGTATGACAGATGAACTGACAAAAATAAAACACTAAAAATGGAATGAACCAAGATATGACAGATTGACTGACAAAGACAAAACAGTACAAGTGTCATGAATCATGGCATGACAAATAGAATTACAAAAATAAAACACTACAAATGTCATGAAGCAAGGTATGACAGATGGACTGACAGATAAAACACTACAAGTATCATGAATCAATATATGACAGATGGACTGAAAGATGAAATACTACAAGTGTCATGAACCAATGTATGACAGATGGACTGACAGATAAAATACTACAAGTATCATGAACCAAGGTAAAACAGATGGACTGACAGATAGAACACTACAAGTGTCATGAACCAAGGTGTGACAGATGGACTGACAAAAATAAAACACTACCAATGTCATGAACCAAGGTATGACATATGGACGGACAAAACTAAAACACTACCAATGTCATGGACCAAGGTATGGCAGATGAACTGACAAAAATGAAACAATACCAATGTCATGGACCAAGGTATGACAGATGGACTGACAAGACAAAACACTTCCAATGTCAAGAATGCATATAAAGATGGACCAGCTCTTATACATACCACATCAGGGCCCTCTCCTAGTTCATCCATGCTAACTTTTCTCTTGATCACTCGTCCTGAAGATGTTGTGGAAACACAGGGTTCCTGCAAGTGAATGAGCTATTAGTCATGTATGATAGGAGCTTAACACAATTTTCAGTCATATGAAATGTTACCATTTATTTAAATACTTCAAGAAATTAATGCAAAAGAAACTAGTTCTGAGGAAAAGAAAATTAGAAACATTATTCAGTAGCAATATTGTTGTGTCTCTAAAGTTAAGTTATGAGTCTGACACTTACGGTACAATATTGTTACAATACTATGATGCTCATACTATTTCAAATCAATAACCATACGCCAATGTCAATGTTACAGCTCATGAAAATTCCCTTGATTTTGTCAGTGATATTGCTTGGAGACTTGCTAACAGACAAACATGTATCAACTGAAGTGTACTAATGCTGAAGACACAAGTGAGCTGATTATTGTGAACAGGTTATTGTGTATTAGTGCTCTATATTGGAGTTAATGAGACAAAGGCATGTGTCTGTGTGTGTGTGTTGTTACGTATATTTAATTGTTTGTTTGTTAGTTATATTTTAATGTTTTCTTATTACATGCTACTATAATGTGACATTGTATGTTGGACTTGGCCTTTGCCAAAGTTCATTTCTGCCTGACCCAAAGTGACTTTTTATAAAATGTTGTTCATTGTAAACAATAATAATAATAATAATAATAATGAGGACTTTGTATAGCGCCTAATCTTCAGAAGCTCTAAGCACTTTACAACATTAGACAACACCTATAAGATAAAAAACATATAATAATATTATTACAAAAACAAACACCATGAAATTAGAAAAACATTAAAAAATAAAAAACATGCTGAGAATATTTCAGGTAGGAAACATTATTAGGTCTTTAAGTTTGTTCTTGCAGTCAAAATAAGTGAGTTTTGAGAGTACTCTTGAATGGGATCACTGTGTCTTTGTGTCTAAGTTCAGTGGGCAATTCATTCCATGTTGCTGGGCCCTGGTATGCAAAAGAACACTGTCCATATGACTTTGTTTTGATAGTGGGAATAATGAATATACGATTGTCAGAAGAGGAGCGTAAGTATCTTGCTGGTGTGTACACATGGGTGAGGTCAGATAGGTATGCTGAACTAGAGTCCGACAGTGAAACGTAGCACAGAGAACAAATTTTGTGATTGATTCTGGATCGAATGGATAGCCAGTGTAAGGTACAGAGCAGCAGGGAGGTGTGCTCTGATCGTGGTACTCTAAGTATGATCCGAGCAGCTGTGTTTTGAACTTTTTGAAGTTTCTGGAGCAGATATTGAGATGAACCAGACAGAATTGAGTTACAATAGTCCAGTCTTGAAAGTACTAATGAACACACAAGTGTTTTAGTGGCATCAACTGAAAGATATTTGCGAATTAAGCTGATGTGTCTCAGCTCAAGATATGCTGCCTTGCATATGTTCATGACATGTTGGTGCAATGTGAGAGTACTGTCCAGAGTAACAACTAGGTTTCGTACTGATTGTGTGAATTTAATGTTGGCGTTGCTGGTATTTATTGTTTGAGGTAAAAGATGTGAATGAGAAAGTCTTTTTGTTGTGATCAGAATGGCCTCAGTTTTATCATCGTTCATCTGCAGCTTGTTACATGTCATCCATGATTTCATATCAGAAATGCACCTCTCTACACCTTGGAGGGTAACATCAACTTCAGCTGGGTGGCTAGATTTGTATATTTGGGTATCATCAGCATACAATTAGTGAGACACTGGATGATGATCTATGACACTTGAGAGCGAATGAGTGTACAGAATGAAGAGAACAGGTCCAAGAACAGACCCTGTGGAACACTACAACATAGATCAACTGGGCTGGAGTGTATTCCATTTGCAGATACAATTTGTGTCCTGTTGATCAAGTAGGACTTGAACCACAGTAAGGCTGTATCATGATTGCCAAATACATGCTGGACACGGTGAAGTAATATATCATTATCTATTGTGTCAAATGCTGCAGACAAATCAAGGAGGGTGAGGACTGTAATCTTTATGCGATCCAACGCAGAGAGAATGTCATTAACTACTTTTAGAAGAGCACTTTCAGTACTGTGCCAAGGGCGATATGCAGATTGTACATTGCTAAAAAGACTGTTTGAATTTAGATGAGATACAAGCTGGGATAGAACAACCTTTTCTAAGATTTTTTATATGAATGGGAGATTAGAAACTGGGCGGTAGTTCTTTAAATCGTTATGGTCTAGTGTTGGTTTCTTCAGCAGAGGCTTTACAGTGGCAGTTTTGAAAAATGATGGGAATTCCCCCGATGAGACGGAGGTATTAATAACACCAGTTAGTGAAGGCAATACTGGATCTAAGCACTCAAGCAGCAGTGATGTTGGAATTGGATCAAGTTCACATGACTTTGGTGCACTCTTCATCACTATTGTACATACGAAATCCATAGAGACAGGTTCAAATGCTGCTAATGGTTGCCGCTCAAATTCTGTATCCCAACTGTATGGTGACGGCGAGTCAATTGAAATTGTGGTGTCAAGCTTATCTCTAATGGTTTGTACTTTGTCACAAAGAAATTTGCAAACATATCTGGAAGGTTGACTGGAGAGAAGGTAGTTGGAAGTGGTGTTGATTTGTTCCTTGACATTAGCTTGTTAGTAATCTCGAAAAGCTCTATGCAACTGGAACTTTCCATGATCTTAGTAGTGTAGTGGGCTGATTTCGCTGCATGGACTATATTTGTGACATTCTTCTTAGCAACTTCATAGATTTACTTATGAATAGTGAATCTGATGGAAAGCCAAAGCCTCTCAGCTTTATGGTGGTCTCTTTTACCAGTGCGAAGCTGGTCCCTAACACTGCTATACCATGGAGAACACTTTTGAATTGATACTCTGCACTTGGTAGCTGGGGCATGTTTGTCAAGTAATGAGCACAGACAGTTATCAAGTTGTTCTGCGGTAGGAGGTAAGCAAGTTGTTAGGTGAGAGAACTAAATTATTCTCTATATGTATGGGTTTAAAATCAGTATTATTATTAACAAAAGAAGTAAATATGTTCATTTGGGTCACAGTTTTGGAATTTCCTATGTGAATTATACATAATCCAGGTTAATGTGTTATGTATATTTAATTATTTGTTTGCTAGTTGTAAAAAAAATATTGTATTTCCTTACATGCTGTTGTAATGTAACATTGTATAATAGACTTGACCTTGTCCAAAACTGATTTCATTTCTTCTTGACCTGACAGACTTTTTTATTTCATTTTGTGTAAACAACTAATACATAGATAAATTATTTTCTCTGTATATAGGCTTAATATCAGGAATCATTATTAACTGATGAGGTAAATATGTTCATTTGGGTCTAAATTTTGGAATTTCCTTAGTGTAATCCAGGTTATGGTTTAGATTTTGTAAAAATCAGGATCATTCTAGAAGGTTATTTTCCATTAGGTAATGGTTCTTTTTACAGAAAATGCTAATTGTGACCTGAGGTCAATTAGAGAACTATATAATCTTGTAATTGTGAGCACAGGGGATGATTACAAAGAAAATTAGGAGTCTAACCTGTAACAATATAACACAAAGGAAGACACGAGTCTGCATCCCTCAGTAGTTCCAACCCTGCTAGTTTATCCTAATTGCATCTGCTAATTTCCAACTTATGCCAGTCATAAACAAGAATAGTTCAATTTTCAAAACAGCTCAACACACTTTGTTCAGTTTATGACATATTAGAGAAAATGCAACAATTGTTTGCCGATTTTGACACCTGGACAAGAATTGGTCTGGCAGTGCCATTTGCATGAGGATAGTCTTGGATTTCACCTTTGACCGAAAGGTAAGATCAGAACAACCTTGAGTCCACAGTAAACATCGATAATGTACAATGTGATGCATTTTAATTTTGGTGGCAAAAACAAATACTGATTTTGGTAAATTTGAACATATTTTAACATTTTGATAATTAGTATTACCTATGATACTGACTTTATTTTACCATGGCACAATAACATTATCCATTTATTTCTTTGTTATCATCTGCTTGTATTTAGCATTGAACTACAGACTCTAGGTTGTTCTGATCTTACCTTTTGGTCAATGGTGAAATCCAAGACTATCCGAATGCAAACAGCACTGCCGGACCAATTCTTGGATATGAATTTCGCTAACATTTTTCAGAAAACATTTTTGGGGAAATTTTGTATCACTTTGTTTTGGAATTTTCTAAATCCCAGATATTATTTCACATTTTAGAAATCTTTAGTGAAATCAACAAGCTTTTTACAATGTCATCTAAAGAGGTGAACTTTATTTCAAATCCTAATCAGGAACGATTAACTCCTTGAAAAAGATAAATTGCTTCAGCTTGCCAGAAAATTTGATCTTTCTGAGGCAAAAGCTCCTTTAACAAAGCAAGAAATAAAAATTATTTTGGTTCAATATTTGGTGGAAAAGAATGTTTCTGATAAAAGTGATTTGGATTATTGATTAGTAAGTCTGTATCAGACTCTAACATAAGAGTAAATGAATTAAAATTAAAATACAAGATGGAGTTAGAGTTAAGAAATCTTGAGCTTCAAGAAAGAAAGATGCAGTTAGATAAAGAGAAAAGAGAGAGGAAAATGCAGTTGGAGAAAGAAGAGAGAGAGAGAAACAAATGCAAATGCAACTGGATAAAGAGGAAAGCGAGAGAAAAATGCAATTGGAGAAAAAGAAGAAAATGCAATTAGATAAAAGAGAGACATATAAATGCAGTTACAGAAAGAAAAAACAAACAAATGCAGTTACAAAAAGAAGAAAAACAAATGCAATTGGAGAAAGGAAAGAGAAACAAAAGCAAATGTTATTGGAGAAAGAGAAGAGAGACAAATGCAAAGAGAAAAGTTAGAAAGGAAATATCAATTTAGATCAAAAGAATTAGAGCTGGCAAGTGAAAAGCACATTCCCACTTTACATACAAATTCAAGTTTTGATGTTGTTAAGAATATTAGGTTAGTACCCCCTTTTAGAGAAAAAGAAGTAAATAAATATTTTCCTCAATTTGAAAAAATTGCTGAAAATTCGAAATGGCCAAGAGAGCATTGGACTCTATTATCACAAAGTGCACTTTCTGACAAAACTCGAAGAAACTGGACAAACTCATGCTGAATTTGCCAGAGAAAATGAGCAGTTATTTGATAAGTGGTGCTTAGCCAAGAAAGCAGATTAAGATTTTGAAAATCTCAGACAACTCATATTCAAGAATTGCATCCATAGTGACGTTAAGACTTATCTTGATGAGCATAAGGTTGAAACTTCAGAAAATGCTGCTCGTACTGCTGATGAGTATTCCTTAGCTCATAAAGTTTCTTTTGTAAGTAAGTCTTCCATAGAGCAGTCATCTGATAAAAAAAAGTATTTCAGCCTAATACGAGCCCTTCCAAATCTCAATCTGGTACAACTTTTAGAAATCAAGTTTCTCATAAGATTCATTCAGAAGTCCTTTTCTCTTCCTACGTGCACCCATTGCAAGAAGAAAGGACACATTATTTCTGATTGCTACAAATTGAAAAATAAGCAACAGAATCAAGACAGACCTATTCCAAATGCTCTTATTTCTAAGAGGTCACAGTCATGTATTGCAAGCAATACATTTGTTTGGCCAGATAAACCCCCATCTGATTTTATTATGGAGATTTATGAACCATTCATGTTGAAGGGTTCTATATCACTCATGGGTGATTCTGCCAATTCTATCCCTATTAAATTTCAAGGGACACAGGAGCTTCTCAAAGTCTTTTATTATGAGGTATTTTGCCTTTTTCTGAGAAGTCTTCTTGTAATGAGAGTGTTCTTATTCAGGAAGTAGAGTGGATTTGTTAATGTTCCTCTCCAATGTGTAAATTTGTCATCAGAATTAGTCTCAGGACCAATGACATCCAGAACAGTGTCTTCTTTACCCACTGAGGGCATTCATTTATTACTAGACAATGACCTAGCTGGAGACAAGGTTGTGGTTAATCCACTTGTAACTGACAAGCTTTGTTTGGATCAGAAAGTCAATCCTATGGAAAAAGAAATCTGTGACTTATACCCAGCTTGTGCAGTTACTAGAGCTATGGCAAAGAAAGCTCTTGAGAACGATGTTGATGAGGAAAGTATTCCTTAAGCTGATACATGTATTGGTCAGGCTTTCGATGACGTCACTTTCACTCCTTGTTTAGATCAACCAAAGGGTATTGATCACAGTGATGCTCTTTTAACTATTCATTCTCTCTGCTCTAATCAGGGTGACAAACAACAATCACTTGTTGTTGAACAGGAAAAAGATCCTGAGATTGTTTCAAAGGGCCATTAGTGAAACTGAAGTCACAGAAGTACCTCTTTGTTATTTAGTTAAAAAAGGGATTCTTATGAGAAAATAGAGACCACATGAGGTACCTGCTGGTGACAAGTGGTCAATGAACTATCAAATTGTAGTTCCAAAATCGTACAGACAGGAAATTCTTAGTCTGGCCCAAGAAACGCATTTGTCTGGTCATTTAGGGATTAATAAGACTTATCAGAAGATCTTGAATCACTTCTACTGGCCAAAAATTAAAAGTGATGTCTGTAAATACTGCAGATCTTGTCATACTTGTCAATTAGTAGGAAAACCCAATCAGAAAATACAGAAGGCTCATCTGCAACCTATTCATGCATTTGACAAACCATTTAACAGAATAATTGTAGATTGTGTCAGTTCCTTACCTATGACCAAGTCAGGTAACCAATACTTGTTGACCATAATGTGTGCGCCAACAAGATTCCCAGAGGCAATTGTTTGAGGAAAATTAAAACTAAAACAATTATAGTAAAAGCTTTGATAAAGTTCTTTTACTCAATGTGGCCTTCCCAAATCTGTCCAATCCAATCAAGGGACTAATTTTATGTCTGAAATTTTCCAGCAAGCCAAGCTTAAATGGTGAGAATTTAACAGTCTGGTGATGGAGTTCTGTATCTCTTACTGGGGGCCCTGAGTGGCAGAGTGGTCTAAAGCGCTCTCTGTTATGGATCACTGCCATCTCACCTCTGTCTGCGTGGGTTCAAGTCTCAGATTAGGCCAATGTGGGTATGTGAGAAAGCTTGCCAGTAGCTTCTCGTGGGTCAGTGGTTCTTTCCGGGATTTAACCAGGTTCTTCCTCCACCATTAATACTGGCCGCCATGTATAGCCTATCATATGCTGAAAAATGGCGTTAAACCCCACAACAACAACAACAATCTCTTGCTGATTTTTCAAAATTTTCTTCAGATCAGCTATTATGGCCCTTACAAAGTTAAGAAGAAATTTAGTGAGTTAAATTATAATAACAGTACTCCTGGAATGTAAATGAATCAAGGAGTACCAGTATGTTGATAGAGATAGAAAGTTAATCATGCAATTAATTTAGTTGTACCTGTCTCACGCACTGAGGATTTAAGTGAAGGAATGCAATCAGACTGTACTGACTTTAGAGTAACAAATCTTTTCGAAATTCAAAAATTATGATATTCTGGACCAGAAACTTTGAAATCTGCAGCAACAAGAAAAGAATGAACTATGAGTACTTTTTTACAGATGTTCCAACAAGAACAAATAAAATCTATCATGTCAGTGAAATTGCAAATTCCACACCTGTGACACAACACCCACACAGGATGAACCCTATCAAACAGGAATGTTTGAAACAAGATTTTCAGTATTTGCTGGAGAATAATTTCATACAGCCAAGTAAAAGTGACTGGAGTTCACCATGTATACTTGTATACTTCGCCTTTGAAAGTTGTTATATGATATGGGTGAGAATAAATGAATGAGATTTCAGCAAAGTTCTTAACGTAAGTACAGTTCTTACATCAGTTTGTTATGAAATTCATTTTTCATGGGAAAAAAATATTTTAAACATTCAATTACTGAGAAACGGATATATGATACCATTTAAAAATTTCAAAGATATTACAAATACTGATGCACTTTGCTTCTTTCAAGGGAATTAGTTTACTTACTACATTTGAAAATGCAATTATTGATAACAGCTGCAGAAAATACATGTATAAAACAGTTATTGAGATCTCCAATCTGGGTGCAGGTCACATTCTGGATTGTTTCACTTGAGTTGTCACCAAGAGGGGGTAATTTATTAACCTTGTTGACTGAAGCAACAAACATATTCAATGTAGACATGCAGAAATTTGTCTTGCTGGAAAACACAATATATGACTGATTTTTCTCTGTTCAGTCAAGTAAAAATGTTTATCATAGTAGATAAGTGAAGCAGCATTTTTATCACCAGTTACTTGCTGCATTTTATGGGTCTGCTTTACAAAGCATACACACTGTTGTTTTCTTCACAGTGATTTTTTGTGACTGGCAGTACTGACTTTTTCTGAAGCACTCTTACTTAGTTGCCTGAGTAGTTTTCCTTTTTTGTTTCCTTTTCTTTTAACAACTGTCATTGAATAATACCAGTCTTGCATGTAAGGATTCAACTTCTCTTTATTAAAAGGCGTTAGAAAGAAACAAGATTCATTTTTTTTATTTTGATTGGTAAATGTTGACCAGTACACCATTTGAGCAAATAACCTAGGCCTTTGCTTCTTTGAAATCATCTTTGTGCCAACCATACTGGGTCATAGAATTATGTATGTGAGACTGAGGGTATTTTTTTCCTGAAGCAGTCTTACACAGTGTTATGTCGCCAAAAATATATAAATATTCTGGCATCACTTCAACTTCTAATTCAAAGACCTTGCTAAAGTTGCTGATTCAGCAGTAATAAAGTGTAAACTGCATGGCTCATGGACTCAACATGCCCAACTCTTACAAAGCAATCAATTTATCTTCATCTTAAAGGTGTAAGAGGTTTTGATGCATGACTTTTGCTCCCTCTGACCCTTTTTTCTGTACGACTATTTTTTTATCAGGAAATGCCTAAATCATTTTATGGAATTTTCTGTCCCTAAGAGATATTTCATAGCCCATGTCTTTGAGAAAACTTTCTACTCTGTGACTTAAAAAAGTTCAGAATCATAAGTTTTTTTCTAATAGTGACAAACATTTCATTTAACTGAACAGGGATCAAGTTTTCTATTGATCTGGTTTTCTTTTAAATTTCAAAACCACCTTTGGACATTTTTCATATCTTTTTCTTTTTCTGTTTTCCAACAAGACCATTGACATGAATTTCCATGTCAGAAATATCACTGTCTGAGGTCTAATTTATAACACTGTTGACGTAGCTGATCAAATTCACATGGCCAGGATATGGCTCATTCTGGGAAATAACTTGGTTTTTTCTTCTTCAGTGTCTAATAAAGTGATCAAAAAAGCCTTTACACTCTCTTCAAATGTTAAATTCATAGTCCATCAAATCATCTGCATTGTTAGCCAACAATATAACAACACCTGCATTTAATGTGGCCACCATTTTTAAGCATCTACATATGCAGTGCCTAAATGATGTCAAACAAGTTTGATTACATATAAAAAATTAATGGTTTCTTACACATGACATCAGATAAGAAGAAAATGTACAAAATCATCCCATGTAATGTATATGTATCAGAAATTATGGTATATAATAATAACATTGCTGTCTTGGTATCATCAAATTGAATAATAAAATCATGCAAGTACAACTTCATGTCTATGTTTATAGGCATTACTTTATCAGAACTTTTACTCAATAAGCAAAATCTAATATAATTCTTATTATTAAAGTCTTTATGATTCAAAACTTCGTTGAATGTCTTCGATTTTTCAGCTTCCAACATTTTCAGAAGCCTTTGGTTTTGTAATACTATTTGGACTTGTTAGCAAAATATTGAGTGTTCAATTAAAATTCCAACCGCATTTAGCTAACATTCAATCAGATGAAAAAGAGGCACTATGTTTCAGTGTCAAATTCTCTATTTAAATGCAGCACTTTTATAAATCTCTATGTCAGTTTTATTTTAAAGCAAAAATTGCAAGAAATAAAACCAGATATTATCTATGTGAAGTGCACAGAACTCTAAGACAGGTAGCTGAATTGTTCATTCATCATTGCACAGTATATACATGCAGATCTCTGAAAGAGGTAGTGAAATTGTTCATGCATCCTTTTCATCTGATTGAATGTTACAGTTAGTTAAGTGCAAATATTTTGCAAGTCCAAATGTATGAAGTTCCTACTGAATTCCAGTGGTATCAAAATAAGTTTTGATACTGAATGTACTGATATGCCTGTAGTCTTGAACATGGTAATGTGACAATGGCCTGAAGTGAGATGATGTGCCAACAGTCTTTTGATATATCACAGTAATATAATCCAAAACTGTTCTTGTCTGAATTCACAATATTTCCAAACTAATGTTTTAGTCTAAGATGTTAAATGCAAGAATGAATACATTTTTAGATAAACAAGATTATAAGACCGGTACTGGAGTTGTTCATGCATCATTGCACAGCAAGTACACATAAGAGAGAAAGAGTAACATAGTCAAAATGGGTCCCACACTGAAATTTAAGAAAAAGTCATAACTTGGTCCATAATGAACCAGACTCTACCCAAACAAGGCAGTCATATTGCTACAATGTCTACAGTGTGGCAGTTTATAGTGATGTCTAGCACTGAATAATCATGCTACAGACACAAAGTATGATATCCCACCCAGTCACATTATACTGACACCAGTCTGACCAGTCCTAACACTAACATCTTAATGCTGAGCACCTAGTGAGGCAGCTGTTAGTACATTTTTATAAGTCACTGGTATGACTTGGCCAGGGTTCAAACCAGTCACCTGAGAGGCTGCTAATGCCAGAAGTGTCAATAAGTCCCTCACATCGATCTCTCTAAAGTGTGGAATTATGGGTAGCAGTTTTTGGTTGATGTCAGGTCATCATATCTTCTTCATATATGACTTCCTAAGCAGACAATCTTTTGTGTCCCCAACTTTTCCTGAGTAATCATTTATCTTACATCTGAACATGAACCATGGTTGCAATTGGCACTGCACACTCTGGAAATATCCTACATGGCATATAAATGGAATAATTTGATAAAAACTTCAAGCAATAATTGAAAATTGGAACCCATTGATAGTTTCTGCATGAACCATACCAAATATTCAAAATACAAATACCATGCTTATCTAAATCAAATGAGATCATGGACACCAAGATATTAACCTAATGATTAGATCAATAGTTATTTTTAATAAAAAATGAAATTTGTGCAATGGATCCAACAAAATGCAGTAATTGCAGATAATTTGCATAATCTATCTCCTGTTAGGTTTTTAGAAGCAGCATCACTCTTATTTGTTTTTGTGATAATACTGGAATCCCATGACCTATTTGCATTTTGCATCAAAATATGTTGATTCCTACACTATGCTGGTTTCCAGGATCTGCTCAATAGCAGAGATTTCAAACTGATGGAAAAAGGGCAGTAACTCTATCAAAACTGAACCTGAAAAAGAAATATCTACATGTAACTGAAGTGGTACGGTTATGACTCAAAATCATCTGGACTGGCAAAATCAATCTAGCATGGCACAGTGCAAGGGTACAGAAGAAGAGACGGCCAGAAAAAGAGGTGGAAAGACAAAATTAAAGAGTGGACAGGCATGGGGTTTGGAGATTCACAAAGGCCAGTAGCGAATAGGGAAAAATGGAGAGAATTGGTTGTTAAGTCATCTGAGGTGTCCCAACAACCTCTTGGGTTATGGGATTGATGATGATGATGATGACAATAGGAAACTGACCTATCAAATGGCATTCAACTATGTGCATGGATGGGCAGATGGAATGACAGACAAACATAAAAGGTGTCAACTCTAGGGCTCCCAGATATCATTCTTAACACTAAACAAGACTGAGTCTTACTTCTTTTCTTCTCTTTGATTCTACAGGAATGGTAATTGATGTCTCAATACAAGATACACCTGAGTTGCATGTGGTGATCTTCAACACACTGAAAAATTCAAAATAATTTTAATACATTGGTTCTTTAACATTAAACATTAATTTTCATGTGTCATGACTTGATTGTGAAGATGACAGCACTTGCTCATCTACTATAATTATGATTTCTATAATACAATTATTGTTGGATTATTTGACTCAGAAAAATATAACATCTAATGTAAATGAAAAAAGTGAACAACTATCTCAATGCCTTTTACTTAAATACTGTTTCTAAAATCATAAACTGTTAATCACAAATCATTAACGTACCCTGCCTTAACACAACAACTATTGCCATAACCTCTATTTAAATACTGTATCTAAAGTCATAAACAATAAATCACAAATCAAAGACATACCCTGCCAGAACACCACACAAAGACATACCCTGCCAGAACACCACACAAAGACATACTCTGCGAGAACACCACACAAAGACATACCCTGCCAGAACACCACACAAAGACATACCCTGCCAGAACACCACACAACCAAAGACATACCCTGCCAGAACACCACACAAATAAAAGACATACCCTGCCAGAACACCACACAAAGACATACCCTGCAAGAACACCACACAACCAAAGACATACCCTGCCAGAACACCACACATAGACATACCCTGCCAGAACACCACACAGAGACATACCCTGCCAGAACACCACACAAAGACATACCCTGCCAGAACACCACACAACCAAAGACATACCCTGCCAGAACACCACACAAAGACATACCCTGCCAGAACACCACACAACCAAAGACATACCCTGCCAGAACACCACACAACCAACAACATACCCTGCCAGAACACCACACAAAGACATACCCTGCCAGAACACCACACAAAGACATACCCTGCCAGAACACCACACAAAGACATACTCTGCCAGAACACCACACAACCAAAGACATACCCTGCCAGAACACCACACAAAGACATACCCTGCCAGAACACCACACAACCAAAGACATACCCTGCCAGAACACCACACAACCAAAGACATACCCTGCCAGAACACCACACAAAGACATACCCTGCCAGAACACCACACAACCAAAGACATACCCTGCCAGAACACCACACAATCAAAGACATACCCTGCCAGAACACTACATGACACAAAAAAACATAATTTTTGTCTCCCAAAATCTCCATTGTGATCATGTTTACAAAAACACTGCTTCAAATAAATCTCATGAGATTTGTCCTGATATGTATGTATGTATGTATGTATGTATGTATGTATGTATGTATGTGTGTGTGTGTGTGTGTGTGTATGTATGTATGTATGTATGTATGTATGTATTTATGTAATATGTTGCTTGTAAACAGTAAAGTCATGCTTAATACTCATGGAAAACTATCACCATGGGGCAGTTTATACAGTTAATTTTCATAGTGGTAATTAAGACGTAAAGACAATCCGAGATAAACAACCTCCATTCTACATATTATTTAACTGAGGTGCTGTGAGACGGCCTATTAGAATAGTCTAAAGAGATAAAGTACATGATGTGGAACAACCTAATTCAATAAGTTTGGTACCAACTGTTTTTTGTTTATCAGTGTATAGTTCAAAAGAAATCATATTTTATTTTATTTAAATCTGAATTTCCAGTCATTTTATATAGGTTTAAGTGAGTAGATAACTTATTTTTAATTGGATGACTTCACTTTGTGGGTCACATGATACACTTTTTGAGTCTCAAAACTCCCTCAAACACTAGATGATCAGCAGGTCTATAGTGAGTATAAACTTTTAGGATGAAAGGATCATATGCATGTTAGAAACACTAGTAGGTATTACCAGGTTTTCATGTAACCACAATGTTACACTGACAAGTTAGATAAAGTATTATGAAATACAGCAAATAATGTTTTGCTAACAATTTTACCTTTGCATCCATCTTAGTGGTAATTCATGTTTGTTTGCATTTTCATAGTTCCTTGTGTTGAAATAAAAAGACTACTTTTCATTTTGTTTTATTTTATATTGCACAGCATGCAAACTCCCACCACTCTGTGATTACTATCAAAAAGTTTACATTTGTAATTTTGCAGATCTTTAAATGTTAGGTCATCAATATATCAACATTAAGGATCTGCTGAAATTTTGCAATTTATAGTAACAAAATGTTACAAAAGAAAAAAAAAATTTTTTTTGAAGTGTTAGCATTTGCACAAGATAAGTTACCATTTATTGGTAATGTGGGCATGTGAGAAAGCTTGCCAGTAGCTTCTTGTGGGTCGGTGGTTCTTTCGGGTTTTCCCGGGTTCTTCCTCCACCAATAATACTAGCCGCCATGTATAGCCTATCGTGTGCTGAAAAATGGCGTTAAACCCCACAACAACAACAACCATTTATTGGTACTCCTATTATTTGCTAATGTCTACCCTACTTGAACAAAATTATCATTAGAATAAGATCCTTGTACAGTTCTGGGTAAAGTCAGGTTAAAGTACAGAATGGTCACTGAAGTATTTAAATGGGCTACAGTTTCTTACTGCCATACACCATTTACTTCAACCCTATTATTAAAACTGATGAAATAGAGGATATTTGCTTGAAATGAGTGAACAACAGATATATTCATAGCATGGTTGAAAAACTCAGTATTTCAGGAGTGGCCAAGCCAAGAGTGAAAATAAGTTTTTCACCCAAGAGATGAAATATATGTTATTCACTTTGCAAGCAGATTTCCTCCTTTATTTTAAGCTCAAATATATTAGCTAGCAATATGTATAACAGACTGACATAGCAGATTTCTTATAGTATCCCACATGATAATGTCAGGGGTTTACCATTTATGTTCTGGTGTGTTTTGTGTGTGCGTGTGATTTGGATTTTTAACTTAGCTTTAACAATTTTTTTAGTCATATTTGTACGATGACTGCAGTGTGGCAGTTTATAGTAATGTCTAGCACTTGGGCATCATGTGGCAGACATGTAGCATGATATCCCACCCAGTCACATTATTCTGACACCAGACCGACCAGTCCTAACACTAACCTCTTAATGCTGAGTGCCTAGCAAAGCAGCTGTTAGCACCATTTTTAGAAGTCTTTGGTATGACTCGACTGGGGTTCAAACGCACAACCTCCTGCATCAAAGGCAGATGCTCTAACCACTAGCTGTGTTTTGTCTACATTCATACAATGAATACAGTAGTAACATAATTCTCTTCCCATTTCAAGATAATACACATTGTGGGATTTGAATTTGCTTCATCTGCATCCAAGGTGGCCATACTTACCACCAGACCTGTTAAGCATCTAGTGTAGCTCAGATTTCTTGGTCATAATGTTTATCAATGTCTACTGATGGACGGTGAAAAAATATTCACACCATTTCACACCATTGGATTGTCAACATTATTTCTCTTGGAAAATCCAGTAGTTCATGGTCTAGCACAAAACTGAATATTGCTAAAGTGTACCACAAACAGCACATTATATGCCTGACACATTTTATAGTCATCTATGTAGGCAACAGTAGATTCCTGACCAATGGCTTTCAGTCACCTTGATGACTGGTCAAGGTATGCAGTTCATTACTTGCTTTTCAATAGCGCTTTAAACACATAATTTGCTATATTATGCCAAGGCAATGGGTCCTAAGAGCCCTTCCCAAGAACACACCTTGTCAGTTGACCCAGACTGGCCTGAGCAGGTATCAAACACACTACTCCTGGATTATATATCATATCACCTGATTTGAGTGGGTCCTATATGCAGGATCCTCCCTGATTCATCATTGTGGAAAACAGCTCTGTCTGGCTCTGGACTCAGGCAGTTCATATCCAACTCACCATTCTCAGCCTATCAGAAACAAGCAGAAGTGTGTTCATATAACTTGGATTCCCTGCCAATAATGGTGATACTGAAGCATTAACTGACATTCCATTTAATATGCAAAGTTCAAAGTCAAACAGTATTCATAAATTTAACTTAAAAATGTTGAAAATAAAACCAGACTTTAGTCTTCTTATCATCAAGCCCCAAACAAAATTTGCTTTCAATCTGTGAAATCCTTCAAAAGTTATTAAGCGTAAACAGAAATCAACTAGTGATGGTTATGATGGGAGAGAACAGGACAGACATGGTGTAATGTGCCCTCTCCATGACAGTGGAATAATACAAAAATGGAAATTTGTGAATCTAACTGTTGGAATTTAAAAGTTGCTATAGTAAAATCCACATGACACTTTCAAAACTGTTTACATGAATAACAATGTCACTTTTATGACATGGCATTAAGCAGACATGTTTATTTTATATGATTTTGTGTAACTGTCCAACCATACTAGAAATGAGAATAATTTCATTTTTAAAAGTGAAATATCATTTAATGTCTTCTACCATTATTCTTTGCTTAATTTATTGCACTATTTACCTACACCTAAAATGAGTTGAACTTAAACAAAATGTTTTTTTAATGTAGCGGTGTGATACAGATTGACTGGCTTACCAAGGTTTTCTTCAAAGATAACTTTTAAATTTTGGATGCCAAATTTGCTAATACCATGTAAAAAGAAGTTCCTAATAATGATTTTCTTATTCTGCAGCTTCAGGTAAAATATACTGTGTGTAGTTAAGGATGTTAGCTGTTGATTGATTCCTGTTAGTTCCATGATATAAAAAGCACATTACATTACAATCATACATCTAAATATAGTGGAATAGTTCTGTCCACAGCTTGCACTATCTTTCCTATATAAAATAATAGGAATATAGATCTTCAACCAAAATGTAAATACTCTTTATGAAATTATTTTAATGCAACATGGCATCAATACTCTGAAATTTCCACAATAACCATCCTTATATGACAGATTTTTGTTTCAATACAGCTTAGCTTCATTCATCTGATCCAGGGTCAAACTGATTCAGGGGAAGTAACTGCCCTTGTCATGAAACTTCACAAACTGGCATTCATTTTAAACAATTTCTCAAATAAACCCTTCCATATTCTTCCCCAAATGGTGAAATCTGCATAGTTTTTAAAATGGTAAGAAAAACTTAACTCCAGTGCAAATTCTGTTCCCTTTCTTGCCTTCCATCATGTACTGAGTTAGGCAACTGCAAACCATGCAAATGGAAATATCTGGGACATGAGCTAAACAAAACCCAAGCTTTGTCAACAAACCCACTGTGCCATCAAAGAAAACTTTCTGAGGCTGAAAACTTTATATGCAGTAAAGAGTATTTCCATATTTCCAATGAAATCATAGTGGGAAGAAATACTTTGTCTTCAATGAGTATTGGTCACACGTTTTCAGGAACTTGCCAATTTTCAATGTTACTATCTAATGCTATTAATGAAGTTAGGCAAGAGTTTTTTTCAGATTCAGAATAGAAAGATTTTTAAAATAATCATATCGCACATAATATTTTTGGTGTCTTTTGGTAGTATTTAACTTTGCTGGGCTAGTATAATACCAGTCATTTAAGAACTTATTCTGTCATTATAAAATCTGATCTATAACTTATTTTCCCATTCTTCACCCTACATTGAGATATGGGAGCAGTGGCCAAACTTACCAATTTGTCATTCTCCAGGGAATGTACTTCAAAGTATCCAAGAGTTCCCTGAGGAGTAATGATATAATGCCATGGGAATCCCCCAATGTGGACATTGTGGTCTGAACATCGCACTTGAAAAAGTACAGGGGGCGTCTCTGAAACAAAAGTAAAACATAATGACACTGAAAATGACAGCAAGCAAATTTAAGTAAGTCTCTGAGAATACTTACCCAATCACATTATCATTATGGATATAAGCATGATATCTCACTAATCCATCCCTATTAAAAGACCTCTTGCCCATTACCTCGACTTGCCACTGCCAGGTGTCACCAGTTTTTAAACTGAACAATATACTATCAAGGATGCTTGCATGGTGGGGTGGATGGGAGGGTTTTTAAGAAATGTAACTGTGTAAGCATTCTTGGAGAAAAATAATTTACTTAAAAATTTGCTTTCTCCTTCAAGTAAGTTCCCTAATTACATAACATCAGGAGAATAGGTAATAGGAGGAGGGAAGGCTGAGCATCCAACCTCTACCTCAAATATCCTTCCAGGGAATGATGGCTGGATTACCCATACTAATGATTACACATTTTCATAATTACATAAGCAACATAGTTTAGGGTCACTTGATCTGTGACCCTTACACATGGCTAAGAATTTATTACTTAAATCTTCTAACCTATAAAATTTCACTAGCGAATCCAGCAAAGCTGATAGGATGTGTTAATTATTTTAATTTGGTTTAGTAGTCATCTGGGCTGCTGCCACTAGACCTATCAGATTCAAGATCTGCCTCTGCTAAGTTAAATCTCTGAGATAAAAACTCAAAAAGACTGACTCAGCATACAAGCCAAAACATTCTTTTATATCTCAGATCGAAACATTATGTTTGAACACAAGGCTTGAAGAGATCGCTCTAATCCCATGAGTGGTAATCTTCATGAAGTGACTCTGATGTTGTGAGACCACTGAGTATGCCAAGTATATATAACCCATTTCAGCCATGAAGCAAGGGCTCGAGGGGTGATATCCTGTTTCCTGGCTTTCACTGGAAGAAAGAGGCATTTGCACATATCATGACTTGTTTCTGTGTGTTTCAAGTAGTGCTTGAGTGCATGAACAGGATCTTGCATGGTCGCTGCTCTTGACCCATCTATGGAAGACAGCAAACAAATGACGAATCTTTGATTGCCAACAGAGAGTAACCTTTTTTCGGCTACAAAGCCTGGTTGTGTCAAGAGGACTACCGAACCATCCTATTTGAACTAAAGATAGTTCGGGTTGACAGAAAGGGCATGTAACAATCTCACCCTGCATGTGGAAGCTAAAGCTATCAGGAAATGTCATCACGTAAATGGAGACATATTACTTTAGAACAAAGTGGGTTATTCTACTCAATGATATTGGGGGAGTGGGGAGGAGGGACTTACAGAACAATTTTATGTACAAAAGATGTGACTAAAACAATTTTATGCTGAAAAGACTCTAATAAACAATGTCGTAACCAAAAAGTGGGAAAATGGAGCAAATGGAAAGAGAGTTATGTATGTACCAAGATTTAAATGACGTTTTTGGATGGTTTTGCAATGTGCATGATAATAATACCCGCTCAAATATCACGCTTACGTCAAAAATAAGAACTATTACTATATATTCAGTTGAAATAAGTCTATTCTTAAGACAAGAGGAACCCTTTAATAATTGATGTTACTTTTAAATGAAGATATTAAATGAAGATATTAAATGCTTTGAAGTATGTAGTTTTCTTATTACATACATTACATATACTTCTCACAAAAAATTTAGTCCTCATCTGGAAAGGCCAACCATCTTATAGAGCCACTCTCCCAGTGGAGAAGAGGGGGACCACTGTAATAATTATTTACCTCACTGATTGTTGTTTTCCTTTAAGTTGGGACAACAAAACCAGTTCAAACTGGCTGATGTTTACTGTGGGCATCCCAACACATTTCCATGTGGATGATGCAGAGGCATCCAAATATGTTGATGTGTGAATCAGATGAAAAGGCATCCAATAGTACTTCCATAATAACCGGTTGGAGGTGTCCAAAAGTGCTTACATGAGTTCAACATATTATTGGCTTATATCATTGTGAGGAAATGGGTCAAAGGAAAGACCAAGACCACTGTCCCGGGTTGATTTGAGCAGAAATTAACCCTCAACACTTGGATTACAAGTCAGACAATTTTCCAACAGAGCTACCATGATTCGATTGTGAAAGCAAATTGACCAGTGAATTAAGCAAATATCACAAGATGGATATTGTTCATTATCATAAGAGCAATCATTTAGCAATTTGGACATTTAATACTTGGTTGGCGCATATGTATCAGATTCAAGTTAACAAAATGTGCCATGCATATTTTTACTGTACCACCATTGGTACAATAAATCTCATTTTTGCTGGACCCAGTGTCTATTTTGCACAAATTCCACAATGGCACATAATAGCTGAAAAGTTGCATATGCAAATATAATATGCTCAACAGAATATGTTGTGACATCAAGAGTAGTCTGTCACAGTGTGATAGAAGTAGTGCACATTGGAGGCACAGTATCATAACAGTACTGTACATTGGGGTCACAGTGTAATAACAACTGTGAACAGTGTTATACCTTGGGTGAAAGTAAATTTGCCTGAATTCTAAATGGAGTTTTTTATCATATGAAAGACATCCAATTTTATCTAAATTCATGTGATTTGAATCAACCCAGTGTTTCCCTTTACGCACATTTGTGCGTCAGGGATGCACGCTGGAGAAAATTGACGCACACATTTTGTTGCCATGTGCTTTTTTGATGCAAGGGATTCGCATAATGAGATCAGGATTTATTTAATATCCAATGTGTTGTATGAAGGGTGGCATCGTGTATACTTCAAGCATAGGCATTGACTGGTTCCCTGCTTTGTTTACTCCCTATGTTGGGCTCCTCTATTCCTATAGCGGAGTGGCACGCAGGGAACATACAAACTAAGGAACCAGACTAGCATAGGCAATGTTATGACAGAGTAGCTTCCCCTAATCTTGTGAGCTCTCACGCGATTTCCATTGAGCTCAGCAAGATGTCATCTTGATGTTTAACCTCAATGCTTGTTGCACTAGAAAGTGATCTCCAGATTAAAATGTCATGCACTAAAAATCATTAGCGAAAAAAGTGAAGGAAGCAGAACACAAAAGTAACAGTGGATCTAACTTTAATGAAAAATGGAGAAAATAATTCCCTTGACTGGAATACGGCACATCCATTAGGATTACCGGTGTGACTTCTGATAGCATGATTGCGAAGACGCCAAAAGTAAATAATCCTTTCATGACAGAGTTTAAGAATTTTAACAAATCTGCCCTTGGTCGCCACAAGATATCTGGAGAACACATTATAACCCAAGACATTCTTTCACAACAAAGAAATCAGTAAACTTGCCGAGACAAATGCGTTTATTTGGATTACACAGTCACGGGGTCATTGCAAATTTTGTTGGTTTTTAACTTTGCTGCAATAAAAGAAAGACCGTAAAGTTCAAGTGTAATTTATTAGAAACAAGATGAATCATTAGCCTCCTTGATTTTTGGATAAATTTGTTCTAGGACGAAGTACAATGAAACCGATGATAGTACACATTTTATGCCAAGCAGTAAATTGACTGCCATTCGGTTAAAAATATTTATTAGGCTTTTTGTATTGGCTTGTATGTAATATGTTGGTCTATAACATTGCTTCAAAAATATTATAAGGAGACTGTTAAAAGTACGATTTTAAAAGAAAAATGAACTAATAAAATTATTCTTTGAATGGACAGTGCATTTGTTTGTTAATTGTGCATGTTGGTTTATTTGTATATTTAGAGAGAGAGAGAGAGAGAGAGTATGTTGTGCAAGTTGCAATATCCTATTTCAAGCTGAAAAAGTACGAGTCGGATGAAAATTTGTCAGTATATTTTTGACCCCCCCATTTTTTATTTGACCCCCAGTTCAGACACCAAGGTTTTTTTTTTACCCTCAGTTTTACACCCCTGGGGGATACACTGTAATCAACCAATGGAAAAATTTCTTATACATGGAAGATATAATAAGGCAAGTTTAAATATCCATATATTCTAAATAGTGACATTACATAAATTAGGAAATGTTGTAATTATCATTTTCACACTAATTAGTACATACTTAAATGCTGATGTTTTTCATAAATTTCACCATTCTTCCAAACTAACTAAAGTCCGGAAATGTTAAAAAAACTATTTGACATTAACCATTGCTTGAAATAATCAGGATGTTAGGCATAAGCAACATTCAGATATTCAGTTTTTAATTCAAGGGTGCCAGTTTTTAATTCAGTTGCTGAAGTTGCTTGAAATTCCATTCTTTCTCAGGAGTGCTCCAAAAGTAGTGATGAGATGTATTCAACAAATTCAATAAGTGACTAATCAATAACAACAACATCTGCAAATGGCAGACAAATTGATTCGAGAGGGAATGAAGAGAGGCAGACCCACTCTTTTTAAGCAGTTCTGAGAATAAAAGCATACATTAAATAAAAAGAGACTAAAGTGAATATTGGTGATCAGCTTTGGTGCTGGAATACTTAGAAAAAAAAGAACTTTGGGTAAAGAACAAACTAGTTCCTTTCTTTTGCAGGAGTGCCCCAAAAGTAGTTATGTGTAACATTTGACAAAATCTGTTAGTAACTAATCTAATAACAACATTTGCACATGGCAGACAAATTCATTTGAGAGGTAATGAAGAGATGCAGGCCTGGCCCCCTTTTTTAAGCAGATCTGAGAAAAAAAAGCATGCACTGGATAAAGATAAGATTGGTTTAATACTGGTGACTGTTTTTGGAGCTGGAATTTGACCAGAGAACATGTAATGAAGACAAACTCAGATGTTGTGGATTTCTATATTAATTGGTAAGAAAAGTGCCTCATTCAAGAATATACTTGTATATAATTAAGATTGGCAAACAGAACTAATTTGTTAATTACAACTATAATGTATGAATTACCTGTTACTTTGATGTTGAAAGGCAAGCCTATCGGCAGCTGTCCACAAATTTCTCCTGATGGTCCATATTTTTCAAACAGGACTGCCTCAAACACTTTATACTGAGATCAAAGTGAAATAAATATTATTGATTAAACTAAAATGTTACTCACGACAAAAGTTTCCAGAAGGAAACTTAATTGTTACTCATAGTGTCAGTAACTTATACATGTTCCTACATGTTATGGTAAAAAGCAACTTTCCTGAGGCTAAATGAATGTAACAAGCCACTGTAAATAAATAAATGAAACTACAGTAAAACAGCTTTCTCCATGTTCTAACTGCATAAAGACAGTCAAACTATAGATAATACTAACTACCATCACCTATTCTAATTACAAGTCTGAAATCTGAGTTAAATAAAAATTTTCATTACCAACTCTGCTTTTATTAAGTTTAACATGCTATACAAAATGATCTAAATTATTTCATAATCATGTATTTCTGTTTTCAGGTGCAATCAAGAATGGCATGAACTATTCCTGTTTTCAGATGCAATAATTAATAGTCTGAATTATTAAATAATTTTTATTTCTGTTTTTGATGCAATGAACAATGTTCTAAATTATTTTTAATTGTTTATATCTGTTTCTGGATACAATGAAGAATGGTCTCAATTATTAATAAACTATTTCTGTTTTTATCTGCATCAAAATTTGTTTAAATATATAAACTCAACATTTACAGCAAAGTCTCCTAATTATTAAAGTTTTGCACCTACAGAGTATGATATGGTTTTATATTTGTAAGTTGTGAAGGGAATAAATAATTCAGATCGAATGTAGTGCACTGGAAGTCCTATATACAGCAGTGTACCATTTACAAAAAGTTTTACTAATATTTGTGTTTTCCATGCAACTAAAAAGAAGTAGTCTCTCTTTCTACACAATCGATTATAGAGTTCACAATCGATTATCTTATTGGTTCACTTAACCAACCAATGATCGGTTATTACTGATAACTGGAACAACAACAATACTGGATACATGTGGACAAAATTAATCTAAAGTTAGATGGAACAGTGTTTGTAAACTATTATGTAATCATTTCCTAAGTAAAGAAAACGGATGTTTTCAATAACAAGAATATCTCATTGAAAGCATTATATCTTGAAATCTCCTTGGAACTAAAACTTTCATTTAAATTCTTGTATTGTAGATACATGGAACAAAATACTCTTTAATGTTTTACATAATTTCTTCGTAAGATATCTATGATCTTTTATGTTTAAAAAATGGTTATTTTATATTTATATTTCAATGTATATGAATGGACCATGCAGGCTGAATTAAAGATATTTAATCTTATCTTTAACCCTAACTATCTATTTGGGTCATTGTCAAACTATTTCAGCTTACACAAAATGTGTGTGTGTGTGTGTATCTGTGTTTGATTAGGATAATTAATGTAGCTCTACAAATTATTCAGTCATTTCATTTTCAGAAATTTCAGGATTACTATTTATTTTATAAGTATCACAATGCACTACACTATAATCTTTATATAAACAGGTTTGCTGTTTTCTACACCTACAGTCATTATGCTCTGTTACATGGGTAACAAGAAGAAAGCAAATTATGACAATTATTGGAGACAATAAATACATAATGTGCATTATAATGCAGTAGCATGATCCCAGTGATTTTTTTTTGGTGAAAATCTTTACTTATAAAGGCAAAATGGTAATAAAAAAAACATCAGATATATTTTTTAGTATAAATCAACTACATTATCACTCTGAAAATAAAATACAGTTCTTTGAGATGGTATATTGGGGACCCTGCATACTTTAACTGCCAACCATGTCTCTCCTAACATTACATTTCACCATGTTCTAGTTTATATCAGCTCCATCCTAAATCTATACAGCAAATGTTTAATCATGACAAATGTATGAAGTTTACATTTCTGTACACCATAAAGGGGGATGATTTAATTTTCAACATTCTTCTTTCTTTCTCTCTCTCTCATTCTTTCTAAAGCTTTTTTTCTTCAAAGTTTAGGATTTTATAATGATTTAATGACTTGAATTATTATTGTAAAACAATTAAAAACAAAACAAAAATCAGCAAGCAGTCGGGTCTACTCCAAAACCTCTTCATATGTAAATCCTAATTAGTAGATATCCATACCCAATTTGACACATCCTAATAAGTAGATACCCATACCCAATTTGACACATCCTAATAAGTAGATACCCATACCCAATTTGACACATCCTAATAAGTAGATATCCATACCCAATTTGATACATCCTAATAAGTAGATATTCATACCCAATTTGACACATCCTAATAAGTAGATATCCATACTCAATTTGACATCCTAATACTGTTGGTATATCCCCACATCTTGCATATTTTACCATTTAGAATGTGAAGAAAAAGGACAACAAGAACGCTTTATTCTGATACAATATTTCAGTGTATAATGTTCTAAATTAAGTTTACTTTACTTCTTATTTTAAATAATCATGCAGTCCATACATTTCAATGTTACTGGCTGGTCAATTTGTTCAAGGATTATGTCACACTAAAAGCAACCAAAATACTAACCCATACAATACATGAGTGTCCACTGCTTAGAATAAATAAGGGACATACAAATTAAGAGAACACAGTCTGTGCAGCCACATTTACTAACATGGTGACAGATCATAAACAGGTAGCAAAAGGATATGATGCAGAGCTGGACATTAACCATTGCCCAGGCTAACTTAAAGTTGAATTAGGCAAGTAAAATTACATTCCATGTGACTGACCACATATTATCAAATGGCTGAAGGACTAAGTATCGAATCACTTATCAAAATTTCAAGATTCTAAATATCAAACTGTCAATTCTTATTAGATAACATCAACTTTTGAAAATCAGTTTAACTTTGATTTCACTGTAAAGACAATTATATTGACAATTTCTTCTAACAAGTGATAATTACAGTTCAACAGGTGAATATCACCACTAACTTGCCCAAAAGGACAAATAATTTTAACTAGTTAATGTCCTGACCTGTGATTTAATGACAGATGTCTAAAGGAATGGGCAGAGATGACAGTCACAACCCTGTAATTCTAACCTTTTGGATAATATACTCCAAGCTATAGAACTTAACCAGTCCAGACTGATGCATAGTGATAAGCATGTCATTGGAAACTGTGGCATTGGACACATCAATTCCATACATCTGTAATAAGAAAGTGAACTCACATGTAAATTAATGAAGTTGAAAGTTTAAGTACAGGATGATTAATGTTCATGTAATATATGTACTTATCTTGGCCAATTACTTATACTGTAATAATAAACAAAATAAATTCATGTATACACTTTAGGGCTGTTCCATTTAAACATGCATGGTACCTAAGGAAGGCACTTTTTAAAAATGTATGCCAAGGTACTCAGATTACAGGGTTTTTATAAAAACAATACAAAATTCTAAATTGCATCTATGGGTGACTACTCCACATTAAAGGTGCCTTCCCTTGCTCCCAAGTATATTTTATTGGAACAGCCCTTACATAAATTGGTTCAATTTACTTTCTCAAAAAATCATACTACTGAAACTGGACAATGTACAATACAGTGATGGGCACAAACAACACAATTCACAGTTGATGATGTCAACATCATGACACCTAATGTGCAATATTAAAAGAGAATAACTCAAAAACTGAGTATGACACTTTACTGGGGTATTCAGTATCTTGTAATATGTACTCTGGATTGTATGACTTCTTTGAGTCTGCTGGGAATGGTATTGTAAGGAAATACCTGACACCTCTTTCCTCAGATCTTGGCATGAAGAGATCATCTCAGACTTATATTATGGTATGCCAACATTTTCAATTATTTTGAGGTCAGATGACTGATGGCCATTCAAATCTGTGATGGTTGTTTCTCTGGCCTAAGACTATGCAGAATAGTGGCAATGTGCCATGTCATCTGTCATTTCATGTCAATTGTCATCCATCATTACAATATTACATTTAAGATCTTTCATGAAAAGACCACTCCCTTTTTACCACCAAATTGGTAAACAATGACTCGAGCATTGGTCCAGACAAAAGACTTCTATGTGTTGGATGAAGATAAGAATGTAATAAACAATTCAGTATTGATTAATTGGTTAAATTTATGTTTGTGATGTCTGCAATAGTTGTGTCATTTCTGGCACAGCAATTTACACACAGACAATCCAATGGTTTGAATATTATTGTATTTGAAAAAAGATAAATATTAACCTGCCTAAACAATAATGAAAATCTAGAATAGTAAAAGTAATAGTATTAAAAAGAGAATAGTATCTCTAATATCTCCATATTGAAATGTATACTGCATACTAGACTACCTTAAAAATACAATCTGAGAAAGACAATCTTAGAATGGTTCTATAATATATTTATTATATACTGCATCTTAATTAACCTTACAAATAAATCTGAGAATGGTTCCATAAGTTTCATAATACACTGCATCTTAAAATATCTTTACAAAAAGACAATCTGAGAATGGTTCCCTAAAACATTCATAATATACTGAATCATAGATATCACTTTCAGAAAAACGACATGAGAATGGTTCTCCAACATATTCATGACATACTGTGACCTCTTTTATTTGATGAATATCATGTCTGATTGATGGTTTTGTGAAAAACTACATTTAATCTGTGTCTTACATTTGTGGATATATGTGGATCCAGATAGGGGTCAAACAATCACTAATGAAGCATTATTGCTCACTGGGTTTTTAAATGCAACTACATGGGCATGAAAACTGGAACAACATGGAAACAGTGAATTCACAACATACAGCTAACTTCATTGTCTACCATTATTTTACACTTAACAGTGAATTCACAACATACAGCTAACTTCATTGCCTACCATTATTTTACACTTAACAGTGAATTCACAACATACAGCTAACTTCATTGTCTACCATTATTTTACACTTAACAGTGAATTCACAACATACAGCTAACTTCATTGTCTACCATTATTCTACACTTACCTTTTTATTTATCTCTAACATGCCAACAAAACGCAGGGGACACACATCAAATATTACCATGGCCATCATTATGCTTGCTTGCAATCCTGCCTGAATAATAGGATTCTATTGAATAAGTACTACATTATTTGAAACAACACACTTTGGTAAAATATATGTAAGTTACTTTACAATGTAATTAAATAAGCATTCAAAGCAAAATCTTTGAAACTTTGGAGGAAGCTAAACATCAATTATAGAAAATATCGATTTCAAAAATGATAAAAGCCAAATAATAAACAGTAATCAGGAGTAGAAGCGCAAAATTGACTGCAACTTGATGTGTTATGTTATATTGTGAGGTATTTACTGCTTGACTAAAGAAAAGTTTTGCCTGGCATAAGCAAATCATAGCTCTTGTCATCATAACCAGTCTTCTTTTAACCAAATGAAAACGACAATAAATCTATGTATTACAGCATCTGATGTGGTATTGATTTATACAATAATGAAACCAGTTTCAACAATCACAATGAATGTTTTTTCTGGCTTCAGAAAAGTCTAAGATGCCTTAAATAAACAAAACCCCTCATGAGAATCAGATGCATCAGCGATCCACTGGAATAATGAATATTCAAAGATATACCAATAGCTGATGGAAGACCCATGAAGCATGACAATTTGTCACTTAAAAAACAGTCTTACATACCAGGCAAATGATTCAATGGCACTTAGATGTCAGTCTTACCTGCTAGCTAAATGATGAAAGTATCTTGAGAATGACAGTCTTACCTGCCTGGCAAATGATGTAAGGGCACTTAGAGTGGATGTAATCACAATAGATTTGTTTAGCTCTACCCACGAGATTTCCCTGCGGAAAGAAAATTAACAATAAAGACTGCTTAGTATTAAGTTTACAAGAGACATACAATTTGAAAATATGAAAAACAAAAATATTGAAAGGCACACTTTTTTTCCCCAAACAACTCATATTTTGAAAGAAAGGAAGCATTTAAATGATGGCAGTAGAAATTCTCTTAATCACTGAAAATTAAGATTCTGCTTTCACTGATAAGCTCAGACTTGTAGAAGGACCTGGGAAAGACAAATGAATATTGTGTAAAAGGTTGTTCATGAGGAGACTTGGTATATTTATGAACAATCTAGAGTGCTGGGTTAATAACAATCAAGTCATCCAAAGTCCATGAAAAACCTTCAGTGGAGGGAAGGGGCAATAAAGGTGAAATAGTTGGCCATAAAAGCTCATTGTGCCTTGATTTTCCATTATTCCCCCACCCCCTTTTGTTCTATTAACACTTGTGTAATTTTCCCCTTTAAAGAGAAAGATTGAAAGTTTGAAAATGAAGTTTTATGTTCTATATTTCACTTTTGGTGTTACTCTGATGATCGTGATTGTTAGATACTGCATTGTTATGTAAGTAATTCACACTGAAAATCCACATATCATCCTTGAAAGTCAATTGAAAATCCACATATCATCTTTGAAAGTCAACTGAAAATCCACATATCATCCTTGAAAGTCCATTGAAAATCCACATATCATCTTTGAAAGTCAACTTAAAATCCACATATCATCCTTGAAAATCAATTGAAAATCCAAATATCATCCTTGAAAGTCCATTGAAAATCCACATATCATCTTTGAAAGTCAACTGAAAATCCACATATCATCATAGAAAGTCAACTGAAAATCCACATATCATCTTTGAAAGTCAATTAAAAATCCACATATCATCATAGAAAGTCAACTGAAAATCCACATATTATCCTTGAAAGTCAATTCAAGATCCACATATTATCCTTGAAAATCCACATATCATCCTAAGAAGTCAACTGAAAATCCACACATCATCCTTGAAAGTCAATTCAAGATCCACATTTTATCCTTGAAAATATAAGTATCATCCTAGAAAGTCTGCATATTATCCTTGAACAAATGAGCGAAAATTTTAATTTTTGTAGCTAAATATAACTCTAGGGACATATCCAGCTTCACTACTAAAAAAACTAATAACTTTTTAAAATATTTTATCAAATAAATATAGAAAATTAAACTTCTGCTATGAAACAGTTTCTGTTTATGAATGTAACCATTTCTGTGTTGCTATTTTATAAAATAACATTATTCAACAACTGTGGTAGTAAATATTTTTGTATAAAGTTAATAATCTGACAGGAAAATATACATAAACTGAAATTTAAAGTACTTTGAACAGTATCAATTTTGAACTTTCTACACTCATTTCTCCTAATTTTTTGCCAACTTTGCCCTATTCTGCCAGGATAGAGAAGTCTTTTTCACCCCAATATATGAGTCCAACATAGACCCTGGTCAATATCAGTTCTGCTTACCTGAATTTGTATAAGTTACTGAGGTATATCTGCTGCAGAATGGCCCCTGTCTTGAGATCATAGCGAATCAGCCAGGAGTTTGAAGTGATACACATCAAGCTTCTCAGGTGACTCTGATGACTTAATGGCAGACTCTCCTGTAAAGAAATTCAAAATTGTGTAGTTTTACTAAAAGTATTCTTAAAAATGTTCAATACATATAAGGTAAAACTGATTCCAATTTTTTAAATTTCACAATTTTATAATGTTGAAAAAGTCTTTTGTTTTCAGAGACTAAATTTCTCAAATCTGTTTTTTTCCTGCCCTGTTCATTATTCAAAACTAAATATTTTTATTTTAAATGAAGACCAAGCAAGTCCATAAACTGAAAAGTGTTGGGAAATATGACACTTTTTTTTTATAATGGCATGAAAATCAGATTAGACCATTTATGTATGCATATCATATTTAATTTGTATTATTCAACAGGTTATTGCTAAATTATGCTTGCAAGTTTTTGTCCCAAAAGAGGCTATGTCAAAAAAGTTCAAAAATGAGTAAATAATTTTTTTCAGAATTGCTATGATGGCCTAAAATTTAAATCAGAGCATATACATATGCCTACTAAAGTTATCATTCTCAAATGTTTTTCTAATCAGTCAAATTGTTTACCATTTTTATACTGTCAGTACCATATAATACAGTAGCAGTTGATAAGTCGATGCTTATAGATAGTCTAACCCCACCCCATCTTATATAATATAATGGAATATACATTGTTTATATAGCCCTGGATAGTTGTTTTCTTCAAGAACTTCTAAGAGTTTTCAATTGGTAATTTTTTTAACCAAAACTCATCTTTCTCTCCATACAGTATGTTGCTTTGTTTATCAGTGCATACATAGTTTTATAAAAATTAAAGAATAATGCTTAAGTGTGCCATAACAGCGACGGGACAAAAACTCCGTCTGGTAACTACCATCATCATTTATCCCCAGTTCATTCATTTATATTTTGAAAACATGCCTATAACAAAAATTCTCAATTTAAAATGGGATTTATTGCTTTGTATTTGCTCACACAAATTTACAGAGTTTGGGCAAAATTCATATTTCTCAATCAATTTAGGAAGTTTCAAAGATAAATCAACATTTTTTCTTAAGTAAAGGATTCTAGGACATGTACAAACCATTTGTACATGTATTATTTCTGCAATGTATTTTTGGTTCTTATATATTTTTCTGAAAATAACAAATAACTAGAGCCTTTCACAGATTTGCAGTGCTAAATATGCACATTTCGGAATTAGTGCTAATTACATGTGAACCACCTAAATAGTGAAGCTATTGTCTGTTTACACATGAATTGGTTAAATTTCTATATGCAAGTTTTCGAAGTAAAATTTCCAGGTCTTTTCCCTGGGTTTCTGTTGAATATTTTGTCAAGGCTCATTTATGACCCTTAATTAAAAGTACATTTTGGCTCTGAAAAACTATTATTTTGAGACTCTCAAGTAATATCTAAATTAAATATAGGACCATGTACTAAACTAGAGGAAACATGTGGAGGAATGAAAAAAGTATTTTATAAAGGGTTGTTTTCATTCTGACAAGAAGCCCTAAAAATGATATACCTTTGTGGAGAATAAAGGACTGAATTTTGTTCCACTTATTTGCATCTGATGGAAAATGTTTCCCAGCACCCATTCTTGGAATGGCTGAATTGCAAAAGATGTTCTTCCCTGTCGTCACTTTACTCAACACAGTACACTTATTGCTACACTACATACTGTACTACTTACACTCTTATTCAAAGAAACAGTGACACCTGATGTAAGCTTGGTACCACTAGGGTTTTCAACCTGCTGTCTCCACATAACATAATATTTACATTATCTGAACCCATTTTAGTATAAAGACTGCATAAGGTGCTAGTGTAAAAAAGCAAAGTTGACTGCCTTTGTCATATGTTCTGGAGTGAAAACAAGGAGGCGAATTAGGCAAAAGAAAGCTATAACTGATGTATGCTGGATGTTAAGCAAAGTAAGAAAACCAATGTGGATGAGAGCTCATTTATTGTAAGTGGCTAAGTTTTTGCTGGTTCTTTGAATTCATGTTTCATGGCAACAACAAAATCCATGAAAACATTATTTCCTGAAAATTAGTGATACTACAATATCTGAAATACTCTGTTGGACAACTTTATAATACACACGATTTTAATTTGATGCACCTAGTTCCATGATGTGCACAATGGAAAAAAAATGCAGAATAGAAACTCAATTAAAAGTTGTGAATTTCACAGCAAAAAGACGCATTAATAGAATCTGCATGAATCATAAGTTGCCAATCCATACTGAATACTATAAGAATTTGAGGCACAATGATCCTTTAATTGCTTAGTGTTTTAGAATAACATTACAGGATACCTTTTCCAAAAACAGTCTATTAAATTAAACATATCAACTGATTATGAGTCAAGCATGAGTGACAGCTGATTAAAAATCTTGCATGAGTGATAACTGCATAAAAGTCTAGCATGTGTGACAGCTGATTGAAAGTCTAGCATGAGTGATAGTTGATTAAAAGTCTAGCATGAGTGACAGTTGCATAAAAGTCTTGCATGAGTGACAGCTGCATAAGAGTCTAGCATGAGTGACAGCTGCATAAATGTCTAGCATGAGTGACAGCTGCATAAAAGTCTAGCATGAGTGACAGCTGCATAAAAGTCTAGCATGAGTGACAGCTGATTAAAAATCTTGCATGAGTGACAGCTGCATAAAAGTCTAGCATGAGTGACAGCTGATTAAAAGTCTGACATGAGTGACAGCTGGTGATTTTTAATTAAGTAAGCAGTCACTAAAAAGCTCTTATTTCTCTTGAAAGCTTTCAACTTAGGAAGTGTGAGCTGTTCTAATTAACCATTCTTATGTAACTAATAAACAGGAATGGGTGCCTTTAAATATATATAAAATGGTGATGCAGTTTTCCAGTGTTGATATCTCTTACCACAAACCAAACTAAGTCAGTGACAGTGACAACAGAGTAAGTGAGAGCAGAGTACAAATTTCTTAAATACAACAGAATACTTGTTCTTCAATTTATGCTAAGTTACCTATGCAAAATGACCATTCTTATATGTTCTACGTAATTCTACAAGCATATGGAGTGTATGTGAGTTTTTTCTGTGCATCTAATTTTAATGCAAAAAAATGTATTGGTTTGCCTCAGGATGAAACTGAATTTTAAACACTGGACTGTTGTTGGAAATTAAAAATAAATAAATAAGTACCACCGGAGTATATGCCCCAGGGGTTGTATGATTACTCACAGGCGGGACAGAACAGACCAAAGCATCCTCAATCTTCTGGTCCTGTCCTGGTGACAGAGGGGGCAAATGATAAGTCACCAATGGGTTTCTGGAAGAACCATATCTGCAAAGAAAAAAAATCATATCCTTAGGGTTTGAATAACATTACACAAAATTAAGTTAAAATTACAAATTCCATATTGGAAACTACTACTGGGAGCTTTGCAGAGAGTCATGCTCACTATAATGTGTTTAGCAGACAGTCATGCTCACTATAATGTGTTTAGCAGAGGGCCATGCTCTCTACAGTGTGTTTAGCAGAGAGTCATGCTCACTATAATGTGTTTAGCAGACAGTCATGCTCACTATAATGTGTTTAGCAGAGTCATGCTCACTATAATGTGTTTAGCAGAGAGTCATGCTCACTATAATGTGTTTAGCAGAGGGTCATGCTCACTATGTGTTTAGCAGAGAGTCATGCTCACTATAATGTGTTTTAGCAGAGAGTCATGCTCACTATAATGTGTTTAACAGAGAGTCATGCTCACTATAATGTGTTTTGCAGAGATTCATGCTCACTATAATGTGTTTAGCAGTGAGTCATGCTCACTATAATGTGTTTAGCAGAGTCATGCTCACTATAATGTGTTTAGCAGAGGGTCATGCTCACTATAAAGTGTTTTGCAGAGAGTCATGCTCACTATAATGTGTTTTGCAGAGAGTCATGCTCACTATAATGTTTAGCAGAGGGTCATGCTCACTATAATGTGTTTTGCAGAGTCATGCTCACTATAATGTGTTTAGCAGAGAGTCATGCTCACTATAATGTGTTTAGCAGAGGGTCATGCTCACTATAATGTGTTTTGCAGAGAGTCATGCTCACTATAATGTGTTTAGCAGAGAGTAATGCTCACTATAATGTGTTTAGCAGAGAGTCATGCTCACTATAATGTGTTTTGCAGAGAGTCATGCTCACTATAATGTGTTTAGCAGAGGGTTATGCTCACTATAATGTGTTTTGCAAAGGGTTATGCTCACTATAATGTGTTTTGCAGAGCATTAAACAAAAGAAATTCCAATGAACAACTAAAGTTTGTAGAATAAGGCATTCAGGGTCACAACTCTTCTAAATGAATATGTACTTACATTATGTCCATTGGCTTGTAGGGCAATCTCTAGTGTGCCCCAGTTGTGATGATGGGTCTTCATCTCAGCCTCAACAGTATGACACCATGTTGTCTTAGGCCTCCCATGCTACTGTGTCATCCCTCATGTGTCCAGTACAGTGCTGTCCTTAAAACTGCTTCTGCCTCCTTCCTCATCACATGCCTAATCCACTTGGTGTTGATACATAAGCTGTCTTCTTCTGGTTCAGTCCTACATTGTGTGCAAAGGTGCAGAGGCATTATATCTGATCTTGAATTTGCTGGTGGGTGAAGGAATGCAATGCAATTTCATCTGCAAAGTCCAGGTCTTCTGATGTGGAAAACTGTGTCCATCTGATGCCCGTTAATGCATCTTCAAGTGTTCTCTACATGACTCAATTAACTGCTAGGTTGAAGAGTAGTTTAACATGATGCATCCCTGTCTTGACTTTGAAGCACACATTGCAGAATCCCATGCTGAGATGGAGCATTTGTAGGAGGATTTCATAAGCTTGAAGAATGCCAAAGGCTCTCTCTGTTAAACGCCTTTACAAAAATCAACAAAGTTAATGTAAAGCTGTCTCAACCACTCATCACACTGTCTATGATGTTTCTCAGGGTGAAAATTTAATCTATACATCCCCTTCCCTTCCAAAATCTGTCATGTTTCTTCCTCAGAGATCTGTCAACAGCATTAGAGAACCACTTGATGATAACCTTAGCAAGGATCTTACTTGGTATGGATAGTAGGGTCATGTCATGTCAGTTGTTACAGTTGCCGAGTGTTCCTTTCTTGGGGATATTGATGACAACTCTTTTGGTCAAGCTTTCGTGTACTTGCTGTCCTTCCCAAATTGCTGTAAACATTGACTAGAGAATGGAAGCTGCAAGTTTTGGGTCACATCTCCACATTCAGGTTATCATGTGCTGGAGCTGTGCCATTTCTGAGAGATCTAATAGCTGCAATGATTTCTTCTTTCTCTGGAAGAGCCATGTTAATATCAAGGTCTTCTTCATTTTCTTGGATGTCTGCTTCTTCAGGTGATGGTCTGTTCATAAATTCCCTGAAGTGTTCTGTCCAGCGTGTTTCCTGGTCTTTCTCTGTTGCCTGTAACTGTCCTTGTTTATCCTTGATATTTGTCCCGTCACTGTACTTGCCACAGTCGAGCATGGTGATTGTGTATACATTTCCTTATTCTCCACAACATGCTGCATTTTCAGCTTGACTGTGTTGCAAAGTCTTCCATGAAAGTTTGTGTCTGCTCATACTAACTTCTTCACTTTCCAGTCTGCCTCTCTTTCTATTGCAATTTGAATATTTATTAAGTCTGGCTGATTTGGCTGCCTGTTTCTTCTTGACGTGTTGTCTCTCATCAATGACTTTCTATGTGTCAGGTTTGATCCACTCCTTGCTCTTTTTTTCTTTGAAACCCTGACAAGCATCAGTTCCTTTTGTAGACTGATGTAATCTGTTCTCACACTGAGTTGATTATATCTGTAGATGCATCTTCTCCTAATTCTTGCAGCACTTAAAATTTATTTCTCATTTCAATGGTGAAGGCAGTCTGTATGGTGACATCTTGTAGCTTCACAACAGTGAAATGTCTTTGTATGGGTGTCTTGATGCCATCCTTTGTATGGGTGTCTTGATGCCATCCTTTTCAACTTGAGCTTCACATGTGCTGTTATGAGGTGGTGATTTCTACTGTACCAACATCTGACCCTCTCCTCACTTTTACATCTTCCAGGCTGCATTTCCTTGCACCATTTACCATCAGATGCTCAATCTGACCCTTGTTACTGGAAACCAAATTAGCTTGTGTATCCATAGGTGTCAACTTGTACGTTTTTATCGTAAAAAATTTGTAATTAAAATTTTTTTGGTTGTTTTTTGTTTTGTGTGCATCTGGGACTCTTGGTGTAATGTTATTTTAGCATGAGAATTCAGTGAGACTATGGTGGCCCAAAACAACCAATCAAATCATACTCAAAACTGTGCTTTTCCTTTGATAATGAAACGAGTTTCATTCATGGTTCAACTTCAGTGTGTGAAGATCTTGTCGTTTATCGCTCAGAGATCAGACGCTCATTCAGATTTCTAATACTGACTAACTACCTGTGTAGTAAGTATGTTTTCTTATTTTCTCATGCTACATTGTAAAAACAAATTATTTCTATATTTCAATTTTTGGATAACTCCTGGCATAATATCTTGGGGTTTATGGAGACAAATATAAATTCATAACATATTTGTAATTGGGAGATCTTTCTCTATCACATGTCAAATCTAAATTTTTAAATTTTTTTATTTTATTTCTCTCATCTAGTTGAAATATTCCATCCATCAAATGGCTGAGAATAACTCAAAGAAACGCAAGCTCGAAGACACTGACTGAGGTCGTGGAAAGTTTCACGCTGATTGGATTAAAGTCTTCCCTGGCATTGTAGATGTATCCAAGTGAGGAATCCAAGTGAGGATCTTTACATGCTTTTTGTAAAATAGGCAGTAAAGACATTAAAGTGGTGGTGTCGGGCATACATGATCCGGAGGAACACTTCAGGACAAAACTGCATGAAAGAAATTTTGAAATGAAGGAAGCATCCATCAAAAGCTTCTTTGCTCACCCAAAGCAGGAAGATGATAGTGTTATAAGTAAAAATAATGGAAAAAAGTGTCAGAAATGTAAATAATTATGTAAATATGTGTATAGCATTTGTTGTTTTAAAACTGTTGACCTTATATAATGTATGAACACATTTTTTCGTGTAAGGTTTTTGGGGTCTTTGTAAGGTTTTTATTGGTCTGGCGTACAGGTTTTCATCTCAAAGGGTTGACACCTATGTGTATCTTGCTGTGGAAAGAGTCCCTCCAATGACCTGATTGTTCGTGTTGCAAAGGTCATTTATTTTACCACACCTATTGTCTCCCTGTCATAACATCTGTTGCCATTTCCCACTTTGGCATTCAAATCTCCAACAAAATCACGATGTGGTCAAGCTTCTACTTCTGCCTGATGTTTCTCATAGAAGTTATCTTTATCTGTGTCATCACTGTCATTGTTGGGGATCAGAGTGATGTTCACTTGTCTATCATTCAGTCTGATTCTCATCAATCTGCTGTTGAGGTGGCACTCTACAGTTTCACATACTGCATACGGTTAGAATTTTTAAGAAAAAGAATCTCCCAGGGTTTCCTCACTGGTTATAATGGATATTTAAAAAAGACCTTGTATACCTTAGGTATTGTTCAAAGAGCCTTTAATTTCCTTTATTTTGGTGTACGATTGATGGGTGTAATAGGAGTTATAGAGTATACAGCTTGGCCTTACTCCAGATGTGCACCTTTCAAAAAAGCTGCTAGCTCCACTTGGTTAGAGGTAAATTGTAAAAAAAGAGCCAATAACTTTCTTTTTACATTTTATATATTTCTTAGTTCATTCAATGCACTTTAAGAAGCTGGTATTGTCTAGTTGGGTAAAATTCATTTTCCCAATTTTAATAGATTATAAAGACAGTGTACTTTAGACTAATTCAGGGTGATTTTTGTAGCACAAGGGAGCAGTCATTTTAGTTAGCGGTGTGCTTAGATCATGTAGAATTTCCGTAAGTACAATATCCAAAGAAATGTCAGCCACATTACATCAAAGTAGCATAGAGGTATGCCAACATTCTCTCCACTGTGCATGTTTAAAATGCAAACAACTCCACCTTACATATATCACTCTCTCAAAAGTACATAATAACTGGTGAGCGCCCCCTGATGGGTTTTCATCCAAGCAAGCATTTCTTGATTCTGCTCTTCAGGATCATGGCACTCCCTCACAATGCTGGTCATCATTTATTCTGGAGTAAAGCAGTTTCTCCTGAAGCAGCCTTCAGTCTTTCTGACCTGTCCATCTGCTCTTACAAACACTAAGTGTATGCAATCTGTATCAGCTTGCCAGTGTTGTACATAGTTCGTACATTCCAGAATCCAATCCTGGTCTTTGTCTTAGGACTTTCATCTTCATAAAAGTTGTTTCCTCGTGGTTTTCACTACTGCAAGTCCTAAAAGTCCCCAGTGGGGATTCTGGAAGGCCATCACACACAGTTGTGGAAGAAATCTTCGCTGCTGTTTCCATTACAGTTATTTTTATTTCTAGGTCTGGGTTGTTAGCCCTGAGCCAAACCTCCATCCTGGAGGGCCAGTGGATATACGATATTATGGAATGATGGAAATCAAAATAACTCAAGGTCTCATCAAATTAAAAGTGCATGAAAAATTTGTACTGAAAGGTTTTACAGGAGGGACAAAAAAGGTCAATTAACCGGATGTGGAAAATGTGGAATACCTGAACTCAAACTCATGCAAGGGCTCATCAATATCATGTTGCATGCCAGATTTGATTGAAATGCAATAAAGCTGAGTAAATTTGTGTCATGGAAAACAAAGTCAGGATGATAAGCAACCATGGATGATAACTTATAACTGATGTTGCTGGAAATGTCTGCTTCATTATTTTGCAGCTAGCATTTTGTGAGTTACTATTTCAAAATGGCAGTAAATTGTTAGCTGAAAAAAAATGAACAATACCTTTGTTGTTAGTGATATTAATATTACAAAATATGCTGCTATATGTGCATCACTATACAATCTGCATGGAAGACAAATTATACCTTAAAATTATCATGTTTACAACAAATAATTATGACGAATGCAAATAATTTACATTTATTTATTTTCCACCGCTCACTTTGACTATCATCATAGTCAAACCATTCCACAGCATCACCAATGAGAAAATACAAAAACTGAACCTTCTACACAGCAGACCGCTGTACACAGATTCACCTTGCAAAAAGTTTTAAACAAATGCCATGCACTGAATATCATTATTCATGTTATTAACATTATTATTATCAATAGTTTTAAGTGCACTAGCCAACACAATCATAAAATATGCATTCCACACAAGATTAGTGTATCTTGCTTGGTCAGTCAATTTGGAAACTGATGTTAAGGCTTTAAAAACAATATCTGGATTAGCAAGTTGATCAACTAACCATGATCAAAAAACAGTTGGCTTATGTGAGAAGCTGTAATGAATAGGAAATCTAAAAATAATGTATTGCCATTTTTGTGAGCCATGAACTGAGACTTTGCCTGCCTTCACATACAGAAATATTAAATGAGCCATAATAAATAAGGATGTAACTAAAATATCTTCTCAAATATGAATAGACAGAGATAATAAACTATACCTGTGACACTGAGACAAAAGCCATAATGTGATAACACAACTGCTTTTCCCACTATCCAGCAAATCAAACACTTTGAACCTATCCTGTAAAGATATAAACCACCAAGTTTTTGTAACCTGACATAATGGCACCTTCAAGTTAAATTGCGTGATTGGAGTATGGTGAGTACAAGTGAGATCTGAAATGTTGTACACCTCAATAATGACAATTTATCTAAACAATGCCTTACTCATCAAATATTAATTTAATTTGCATACTATTGATACATTCCAGTGACCACTTAAGGCAGAAGAGAAACCACTGATGGTTAGACTAGCCATTGTGACCAGGTGACTGCTATGTATAGGTGATCTTTAGGAAAGGTTTGGCTGTATTGGAAATCTCAGAATACATTGAAAAAATTTAGAAACCTTTTTTTCTAGTAAAATATGTTTCTCCGATAACACTGGTCAACAGTGAAATCATTACTGACTTGAAAAGGCCCTAATCTGTAGTATTTTGGTGTGCCGAACACGAATATAACCGTGAAAAATTTGTATTGGCTCTCGTTTTGAAGATATTCATATACCTCATTTTCTATGTTTCACTGTGTAAATTTCTCCAGTAGGACTGCAGCAACATCCGGAATAATGATATAACATTGCATAATACCATCATGCTCACATCATCCACAGTTGATTGCATCATTTTCTGATGCAATGCAATACTAATGCCATGCGGCTGCTGAAGTAAGTTGATGTCAGCAGTGTACTATACATGTGTAGGCCTATTATACTAATGCCAGGCGGCTGCTGAAGCTGACGTAAGCAGTGTGCTATATAAAGCCCAATCAGATAGGTTCAGCATTTAAAATATTTTAGACGTTGTGCGAGACAGTTCAAGCTACTGTTACATAAAACTTATTATTTTATCCATTTACGTACAATAAAGAACAGTAATGCCTCGAAAGTGTATTAATACTGCGGACAATTTTTGCTATATTTGTGGGGAAGTGACATTTGCCAACCAGAAGAAAAGTATCAATTCTCAAGTGAAGAAGGCATATCATCTTTACTTCGGATGCAAGGTTGGTGACCAAGACAAGCCTTGGGCTCCGCATATATGCTGTGCTACATGTACAACACAGCTTTCACAGTGGTTGAATTGCAAAAGGTCATCAATACCGTTTGCAGTCCCAATGGTGTGGAGAGAGCCAAGCAACCACCTAAATGACTGTTACTTCTGCTTGGTTCCTCCTCTTTCCGGCGGAATAACGAAGCGAAAGAAGTCGAGAATAGTCTACCCAAACATTCCGTCTGCATTGAGACCAGTTCCACATGGTGAGGGACTTCCTATTCCAGAACCTCCAGCAGAATATTCTCTTGATTCATCTGACAAAGACAAAGGTGAGTCGACCTGTTCTTCTCCTGGTCCATCAGCATGCAGTGATCCAGATTTTCACTGTGGTGCATCATCAACCCCACACAGAATAACACAGGAAGAACTAAATGACCTGATTCGTGATTTGGACTTATCAAAGAACAAGGCAGAATTGCTAGGATCAAGACTCCAACAATGGAATCTTCTAGAAGAAGATGTCACAATTACTGCATATCGAAAGCGCCACCAGCAATTGGAGCCTTTCTTCAGAAAGGAAAGTAATCTGATATTCTGTTCTGATATTGAGGGCCTCATGAATGCTTTAAAAATCACTCATGACCCACAAGAATGGAGACTATTTGTGGACTCTTCGAAACTGAGTCTCAAGGCTGTGCTTTTGCACAATGGAAACATTCTTCCATCTATTCCAGTAGCGTATGCTGTCCACATGAAAGAGACATACGATAACTTAAGGCAGCTACTGAATTCCATTGAGTATAACAAGTACAGCTGGCACCTCTGTGGTGATTTGAAGGTAGTTGCCCTTTTAATGGGACTGCAGCAAGGATATACAAAATACATGTGTTTCTTATGCGAGTGGGATAGCCGAGCAAGGGAAATGCACTACATGAGGAAGGAATGGACTCACAGGCAGAATGTAGCCATTGGAGAGAAGAATATCCAACACCCAGCTCTGGTTGAGGCTCAGAAAATCTTGCTACCACCCCTTCACATCAAACTAGGTTTGATGAAGAACTTCGTGAAAGCCATTGACCGGACTTTGCCAGCATTCCAATACCTGCATGAAAAATTCCCTCGACTCAGCGAAGCAAAGATTAAAGAGGGAGTTTTTGTGGGTCCTCAGATTGGAGAGCTTTTCAAAGATGACCGGTTCAACAACTTGCTGGAAGGTGACGCGAAACAAGCATGGAATGCTTTTCGCCTAGTTTCTACAAACTTCCTCGGAAATGTTAGGGCAGAAAACTATAAGGAACTAGTAGAAGACATGTTGATGAAGTATAAGAAACTTGGCTGCAATATGTCTCTAAAGATTCACTTCCTTCATTCCCATTTGGATTTCTTTCCTAGCAACTGTGGTATTGTTAGTGATGAACACGGCGAACGTTTTCATCAAGATATCGCAACAATGGAACAAAGATACCAGGGAAAATGGTCCACTACAATGCTGGCTGACTACTGCTGGACACTCCTCAGAGATGCTCCCGAACAGCTGTACAAGAGACAGGCGAAGAAATCTAAGATGTAGTCAATGACTTGATTTTTTATAGGTAGGCTATTACAGTTGACCTTTTACTATTGGAATGCATTTCGTTATGTAAACATTAATTTCTTGCAGATTACAAAAAAACTAGAGCCAATTTTGCAATTTGACTGTCATATTCGTGTTCAGCACATAAAAATTGATAAGAATTGACTAATTTTATTTCAGTAACATGACTTTTGTAAAAATTTGTTGTCCAGTGTAATACTTACCCAATCACAATACCTTAGAGAACTACTACTACCTCGCAAATCCAGCACTTCCAGACAATAGCTTGTTAGCTAAACAACTAAAAGTTATCTGCCCACCTAGATGGCAGTTAGATAAAATGATATCTCATTGATAAAAGGACTATAACAAATCCTATGAATTCATCAGTTACTACAGGAGTGGAAGGTGTGCTCTCTATATGGATGTAATTGTGGGGAGGCTAGTAGGGTGTATGTGTATTATGATTGGGTAATTATTATCAAACAAATATATTTTACTATAAAAAATTAGTTTCTTCAAATGCATCAGCCAATCATAATACCTTAGAAAAATTGGTAAACGGTGGAGGAAGATACATTCCCTTACCCCAGAGAGACTATCTCCAGACACCTAAGGAGACAGATTCTAGATAATCTGACTGGAATAGACTCCATATATTGGGGAGTGGCTTTGAAAGGAAACCATTTCCAGCACAAGTCATGAAGCTGCAGACTTATGAAGCTATCAAATGACCTGGAAAGGTAACCTTTTCCACCACCGGTTAAAGCCCCACCAGATCTACTTAGGATGAATAATCTCTTACATACAACATCTCCATCCAACAGCACAGACAAAACTAAAGACCAGTTTCTCTTGTATGCAATGTTTGTGGTAACTGTCCTAATTTTGTGAACCAAGATGAGAAGAAAATTCATTGGTGTTGGGTAATGAGGAACAGAAGACCCACTTTATTCAAGAAAAAAGTGCCCAATCTGATATATCACCCTTTCCCTGTTTTGAGAGCAGAGGTATGATCTCCCTTTATGCAATGACTTCCTTAAGTATCACTTCACTGGGTCCTGTAGATAACCCTAAGATGAAGTGTCCATAGTAGACATGAATTATTGTCAAAATCTGATTACCCATCAGTGATGTTGACCCACCTTGTATGAACTGCATGTAGATGGGTACACCGAAAGGATATGTATTTGCTGATTCTGCCTGCCACTCAACAATGTGGTGAGGAGGCGAGACTGACAGGAGAGGTGAACCAATGGAGTTCTTGCTGAGAACAGCTGGAATGTTGTCATGCTCAACCAGGTTAGTACCCATGATAAATTCTACTTGGATGATAATCCCGTGTCATTGGACAGGTGAAATCCAAAATTAATGAAAGATCAGTGAGGTCTTTGGTTTGTCTGATATCCTCTCTTCCATGAGAATGATGTGTGCCAGTGATTGGTGATGTTTCTCATCAAACAGACATAGGAGGTATGGATGCCTGTAGTGGTATAAAGTGTTCTTGTGCACACCACTGAGAATATATTCCATTGCCTACATACGCCTTTAAGGTGAATAGAGAATCTCCCTTCAGGGATTCTCCACCACTAGTTGTGAGAAATGTTTGTTGCTAAGGGTGTATGACTCTGGGCTGTGATGAAACACTGGATTGGAGACTCTCAAATTCTTTTGCTTCCTGTATCAGAACCTTAGATGTTGGAGGAGTAGTATATAAATTTGACTGTTCTAATCTACTGATTCAGAGCACTAATCATCCTGGCCTTTTGAATCTGGGACTTCAATTTGGTACAATGCAGAAAAGTCAATGATGGCTTGATGGATAGAAAAATGTCTCAGGAGAGAAACAAGCCATATAGTATGGTCATGTGCCTTTAAAGACGGAAATAGCAGAAGGAAATCGAGGGTCATGTGGAGCAAAGTATTTGGAAGTTCCATACCTTCTCTCTCATATATTATGATAAAGAGGGTCCAATGTCAGAACGGGTCATGGGGGTAATCTAAGGTATTTTTGTCACTCTGTAAATGATTTCTTCCTTTAGATAATTGTATTTTTTTAACATCAAGCTTGCGTTGAGCACCTGTGATACCACACACCACGTTGTTCATTGACATGAACATTGAGAAACAACTGTGTGTGGTTGTGCTCAAAGGTTCGAACATGTTATCCGACTGAAAACTGGAGCCAACAAAATCACAAACAAGAGGGAAATATTCAACCGATATCTTGAAGACACCATAAACGCATGACACGGTGTTAGGTGGAAAATAATCAAGATTGAATTATTTCCAGGTCTACTGTATGACAGTATGTCGCAAATAAAAGTCATCATTTGAAATACATTCACTTGAGTACAAGTGACAATCTTTTCACCAGCTCGGGTTACAAAATTATCCTTACTATTTACCCACAGAGATCAATGCTCCTTTGTATTAATTGTAACCACATATGCCAAGCACACAGAAGCCCTGGTGGTGAATAAACACGACTGGCAGCAAGCAGTTAACTCCTTCTTTGAACCTACCGACAGGACATCAAAGACAAAAGGTTATTTTTATTACAAAGCAAGCTGATCTCAGAAGCCGACTTTGGTTACTTTTTCTGGTAAAGGATAAAGATTATTTTATTGCAAAGCAAGCCGACATCGGAAGATGATTATGGATTCTGTGAAGTGAGCCGATTTTCTTTTTTGAATACAGTATACAAAGACGGTCGAGATATAGAAGTAAACTTGGGTTCATTTTCAACTGTATTCACGGGAATTTTGAAAATAAATTGAACCAATGGAACAAATTTTAAAGTGACACAATATAGTGCTTTGTGCACAGATGTCTATGAGCCAGCAATATTTGGAGAAAATGAAATCATGTGATGAATTCGTGAAGGCCACAAGAGAAGCAAATGATTTTGCAAACGAGAGGGAAATAATCAACCGATATATTGAAGAAAACTGCCATTCACGCATGGCATGGTGTTATGTGCAAAATAGCCAAGATTAATTTATATCCAGGTCTACTGTATGACAGTATCTCACAAATAAAAATCATTATTTGAAAACACATTCACTTGAGTGCAAGTGACAATCTTTTCGCCGGCGCGGGTTAAAAAAGTATCATTACTATTTACCCGCAGACATCAGTGCACCGTTGTATTAATTATTACTACAGATGCCAAGCACATAGAAGCCCTGGTGGTAAATAAACACAACTGGCAGCCAGCAGTAAACTTCTTCTTTGAACTTACCGACAGGACATCAAAGACAAAGGTTATTTTTGTTACAAAGCAAGCTGACCTTGGAAGCTGACTTTGGACACGGAAGCTGATTTTTTTTAAAGGCTATCAATACAAAGGTTATTTTATTACAGAGCAAGCTGACTTCAGAAGCTGACTATGGATTCTTTTAAGTGTGCCGATTTTTTATTTTTTAGCTTTGAAAATACAAAGACGGCCGAGATATGGAAGCTAACTTTGGTTCCTTTTCACCACTATTCACGAAAATTTGAAAATAATGTGAAACAATGGAACAGTTTTTAAAGTTACACAATATAGTACTTCATGAGCGAACATCAATGACCCAGCATCATCCAGAAGATTTGGAGAAAATAAAATCACGTGATGAATTCGTGAAGACCAGAAGAGAAACAGATCATTTCACCGCCAATATGATCATTAACATAGATGAAACTCTAGTGTACTTTGATCACATACCTGGATGGACTGACGATAAGATGGGCATCAAAAGTGTGAGAATTAGCAAGACTAGTGCAAATTTGAAAAAAAAATCTTACTTTTGTTCTTGCAGTTTCCACTTCAGGTGGTGTGTTGACTCTAACAATTTTTCAAGTATGAGAAAGCTAAAAAAGTATTCATGTAGAAAAATAATAGATCGTACGTGTGCAGGAGAAGGGTTGTGTTGATGAGATGCTGATGCAGTGGATTAAAGAGTTTTATCTCAAGTACACAGTTTTATATTTTTTTAAATAAAATTTCAGCTGGAGTGCAATTTCTGACATGTAATTTTTGAATGATTTAAAAGGTGTCCCACAACTTACGACTCAAAAAAAATGATGTGTCCCAGAACATACAGTGCACAAAAAAATTACTTTTAAAATTAATTTATGGTGTCCCAACAAATACGGTGTCCCAACATATATGGTAAATACGGTATATGTAAGGATTTTATCTGAATAAATTACATATAAGAAATGAGGATAATAATAAATATGTATGCTAAGATATTCACATCAGTACCCTAACAACACAAGACAATGCACACAATTATTCAAAAGAAATGTACAATCTAAGAGAATTGGTAAAAGATGAATTATCTTGTAATTTTTATTAAACCACCATGGTCTCTCTCTACCATGAATTTACTGGTGACATTTCTTCAGATTTTTTAAAATACTTCAATACATTAAACAAGAGTAGTTAAAAGGGACTGATGCTCTACCATCCCCAAAGAATTTTCAGGAATTCAACATAAGATATTAACTGGTGAGTGGTAAAACAATGCAATATTCTTGAGCAATAATATTTTCAAAAATAGCCACGATGGTAGCAATACTGGATGCTAGAGTGGCACAAATTTTCACAATGGACAAATCACACACCATTAGAAGACTTTTGGTGAAAACATTCAGTCAATATGACCATCCATTTCGAAGAATTAAGATTTTCAATAAGTTCATCGTGGCAGATATACCTGAGGTCAGATTGGCACCATTTTCATTTTAGATCATCTAGACATCATAAGAAAACTTCTAGTGAAACCCCATGTTCATATGACTTTCCTTTTAAGGGGAATAGTAATAAAAAGATTTTCAACATAGCTGCCATGATGGCCATACATGATGTCGGATTAACACCATTTTCATTTAATACCAACTAGACACCATAAGAAGTCTTCTGGTAAAACCCAATGTTCATACGATTTTTCATCAGGGAGTATTTTCAAGATGGCAGCTGTGACAGCCATATTGGAAATCAGAACAACATAATATTTATTTAAGACTAACTAAATACTGTAATAAATCTTGCTGTGAAAACCCCATGATTCGGAGAGAGTAGCAATAGCAAGATTTTAAAGATTTCGCTGTGGTGGCCATCATATTGGATGTCACATCAGCACCAGTTTCATTTAGGACCAATTAGACATCATAAGACCAATGGACTGACATAAAACAAAGGGCCATCCCATAAGCTCTTCTGGTCTATGACCAATGGAGCTTAAAATTAATATTATTTTTCAACTAAACACTTTAAAGATTGAGTGTTAAACACCTCTAAGAAAATTAGAAATGAAAGTTACTAACCCGTAGTTAAACTGCTTGAAGTTCTCTGAGAAAACTCTACCACTAGAAGGAAGATAAAATTTTATTAGTGTTTATCACTTTGAAGCAAAATGAGTGACGATAAATGTTACATCACAGAGAACACCCGTAGTATGCTCTCTCTCTCTCTCTCTCTCTCACATACACACACACACTGCTGTTAAAATAATAAAATTAAATAAAAAAATTAGTAGATAACGGTACACACAATTATTTTTTCAGAAGGACACATCTTTGTAGGCATATGAACACACAAAAAATCAATTTATACCATTGTTATATTAATTTAAAGTACAGCCATATTAATATTGTATCAAAATAATTATTTTTAAAAAGTCCTATCATGAATGTGAATTTTGAGTCAGGGCAAGTGATTATTTTAAACCCACTTGCCCTGAACCTACAACAGAATAACATGTCTTGGAGCACTGCATGGGAGGAAAATTTCAAATCAGATGGTAATCAACAAGGCTACCAGCACACACCCCAATTTTTTCTTCTTCATTTTTTCATCTTATTGAGCTACATGCTTACGATGTTTTAAAATGGCTCTTCTTCTTAGTGCTAAGCAATATTTTATGTTTAGATTTTTGGAACATAGCTTTTAATTGGCACTATATTGCCATTTCTTCATCATAATCATTCTCCTTTGTTAAATACTTTTATTTATGTTTTATTCAATGTAGTACAGTCACAATATCTTGTATCAATCATCAGTCAATTGCCACCTGAATTTAACTTATGGTTGACAAGACCTCCCATTCAGGTAACCACTGGCCACCAGGCAAACAAACTGTCAGACACAGGTTTGGGCACCTTTGACTTTTTGTACTGTATGCTTAGGTATCCATTATCAGAGGTCAAGGTTAACCATACTATCATCACCAAAAACAACAGGGAAAGAGCTAGAACCCAGATGGAGTTCAGAATGACTCTTGCACATCAACTACTTGGAGGATTTGTAGGTAAAAGTCAAAGAGAAGTAGAAGTTTAAACCCTGCTTCAGCAAGGTCAATATTGGTCAGTGGTCATGCCAGAGAAAAAACCTCCAAAATGTGTTCATTGAACAAAGTTGGATCTGAACCAAAAACTGGATGTGAACAATGCCAAGTAAATTTATGTGCAGAATGTTTCAAACCATATCACAGATTAAATTTTCCTGATTTATTTCAATGAAATTAAGGGCTGGTGACATGATATTTCTAAAAATGTTGCACACAATTTTATAAATAGTGTATAAATAAGTTGTGAAAGACTTGAACAAATAAAAAAAATTACAAAACTGTAGACAAATTCATTTGGAATAATTGGTGAGAATTTCATTGATTTTTATTGGATATAACAAGAGAAATTAAGGTAAGAGTGAATACATGTGCACAATGTTTACAAAAATTTTCAAACAGATAAAAACTCTGGGGCACAAGCAGCTAGACACAGCTTAGTGCTGCTGGGGCATAGCAGCAGTGATACTGATAACAGTGCTGGGGCTGAATGAGTTAACAGAGTAACAGCATGGCTAGCTTGTGTTTAACTCAGTAACAGCATGGCCAGCTTGTGTTTAACAAACTTACAGTATGGCCAGCTTGTGTTTAATAAAGTTACAGCATGGCCAGCTTGTATTTAACACAGTAACAGCATGTGTTTAACAAAATAACAGCATGGACAGCTTGTGTTTAACACAGTAACAACATGGACAGCACATGTTTAACAAAGTAACAGCATGGACAGCTTGGATTAACACAGTAACAGCATGGACAGCACGAGTTTAACAAAGTATCAGCATGGACAGCTTATGTTTAACAAAGTTACAGCATGGCGGGCTTGTGTTTAACAAAGTTACAGCATGGTCAGTTTGTGTTTAACACAGTAACAGCATGGACAGCACATGTTTAACAAAGTAACAGCATGGACAGCTTGGGTTTAACACAGTAACAGCATGGACAGCACATGTTTAACAAAGTAACAGCATGGACAGCATGTGTTTAACAAAATAACAGCATGGACAGTTTGTGCTTAACACAGTAAAAGCATGGACAGCGTGTGTTTAACAAAGTAACAGCATGGACAGCTTGTGGTTAACACAGTAACAGCATGGACAGCTTGTGTTTAACACAGTAACAGCACGGACAGCTTGTGCTTAACAGATTAACAGCATGGCTAGCTTGAGTTTAACAAAGTAACAGCATGGCCAGCTTGTGTTTAACACAGTAACAGCATGGACATCTTGTGTATAACACAGTAACAGCATGGCTAGCTTGTGTTTAACACAGTAACAGCATGGACAGCTTGTGCTTAACAGAGTAACAGCATGGCCAGCTTGAGTTTAACAAAGTAACAGCATGGACAGCTTGAGTTTAACAAAGTAACAGCATGGCCAGCTTGTGTTTAACACAGTAACAGCATGACCAGCTTGTATTTAACACAGTAACAGCATGGACATCTTGTGTATAACACAGTAACAGCATGGCTAGCTTGTGTTTAACACAGTAACAGCACGGACAGCTTGTGCTTAACAGAGTAACAGCATGGACAGCTTGAGTTTAACAAAGTAACAGCATGGCCAGCTTGTGTTTAACACAGTAACAGCATGGCCAGCTTGTGTTTAACACAGTAACAGCATGGACATCTTGTGTATAACACAGTAACAGCATGGCTAGCTTGTATTTAACACAGTAACAGCACAGACAGCTTGTGCTTAACAGAGTAACAGCATGGCCAGCTTGTGTTTAACACAGTAACAGCATGGACATCTTGTGTATAACACAGTAACAGTTGTTGTATGGTTTAATGCCATTTTTCAGCACACAATAGTCTATACATGGCACACAATAGTCTATACATGGCGGCCAGTATTATTGGTGGAGGAAGAACCTGTGAAAACCCCAGAAAGAACCACTGACCCACGTTTAGCTATTTGCAAGCTCTCTCACATACCCACATTGGCCAAATCTGAGACTCAAACCCACCTAGAGAGAGGTGAGATTGCAGTGATCCTTAACTGAGAGCACTTTAGACCACTCGGGGCCCTACACAGTAACAGCATGTGTTTAACAAAATAACAGCATGGACAGATTCTGTTTATCACAGTAACAGCATGTACAGCTTGTGTTTAACAGTAACAGCATGGACAGCTTGTGTTTAACACAGTAACAGCATGGGCAGCTTGTGTTTAACACAGTAACAGCATGACCAGCTTGTATTTAGCAAAGTAACAGCATGTCCAGCTTGTGTTTAACAAAGTAACAGCATGGACAGCTTGTGTTTAACACAGTAACAGCATGGGCAGCTTGTGTTTAACACAGTAATAGCATGACAATCTTGTGTATAACACAGAAACAGCATGGCCAACTTATTTATAACACAGTAACAGCATGGACAGTTTGTGTTTAACAAAGTAACAGCATGGCCAGCTTGTGTTTAACACAGTAATTGCATGGCCAGCTTGTGCTTAGCACAGTAACAGCATGGCCAGCTTGTGTATAACACAATAACAGCATGGCCAGCTTGTGTTTAACAGAGAAACATTATGGCCAGCTTGTATATAACACAGTAACAGCATGGCCAGCTTGTGTATAACACAGTAACAGCCTGGCCAGCATGTGTATAACACAGTAACAGCATGGCCAGCTTGTGTTTAACAGAGAAACAGCATGACCAGCTTGTACTTAGCAAAGTAACAGCATGGACAGTTTGTGTTTAACAAAGTAACAGCATGGCCTGCTTGTGTTTAACACAGTAACAGCTTGCGTTTAACAAAGTATCAGCATGGACAGCTTGTGTTTAACACAGTAACAGCATATACAGCATATGTTTAACAAAGTAACAGCATGGACAGCTTGGATTTAACAAACTAACAGCATGAACATCACGTGTTTAACAAAGTAACAGCATGGACAGCTTGGGTTTAACACAGTAACAGCATTGACAGCACATGTTTAACAAAGTAACAGCATGGACAGCATGTGTTTAACAAAATAACAGCATGGACAGTTTGTGCTTAACACAGTAACAGCATGGACAGCTTGTGTTTAACACAGTAACAGCATGGCCAGCTTGTGTTTAACACAGTAACAGCATGGACATCTTGTGTATAACACAGTAACAGCATGGCTAGCTTGCGTTTAACACAGTAACAGCATGGACAGCTTGTGCTTAACAAAGTAACAGCATGGACAGCTTGAGTTTAACAAAGTAACAGCATGGCCAGCTTGTGTTTAACACAGTAACAGCATGGCCAGCTTGTGTTTAACACAGTAACAGCATGGACATCTTGTGTATAACACAGTAACAGCATGGCTAGCTTGTATTTAACACAGTAACAGCACAGACAGCTTGTGCTTAACAGAGTAACAGCATGGCCAGCTTGTGTTTAACACAGTAACAGCATGGACATCTTGTGTATAACACAGTAACAGTTGTTGTTGTATGGTTTAATGCCATTTTTCAGCACACAATAGTCTATACATAGCACACAATAGTCTATACATGGCGGTCAGTATTATTGGTGGAGGAAGAACCTGTGAAAACCCCAGAAAGAACCACTGACCCACGTTTAGCTATTTGCAAGCTCTCTCACATACCCACATTGGCCAAATCTGAGACTCAAACCCACCTAGAGAGAGGTGAGATTGCAGTGATCCTTAACTGAGAGTGCTTTAGACCACCTGGGGACCTACACAGTAACAGCATGTGTTTAACAAAATAACAGCATGGACAGATTCTGTTTATCACAGTAACAGCATGTACAGCTTGTGTTTAACAGTAACAGCATGGTCAGCTTGTGTTTAACACAGTAACAGCATGGGCAGCTTGTGTTTAACAGAGTAACAGCATGGCCAGCTTGTGTATAACACAGTAACAGCATGACCAGCTTGTATTTAGCAAAGTAACAGCATGTCCAGCTTGTGTTTAACAAAGTAACAGCATGGCCAGCTTGTGTTTAACAAAGTAACAGCATGGACAGCTTGTGTTTAACACAGTAACAGCATGGGCAGCTTGTGTTTAACACAGTAATAGCATGACAATCTTGTGTATAACACAGAAACAGCATGGCCAACTTATTTATAACACAGTAACAGCATGGCCAGTTTGTGTTTAACAAAATAACAGCATGGCCAGATTTTGTTTAACACAGTAACTGCATGGCCTGCTTGTGCTTAGCACAGTAGCAGCATGGCCAGCTTGTGTATAACACAATAACAGCATGGCCAGCTTGTGTTTAACAGAGAAACATCATGGCCAGCTTGTGTATAACACAGTAACAGCATGGCCAGCTTGTGTATAACACAGTAACAGCCTGGCCAGCATGTGTATAACACAGTAACATCATGGCCAGCTTGTGTATAACACAGTAACAGCATGGCCAGCTTGTGTTTAACAGAGAAACAGCATGACCAGCTTGTACTTAGCAAAGTAACAGCATGGACAGTTTGTGTTTAACAAAGTAACAACAAGGCCTGCTTGTGTTTAGCACAGTAATTGCAAGGCCAGCTTGTGCTCAGCACAGTAACAGCATGGCCAGCTTGTGCATAACACAATAACAGCATGGCCAGTTTGTGTTTAACAGAGAAACAGCATGGCCAGCTTGTGTTTAACAGAGAAACAGCAGTATAATTTGGCTCAAAACATTTAGTAGTTTAGAGCATTAAAATTGACTGAAGTGATAACATCATGCATTAATTAAAGGAAATAAATTGTTATATGCTATTTGTCAAATTGATCAGATCTACTTACTTTTCATAGCAAATGTTTTTCTTGGAATGTTTCTCCCACACTTTCTCAAACTGTCTTGCTCCCTGAAAATACAATTAAAATTATAAGACTATGCCAAGAAAATGAGACAAAGTCAAGTAGTTGTACAAATGGTAATAATGTCTGGCAAACTTTTAACCTAAATTACAGACATGGCAACACAGACAGATAATTTATGTCATGTGATCAGTACAAGTATTTCAAGTTTTAACCTAAATTACAGACATGGCAACACAGTCAGATAATTTATGTCATGTGATCAGTACAAGTATTTCAAGTTTTAACCTAAATTACAGACATGGCAACACAGACAGATAATTTATGTCATGTGATCAGTACAAGTATTTCAAGTTTTAACCTAAATTACAGACATTGCAAACAATAGTATTCTCACACCATCTCATTGGTTTGTACCCTCCAACCAATTTTAAAAACAAAAGGCAACAAGGACATAAAAGATGCAAAAAACTTAGTCATTTCATTCACTGACTTATAATTTCTAACCAGACTGTTACTGGGGTGGGGGGGGGGGCGAAATGGGAGTTTCTTCTTCTTCTTTTTTTTAATGCCATTTTTCAGCACAAGATAGGCTATGCATGGCGGCCAGTATTAATGGTGGAGGACGAACCCGGGAAAACCCCGGAAAGAACCACCAACCCACGAGAAGCTACCAGCAAGCTTTCTCACACATCCACATTTGCCAAACCCGAGACTCAAACCTACGCAGACAGAGGTGAGATGGCAGTGATCCGTGATGGAGAGTGCTTTAGACCACTCAGGGCCCAATCCAAATGGGAGTTTCTTTAGCAACAAGGTCACCATATTTGTTTGGGCCAGTCTGTGTTTTCAATCTACAGATGTGATATAACTATCTTTTAAAATCTCCATAATTCTGTACATTTTGGGTTTACATCTTTTGAACACATGTATATAAGAGCTCCTGCGATGTATGTGTTCAAAAATATAATAAGACAACTCAAATATTGAATGCAATGACACAATGTTTACTGAAACAGACTATTCTAGAAACCAGAAATGGACAGTGAGTAGTCTGACTGCTTGTTTACATCAGAAGCTTCCGTATGCGTTGAAACACCTACAATTCAACAGTGTTAGTACCCCTTGGAAACAATTAAGTTAGAAATTATAAATCAATGAATAAAATGACTAAGTTCCGTGCATTTTCTATATTCCTGATGCTTTTCATTTTTAAAATTGGTAGTGGGGTACAAATGAACAGTAGGGTGTGCTAATACTATAGTAAGACAAGTCCTTTCATGTAATCAGCTCAGTACATGTATCTATTTCAAGTCGAATCAATAAAGTTCTGGAACATTTGTGACCAGTTAATGGGCATGGACAGTTTGGTTCACTGATAGTGGAGTTGTATGTAGTGGGTGGGGAAACCAATTAAATGTTTGTCTGAATGCTTCTTCTGGTTTAAATGTATGTGTAGGCAGTCAACAGGCCTTCAAGAAACAACATAAAATGGTCAGAATGTTAGGAGAGCCAGGGTTGTATTTCAAAAGGTATTCCGAGTGACACATAGAAACAGTAACATCCAACCTAGCTGCCCTCCACGTGTGATGTTAATATTTCCATCCATTTTCATGTTTGTTTCAGAGACATCATACCACATCATCCCTAAATTCTTGGAGATATAAAGAATTCAGTATGATACATTCAAGTCTGCACTCTCTTATTATAAGGCAACTCAGTGTAATGCAGATATAGTAACAGATCCCATTTCATTATTTAAAGTAATATTATATATACCTCAATATACAGTAATTTGTCCATTTATTTGGCTCCCTTGGACAGTATTATAGTGAGGGAATACTCTATATAGAAATCTCTCAACATCAAAACCTCAGTAAAACAAAATCCTCTAAAAATTTAATCAGGCTCTTGGTCCCAAATTATTCTTTCTTTAATTTTAATAAATTCTGTCTCTGTAAACCCAAACCTCAATATAAGACATCACTTATAAGTGATGTTGTGTTATACTGAGGTTTGTTTATTACTTTGTTTGATCGTTGCATCTTCAATTAATTTAACTGCAAACAATACCATGAATTGGTCAACACCACTATAATTAAAGCTCTTTTGATGTCATCTGCCAATTTACTGAATTTAATCCTATTCTAGAACATAAAATATAATGCTGACTTTAAATAGTGTTTTGATCATTGGCTACATGGGAGTGTTCTTATATGTGCTAATATAAAAAATATACATTCATTAATCACTGTTTAATGGATTTAATATACGCTTTAAACATTTTAAAAGTTTCAAAGTTTAATTTGGGCCAAATCAGCCATGGTCCAAATCAGCCTATACAATTTGGGCTGAATCTGCCTGTTATTTGGGCTGAATCTTCCATGGTCCAAATCTGTCTATAATAATGGGCCTAATCAGCCATGGTCTAAATCTGCCTGTTATTTGGGCCGAATCTTCCATGGTCCAAATCAGCCTGTAATTTGGGCCGAATCAGCCATGGTCCAAATCAGGTATGGTCCAAATCAGTCTGTAATTTGGGCTGAATCTGCCTGTAATTTGGGCAGAATCTTCCAATGTCCAAATCTGCCTGTAATCTGGGCTAAATCTGCCTGTAATTTGGGCCGAATCTTCCATGGTCCAAATCAGCCTGTAATTTGGGCCAAATCAGCCATGGTCCAAATCAGTCTTTAATTTTGGTTGAATCAGCCATGGTCCAAATCTGCCTGTAAATTGGGCTCAATCTGCCTGTAATTTGGGCCAAATCAGCCATGGTCTAAATCTGCCTGTAATTTGGGCCAAATCAGCCATGGTCCAAATCTGTTTGTAATATGGGCTAAATCTGTAATATGGGCCTAATCAGATATGGTCCAAATCAGTCTGTAATTTGGGCTGAATCTGCCTGTAATTTGGGCCAAATCTTCCATGGTCCAAATCAGCCTGTAATTTGGGCAGAATCAGCCATGGTCTAAATCAGCCTGTAATTTGGGCTGAATCTGCCTGTAATTTGGGTCCAATCTTTGATGGTCCAAATCAGCCTGTAATTTGGGCTGAATCAGCCATGGTCCAAATCAGTCAATAAATTGGGCTCAATCTGCCTGTAATTTGGGCCAAATCAGCCATGGTCCAAATCAGCCTGTAATTTGGGCCGAATCAGCCATGGTCCAAATCTGCCTGTAATTTGGGCCGAATCAGCATTGTTCTAAATCAGTCTGTAATTTGGGTTGAATCAGCCATGGTCCAAATCAGACTATAAATTTAGCTGAATCAGCCTGTAATTTGGGCTGAATCAGTCTGCAATTTGGGCCAAATCAACCTGTAATTTGGGCAGAGTCTGCTCTGGTCCAAATCAGCCCGTAATTTGAGCTGAATCTGCTCTGGTCCAAATCAGCCTGTAATTTGGGCTATTTCTTTTAATGTGTTCTACATGGTTCAAATCAGCTTGGCATTTGGGCTGAATCTGTCTGTAATTTGGGCCAAATCAGCCATGGCCCAAACATGCCTGTAATTTGGACCGAAACAGCCATGGCCCAAATATGCCTGTAATTTGGGCTGAATTTGCCATGGTCCAAATCAGCTTGTAATTTGGGCTGAATCAGCCATGGCCCAAATATGCCTGTAATTTGGGCTGAATTTGCCATGGTCCAAATCAGCTTGTAATTTGGACTGAATCTGCCTGTAATTTGAGCCAAATCAGCCATGGTCCAAATCATCCTGTAATTTGGGCCGAATCAGCATTGGTCCAAATCATCCAGCATTCTAATTAAAGTCATTATTGTTAACAGTTAACCTTATACGGCAGTAAATTGACAGTTCTGTGTGCTTCTGGTACATAAAACTAGTTATTATGGTACTCATATATTCATATAAAACATTTAACAGATCTGGTTTATGAGTTTCTATTTCACATTCTGCTGGTGACTGAAGCATGTTATTGTAGAGTAAAAGTAATGAACATAACAATTTGCACATAGACTTTTTATTCTTGATAAAAAGTGAAAATAAAACAAAAGCTTTCTTCTGTTATGATATTAATATGGTTATAAGAAATATGAGGCATATACACAATTTTAATGACAGAACATCAGATTCCTGATGGCAAATCGGTCTATATAGACTGCAAATAAATGTCAAGATATTGTTGTGGCATCAGTTTCAGATTGTCATGTGTTGTGGAGTGGCCATTTTATTTTGCTGGTATCACATGGTAACATATAACTAATGACACAAGTTTTGTTGACAGCAGTTTTACGCTTTGCTACAAGTAAAGAAAATGCTTTGTGTTCGTCTAAATCCTATAGGTACGCACATTATGCATAATGACCCAAACAAAATACATCAAGTGTTACTATATACATTAATATAAAAATGTACATTCAGAAATCAGTATTTAATGGATTTAATATGCACTATAAACATTTTAAAATGTTTCAAGGTTGAAATGAAAATAAGTTGGTTTACAGATTCAAGATTTTTACTCAAATGACAACAATTCAGTGATAACAGTAGATAAAAATTTAATGATAAAAGCAGAGTACATTATAATATAAATTTAATCAGTAACTGTTCATACAAGAAAGCATGATTTGCACTCAAAATCAATAAATACACTGTGTCAATTTATATGCATTACAATTTGATAGTGTTGATATACTGAGTTTGTCTAAATCCCATAAGTATGCACATTATGCATAACAAAGACCAAAAATGTCAAATTGCCTAACACACTTTCATACCCTATCAAAATTTAAAATATTGATTCTTATTAGGATTATTTATTGTTATATACGCAATTGTTGCCATTTATTGTCACTATATAATTATTTTCTCCTCTCTGTGATGGCCACAAATGGCACTGCAGGGATGGTCCTGGCTTTTAAAAAGCTGTCGCCCAAAAAATCGCCAACCTCAATATTTTGTCGCCAATTTTCAAAAAGTGTCGCCAGAACAAGTAGTGTACATTTTTTGAAGTGTTAATTTAGTCTATTAATGTAACAGGCAATGAAAATTACAAAAGATGGGTTAGTTAATACTCTAATTACAATAAGCATTAACAAAATGTTACAAAGTGTTATATGAAGATCCGTCACAATTTTAGGGCCGCCAACTTGTTGAATGCAGTTTCAAAGTCTAGTTTTTCACATTTGTACATGCTGATTCTCATTAAATTCTCAAGAGATGAAATGCAGAGTTTATTTCTGATGTCAGTTTTTATGAGGTTCATCTTACTGAATCTACGTTCACAGTCTACAGTGCTGACAGGTGACACCAGTAGTCTCTCGGCAGCCCCCACCCCCCTCTCCCCCTTTATGGCTAGCTTCACAAAGCTTGAAGTGAATTGCTTCCTAAATCCCAAGAATGATCACTGAATGCTGCATAAATTTTCTCGACAAGCAAACTAGGATCTCCATTCCCACGAATGAAACTTACATGAGTCAACACCTGGCAATATTGGACCGTATATATAAGAAAATTTTTCACATCCAATTTAGGGATTCTTACACTCCTGTATTTTGAGAAATAAATAATTATTATTAATTATGCAAAACTGTTTTTTTTTGTTTGTTTTTCTTGCTATTTCTTGTTGCGGAGTTTAAGTCTCTGCAGCCATAACACGGATTGATAGCAAAAGGAAAAGATCAATGAGTAAAATGCTGCACTGGCGACAGATATAATTGTGATTGAGATTTTTTCCATTTGCTTTGTATTTATACGCAATAGTCGGTACTTCAAAGGTTATCAGTTTTCTATGAAGGTTCAGCAAAACTATTGTATTGGTATATGTAAAAAAAACAAAAAAACAACAACAACAGAAGGATTAGCCATTCAATTAATTGTATCTGTTCTATTTGCGTCTTAAGAAGTCGGTCAGTTGTAGGTATAGTTCGGTAGCATGATTGACTGTATCACAGCATACAGTACTCAGCCCAGATGTCAGCATAAGCAGATTATGATGTAACAATGCACTCTAAAGATGGGGTTGTCAATATGAACAAAGGATCGTTTGTGTAACAGATTGATTCCAATGCATTGCTTAGTCAAGTTTGTGGCTTCCTTTCATTCTCCCTTTTAATTTATCCAGTCAAAATCCATGATTTTATGTACAAATTAAATAACCAAAATGTCTGTCGCCAAAAAAATCGCCAGATGGGATATTTTTGTCGGCAATAAGGAAAAAAATCGCAATTTGCAACATTGGCGAAGCCCAGGACGATCGCTGGCACTGTGATCAAGTGCTCCAAACAGATTACGAATAAAAGAGGTAAGCAAAATGTACTACTAGTACTCATAAATAAACTGTCATCGAACAAATACCTGCAGCCATGACGAGTTTTCAGTTTGTATTTTTAGTGTCTATATAATGACTCAAAAAGTTGTTTTTTGTTGTAGGGTTTAACGCCATTTTTCAGCACACGATAGGCTATACATGGCGGCCAGTATTAATGATGGGAGGAAGAACCCGTGAAAACCATGGAAAGAACCACCAACCCACGAGAAGCTACTGGCAAGCTTTCTCACGTACCCACATTGGCCGAATCGGAGACTCGAACCCACACAGACAGAGGTGAGATGGCAATGATCCGTAACGGAGAGCGCTTTAGACCACTCGGCCACTCGGGGCCCCTGACTCAAAAAGTAAGGGGTCATCCATTTAGTATGTACGCAAAAATCTGGCAAAGCTTGACCCCTCCCCCCACCCTGTACACATGCATACTTTCTTACACACCCCACCTGCATATGTATGCTTGATGCACCACCACCCCAATTCTATAGAACAGCCTACATTTAATCAATGCAGAAACCATAAAGGATTAATAATATTAACATGTTTAATAAAACAGAGAGTCCATTGACACTGAATGTCTGGCTGCATCAAAGAAATAAGCTGTGTAACTTTAAACAGTTTGTCTAGTGTCCACTAAAATTCAAATGCCGACTTAACCCAGTTGAACAGGTTACATATTAGACAAATTATTATCGAAGTTTCACCACCCCTCCATTTCCTATGCATACGTACATTATCAGAAGACCCTCCCCATACACAAGCATATGCATTTGGGTTATTCCCCTCCCCCCCTCAATGCGTACATACTAAATGGACAGCCCCTAAATGAACTTTTAATAAAACTTACATCAATAATGAATCATTCCACGAATTGTTCTTTAGGGCCAAGAAACTGATACAGCAAGGACACATGAAGGCAAAATGATATATTGACTGCTAACAAAATCTGAATCTAAATGCACAGGGCCAGTTACTTATGGCATACAATGTACTGGAAGAGAAAGTCAATAACAAGTTTGTAGAATTGTTTAAGAGCTGTCTTGAAGCTCTCAATATTTGCATGCACACAACACTGTCTCTATGATGATTCCAGTCCACAAATGTTTTTACAAGGAAAGAATTTCTAAATTGTTCTGTTCTACACTGCTCAACTACGCAATATCTACTGTTCTTTGTTACTTGTTTTTCTACAATGCTAATAGTTTCAAAATATAAGCGGCATGGTCTACTGTCTCCTAAAAGACAGTCGGATTCCTGAAAGCAGAATGGTCTATTAACTGCTCAAAGAAAGTCAGATTTCATAAGGCAGATGAACGTTAGAATACTGAAGGTAAATCTAGTCCTACATGTAAGACCTGGCGCTGATAGTTATGTGTTCAACATGTGCTATGTCTTACATGTAGGACTAAAGGCATATCATAAAATGGACAGCTAACAGAATAACGACAGGTTTAACTTACGCTAATTATTAAGTTTCGAATGATTTTCAAGTCATGATTAGCATAACACGTTCCTGTGCATTCTCTCTCACATATGGATACACAGACATTCTTGTTCTGTTGACATTTTTGACGATGTCTACGAGGCCAGAATGCATTGATCATGCCTCCAAATGCACATGGTACTATTTACATGCGTTTGACTGCTTTTCATGACAATTTTCTTATGAATAAACTTGAGAGATCACAAAAATAAACTTAAATAAACCAGTCTACTGACTATCAAACGGTGAATGAGAACATTTCGTTTTGGCTTTATTATATCCACACAAATTACTTTTCTAGTTCAGCACACCCTATCAACAAACGGCCCTTACTAGCATGGGTGTCTGCGATGTTTTCTTCTTCTTCTTCTTCTTCTTTATTTTAAATCCACTGTGCAAATACCCTGGATTATGGCTTTCCCCCGGTCTCCCTAACACAGTAATATACAATAATAGAGAAGAAAATTTAGTAATGTAAAAGAAATTCCAGTGATTAAGTAAATTAAAATTATATTTTTTGGTTCAGTTGTTGTTGATATTGTTTATCAATTTATATTCATATGAAAATTGATGATTCCAAATTAAATATAAAGTAAGGTATTCTATACTATCAAAACAAATATAAAATTTAACAAATGATTAGCATGGACCTAATTATAATTATATTCATTTTTTTATTTTCCGTGTCAGTTTTAGTGACTTTTTATTACCTGACTTTATTTTTCTACGTTTGATTTAAAATAATTAGTTACAGTGTTATGTATATTTAATCTGCATTGTTTATTAGTTAATTCTTCTTCTTCTTCTTCTACTTATATATATATATATATATATATATATATATATATATATATATATATATATATATATATATATATATATATATTGCTTACTAAACAATCGCTGATTTTGGACAAGGTCAATAACAAAAATACATGATATGCTGTGGGCTATGTAGAAATGTATTTTTGTAATTGACCTTGTCCAAAATCAGCGATTGTTTAGTAAGCAATATTGCGTAACTTTGTCTGACTGAAGGATAAATATTAAATAAAGACGTCTACACCCACTTAACCGAGAGAGTCAATATCAGTCAAAGACGTCTACATCCACTGAACTGAGAGTTAATATCAATCAAAGATGTCTACACCTACTGAACTAAGAGTCAAGATCTGTCAATGACGTCAACACCCACTGAACTGAAAGAGTCAAGATCAGTTAAAGACGTCAACACCCGCTGAACTGATCGAGTCAAGATCAGTCAAGAAAGTCGTTCGATAGCACCTAAAGATTCGTTTACACATTCCATCTACATAAAAGGTAACTTCCAGAAATTTGTAAGGACGGTTTACATTTACCCTGTTAAATCTAAACAGTTCAGTGTCAGTATTTTCCCTTAATAGTTCGTATGAAGTTATCCTTGTTTCTCGCTGTATTGGTAGCCGTAAATTTTTGGATCACGGACAAACTCATAATGGTGTCTTGATAACATTCGTGGGACCAAGCACCTAAAATGGAGTCTTCGATGCTGGAAGGATAACTGCGAGTCTGATCGATACAACTGCAACTATTTGGTGTCGCAATAAGGAAATATGCCTCCTAGAGGTTCCATTTTTGTCAAGCAGGCAGACGCTTCTCATTAATCACAAATCTACGATTTTCTCTAAGCCGGAAGCTACTTTAAAAAAAAAACTTAACAGACCTACTTCAGTTTGAGAAAGGTGTGCTGTTAAATCACGAATTTATCCGAGTACCACTGAATTTCATTTGTCAGTAAGATTAATAAAAATTGCATTAATCAGTATCATATCATTATGTTAATGACTTGATAGACATACGGGCTAAACCCAAATGGTGAGAAGGTAGTCGTCATTTTTTAAGATCTTCAATTGCAAAATTCAAAATAGTCAATAAAATATTAAGTGTTAAGTCAGATAGTTTGTTTGTTACAAACAGATATATTTCATCATATTGAAAAATCTATTCGTGTAAAATAGAAGGACGAATACATTATTCTTGACATAAAATAACATACGGAAACAAAACGTCACATAACGGGGAAATAGTTTTCCTAAGTATCAATGTATCATTAGGATATTAAAAAAAAGAAGAATAATCCTATGACAGTAAGTTTTAAATCTTACGACTGTGTAGTCAACATGTATTCAAGAACATTTAATGATAAAGAGAAATTTATTTGTAAATATTGCAGATGTCTATTGTTTCTTTATTATTTGACCATTTAGTTTCATTTCAAGACAGAGGAAGTTAAATTTAATGACATCTCGATATTGAGGGACTGTAGATGGAGAAAATTATAAAGAAGGGTGTAACGTCGCCCTCTTAGTAAGAGGGGTGGTTAATTGGATTTGGCTGGCGTTATCTAGAGGATGACCTTCCTCAATATTATAGCCCAGCGATAGTGAAAGAAGAATGGAATTTCAACAGAGAACTGAGCGAGAATACTGGGGAGAAATAAAGCTATACAAGCCCCCTTTTGACAAGAAAATAACAAACTTAATCAGAACAAATCAATAACGGCAATTCCAATTCAAGTTAGATTATATAAATGGAATTTAATAGGTGTGTCTAAATTGGATTTATTTCATCATCGTAACGAGAGGTGAAAAGAGCGCAATATCCACGATTGATTGCATCACCTAACTTCCCTTTGACCGTATATCAACGTCTCCTATAGTCATCCTTCCTAAGCTCTATGCTTTGCCCCTTCATGTACTTCCTGGTCTTTTTATTCTGACCTCGTCCCTCTTTCTTTCCCCGTACTTCTGACTCCAGACTGTCCCGTCTTTCTCTCAGAAAACTGTTCCTTAAAGGGCAAATTACCCCATAAGTATGTATACCCCACTCTCTACAGGTACATAACGATTCCCTTACGTTATCCAGAGCATGTTTCTATCCACACACTGCGTAAATTCTGACTTAGTACGGTAGGACATTGACCTCGCTTCCAGAGGCAAGTCTTAAATTCCTACGTGAACGTCTATGGAATATTACCGTATTGTTTTACATATGCTACTACATGTTCAATTACTATTGTATGAAATTCACAAATTGTAATTCACGGCAATCCTTAACCTACAAGATTATTTAGACATTACAAGATCAGATATAATTAGGTAATTATCGTTAACTCATGATATCTGTATCGTCCTAACAAACAAAGGAAGTTATTTCATATAACCCTATGAAATCCTACAATATAAACATTTGGATCGCATGAAACCAATTCTGTCAATGAACTAAAAACTGTATAATTAAAAAGGTAAACGGCATGACAATTCTAGCTTCAACAATTTTCCATAAAATTGAATAAAATAAATTGCATAAGAACTCTAGTATCAACACTTTCACATAAAATTGAATAAAATAAATTGCATAAGAACTCTAGTATCAACACATTCCATGAAATAGAATAAAATAAACTGCATAACAACTTTAGCATCAACACATTTCCATGAACTGAATAAACGATACATAACATGGAAACCTAGTCATAGCAAACACATTTGCATAAACAAACAATCGAATAATAGAATAGCACGTGAAACCTATTGCTGTTCTCTTTCAGAACTTGTGCATCCTACCATTAAAAAATGTCTTTCTTTTTACAAGACGGCCACCTGATCCCTTTCTTGTTTCACGAGGAAATCACTAATCTCTTTATGCTTTCCACAGAGTCGAGACTAAGTTGACTCTTCTAGGAAATTTTCAGACTAAAGAATTTCGACTGAGGTCGTCACTTTAAAGTCTGATTGCTCTAAAGTGTACGCCCTAATTTATTCTGCCCAATTGTAGGCAGCGGTCCCTAATTTTTTCCCAAAGAAATAATTACTTTCATCAGGTTTAGACAGCTCGAAATCTGTTAACGACAGTGCGTGACACTTTTCCTTTGAGAAAATGATAAGTGGACATAACTTCCTACCAAGCGGTTAGGGTTGGTAGCTCAAATGTTTACTTTCTAAGGACCGTGTTAAGATACCCCGGACAATTTTACTGAATCGGAATGCTGTCCCTTTGAAGTTTACACTGACATAGTGGGAGATGAACGAAGAAAGGTCGAAGTGACCCTTCACAACGACTTTTCTGGCTTAAATGCGATAAGATTGTAATGCTCAATGCATTCAGCTTCAAGTTCGCTGCAATTCAAAATACGACACTTCACAAAGGGATATGCAAAAGTCTAGTAACGGAAACTGTTAAGGAAAATTCTTAATTTCGGGCAGTAGATAATGTATGACGATTATGGAGTACTAGTTTATCTATGATCAGTTTCTTCGATCATTTTACTTTGCTTTACTTCAACATCAATCGAAGAAATGTTATTTGTGTTCCATCACACGTTTAACGAATTCGGTTTTGCTTGAACCGCTAGGCTCAGCAATCAACATATTAAAGAGATGGCGACGATACTGGGTAACCCATTTTTAGACGAGTTTAGCTTTCGTCAAGCACTTTGAAAACGGAGGATGTAGCCATAACAGTTACGTTTAGGATTCTGACATTTCATCAATGACACATTACATTGTAACCATTTTATACATTTAAGTTTTTCACTGTGTAACAGCAACCCCAACAATTATTTAACTTTTCTAAAATACCGAATTCATTTTGTTGCTGTCATCCATCAGACATAAACAATGTCTTTGGCATAATCAAAAAGCCTCATTTAGGTTAAAGCATCGAATCAAATAGTTTTCCTGTCACACACATATTTCCAATTAAAAATATGGTGCTGTTGACAACTTGCTATGGGCACATCTTGGAAAGTGTAAACAAGAAGGTACAATACTTTTAACACAGTATGTTTATCGTGCACAGCTAAAACTTGATGCTCATATCTTTGCGTTATTGTTTATAAATATGCCACAACGAATCTGCTGGTAACGAAATACTTTAGAATTTTGTATGTGTAAAAATGCTTATCACACACAAACATCATCAACTGCAACTTGTATATTTTCCACGTGCAGTGCCTATTCTTGCTGTAGTAGTGAAGTGGCCTGAATAGTAGGTAACTGGTTATTGTAAAGTAGATAATTAATTTGCTGATAATAGATTACTGTCTGTGGATAGTAGATACTGTACTATACTTTGTATAGATCGTTGTGTACTTGACATTAGACAACTAGGAGGTGGATTGAAGATAACTGGGCATTAATGTGTAAAGATTATGAGGCAGTTGTTGTTTTTTTTAGGAGGATGGGATATGATGATGATTTTATAGAATAGGGTAAATATTTTAACTTTATAAGAGGGATCAATGAGTGGTATGGGAGATAAAGTATTAGTTTTGTTATCAGGCAAAACAAAATACGGTATTCATTTTAATTAGAGGGCAGACAAATTCCAATTTCCTTGTCAACAAACTCTGACCACTTATTTTCCATCATGGACACAACACACATGTTGCAAAAACAGACTCCTAATGTGAAATGGGTGTCAGCATTTCAGTTACACAGCAGACCTTCACTTCTTGCTACATTAAAAAAAAAAAAAACATACCTTTCAAAAAGGAGACTTAACGTTAATTTCCTTTTTGTCACCGTAATAGCTTCATCCTATTTCACGCAGGTCCCCTCCACCCCCCAACGGCAGTTCATTTAGAGGGCAGATGCACTTCCATTTCCCAGGTTAGACAAACTCTAACCAGTTATGTTTCCCTCCAAAATGGCTATAATATGTTACTAACAGACGGACTACTCATGGTAAATGTACGGCATAACACGGCATTTTAGGTCGAAAGCAGGCTGTTTCTTCGGGCTAAACTATTAAAACTAAAGATGTTAACACGGCGGCCTCGTGTTAATTTTCCCATTTGAATCTGAATCTGAATATGTACAGTGCAGGGCCAGTTACGGCGTAAATTTACACCGGAATCTGAATGTGTACAGTGCAGGGCCAGTTACGGCATAAATTTACACCGGAATCTGAATGTGTACAGTGCAGGGCCAGTTACGGCATAAATTTACACCGGAATCTGAATGTGTACAGTGCAGGGCCAATTACGGCATAAATTTACATTGGAATCTGAATGTGTACAGTGCAGGGCCAGTCACGGCATATATTTGCACCGGAATCTGAATGTGTACAGTGCAGGGCCAATTACGGCATAAATTTACATTGGAATCTGAATGTGTACAGTGCAGGGCCAGTCACGGCATATATTTGCACCTGAAGAGAAAGAGCCAAAGTTAGTAGTATTGTTCAAGAGCTGTCTTGAAGCTCTCCACTGCGAGCACACAACTCTGTCACTCAGATGATTCCAGTCCACAATTGGTTTTACGAAGAAATAATATCTAACTTCTGTTCTGCATTGCTCAACTACAAAACAAATACTTTTATTTGATACTATTTTTTCTACAATATGTATACTTTCAAAATTTGGAAAAGATTTGGCTTTAATCTGGCGTTTTTTTTTTTGTCTTAATGGTTTTAAAAAATATATTTGGTGAGAGAGCCGGCACTAACCCCTCGACTACTTTATAGAAATATGTCAAACGAATCCTTCTTCGCTGGTCTTGGAGTGTTCGTAGGTCAGTTAACATTTAGGTGACGCGTCCTGCTTCTCTGGCTTTGTAGTCACCAGATATAAATCTTGCTGTCTGGTGTTGAACCTTCTCGATTCTATCAACATCCTTAATGCAGTACGGATCCCAGACAACACAACCCACAACCATATTCCAACACGGATTTGACTAGTGCTAGATAGGCAGTTCATCTACATTTCTGCGGACAATGATTGTGGTTTCGTTTTAGAAATGCTAGTGTACTGTATGCTTTCTTGGTCGATTTGATAATATGCGATTCACACTTGAAGTCCTCAGATAGTGTTTGTCCAAGATAAGGTTTTTCACATTTGTCCTCATAAACTTTCGACCCTTTGTCTACGTAAATCTTTGACCATTAATTTTCCCATGTTAATTTTCCGTTTGTCTCTATCAACGTACAACTGTATTTAACATAGGACTCCCATACACCAGTTCTTTTAGAGGGCAGATAAATTCACATTTCCCAAATAGGCAGGTTCACCGCACGTATTGAAATGTATGATGTCACACAGCATTTCCGTTCGAGTTCAGACCGTCACCCTATGCTTCACTGTTACAAAACACGTCTTTTCTGATGTCAAATTCCCTTTTGGGCCTGTAATATTTTGACACTATTTAAAACATGGATTCCATTATGCCCTCGAGTGACATGCTCTATAACTTATATCGCCATCAATGATGTTTGTGAGGATTTCATAGCTATCGAAATTGAACGGTGTCTACATTTAAACGGAACTAGAAACCGTGAAGCATTGACTAAGTACATCAATGGGTAATACAACTTAAAACATCTTAAAATGTCAACACTCGACATATCATAAATTTACGTCATCCAAATAAATAAAGTGAGGCAAAATTTATGCAAAGGAGCAAATGAGCAAGATTTTGTAGGATAATAATTTCAAAGAGATGAAAACAGTACAAGTTGACAATAAACTGGCAGCTATTGAACCTAGCAGTATTACTAACGCCAACAAAAATCTCATATCTACAGACTACATAGAGAATAGGAAGAAAGAAAAAAAAAAGAAGAAAGAATGAAAACATTCGACGCACAGGAGTAGTGAATGGGGATACCCTAGCGACAATGGGAATTACCATTACAGGACCCCTTGGGACAATCTGGAGACAATGGAAATTTAACATGGGGAAAAATCATGGGACAATCTGGAGACAATGGGAATTTAACATGGGGAATAAATCTTGGGACTGTCTAGAGACAAGGGGAAATTTAACATGGGAATAAATCGTGGGACTGTCTAGCGTCAAGGGGAATTTAACATATAGAAATTGAACATGGTGGGTCTGTATAGCGTCAAGGGGAATTGAACATGGTCGGATTGTCTAGGGACAATGATGGTAGAGGGTCAAACACAACAGAGACAGAGACATACATACACTAGTACAAGCGTGAGATTTATATATAAAGCATTACCAAGACCTGAAATCTTGCTGGGGTGTTCAAAAATTTGCATAATTGTAATGATGCTATAAATAGCTATAATCAAGGAAATGCTCAACGACAAAATGGATGTGACTAAAAGTAACGCTAAAATGACGAAATTGTCCCAGAATTTAAAGGAAAATAAACATATCCCCGAAAATTAAGTTACAATGGTTTAGACTAAAATGGATAAAATTAGTAACTACTTACAATATCAACTTGTGTGACGATCGTGGATAAACACCCATGTATCTATTTATAGCTATAATCAGCTAAATTTCATATGAAATCCCACTATCTATTTATACTACAACTTGTGGGTTATTCCTTTGGAAAATCCCACTATCTTTTTATAGCCTCAGCTTGAGTGACGTTCCTGTTTATGAACTCTAGTACATATGTATAGCTACAACCTGTGGAAAACCCCAAGTCCATATTTATAGTATCAAAATTTCCAGCGTCAGTGACGTTACTGTACTGGAAACTAGGGGATAAATGGCAACAGTGTTGCAAGTGGCTGACCTGAATACGCGCTACTATAGGTAGGTAGGTAGAGTGTATCTGATAGGGATAAAGTGAGTTTTATAGGGACAAACAGAGATCAATACACACACACAACGTACGCACGCACGCACACACACACACACACACACACACACACACACACACACACAGGGAAGAGGAAAAAACAAACAGAAGGGAGATAATACAAACCCCAAATAAACTATCCACACAAACGTACGCGAACGCATACAAACCCCAAATATACTATCCACACAAACCTACGCAAACGCATACAACCCCAAAATATACTATCCATACAAACGTACGCGAACGCATACAAACCCCAAATGTACTATCCACACAACGTCGCTAACGCGTACAAACCCCAAATATACTATCCACACAAACGTACGCGAACGCATACAAACCCCAAATATACTATCCATACAAACGTACGCGAACGCATACAAACCCCAAATATACTATCCACACAAACGTACGCGAACGCATACAAACCCCAAATATGCTATCCATACAAACGTACGCGAACGCATACAAACCCCAAATATACTTTCCATACAAACGTACCCGAACGCATACAATTCCCAAATATACTATCCACACAACGTCGCTAACGCATACAAACCCCAAATATACTATCCACACAACGTCGCTAACTCATATAAACCCCAAATATACTATCCATACAACGTCGCTAACGCATACAAACCCCAAATATACTATCCACACTCGGGAGGAAGAAGAAAAAAATAAACAACCAAATATACGATCTACACAACGTACGCGAACACACACACACACACACACACACACACACACACACACACACACACGCACACCACAGAGGGAAGAAGAAGAAAACCATTATACACTATCCACACGGAGTGAAGAAATAACCCTTTATACATACTATAAACAGAGAGTGAAGAAAATAACCCATTATATTCCATCAACACAGAGTGAAGAAGAAAAAGGTTTTTGAAAGCACCTAAGCCCTCACCTGCAATGACCAACTCTGCCAAACACCTACACCCCACCCCCCACTCCCAACACTACAAAACCCATTTAACCCGTTATTTTATGGCATCAATGTGTGATTTAGGAAACATCAAGACACAAAATGATGGATGAATAGACTGACTATTGTTTACCGACTTGCATGCCTAAAGAGCGTGCGTGAAGGAAAACATCCTTCCATTTCAATTCTAACTAAAACATGATCCAGAGGGATAGAGAGAGGTGAAAGAGCACAATTTCATAAAGTGTGAGTAAAAACAAAACACGCCATCCTTATTATACAATGTCAAGACCAAGAGACACTTACGTTTTCTTTCTGGTCTATTCTCTTTTAGAAGGTAGTATGAAATTTCACATCAGGGCCAACGCATCGGCTCACATTGTCAATTTTTCCATTTCCATGTCTTTACTGGCACAAGTTCTTCATCATCTTCAATTTCTTCTTCTTCTGAATCCCTCTTCTCTGTTTCGTCTTGTTTCTGTTTCTTCTCTTTTCTCGTAGGGCACTCTGAATTCCAGTGTCCTTTCTCCTGACAACGATATTAGGTATCTTGACTTTTGTCTCTCTTTCTTAGACGAAGCAGGTATTCTGGAGACAAATACCCATTTACCTTTGCAGATATAGCAAACTTCATTAGCACTTACACACTTTCGTATGACTCTCATCAAATCAACGACCAAAAGAGTAAGTTTTATTGCCACTTTCGCATGTGAATTATGCTTTCGTATGACTTTTAGCAAATATTTGACCAGCAGGTCGATCTGTGCTGACTCTTCCATCTTCTTGATCGTTTGAGAGTGGAATGAATACTCTGACGCTAAGACACTCTCCTTATATACAGGGACCTGCTGCGTATGAAACCCAGTCAAATGTAATTTTGCAATAAGATGAAACGATTTCATTGAGGAAGTAAAAGGCAATGATGTACCGTATCGCCTCACACAAAACCTGAAGTGTTAGTTCAAATCCGTGTCAGCGATTTCGAAGACGACATAACTGAGCTTTAATCAATGCTCTCCATTTATGCCACAAAACCACGAGTCCTGATTCACGCCAAAAAAAATTTCGTTCGGTCCATAAAAAATAGTATCACATCTGAGAAACGCAAAAACGAACTTCCAGAAAACTGAGAACGACGGCTTACACCTACAACGTAAATGTATGAGTTCAAGTAGTGCGTAAAACTTAGTCAAATTAAATTTTTATAGTCAAGACGAAACGATCTCTTTTCGAACAAGAAAGCAGACACCAAGCGACAATGGCGATCCGTGTCACACAACACTTTTCAAAATGTATATTATCAGAGGTTTGTTCTAGCGATCTGCACGGTTAAATTAAATGTTGATGTATTTTGCAATAAGACGGACACAATTTCCATGGGATCGCTCATGGTACGATTGTTCGTGCATTAGTTTAATTTTTAAAAATATATTTTTATATAAATCGCCTATAGGATAGACCCAGTAAAGCATGGCCATTCTCGTCACTGTCTGAATAGCTACTCAAGTCAATTCGAAGCGAACGCCGTAAGAAAATAAGTATAGCCAATGAAATGGCTTACAACGGGTGATGCATTATTTTGTTCTAGGACTGTGTGGCATAATAATCCCTATGTTCTTGCGTTGTTACCATTACAGTGCAGACGGACTGAAATGTGAACTTACAGGCCCTCTTTGTGTGTGTTGTACCATTTCTTCTTACCACATCAAAATACTGAGCGTCACAGTATTGGTTCGCGTTTTCAAGCTGACCATTTTTTTATATCTCACTTAAACATTTTAACATAAACACTCACACTCACATCGGTAGAGTCAGAACAGACGTGTTACAGTACTGAGGGGCATGTTATCTTTTTTTTCTTTCAAACTAATAAATTTGGGGTTTGTATGAAGTAAAGAACCGAAAGTACAGTGAAACATAAGGATGATGACCCAGTCTGTCTGTCTTTTGATGCGTGTATTTACTTAAGAAGAAATATGACCTCTAAAACACCTTTTTCCTCCTTTACCACGCTCGGACAGAAAAATGAGTGTGTGGTGAGACAATTCCCACTCATGTTTAAAGCCTTTCAGTCAGGTTGTTAAGGACTAGTTAGTCCTACACCTGAGTGGCTAAATTTAAAAATAGTCTGTGAGTACATAAAAGCCTGGGGGATGAGGCTCTCTTTCCTTCCCCAGGAGTAATTAAAAATCACGCGGTGCGTTATTAAACCGGTGATACATGCTCCATTAGAGCGAAAATCACTTTAATTCAAGTAAGCAAGCAAGCAAGTTCGGGTACCGTCTCTAGCACTCTTGATGACACCAACTGTCTGGGTTATTTTCTTTCTTGCAAGCCCCTACGTTCCACTTCTGTTTGCGATGATAACTTGTGATACTTCACATTTTCTAAAGTGGAAATCTTTACAAGCCGTACAAAATACAAAACTTATATGACTTTGGCTTTTGACACTTGCACAGACTCTTCACTTTATAAGTGTCACGAGAAAATTGTATATCCAATTTTTACCATTTTCAAAAACACGCACACACTTGCAGCTTGACCAGAAATGTGTACATCTTGTTTTGTGGATAAGTCACAGACAAGTCCAAGTATATATAGGTGGTTATGAACGTTAGGAATATCCCCTCATATTTTTCAGAAATATCAAAGCTTGTATGTGCATTTTCCCTTTTCCACTCTATATTAGTGCTTAGATTTGTTCCAAAAAAAAAAAAAGAAAAAAGAAACGAAACAATTTTGAAGAAAAGAAAAAAACAACTGAATTTTGAATTCAGGTTTCTCTCTGTTTATAATTTTTTTCAAGTTGATGGTGCATGACAGAGTACATTCGCCTACCATTCCAAAGTGAGAGGCATTTCTTCACATGTCATTGCCTTTGCTAAATTCGGTTTCATTGGTTAGTTATCGTTAATCTTTAAATTTTTTGATGCATTTCTTTTTGTTAGAAGATTTAAGGCTTTCTATTGTTGTAACGGTATTTATGTTGTTTAGTCTGTTGATGAAATTATCTATAGCAAAGTGCTTAAGATTTTTCAGTTTTTTTATTATTTCAAGCCCTAAAAAAGGAGACCAAGTTTGTCTTCAAAGACGATTGAAACTCTAAATTACACGGGCGTGAAGGAAAACATCGTTGTGTTTAATCTAATCATGCTTGCCGTATCTCTTTGTGTTTTAGAGGTCATATTTCTTCTTAAGTAAATACACGCATCAATAGACAGACAGATTGGTCATCATCCTTGAGTTTCACTGTACTTTCGGTTCTTTACTTCATACAAACCCCAAATTTATTAGTTTGAAAAAAAAAAGATAACATGCCCTTCAATACTGTAACACGTCTGTTCTGATTCTACCGATGTGAGTGTGAGTGTTTATGTTAAAATGTTTAAGTGAGATATAAAAAAAATGGTCAGCTTGAAAACGCGAACCAATACTGTGACGCTCAGTATTTTGATGTGGTAAGAAGAAATGGTACAACACACACAAAGAGGGCCTGTAAGTTTACATTTCAGTCGTCTGCACTGTAATGGTAACAACGCAAGAACATAGGGATTATTATGCCACACAGTCCTAGAACAAAACAATGCATCACCCGTTGTAAGCCATTTCATTGGCTATACTTATTTTCTTACGGCGTTCGCTTCGAATTGACTTGAGTAGCTATTCAGACAGTGACGAGAATGGCCATGCTTTACTGGGTCTATCCTATAGGCGATTTATATAAAAATATATTTTTAAAAATTAAACTAATGCACGAACAATCGTACCATGAGCGATCCCATGGAAATTGTGTCCGTCTTATTGCAAAATACATCAACATTTAATTTAACCGTGCAGATCGCTAGAACAAACCTCTGATAATATACATTTTGAAAAGTGTTGTGTGACACGGATCGCCATTGTCGCTTGGTGTCTGCTTTCTTGTTCGAAAAGAGATCGTTTCGTCTTGACTATAAAAATTTAATTTGACTAAGTTTTACGCACTACTTGAACTCATACATTTACGTTGTAGGTGTAAGCCGTCGTTCTCAGTTTTCTGGAAGTTCGTTTTTGCGTTTCTCAGATGTGATACTATTTTTTATGGACCGAACGAAATTTTTTTTGGCGTGAATCAGGACTCGTGGTTTTGTGGCATAAATGGAGAGCATTGATTAAAGCTCAGTTATGTCGTCTTCGAAATCGCTGACACGGATTTGAACTAACACTTCAGGTTTTGTGTGAGGCGATACGGTACATCATTGCCTTTTACTTCCTCAATGAAATCGTTTCATCTTATTGCAAAATTACATTTGACTGGGTTTCATACGCAGCAGGTCCCTGTATATAAGGAGAGTGTCTTAGCGTCAGAGTATTCATTCCACTCTCAAACGATCAAGAAGATGGAAGAGTCAGCACAGATCGACCTGCTGGTCAAATATTTGCTAAAAGTCATACGAAAGCATAATTCACATGCGAAAGTGGCAATAAAACTTACTCTTTTGGTCGTTGATTTGATGAGAGTCATACGAAAGTGTGTAAGTGCTAATGAAGTTTGCTATATCTGCAAAGGTAAATGGGTATTTGTCTCCAGAATACCTGCTTCGTCTAAGAAAGAGAGACAAAAGTCAAGATACCTAATATCGTTGTCAGGAGAAAGGACACTGGAATTCAGAGTGCCCTACGAGAAAAGAGAAGAAACAGAAACAAGACGAAACAGAGAAGAGGGATTCAGAAGAAGAAGAAATTGAAGATGATGAAGAACTTGTGCCAGTAAAGACATGGAAATGGAAAAATTGACAATGTGAGCCGATGCGTTGGCCCTGATGTGAAATTTTATACTACCTTCTAAAAGAGAATAGACCAGAAAGAAAACGTAAGTGTCTCTTGGTCTTGACATTGTATAATAAGGATGGCGTGTTTTGTTTTTACTCACACTTTATGAAATTGTGCTCTTTCACCTCTCTCTATCCCTCCGGATCATGTTTTAGTTAGAATTGAAATGGAAGGATGTTTTCCTTCACGCATGCTCTTTAGGCATGCAAGTCGGTAAACAATAGTCAGTCTATTCATCCATCATTTTGTGTCTTGATGTTTCCTAAATCACACATTGATGCCATAAAATAACGGGTTAAATGGGTTTTGTAGTGTTGGGAGTGGGGGGTGGGGTGTAGGTGTTTGGCAGAGTTGGTCATTGCAGGTGAGGGTTTAGGTGCTTTCAAAAACCTTTTTCTTCTTCACTCTGTGTTGATGGAATATAATGGGTTATTTTCTTCACTCTCTGTTTATAGTATGTATAAAGGGTTATTTCTTCACTCCGTGTGGATAGTGTATAATGGTTTTCTTCTTCTTCCCTCTGTGGTGTGCGTGTGTGTGTGTGTGTGTGTGTGTGTGTGTGTGTTTGTGTTCGCGTACGTTGTGTAGATCGTATATTTGGTTGTTTATTTTTTCTTCTTCCTCCCGAGTGTGGATAGTATATTTGGGGTTTGTATGCGTTAGCGACGTTGTGTGGATAGTATATTTGGGGTTTGTATGAGTTAGCGACGTTGTGTGGATAGTATATTTGGGGTTTGTATGCGTTAGTGACGTTGTATGGATAGTATATTTGGAGTTTTTATGCGTTCGCATACGTTTGTGTGGATAGTATATTTCGGGTTTGTACGTGTTAGCGACGTTGTGTGGATAGTATATTTGGGGTTTGTATGCGTTAGCGACGTTGTGTGGATAGTATATTTGGGAATTGTTTGCGTTCGGGTACGTTTGTATGGAAAGTATATTTGGGGTTTGTATGCGTTCGCGTACGTTTGTGTGGATAGTATATTTGGGGTTTGTATGCGTTCGCGTACGTTTGTACGGATAGTATATTTGGGGTTTGTATGCGTTCGCTTACGTTTGTATGGATAGTATATTTGGGGTTTGTATGCGTTCGCGTCCGTTTGTGTGGATAGTATATTTGGGGTTTGTATGCGTTCGCGTACGTTTGTGTGGATAGTATATTTGGGGTTTGTACGCGTTAGCGACGTTGTGTGGATAGTACATTTGGGGTTTGTATGCGTTCGCGTACGTTTGTATGGATAGTATATTTTGGGGTTTGTATGCGTTTGCGTAGGTTTGTGTGGATAGTATATTTGGGGTTTGTATGCGTTCGCGTACGTTTGTATGGATAGTATATTTTGGGGTTTGTATGCGTTTGCGTACGTTTGTGTGGATAGTATATTTGGGGTTTGTATGCGTTCGCGTACGTTTGTGTGGATAGTTTATTTGGGGTTTGTATTATCTCCCTTCTGTTTGTTTTTTCCTCTTCCCTGTGTGTGTGTGTGTGTGTGTGTGTGTGTGTGTGTGTGCGTGCGTGCGTACGTTGTGTGTGTGTATTGGTCTCTGTTTGTCCCTATAAAACTCACTTTATCCCTATCAGATACACTCTACCTACCTACCTATAGTAGCGCGTATTCAGGTCAGCCACTTGCAACACTGTTGCCATTTATCCCCTAGTTTCCAGTACAGTAACGTCACTGACGCTGGAAATTTTGATACTATAAATATGGACTTGGGGTTTTCCACAGGTTGTAGCTATACATATGTACTAGAGTTCATAAACAGGAACGTCACTCAAGCTGAGGCTATAAAAAGATAGTGGGGTTTTCCAAAGGAATAACCCACAAGTTGTAGTATAAATAGATAGTAGGATTTCATATGAATTTTAGCTGATTATAGCTATAAATAGATACATGGGTGTTTATCCACGATCGTCACACAAGTTGATATTGTAAGTAGTTACTAATTTTATCCATTTTAGTCTAAACCATTGTAACTTAATTTTCGGGGATATGTTTATTTTCCTTTAAATTCTGGGACAATTTCGTCATTTTAGCGTTACTTTTAGTCACATCCATTTTGTCGTTGAGCATTTCCTTGATTATAGCTATTTATAGCATCATTACAATTATGCAAATTTTTGAACACCCCAGCAAGATTTTAGGTCTTGGTAATGCTTTATATATAAATCTCACGCTTGTACTAGTGTATGTATGTCTCTGTCTCTGTTGTGTTTGACCCTCTACCATCATTGTCCCTAGACAATCCGACCATGTTCAATTCCCCTTGACGCTATACAGACCCACCATGTTCAATTTCTATATGTTAAATTCCCCTTGACGCTAGACAGTCCCACGATTTATTCCCATGTTAAATTTCCCCTTGTCTCTAGACAGTCCCAAGATTTATTCCCCATGTTAAATTCCCATTGTCTCCAGATTGCCCCATGATTTTTCCCCATGTTAAATTTCCATTGTCCCATTATTTTTCCCCATGTTAAACTTCCATTGTCTCCAGATTGTCCCAAGGAGTCCTGTAATGGTAATTCCCATTGTCGCTAGGGTATCCCCATTCACTACTCACAGGATTTGGTTATTGCGAGATCAGAACTCCTGTCTGCTATTATCTGATCACTGCAATCAGCAAGTGAAAGATCAAGGTGCAATGACTTAGTTGCTAACTGAATATTATGGCAATATGGACGAAATTTAAAACAGAAAGTAACTAAACTAACAAAACTAGCTTTCAGTTGTAGCCAGTTGGAAATTTCTATTTGGGTTATTGTACAAAAGTACAACTTTGTTGTCGATGAAATTCCCAAGAATGTTTGTTTTTTTAGTGGTCTTCTACTTCAAAGAAAAAATGCTGATGAAAAGTGTGTTCAATGGGAACTCTGAAATAGCCGTGAAAATCAATACGAGGTAGTTGAAATACTGAAACAAAACAAAGTAAACAAACTTTAAATGCATTTAGATTTTCTATATCAGTACAACGTGTTCGCATATCCCTAGAAAAAATAATGTAACTATGTTGTCATCCAGAAAAGGATTGTCGTCATACGACCTCAATACAACAGTATTCAGTTTGATGTGATTGCGTGATCGGAATAAATTCATTTCATGGCAATTTTCCTTGTTAATGAATAATATACATTGTATACGTTTCGAACTAATTTTTTTTTTATAGTTTAAACATCATTTGATCCCACTACAAACTTTCTTTCGTCTATTACAGTACGGATTTGTTTGGATCTTAATTATATAAACTCTTGTGCAAATAACCTGTTCAGGAAGTTTCTAATTCATTCGTGAGATACCAAGTATGTCTTCTTTCGGACAGTCGCTTGCGTCGTAAAAACTGATGCTACTCTTCGTGCTGTTGTAAAAGTTTTCGCCCCAACACGGTTCAAATTTTCAAGAATGTTTTCCTACCGACGCAAAATCAATGACCTTAGGACTAACACTCGTACACGTTTTATTGCAAACTTATAATGGAAACGGTGTTTTTAACTTAAAAGTCACGTGACAAAGGCCGTCAATGATTGGGTTGACACTTTCCATATTTGCCCTGCTCTTTTATTTCTGACACTCCATACTCCAGATGCGATACACAAGCAGCTGAGCTAGCTATGCATCCTTATTCATACATAGAAGTGAAAACATACTTCATGAAAGCAGAGAGAGGAAAAGCTTTAAGAAATCTTTGAATAAAATAATTTTCCACCAGAATTTATACATCATAGCGTTCTTTATGTGGTGAATTCATTGAATAGGAAGTTATGTCAATTGCTGAAAATAATAATAATTAATAATAACAACAACATCAACTACAACAACAACTTCAATGATATTCGGATGCCGCACGTGGTTATTGCTCAAGAACCAAATTGTAAAGGTGAAACTGAATTTAGAAGTCATTCGTGTATAAAGGCCAGAGTTTTTCGTCAGCAATTTGCATTATGTCCCATTGAAAACCTGTAAGTGTGTTTGTGTGTAGATAAGCATTAAATATTTTTTTCTTTCGGACATCAACATAAACTATTCCATCCAGCAAAACCTTGCCTGTCATTAGCTTTGTGGATGCATAGGTACGTTTACTTTCGTCTTTTTATTAGTTGCTAGTGCATTCCCCTTTAGCCAAGAAATTGATAATACTTTCAAATTTGAAGTACCATGTAATCATCTGCCCATCTCCCTTACCAATATGTGAGCCTGCGTTTTCATTTAGATGAACTTCATAAATGGAAGCTTGAGTTTTCGTTTCACCAAAATTCTGCGTAGGATTTAATTTATCATGTATGTTTCCATTTTAAGCACCGTTTAGTTTTGCGCCAAATTCTGTGTACCAAAAAAGTCACATATTATTCTTGATACATATTGCAAAACTGAAGTTATAAGACTGACTTTTTAATATTATTTTTTTTTGTAATGATACTGTCGATAGTGCTCGAGGTCTTGTCTAATAAACGTTTTATTTAAATACTAATCATTGACTTCCGGTACAGAAACGCGGGAAATACAGACGCTTAGTTTCGCGCGAAATCGGGAAGTAAAGAGCACAAGTAGTTAAAGAATCTATAAAAAAAAGAATTGGTAATAATGGTGCGAACAAGGGCAGATGGCTGCGCAGCCTCCAGGAAGGGTAAACAAAAGTTATAATCTCTTTGGAGCTCGTTGATTTGTGTGCATTTTTGTTTTTAAACTATAACAAAAACAGCCGTCATGCTTTTGATTCGGGTCGAAATTGTGCATGGTAGTGTTTTGGGGGTGGAGATAGCAATGGTCGTGATACTCTTTATCCGAGTTTCTTCCGATTCTCCCCATCTAATTTGAGATACTTTGACATTTATTTTAGTTATGCGCAAGGTAGTTTGAAAAACGCATTTTCAACGTTTAATATTAACTTTGGTTCTCATCAATACATGTTTATATATTTTCCACCATACACCTAGTCTTACACACAGGGGCTCGTATCATTGCTTAAAATTGACTTGTCATACATGTACTATATAATAACTTCAAGCATAGCTGCCAACCTTCCAGGCTCACAATTAGTGAAGATAGGGATAAAAATTAGTGAATTTGGACATGAATTAGTGAAAAATACCATGATATAACTCCATCCACTCTGACCGTCAATACTACACTATATCAAGATCGCAATATAAAACTAAACACTACATATATGCAGAAATGTATCTGCATTTCTGTTTGTTATGGTACTCATAAATTTCACTTGTTCTTGGGGTTATTTATCAAGACATTATACTGTGGCAGACTTGAGCTTCCTCAACTGCTTGATCGTAAATTTGTTTTCTAAACAGTTCAGACATCTTGCCTGCTGGTTGATCTTGGTGGCTAAAATTGCTGACAAATTTTCTGCAGCTAAGGAGGCCCTAAAGTCTGTCTTATTTTTTCTCTCTAGAGAAAATACTCTTTTTCGCTGTCACCATTGCTGTGAGGAATGCACATGAGCTGCAGCACTTCTGGTTCTTCCACAGGAAAATTTGGAAGCGATTTTCGAGTCTGGGAATATTGGTCGGAACAAATGTTTAGCATGGTCTCCAGCTGATAAAGGTAGATTGTGTTAAACACGAAAACTCACAAATAAAGCTTCAGCGTTGGTAGCTTGCATTTCTTCCCCTGATGGCTTAAAATATTCCAGAGCCAAAATCAGCGAATTAATTTTCAAATTTCAGTGTTTTTGCAACCGATGTGCTTCCTCGCGTCATCTCTGCAACCTAGCTGTGATGTCGTAGTCTCAACTTGATTTGTTGTGGTTGAGGCTACGGACTGATCCCATATCATGTATATTCCAAATTAAACTTCACTTTTTGAGCAGTGCATTTCTTTTTCCATGATGGTGAAGACATTTTCAAGATCTTACATGCGATGCTGAACAGTAACACAAATCAGTGTTGGTGACACATGCGCTGAGCAAAATTCCCATTAGGCCCCAGTTTCTCTCAAAAGCATTTGTAAAACTATTATACATATACATTAAAATAGGCTAAAATGCTTGCTACTGGGCCAACTGTACTAATCAGCTGTAGTTCTACTAATATCACGACCAGCAGTACGAATATCACGACCAGCGCTTAACGGGAAATTGGTTATTTTATTAAAGATTTGAAATAATTGAGAATTGGAGAATTCGTGAATTTTTGGCTTGTGGCGTGAATCTCTGAAAAAGTCGTGAAATTCACAACAAATTTGTGAGGTTTGGCAGCTATGTACAAGGGAGGACACTTCTTTTTCGCGCTACCGATTTAAAAAATAAACGTTATTTCAAGCCACATTTCGCGTAGCATAATAAATTTGGTACCGATGTTTAGCTCAGGCATTCAACTGTTTATCCCTATCAAAAGTTTGACTTAATATCATACTTTTAAGGAATGCCACATAATTTTCCCACGGTACCGCTCGACATGTACCTGATTGTGCCCGCTTAATATGCAAGAGAAAAGCGCTAATGGAATTCTGTCATCACAATGGTTTAAAGAAAATGATGTCCTGTATTTATTTATAACTTATTTTCAGTTGGCCAATGAGAAGGTACTATTTCATTCAGGACTTAATAGTTTTCATTTTACAGAATTAAATAAAAAGAAAAGGGTGGTAAAAAACCACAACAAAAAAACTATCAGTAGGTTTGTGCCGGAACAGAATATTTTCCACAATTGGCCACTGCCAGACATGATTTTTCTCCGTTTTAAAGCAGAATTCCGCTTTTCTCCTGACTTGATTCCGATTTTTCTTGATATAGTCCGTTTTATTTTTTATTATGTCCCATCCGGTTTTTAAATGGTCTGTTCGGTCCCATTCCGCAACGACCCTTGTAACATATTCGCTGCATATATTAGTTAGCCCACGACTCTCGTAAAGAGTATTCTGATTGGTCAAAAGTTAAATTCATCCATTGAATCTTCGTGTAAATGAAACTGATGGCAATGGAAAGAAGTGTGCTTACAAAAAATGGCGTCCCGAGTTGTTGAAAGAGACCATGACCCGATATGTTTAGGTAAAGGTTTAAAAAATGTATGGAAATGGGAATGGCTGGAGTGAAAAGTCAACGGAAAATTGGTCAGTTTATAAGAAAACTGAACGCTAGAGGACTAGCGTTTTGTGACCTCTACAATAAAGATATAAATTACGGAAGTCATGGTTGGAAGAGTCTGGAATAGATGTAGCCCTCTGTCAGAATATGGGCATTTTGTAACATCTGCAATAAAGATATAAATTACGGAAGTCGTGGTTGGAAGAGTCTGGAACAGACATAGCCCTCTGTCAGAATATGGGCATTTTGTGACATCTGCGATAAAGATATAAATTAACGTAAGTCGTGGTTGGAAGAGTCTGGAACAGATGTAGCCCTGTCAGGATGTGAACTGCATGTTGCCAACACAAGCCGGGGCTTGAAAGGAAAAAGGCTGTCATTGAGAAGGAAAAATAAAGATTGCACATTGAGCCAACAAAATCATTGTTGACAAAAAAGGAAGGCTAAAGAAATCTTTGATAAAGCCACAAAAAGAGCTCGATTGGCATATCAACAGGTTTTATCCAGTGGACAAAAGTGAATATATGGGATTATTTATATATAGGTGATGTACTTGGGTGTTTATTTTACAGATTTGTTATGAAAAGAGAAGTGTAATGTATTGGCAGAAAAAAATGCATAATTATTGACTTAATTACAATGTGAACACTGACATGCACATGAAATAACTTAAGCACCAATAGTATTGGAGAAAAAATTCATGTGACAATAAAGTTTATTGATTCTGAAATTATTCAAGTTTAACATTTTTGGCAAGTTTGTTAGTTTTTCAGATGATTATTTTGTTATATATTATGATCATAAGTTGCACCAGGAGCAGCTATTCATGAGTATAAAATGCATTTTTGGACCCCCGGATCGGGGGCACTGCCCCTCAAAACCCTGTTAGGGGAGGACCCCCAAACCCCCCTTTCAGATTTTCAGCTTTTTTTTATGGAAGACTAAAATCATGTCTGCACTGCGTGGTCATACATTTTGAACTTCTGATTGTAAAAAGCCTGTATGTAGCAGTGGTTTAAATTCATTGGCAAGATGAAGACAAATGAAAAGTTTGGATTGTGAGATTTTTCTCAGAGAGCTTTGCAAAATGCAAATTATGCCAGAAGGATATTGATTTGCGTGCAGTGGGAGAGAGTGCACTACCGTCACATGCAGCTGAACCCCCACCCCCAAGCTCTTGTATTGGCACTTAAACCTTTACATCATAGAGCATAGTTACAAAGTGCAGCGCTATAAATAGCACACCTGTTACCTATTTGACTCCATACGCATAGGACTGCCTGTTAACTGTTAAGCAATGTAGTGTATGTTACGTCTAACAGCAATATTAACCATTTTACATTTTTGGTACACATCTATTATGTGTGGAAAAATTAAGAGTAAAGTCCGATTGTTATAGCTGTATAATTATTTTTCATGGAAGAATTTTTTATGTGATTTAAAATCTTGAGAGAACTAGTTCACCGTCAAGTCAGTGAGACAGCTTGACCAACTGTAGCTGCTTTTCATACTCGAAATTTACAAGTATTTTGTCATCACTAAGTCATCTGAATTTGATAATTTATAAAAACTAATTGCTGCCTACATCAGTACGAGTCATTGAAGCTTTCATAGTTGTGACTCTAATCGTGAAAACTTCGTAAGTACTGAATGAAATCCGCAACCTCCATTTTGGAGAGTGGAGATTACAAACCAGTTACTTTAAATAGCAGATATCGACCAGAGCACAAACAGTGACCACGTGAGGGTCTGACGTAATTGTCATTGACAGAAATGAATGTATTATTTAATAGGGGTTTTTCCCCAAAGGTGGCGCTACGAAAGCGTCTTAAAATGGCTGATGTTTACAGCAGACATCAAAAGGCACTTCCATGCAAATGGAGTAGTGGTGTCCAGAGGCGCTTGCATGAGGTAAAGTGTTAATACAGGCAAATCAAGAAGCCTTCAGCATGAAATAATTTTTGACTAAAGAGTTATGTCTCTGAACACAGAGTCGGGTTTTAAAATAGAAACTGTACAGACGATAATTGTAATGAACACGATAAATCAAAAAATATAGAATACAGCTAAGCTGAGAGAAATATTAATATATCTAATATGAAATAGCTTAAAATATCCATATGCTGTTTTTAAATAATCAATAATATAAAATTTATCTCTACTTTTTTTTTGTTTATGGGCACAGGTGAAGAAGAAAGGAAGGTACTGAAAAAGACATTGATACAATGACGGCAGCTGCTGATGGCTGCATCAAAAGCAAAGATCCGTAGGAAAATTTCCTTTATCATGACATCAAACTAATTTGAGGAAAAGTGAAAAGTAAAAAAAATCGCTGAACTCTGACCTCTTGAAAAACAGCTTGATGACAAGCTATAAGAACTGAAAAATTCACTCTAAAATATTTTGGACTTTGTAAATAATGTAGTGTAGACAGTGTAAAATGGACTTTGTTCAGTGACTATTGTTCTAATGTCCAGATGTAGAATGTTTAATACTAATGGAAAAGATATCGATGATCGTGTTGTTGAATTCATGTTTTTTTGTTGTTTTTTAAAATAAATTTGCAAATGTTCCTCATATGGAGTAATAGTATTAGCTTGGGTTTAGTTTCATTTATGTATCTTTTAAAATTAATGTAATAATCCACACTGATAAACATGATTTTGAACTTTGAAAATTTTGAATGAAATATGCTACTAACCCTGTGTGTGACTTTTAATACAAGTCTTTGGATTTCACAGGGTCTCATTACACGTTTTTTCCGTATAGACCATATGATATTACACCAGGATCTATCAAAAGTGTAAATCTAACAATAGTATGTAGTAAAAATTTCTGACATTCGAAAAGCTTTCCCCTCCCTAAAGGGGACGTTGCACAACTGTTAAGCTACCTGATGGCTACTAAGCTTTTAATATTGACAGTTCAGTTGTGGTCAGTATTGCTAATAGCAAAGAAAATACCAAAATGTTCCTAAAATCACTTGTTTGCTTGTTTATAATTTACTTCTTTTCCTCTCTTCTATCAGTGTGTGGTTTTTGCTAAATGTCTATCCACCCAAGTGTATATCTTCCACTATAGCTTGTCCTTAGTCCTACAATGTAAATCCTCAACCCTCATGTTTATGTTTGGGGCATTGAGGTCTTACTGCCTAAATAACAGCGCTGTGTAGTGTTTTGATGTCGACTGACATCATTACAAAAGTCAAATTTTCAGGAATATCTTGCACACTTGATGGTCTATATCGGCACTCTTCTACAAATTTAAGTTGTGATGTTTCAGTCAGACTTTACTGACTTCTGAGAACCACTCCGGTGGCCTAGTGGTTAGAACATCTGCCTCGGATGCGGGATGGCATGGGTTTGATCCCAGGCTAAGTCATACCAAAGAAAAATGGTACTAACAGCTGCCTCGCTTGATGCTCAGCATTATGAGGTTAGTGTTAGAACTGGGTGGCCTGATGTCAGGATAATGTGACTGAGTCGGGCATCATGCTACATGTCTGCGACATGATGCCCCAGTGCTAGACATCACTATAAACTGCCACACTGCAGACATTGTAGCGATATTACTAAAAAAAATTGTTAAAGCTACATTAAAAAATCCAAATCACACACACACAACTTGCCTCTGATGTCTTTTTCCTAATAAATTCAAATTCCAACTTAAATAAATGGGCCTCTTTTCAAGTTTCATTTGGCTGCAATGCAATGGAAACAGGGAATACCAAAACTGTATAAAGTCCAATTATAATTCTTTAACAAAACGAATAAAATAAAATATTGATATTGAATGTGTTTAGATGGCTTCACTTTGTTCAAGATTCTTGTCCTTTTAACTGATATAGGTAATGTCTGTGTCTACCTTATGTCCACATCACTTTAGGTATATTTATTTCAGGTACAGGTAGATCATCTATATTGCTCTGTGAACACATTTCTAGTTTGTTTTTCCTTAGCTGATATTTTTGTTTCCATTTTAGTGGTTGCTGCCAGTGCTCCAAGGAAATCTCTTGGTGGTGGCGGGGGTGGTGGTGCAAGTAGCTCAAGCTCTTCAGGTGTTTCTCCTTCAGGTATATACAAAATCGGCATGTAAGGTTTTATGTAAATAAATTAATAAAATCTGAATTAAAGGTCAGATTTTAGTGGCACAAGTTGTTTTCTGTATGTATGAGCACCCTTCTCAGTATGTTGGGCTAATGCTGATTTTAAACCAAAGGAAGCAAGTCAATCTAATTTGCTAATCAATCTTGATTTTAAAAGCAATAAAACCCTGTGTGGTGCTGCAATGTTTCTGTATGAAGTAAACATTCACATTTTTGATGCTATTCATAAATTTATTGAAAAGTCAAAAAGATTTACTTAAATGCAGGCTATTTCCCCCGTTTTTTCAAATGATTCACTTTTGCCTCAGCAATGGATCACTTTAAAAGAAAGCACTGTTCAATTTTAATCTTGCTTTGTACCTTTTCATTTATTTTTGTCCCTCCCCCTTTCTTTCATCCCTATTTTCTCAACTTTCTAACATTTGACGCATTTTAATTGACCGTTTATCATTTTAATTTCTTTCCTGATCCTTGTGTCTCACCAACTCCCTTCTACATCCTCCTGCTTAAAGACTCCATTGCCTTATGTGGTTTGGGCATCCATCTCGGATGCAGGAGGTCATGGGTTTGAATCCTGACAGTCATACCAGAGACTTAGAAAAATGGTACTAGACATCACTACAAGCTGCCACACTGCAGATGTCATAGCGTTATGACTGGAAAAATGTTAAAGCTATGTTAAAAATCCAAATTGCACACACATGTACTACTTTACACAGAAAAAAATGAAATCATTTGAGTTTTGGTACTTGACAAAGTGACATTAGTTGCATTATAGTTTACTACTTCTGCAGGTAAAAACAAATATGCAGGTTGCAATCCAGTCTGCATGAGACCAACACCCGAATGGCAAAAGGGAATTGGCAGCTTCCTGGCCAAATCGCAGGCTGACGGGAAGGAAAACTCTCGGCCGGATGCAGGAGAAGGATCATCTGGCTCAACCAAAGCGATAGATGAAGCAGGGTAAGAGTGTTGCAACTGCATTCCCTCACAGAACAGTTACCGTATATAAATGCGTATAAGCTTGTTAGCGTATATGACCTGCATATAAGCTGACCTACAACTCCGTGACATTACGTGGCAAGTGTTAAATGCATTTATTTAGGCAAACCTATATTGACAAAAATTATTTAAAAAAATAACTGGTATAAACTTATTTGCAAAGTAGTTTATTTAAATTTCTGTTTTCTTATTATTCTGTCTGATTTAGATTTGTGTATATAACTTGATTGAACGATGACAAGAATTGAGCATTCCTGAGTTACACTACTGCTAATGAAGTTTCAGAAATGTTTCAAAAATTATGCTAATGCAAATAAAAGCTGATTTGTACTTTGCTTTGATGTAAGCGACCTTACACCAACCTGTAACATCTGTCAAAATTTATTGAAAGGGTTTTAAAATGCAACATCAAAACCCCCTCCTGATTTAAGGCCCCAATTACCCTATGATTTTATTCAGTCTCCCTACTTGGAGTCTGAAAAGTTTACAGGTATGTCTTACACCCTGTTTTACAAAACTATGGTAATTGTGCTGATATTATGAAATTAAAGGCAATTAAGCATCAATCTACTGGTGCAGTTGCCGGTCAATATTCCCTCTTAACACAAGCCAGTTTTAGGGTTGTAATGATGAACTGGCCTGTATTGCTGTTGGAAAATTAAAGACAAATCAGGCCATCTATCAACAAAGGAGATGCCGAAACATCAAGCTTTCCCTTGTGTGGAAAATTGTGAGGTTGTTCAGCCAAAACACAAAACTAAAGTAGATTGATGATGATTGCTTGGTTATCATGAGAATTTTAGCCTTTATTATTACCACTCTTCATTAACATGTAAGTTATGCTGGTTATGTGCCTTGTACAATTAAACTGCATACCTTTTAATAAATATTATCTCAGTTTGTAGGGTCGTTTTTAAATCATTGAAAATGAGTAATTTGTGAGTGCGTGATTCAGTGTAAATGAAACAGCTATTAAGGACTAGCTGAAATGTCTGGAAGAATGCAATTTGGTCGAAACGATGAATAAAGCAAAATCTGCATCTAATATGTTTGGGAATGAATAAGGATTTAAGTGATGCTATGCATGCTTTGCACTGTGTAAGTACTGTACATTATAGTTTAACCTGGTTTCCCGGGTAAACCCAACTGGCCCGCAAATTATGAAGTCTGTATTTACCTTTATTTAATTTTGTGTATTCAGAAAATATGCGCATGCAGAATAATAACAAAATCAATCATATTACTTTATAACAGTTTAATAAGTCTGGAGAAACGGATTTTTTTTGTCATGCCCCAAGATTTACAGTCGTTGCAGTATCAACAAAAAGACTTTAAAAACTGTAAAGTTTATAAATTGGTCTGCATATAAACTGACCCTTCTTCTTCCAGGGCTTTATTTTTGCCTAAATTATTCGGTGTATACACAAGTATATACGGTAATCTAAAAAAAGAGAAAGTTGCTATAGCCAAAAGTTATTTTGTAGCACATTATAAAATGCCTAATACACCACAGAAAAAATGAATCTCATATTTGTATTGGGAAGTTAAACTTGTTTTGCACCTGTCAGTAAATATTTCAAATTGTCACACTTCTATTCAAATTTCACTCTTGACATTAAACTGCTATTCCTTTTGGATAGTACACAAAAGCACAACCGTTCAAAATCAGTATGGGTAAAAACGATTTGTGACAACATGAAGAACATGTACATCAGTAGGAATATTTCCTATTTTATTTTATTTGCTACACGAGGTTCATGCACTGAATATTTTTTCATTAATTAGATGTCAATAAAATTGGATTATACATGTTTGAACTGCGATTTTGCTGCAAGTTTTATGAAAATGATCCTTAAAATACAGACTTGCACAAGAAAAGGAAAAACTATGGAAATTTGATTTTGGCAGTCTAATCTTATAATCGGCTTGTCCTGTTTGATTTGGATGTGGGTTTCACATCGTCTCTTGTGGAATTAGAGAACCAGACTGACTTTATTATTGTGCCTCAGATGCTTTAAACTGCACATATTTTTCAATGCGAAGCATCTTCCTGATCAAATTGTTGATTATAGATTTGTTTTAAATGGTGTCCAGCTACCGCTGCTTGTTGAAGATGCAAGGAATAAAAGCCTATTAAAAATGTTTAATGATCAGTACTCAAGAATAAAAAGGAATAATCAGATTATTCTGAAAAAAGCAGGATGTGGACACTTACGTTTATTGGACACCATGTCAATTAGAGTGTGACACATGGCAGGAGATGAGATTGCTGTTATGCGAAATGAAGGAAAAAGTTCCAAGAATTACGTGAAGTTAAGAGATAACAAGCCACAGAACCACGTAGGGTTTGGGACTGATGTTTATGCAGCTTTACTAGAGGTTAATAAGGTGTACGTGTACTTTACAAACGTTTCAGATGAACATAATACTTAATGTCAATGCAGTAGTTTGGAATACCGAATTTTATTAATACACATTTTCCCACTTGACAATAGCAGTACATGATATTTTGTTACACCCTACTGAAAACTGGTCAAACCTGTGCCAAAATATCGGCTGCTTTACTGAGACGATCTTGTTAACCCTTTACCTCATAGAGCATAGTGACAAAGTGCAGCGCTCTATAAATAGAACACGTTACCTAGTCGACCACATACGCATAGCCTGCCTGTGAACTGTTAAGCAATGTAGTGTATGTTACGTTTAACAGCAATTTTACATTTTTGGTACACATCTATTGTATGTGGAACAATTTAAGAGTAAAGTCCGATTGTTATAGCTGTGTAATTATTTATCATGGAAGAATTTGTTATGTGCTTTAAAATCTGGAGAGAACTCATTCACCATTTGTCAGTGATGCCGTGTGATCAACCGTAGCTGCCATTTCTCATACTCAAAATTTACAAGTTTTTCATCTGTGTCTACTTCACTAAGTCATCTGAATTTGATAATTTATAAAAACTAATTGCTGCCTACATCAATATTAGAGCCTTTACCGAGGTTATTGAATCTTTCATAGTTGTGATTCTAATCGTGAAAACTTCGTAAGTACTGAATGAAATCCGCGACCACCATTTTGGAGAGTGGAGATTACAACCTAGTTACTTTAAATAGCAGATATCGACCAGTACATAAATAGTGACACATGATCTGATGTAATTGTCATTCGCAGAAATGAATGTAGTATCTAATAAGGGGTTTTCCCCAAAGGTGGTGCTACGAAAACCACTTAAAATGGCGGATGTTTACAGCCGACGTCAAAAGGCGCTTCCATGCGACTTTTGTAGAGGCATCCAAAGACGGTTGCATGAGGTAAAGGGTTAAGGTTGGCAGGCCTGGTACTGGCTTGTTTGTGTTTGATACTAGATTCAGTGGAATTGGTCAGGGAAGCAGACTAACATTACTGGAATACCTGTCACTTCAAACTGTGATGCAAAACATCTGCATGATCAAGCTATTGCGTTTTTTATAAAGGAATCCAACAGTATAGTGGTCAGGACAAAAGGGTTACTAAACCTCTTAAAAAGTTTTAATAGTACAGAAGAATAAAAAAGAATAATCAGAAAGGACAACAATTATGTCTAGTGGACATCGTGTGTTGATTTGAGCATTTCACATGGTGGGAAAGAAAACTGCAGTCACTTCCTCTGTTTTGTCTTTAAGGATTACATCAAGTTGACAAATATCGAGAAGCCATTCAGCTCAGTAGGGTTTGAAACTGTACTGAAAGTAGTCAGTTTCCTCTGACCCTGCCTCCTCATTTTTGATATTTGGACATTTATGTTTGGGTGTAGGGTCAGAGTCCACTGCCTATCAAAAACTTGGAATTAGCTGACACCATTTAATGTCAGTATAGGGTAGCCACTTACTGACGGCCCATCAAACTTTTCATCGAAGTATACACACTCGTTTCATCTTTTCTGTGACAAATGCTATACTCGTAATTTCCTATCGATTTCATGCAGGTATATCTTGATGAAAGATAGTTAAAATTTGCTTGGCTAGGCTGACTAGTAAGCGGCTACCCTATGCCAACACCAAATGGAAACTTTGAATATACTGGAGGTAATTGAGGTCAAAGTATACTTCACAAACTTTTGAGTTGAAGATGTTTACTGTCGGTACCTCAGTCTTGAATCACGCTTCTGGACTCTTAAATGCACGTTTTCCAGCTTGAAAATAGCAGTACATGATATATAATCACACCTTCCTGAAAACTGGCCCAACTTGCGCAAAAAAATTGATTGCCTTGCCCAGAAGGTCTTGTTAGGGTTGGCTGGACTGGAATGGCCTCACTAAAAATTCTTCCGATGTCTAGTTGGCTCTAAATAAAAAATAGTGCAAATTGTACACCCAATATGCCACCATATAAGCAGATTGAAAATCTTGTTATCGCTGATGTATATTAGAGAATGGTTTTCAGCACTCACCAGTTAAAAAATGGATATACATTTTGCCCAGTATAGGACCGTCTCTTCAGGGAACTTCTGTTGTTTTTGAGACCAAACTTTTTTATTTTGGCTGACAAGTTGTCCAGGGTTCATTCATGAAAACTGAGAATCCATTATATCTTAAAGAAAAATTATTTACTCAAACAATCAGGAAAAGTATTGCAATGCCAACTGCCTAGTCACATTGGTACTATAAGTAATAACAGAGCAGACAGAGCTACTTACGCTTACCTGTTCTGAATGGAAAATTCCATATACCAATCTCGGGCATGTTCTTCAAGTAATGTAACATAAAGTCCATCACTGAATGCTGGCATTCCTTATAGAACCAATTAGGCCCTATTGTGATGACTATATACTGGATTTGCATACCTCAAGGGTGAATCTCTACAAACAAGCATATCCTGCCAGTGTCAGATGAGAATGGAATAAATTCCTCTCGAGTGTGTTGACTTCAACTCTGCAAGGGAGACTTTTTTATGTGAACTCGATGATCATTGTAATCATGTGCCACCAAGACAACTGAGAACATATTTAGGGAAGGTGGTTTATATTACAAATTTTGACCATTATGTTAGTAGGATGTTGTATATTTGTTACCATTATCTTCCAACTATTATCATTCAGTTCTGTGTGTCTATTGGAGTTGCTTTTGTTTATCTGCTCTTACTTGCCACATAACTTTGGTTACTTTTTTTTATATTTCAGACCATCTAGTAGCAGTGGTTAGGGACTGAGGAGAGTGACCATTTGAAAAATGGAGAGGTGCTGATTTACTTGGAGAAGTCAAAGAACTATATGCAAAAAAGACATGTAAAAGTTATGTCAATAAGATTAAGTGTTTTCATCTTTGTTGCCAACAACAGGAGCATGTTTACCTATCAGGGAAAGAACTGGGCTTGTGTATCTGCAGTTTAGTATGATGCATAATTGCTTCTGGTGTAGAAGAATGCGGTTTTCTGGTTGATAGATGTGTTCTTAGCGATGATCATTTTCAAATATACATTTTTGTATTTGAATATGGGGGGAGACGTTCACTTTACATCACAGATCATTTCTTAAACTCTAGAATTTCAGAACATGGGAACTTCAGATCTGTACATGTGCCTTATATTTTGTATTTAGAAACTGGCCATAGTTAATTCACTATGTGACTGGCTTGGTAGGATAGTCTCAAAACTTCAACAGCCTAGTAACTTTAAAAATAGTGTTAAGATGATTTTAAAATCATTTGCATTGTGGTGTTGATGCAGTTTACAGATGTGTTGCATGGAGAAAACTAAAGTGTTCTTAATATCATTGTTAGCAAAGATTCATCTTGATAATGTACTTGTATGAATATAGGCTGTAAATACACTGCACATTTTTATGCTGTTACTGGAAATGGGAGGAATGTTACTCATTTGTACATATACCTTGTTATCATAGACATTTTAACTTGCACTGTAAATAATATATCCCAAATTTAGTCCAATAAATTGTGCATATTTTTCTGAGTTTTCTTTTTCCCCAAAGATACTTGCAAGTTTTAGTTTGAAATTTTATTTTAAAAAATACTTCTGTTGAAAGTAGTTGAATATAATTTAGTATATTCTTTGGCCCAACATCTGTAGTACTTAAGTCTCTTGCATCTTTTGTAGTTGGTGTCAGTATAACAGGCTGACTAGTCTGTTAGTTTCTAACACTATTACAGTAAAACCTGTCTTGAGCAACCATCTATTTTTTTTAAACCACAATTATAATGCACAGATAAATTTTAACTTATAAATGTAATGTCAGCAACCACCTTCACACCATGACTGGCAACCACTATTTTCTGGGGAAAATGCATTTGAACACAGCTGTTAATGACTGTTTCTTGAAAAGAAAAGAACACTGCTGCTGTTTATTTAAATCATTGTAATCTCTTGTGAGAGTGTGCGAAGTGCAGATTGTTCGTAAAATAACAAAAATGCATGGCTCAACACAGAGACAAATACCACTGACATTTATTTATTCTTTGGTGGCCAGTGTATCCCACATGGGGTGTAAACTTGGGGGTTAAGAAAACCCTTGGTTTCAGAACTGGGGGTCAAATAAAAATGTACTGAAAAATTTGACATTTTATCTATCTATCTCTCTCTCTCTCTCTCTCTCTCCCTCAACTAACAAATAAACCAACACGCACAATTAACAAACAAATGCATTGTCCAAAGAATAATTTTAATAGTGCTATTAACTCATTCGGCCCCAGAGGTTTTTGCCTGAAATGTGCGTAGGAAAGACATTTGGGGGGCTATTTCTGAATACATCGGATGGTTATGGCTTCAACTGATGATCTGGTATACATGTAGTTACTATAAATAATGATAATGACTATCTTTTGGCATCTGATATCGGTATAGTACAGCTGATTAAGCATAAACAATTCACTCAAAACTTTATTCCATTTTCTTATTCCTCACATTGTTTATATCCTCCATAAAAAGGTTGACTTCAAAATAACCAAAATGGATGGCAAGATGTTGTACTGTTAACAACTGTTCAGCAATTGAAAAAAAATGCCCACTGTAATAGTGTATGCATATTCACTAATTTGAAATCAAATGTCTTTTAATATTTAAATATTGCTTTAGAAAATGTGATAATAATTTAGCATCAAAGATAACTAATAGTATCAATTTGCTGCAGTAATTTAAAGGAACTTGTGTAAATGTTTGCTTTGGTGAGTAAATACTAAAATAGGCTGGGTGAATATTACCATGGAAATAAAGTGTAGTAAAACAGTTAATAAATGAGCAATGTATTGTAAGGTACTAGTGCAAGTAGAGGGCACTGGACAATATGATACCTTGAGGAGGAGTCATTACATTAGAAAGGGTGCATCTGTCATTTTAAGATAACATAATTGTGTACAACTTCAATAACTAGTGAATTCCATGCATATCAATGAAGTAATCTAGGTTCTGAACTTCCAGATGCAGTAATGGCTTTTTTACTATGCTGATGAAATTTAATACGTTTCTTTTTTATGAAGATCTCTTACCTGTTTTGAGATAAAATTACCATAGAAAAGTCAAATATGTGAATATAGCTTCCACTGCCTGACAAATGTGTTAGTAAACCATTCAACTTTACAAGCAATTTATCTGTAACCCACCGTGTAATAACGATATTATCCATTGAAACAAACAAAAAATATATCTAACCAATTAATGTAAAACTGACGGTTGATTGGTTATGATCAGCTTATCATTAATTCTTTAACATCAACTAATTCCAACTAATTACTTTGTATCATTTAAATGATCTATTTAGAGGTTTTATCTGCTTTTTCCGGATTAAAAATGGGTGAACTAAAAATGTAATTTATTTATTGATCCTAAAATGTACATTTAAGACCTATGGTTGAGGGATCTGAACAGGTATTCACATTCATTGTGTCAGGAATTACCTTATTTTGTCTAGAACCATTAGTCAGTAGAATAGATTTTGGCTTGTTTGCCTCTCAAATGAATTTGGCAATTTTTCTAACATTGCCATTTATGAAAGAAGTAACTTTGCTCTGATCTTAGTTTTGAAATATATTTTTATGATGATGCTCTATCATTCTATTTGACCAATGATGATCTTTCATTCTATTTGACCAATGACGCTCTATCATTCTATTTGACCAATGACGATCTATCATTCTATTTGACCAATGATGATCTATAATTCTATCTGACCACTGATGATCTATCATTCTATTTGACCAGTATTACCAAACTAAAAACTAATTCTCAAAAGCACCTTTCCTAATTTGACAGTGAAACACTTTTAGTTTCGTTTTATTACAATTGTCTGCTAGGTGAATCCCATATTCATTCTAATATTGCCATCCAACTTTAATGTTTGTTGGGATGAAGGGGCATCACAGACAAAAAAGTGACCTCTTTTCACGACAGTCTAAATATTTTGAACAATTTTAGCAATAATTTTGATTATTGTTGTTACGTATGGATGCCAGATCTACCAGTACATTTTACAGCATCTTAACAGTGAACATGTACAAGTGTAAACTAAAACTGGTCCATGGCTTTAAGTATGATTATCACTATATAATTCCACCATGTCAACAGCCTTCCTGTACACCATATCTTACTATCCATGATGAATAGAAGGGCTTCTAGATTATGCAATACATTACTTATATAGGTCAGGGCTACCAGATCATACCTTTATACTGCATTGTAGTAATGTATTATGTAATAGATATACAGGTTGGGTCTACTTGATTGTAGTGTTGGGCAGTGCATAGTATTATGTAACATAAAGGTCAGGGCTACTAGATTATACTTGGCAATGGGCACTGAATAGTATTATGCAATACATGCACAGGGCAGGGCTACTAGATTATACCTGGTGTGGGGCATTGCATGGTATTATGTAATACATATAAAGGTCAGCACTACTAGATTATATCTGGTGTGGGGAGTGCATGGTATTATGTAATACATATACAGGTCAAGTTGTAAAACAATAAATATGCCCAATTTTTACAGTTTAATTAATTAAAGCAAGAAGCAAATTAAATGTTATAATTGTTCATTTATTAAAGATTTTCTCGGGTAAATTAGTGTTTGCAGGGCATAGATCAAATAGGAGAAGTATAGTGTCTGGCCAATATACTGTTGCAAATGTATCCAATGGGGATGGGGTATAAACTGTCAGTTTTTCAAAATATCAGTTGTGTGGGTACTTGTGTGCATGTGTGTGTTTTGGATTTTCAACATTGCTTTAACAATTTTTCAGTCATATAGCTACGATGTCTGCAATGTGGCAGTTTATAGTGATGCCTAGCACTTAGGGCATCATGCTGGCTGACTCTCTTTTTGGAGCAGTTTCCAAATCTCCTGGACTATGGAAATCGATAGGTGGCAACCTGATTATTCTTGGAGATTTCAACTTTCACTTTGACTGTCCCCGAAACTCAAATACATCAAAACTCATAGATTCCATTTTAGTTTTCAACCTCAAACAGTCAGTTAACCAACCCACCCATAAACATGGTCACATTTTAGACTGGATTATTCATAGACCTGATGATATCATTCTACGGTCCTCCCTGGTATCCCATGACCATCAAATCACCTCTGCATTATATGCCATCTGGACGTATCAGTCCCTAACCCTCCACCTTTATCTGCTACTAAGAGAAACCATCAATGTTGCTTGAGTGCTTAGATCCAGTATTGCCTTCACTAACTGATGTTATTAATACCTCTCTCTCATCTGGGGAATTCCCATCATTTTTCAAAACTGCCATTGTAAAGCCTCTGCTGAAGAAACCAACACTAGACCATAACGATTTAAAAAACTACCACCCAGTTTCTAATCTCCTATTCATATAAAAAATCTTAGAAAAGGTTGTTCTATCCCAGCTTGTATCTCATCTAAATTCAAATAGTCTTTTTAGCAATGTACAATCTGCATTTCGCCCTTGCCACAGTACTGAAACAACTCTTCTAAAAGTAGTTAATGACATTCTCTCTGCGTTGGATAGCGGAAAGATTACAGTCTTCACCCTCCTTGATTTGTCTGCAGCATTTGATACAATAGACCATGATATATTATTTCACCGTGTCCAGCATGTATTTGGCATGATGATACAGCCTTACTGTGGTTCAAGTCCTACTTGGTCAACAGGATACAAATTCTATCTGCAAATGGAATACACTCCAGCCCAGTTGATCTATCTTGTGGTGTTCCACAGGGGTCTGTTCTTGGACCTGTTCTCTTCATTCTGTACACTCAGTCACTCTCAAGTGTCATAGATCATCATCCAGTGTCTCACCAATTGTACGCTGATGATACCCAAATATACAAATCCAGCCACCCAACTGAAGTTGATGCTACTATCCAAGGTGTAGAGAGGTGCATTTCTGATGCGAAATCATGGATGACTTGTAACAAGCTGCAGATGAATGATGATAAAACTGAGGCCATTCACAACACAAAGACTTTCTCATTCACATCCTTTACCTTAAACAATAAATATCAGCAACGCCAACATTAAATTCACACAATCAGTACGAAACCTAGGTGTTACTCTGGACAGTACTCTCATATTGCACCAACATGTCATGAACATATGCAAGGCTGCATATCTTGAGCTGAGATGCATCAGCTCCATTCGCAAATATCTTTCAGTTGATGCCACTAAAACACAGGTGTGTTCATTAGTACTTTCAAGACTGGACTATTTTAACTCAATTCTGTTTGGTTCATCTCATTATCTGCTCCAGAAACTTCAAAAAGTTCAAAACACTGCTGCTCGGCTCATACTTAGAGTACCACGATCAGAGCACACCTCCCGGCTTCTCTGTACCCTACACTGGCTATCCATTCAATCCAGAATCAAACACAAAATTTGTTCTCTGTGCTACATTTCACTGTTGGACTCCAGTCCAACATACCTATCTGATCTCACCCATGTGTACACACCAGCAAGATACTTATGCTCCTCTTCTGACAATCGTATACTCATTATTCCCACTATGAAAACAAAGTCATATGGACAGCATTCTTTTGCATACCAGGGCCCAGCAATGTGGAATGAATTGCCCACTGAACTTAGACACAAAGACACAGTGATCACATTCAAGAGTACTCTCAAAACTCACTTATTTTGACTGCAAGAACAAACTTAAAGACCTAATAATGTTTCCTACCTGAAATATTCTCAGCATGTTTTTTATTTTTTAATGTTTTTCTAATTTCGTGTTGTTTGTTTTTGTAATAATATGATTATGTTTCTTATCTTATAGGTGTTGTCAAATGTTGTAAAGTGCTTAGAGCTTCTAAAGATTAGGCGCTATACAAAGTCCTCATTATTATTATTATTATGTAACATGATGTCCCACCCAGTCACATTATCCTGACACCAGGCCAACCAGTCCTACCGCTAACCTCTTAAAGCTGAGCACCAAGCGAGTCAGCTGTTAGTACCATTTTTGTAAGTCTTATGACTTGGCTGGGGATGAAAACCCACGACCTCCCACATCCGAGGCAGACGCTCTAACCACTAGGCCACCAGATTGGTCTGTGTGGGTACTTAAATTTGTGAATTGTACAAGGGGTCCAATTCTGTCAATATTATTAGTTTTTGGGGCCTTTAAATTCAAGGGTTATAGCAACCAAAAGTTGTGAAAATTGGTTTCCTACAAAACTAGTGAATTCATGTAGTAATGTCATTACTGTTTAGCCACAACCAGGTTGTGTAGATGCATCTTGATGCAGGTGTGAACATGCATGAAAAAAGAGGTTATAGAGACCTTTCTTGTCTAACAGTTTTAGTATTCCTTAGATTTTGGGACAAGAATTTAAAGTACAGTGCCCATGTCTACTAGAATTACAGTGGATGCCCATTTTGCATGTTCATATGTTGTTCATGGCCCTCTCACAATTTTATTTTGCCCTCAATATCACCTATTTCACCTACAGTAGTAAAAACTGGCACCTAGATGCTTGGGAATAGTAAATCGGTCCCCACCAAAACAAGGACACTTTACCTAATTTGCATGTTCTAGTGAATTTTGTATTTTAAGCTCTCTGTTATTACACCATCTTTTTAGTGGATACTGTTTCACATATATTCATGAAAACTGGCATGTACATTCATCTCTGCAAAACTAATTCGTCCATACCAAAACTTGGGTATGTGAGAAAGCTTGCCAGTAGCCTGTCGTGGGTCAGTGGTTCTTTCTGGGGTTTTCCCAGGTTCTTCCTCCACCATTAATACCAGCCGCCATGTATAGCCTAATGTGTGATGGAAAATGGCATTAAACCCCACAACAACAACAGCAACGTACCAAAACTAAGCCACTTTGTTTTTGTTCACATTTTGTTTTTGTTTTTTCAACTATGTATTTGTAGAACATTCAATATCTTGGACCATACTTCATCTGTGTGTGTGTTTTTGGATTTTTAATGTAGCTTTAACAATCTGAGTCATATTGCTTTGATGTCTGCAGTGAAGCAGTGTTTAGTGATGTCTAGCACTGGGGCATCGTTCTACAGACATCACATCATGTTCCACCCAGTCACATTATCCTGACACAAGGAGGACCAGTCCTAATACTAACCTCTTAATGCGGAGCACCAAGTGCGGCAGTTGCTAGTACCATTTTTATAGGTCTTTAGTGTGACTCTGCCGGGATTCGAACCCGCCACCTCCTGCATACGAGGCAGACAGTCTAATCACTTATACCACTGGAGCCAGTTTCTCAAAATTGTTTCCTCAGAATACGAGTTAACATTATCTTGTGGCACATTTATTGTTTTAGTTGCATGTGGAGATATGAGAAAGGATGAAAAGCAACTCTTTAATTTTAATCTTAATGATAATAATTTAATGCACAGGGAATATTTAGGTTTGAGACATGCCCATTCTTATCAAACAGCTCTTAAAAAATAACATAGTCTGATAACATTAATAAAGGTATTTGCTCTGTGTATGTTGACTGCAAATAAGGATTTAGTTTAGGCAGATCATACTATACTATACTGTGATAGGCAAATTATGAAACAGTAATGCTTATCTCTGAGACAAAAAGGAACATGTGATCTGACTAGTAATGCACCATACTTGATTTTAATGGTCATTATTTATATTCCAAGAACTTCCAATTAAATGCCAGGCAGGCAATTAAATGATTCTGATTAATGAGTGAATTATGTATGAGAGCAACCAGAATCTGAAAATTGAAATTCCAAGGTGCTGTATAATTATACATTAAATAGTGTCCATTTTCTGTAAATACAGCAAAACATTTGTTCTTTTTTTAACCAATAGTCTTGTTTGTCACAATTTTAAGCAAAAAGAGTCAGCACTGGATAGTTATGTTTACTTGCACTACGTCAGTCATAGGAACTAGAGGGACAGTGACTAAACCAAATTATGTGCCATTCAATTCGTAATATTCCTGTTCTGTTTATTCAGGATTATCAGTCAAGCACACCCAAGTGTCCCAGATGGATCAGTTTTAGGCCTTTTGGTTTTTCTCATTTCTTTAAATATCTTTCGCTTCTTACAAAAAAAGTGTTTGCTGATTGTATCACATTTTATACTACTGGTTCATCCATCAAGGTTCAATCTGATTCAAATGACGATTGTATCACATTATATAATACTGGTTCATCCATCAAGGTTCAATCTGATTCAAATGATGATTGTATCACATTATATACTATTGGTTCATCCATCAAGGTTCAGTCTGATTCAACGATGACTGTATCACATTATATACTACTGGTTCATCCATCAAGGTTCAATCTGATTCAAACGATGACTGTATCACATTATATACTATTGGTTCATCCATCAAGGTTCAATCTGATTCAATGATGATTGTATCACATTATATACTACTGGTTCATCCATCAAGGTTCAATCTGATTCAGATGATGATTGTATCACATTATATACTACTGGTTCATCCATCAAGGTTCAATCTGATTCAAATGATGATTGTATCACATTATATACTACTGGTTCATCCATCAAGGTTCAGTCTGATTCAATGATGATTGTATCACATTATATACTACTGGTTCATCCATCAAGGTTCAGTCTGATTCAATGATGATTGTATCACATTATATACTATTGGTTCATCCATCAAGGTTCAATCTGATTCAATGATGACTGTATCACATTATATACTACTGGTTCATCCATCAAGGTTCAATCTGATTCAATGATGATTGTATCACATTATATACTACTGGTTCATCCGTCAAGGTTCAATCTGATTCAATGAGGATTGTATCACATTATATACTATTGGTTCATCCATCAAGGTTCAATCTGATTCAAATGATGATTGTATCACATTATATACTATTGGTTCATCCATCAAGGTTCAATCTGATTCAATGATGATTGTATCACATTATATACTACTGGTTCATCCATCAAGGTTCAATCTGATTCAATGATGATTGTATCACATTATATACTACTGGTTCATCCATCAAGGTTCGGTCTGATTCAATGATGATTGTATCACATTATACACTACTGGTTCATCCATCAAGGTTCAATCTGATTCAAATGATGATCTTAATGTGTTGCATGAATAATAACATGAATTAGGAAAATTAAGTCTATGTTAATAGTCTTCTAATCAAAAACTTGCATGGAATGAAAGCAACTTAAGTATGAACAATTCACACCCAAAAGGAATTTCAAATTGCAATTTATTTGGTGTTCATATTCACAAGTTTCTGCATGGGAATGTTTAAGTTCATACTAGTCTGAAAGTGCTTACTTATAAAATAACTCTACTGTCACAAAAGATAGTGAATACATCTCCATTCAAGCCAGGACATTATATATTACAAAATTAGTTTCGAATTGAGAAATATTGTCTTATAAAATGGGGAAGAAATTACAAAACAAGACTTGGATTGACTCCAAATACTTCCAAAAAAAGGATGCCATGTTTGATTAACATCTTAATGGTCCTACTAAACCTTTACATGAAATGGCTTGAAATAAGTAAATGTCTTGAAATATGTAAATGTCTTGAATACTAAAAGGCTATTTTATTGTGTATGCTGGAATGTAAACTTGGCCAAAGTCATAACTGGAACAATTGTAAAAGAGATTAAGATATTCTGGAGTACCTTGTCTGGAACAGTTTGCCTACTGATACCAGGGCATCAACAAAATATGGACACTTTCAAAACTGAATGCTTCAATTACATACTAAAAATGGTCTGATGTACTCGTATTAGTAATATCACTAATACAACAACACATGTATATCATTGTAGTCTGAAGAGAAGTCCTCTTGGTCGAATACTATTATGTACTGAGTAGCTTTCTATCTATAATGAATTATTGTTATTATTAATTATCATAAATGACAGCCCAGTTAATATGGGATTTTGTCCCTAAATAATCTGGTTTTCAAACCAAAAATGTTCTATTTCAAGAAGGCAAAACAGTTTGATACATATATTCTGCACAAATTAACATTGAAAATATCTCAAAAATGAAATTACTTTTTATTTTCAATTTAATGAAGATAATCTGAAAAACGATTTAGCATAATTTGATATTTTTTGCGGTATGGAGTGTTCTGACTTTAAAACAAATTGACCCTTGTTGTTGGTGTTGTTGTAGGGTTTAACGCCATTTTTCAGCACACGAAAGGCTATACATGGCGGCCAGTATTAATGGTGGAGGAAGAACTCGGGGAAAACCCCAGAAAGAACCACCAACCCACGAGAAGCTACTGGCAAGCTTTCTCACATACCCACATTAGCCGAATCCTAGACTCGAACCCACGCAGACAGAGGTGAGTTGGCAGTGATCCGTAACGGAGAGCGCTTTAGACAACTCGGCCACTCGGGGCCCCAATTGACCCTTGAGTGCATAATATATCATGGAGGTACTTGACTGCATTCTTTGCAGAAAATATACTTTTTGAAATATATCGTCTTTTTCATACTTTGATGTTTACTTACAAAAATATGTAACAAAGAATAACCTACTCAGTTGGTAGACAAAGTGCTTGGTATGTATGCCAGAGGTCTCAAGTTTCAATCCTGTATAAAATATTGTTTTTTCTCTTTTGCTATCTTTTTAACTTTTCAGAATCAAGTTGATATATTTTACCTTTAAGCAGAGAAACAAATCACTTATGGTTTTTCTGCATATTGCTTATTTGTTGTTTTAAAAAGTATAGTTGTAGTATTGTAGCATTTTTGCTTGCTATTGGATAACACAGAATGTATAGTTTTGTATTAGGCTATGTGCTCAGGTAACAGCTATAAATAGTTGATACATACAAAGGCTTATGTTGGCATTCAACCAAAATGCTTTATTGAGGATGATTTCTCACCAAAACATACCTTGTCCTTTACACACTTGGAAAACTTTATTCTTCACAAAATTAGTTGTGGAATTCCTGAAATAGTCAAGAGAGATAAAACAAGACTTTTTTTTAGGTGAATTCAAAATATTGTAGCTGAATTAAGCTAAGTGAAAAATTAAATCATACCAAACCAAGTAATAAGATTGAAATTAAAAAATCTCAGTTTTATGATATGGCCATGCAAGCAAGATTCAACCGCATGTCACTTCAACAGAAAAAAAAGAACTAGAGTTACTGATAACCACCCACTCAAGTAGTTGCCCATTTCTGGCTGATTCTACCCACCCACCCCAGGGGCTTGCAGTGTTAAAAAAAATCGGCTCAAGCATAGGGCTTCTCAGATTGGGCCCATTCTGTATTTTAGGTAAGAAGCCATATGGCTTGTCGATAAAAATCTAATTTCCCTGAGAAAATTTTGATCATGCTGATGAAATGCAGACATTTATTTTCAATATGCTGACATGCCGTAACACTGTGTGTGATGCCAGAAAGAAAATTTTTAATCCCAAAACCCCTCATACAGTTGTGCTTTGAAAATTACAACTGTCAGTAATTATAGAAAAGATAAAAAAATGTTAAACACTTTAGTATATGCCTGTGACATGTAGCATGTATAAAACTTAAGCAGTCATGTTTGGAGCTGATGTAAAATTATTCTTCTGTCAGTTCAATTAAAGGCAATTAAAATGCAAAGAGGTCAGGTATAAACCACCACTGCATGGTTTACTTAATTGGCTCACAATAGCTAATGTATTGCATCTGAAGACTGTAATGTTATTTGTTACTGAAGAATAACTGCGAAGCCGTTCTACACTATTTATTAAATACAAGACATCAATACAGTTAGGAATGGGAGTAAAGACTGCCCTGAGAGTATGCTTTCCATGGAACATAAACCCTACTGAATGTATAACATAAACCAGCTGTTGGTGTGTATCAGTTCTAATCCAGTGTGGAATATCTGATTACTTTTACGGTCAAGTAATATTTCAAAGCTATTTAGATTAAGGCTTACACTACAAAGACTGCAGTAGGTGTCAGCCCATTGTGCTAATTTGCATAGGTAAAATGATCATGAAGTGGAACAACCCAATTAAGGTAAATCAAACATGCTAAATGTATGTAGGCAAACAAAAGCTGCTATGTATCCTTGCCTTGAATAAGAATGCTTAAGCCATCTGTATTAATGATTATTGACATGTTTGTGAACAGTGTCAACATTTTCCTGAAGTAGGATTTTACTCATATATATATAAAACACAAAGCATGACTATTTCTATTGTCAGAATAGTGTTCAAGTGTGATTACATTTTAAGGTGCTTTAGGAAGCAAAACAAGTAAAAAAATAAATTAAGAATTCAGTTGACAGAGTTATACTTTATGAAGCTCACCAGTGAATAAAAATGGAGGGGGGGAGTACATTTAATTCTTGGCACCTACAGCAAACAACATACTCACACGTCATTTCTGTGTGAACCATGCCTGTCGAAATAGGAGACCACCTGTAACATATTTGACACATTGAAATGAACATTCTGATTAGTTAACTGATCCATGCCTTTTGGTATGATTTTAGATATGAAATAGATTGATCGATAGACAATAATAAGCAAAAGCTTGTTCTTGGCACAGTTGATTTGTGCTGATAAAGTGTTACCACTCATACTGGACAGAGGTGTTTAATTCTAGTTCAGGCTCATGGAATTTTAGTCTGAGCTTGTCATTTTGTAATAGTCACCAGCCCTGGGCCCGTGTTCTAAATTTATTTTTTATTTGAGCACTGGCTTGTAAAAACTCCCTAACATAGTATTTTTCTTCTGTCATAAATAGCTGACAATATCTCTGACAAATGATTTTATGTCATTTTACCTCAAACTGCTTTATAATTTCAGTAGCTAAAAAAGAAATGCTATGTACATGCATTTATTTTGGCAAAACCTTTTCTGGTCATTATTAATTGACCATAATTTTTTAAAATCAGAAAGTAATCATTCATAATTGTTTTGTTGGTGAAATTTTAAATTAATTTAATGTCAGTTTTTTCAAGGAAAAACTTGCAAATCCATTTGTCTCAGTCCCTACTGCCCATGTATGCATCAGAGCCCATGTCAGAAAAGTAGTGGGACATTAATTCCTTGATTACAGTAGTTCTCATAACTCACTCCCAGTCCAACTTTGGTATAGGTGTATTACAATTTCCATGGTAGATATTAATGTGTCCTTCACATCTGAAATATAAATCAAACACTGATTCATAGCCATGATTTTTCCACCACTGGCATAGTTGCCTGTTCCAAGTACAAGGTAGAACATAAAACAAATCTTCATACTCCATTGACAACAGGGTGAAAAAATCTTGATCACCTAGATGACCTTTGAACATATATTTCTGAGTAAGCTTTTCAATTTCACCAGATATCAGCACTGAATTATATATTTTTGATTGTCTCATCTTGTCCAAGGCCAGTAACAGTACCCCACTGTTGAATCCTGTTAGACCATCCGGAGGTGGATCACCAACTCTTGTCTTGGTGTTAGCATTTCTGTACATGTGAAATGTGTGTCGATACACTGGTTGGTTCTCTCTTGCAATACCAATGATACATTTGTTGGAAAACTTGTCAAAAAGATGCCACAGCTGTTTGATGTCTGCATTAAATTTGAGGTCAGCATCCAGCATTATCACTCTGTTAAGATCAGGTAATACCACATGACTAGCAATGGAAAAGAAAAATAATGCATCACTGAAGTATGCACCAGGCTTGTAACTGAAATGTTTCTGCATTTCTTGAACAATATTATGAACCTTTTTTGTCAAGTTGTCAACATCTAGATGCAACAGCTGAAAAGAGAAATACAACAAATTATACCAATCAATGTGAGTACAAATTATATATTTGTAATTTACATTTAAATTAATAAATCTTGCATATTTCTCCTAAGTTATAAATCTAAATGCTACCTATAATAACTTTACAAGTTGGAGTCTGAATCTATCACTTGTAAAAAAAATGCACCAATCAACTATATATATATATATATATATATATATATATATATATATATATATATATATATATGAGAGAGAGAGAGAGAGAGATCAGTGTACATATTCTCTTAATTACCTCCATTTTTTCTAATGGATTGGGCACCATATCTCTTAATATTTCACTGACAATTGTTTTACTTTGTTCATCTCCAAGTATGTAGAGATTGATGGGAACTGAGGAAAATCTAAAAAGAGATTTTACTGTAGTCCTGAACTTTTCCTGAAGCCCATAATTGTTTGCAGCATTAGTGAAGGTGATTATAACATTTGGTTTCTCATTTCCTTCGGCTGTATGGAGAGATTCCGATTTACCTCCCTTTGTATGTCCAGAAACGGAAAGTTGCTGAACAACTCCGATATGCTCTATGTTTTCACCGTTTAAAGGTTGAGAATTGTGGTAAAGTTTGTTATTTTCAACCGAAAATCTAGTATCAATATTTCTGTTATATGTCATGTAAATCAAAACTATAAATATTATGCACACTGTGAACAAAAACAAATTTTGCAATGGTTGAAGACGAAACATTCTACCGACGGCAGGCATTTTACCCTATTTGGAATAATACTCACTGAACCTAAAAAGTAGAAATGTGCCGCAGTCAACCACTGTGATTGACCAATGAAATCAATTGTTGGCAATGTTTATCAATGGCGGCAGGCAGAAAGTGTTTTTGAAGAAACGAAGCTAAATATTTTAGATTACTTTTAATATAACAGATATACAAGGTAATATAACTTACATACATGAATAAAACAAAAAAGCTTATTATCATCAACACGAAGTGATTTTTTGTTGTTTGCTACAACTAATAATAGAGCTCATAAATCTGTCCAGACTTGTTCTAACACAATTCCACAATTTTTCGATGTACAGTAGCGGAACTATTGTGACAGTGCGGCATGCCTTGGATAGTTTGTAACTTATTGGTTCTGAGTTTGACAATTCCCAGAGTTAAGATAATGGTCGAGAATATACGCATGTCGTTCCAACCAATGGTAATCTGGATTGAGACTTCTTAATATATCATCTTGATGGCCGTGTTACTGTTAAACTTCTGGGAACATGACCGTAAGACCCCCTTCGCACTTTGCGCCAGTTTAGACTGTTTCTTTCCCCCCAGTGACAATAAGGTATTAAAACTGCACTGAACCATGCACTTGCCATTTGTTAGCATACTTTCTAAACCACTCTTCCATCACAAAGTGTAGAAAATCCTTTTAGAATATTCTCACGAAATGCAAAATTTCTGCCTTTGGTTTTTTCTGTGCATGTCGCGAAACATTTCAAAAACAATTTGTCGTTGTCTCTGTAACAAACAATAAAAAATGGCAGATATGCTCTTGCATAAACATGCAGAGGATGCATACTGTTTTTACAGGTGAGCAAAACAGTGTTGTCTTTAAGGTGTGCATGATGGTTTTCTTAGTGTGAATACCAGAGAACATTAAAGGAAGGAAAAATGAGGGGGTATATAAGCAATTACAAAAATGAATTAAGTGACTTCCAGATGAACAAAGCCCATTATTGCTATTCATTCTGGTGACATGTGTTTGCCAATGTTCCAACAGGATTATCAACACTTTAAGATGGGAACCTTAATTGAAAGTGAGCCTGTTTGATTCAGGAGTGATTTATGCATATGTAAAAAAACAAAACAAGTTAACATACATACCTTGTAATTGCATGCAATGAAGTCAAAGTGCCTGACTTTTTAGTTGAGAGATTCAACCGTTTTTGTACCCCAAGAAGGGCAGAGTGTAAGTGGCCATCCAGACTTGCAACTGTTGAAAATAATGTTCAAGTAAAATTGGAGAAACTAATAATAAGCAAGGAGTGGGCATGGGATGGAGGCATTGCCCCATTTCACCTGAATATGCTTATAGAAAAGTTTCCACTAGATTATATTTGGACTGAAATTGCTGTCATACTTTTTCCTTAATGCAGGGCTAGTAAATAATGCTAGCAAGCTAGTATTTTGCTCATTATAATTCGTATGTGCCAGTAAATTGTTAGCTGAAAAAAGAAACTATAAGTTCCTTGCTTGTGATAGTTTATATTCTTAGCATGAAATATGCTAGTCTAGATTGAAAATAGCATTATTTTGCTGGTTGAAAATATTACAAAATCAGAATGCAGCTAGGACTAAAGATATTTAATTTTGATTGCTGTAATGTTGAAGGGCTTTAATTTAGAAATGAAGATTAACATCTGCATTGAATTTAAATGTTTAGCTTTCTATGGCCTTCTGTAGTCATCCCCTTTAGCATCAATAATGTGCACCCTCCTTTTGTGTGTCTCTCTATCTATCTATAACTATCAGATATCTCTTCCAAAAGCCATGGCTTAAAATTGACCATAGTGAGTAGGTGAGTTTAATAACCATCTGCGAGAGGCATACAGTTTCCAGTTGTTGACATCTTTTATGGGTTTATTTCAAAGGTGTCAGAAGTCATATATATGTAAAAATTTCAATTATATTTCTAAATAGGTTTTTAATAAACTATTTGCATACTGTCAGTGCTGGGGAATACACATGATATGTAACTGAAAAGGAGTCATCAGACCAGTAACAGTCTGGATTAGAGGAGATATAGGCATGTAGTAAAAATTGTAGAAATATGCTGAGCCATGGAAGTAACACAAGTTGCAGACATTTGTCAGGAATATTATATTAGTAACATCTTTTCTGTGTCACCCAATCTTATAAATGTAAATTGATTCTGACTCATGTTCAGCACTGTAACAGTAAATATAATATACCAGGAAAATATTGTCTCAGATAAGCAGGACTAGTATTACCATAGCGTTGTCCCAAGTAATCATGAATGGAGGGACTATTAGGAGAGAAAAAATGTGTTTCTGGTCAGCTGACCATCCCTGTTTTTCATTGCTGATTCTGGCACTTTTTTCCCCAGGGGTACAAAAAAATTAGAAAAATTACTGAAATAGATTCGTGCATCTAATTGAGCCATTTTGCCTTTTACTTTAAGTGCTTAGTACATTATATATACTAATCATTATAATATATATGTAAAGTAACTCCCCCCAAACCTACCTACCTGCCCTAATTTTATAATCATTGCAATAGGAGACACATTTTTTGGTCTTACTACCAAAATGCTGTCCCAAGTAACCTAGAATGTAGGAAGGACAGCTGTATGATAAAGAAACTATGACAACTATTGAGACTTTAATTTAACTTCCTTTATTTTGAAGAAATATATGTAAATATTTAAGTCAGAGTTTTCTGTATATTAAAGAGAGAATTTGCAATAATGTTGCCTTAATAAATTTATCTTCCATATGACTATGTTTGGAAATGAATTTAATTCCTATTAGATTCATAAAGAAAAGATCACTTTTTTCCTCAAGGTGGTCTAATTCTGCACAATAAGTCAGTAATTTTAATGCAGGTCTGTTACATACAAATTTTGACATTCAAAGATGTAATTGATTGAAGAGAATTAACATTTGTCTGCACCAGTTCGAGTCTCAGATTCAGCCAATGTGGGTATGTGATAAAGCTTGCCAGTAGCTTCTCGTGGGTCGGTGGTTCTTTTGGGGGTTTTCCCGGGTTCTTCATCCACCATTAATACTGGCCTCCATGTATAGCCTATCATGTGCTGAAAAATGGCGTTAAGCCCCACAATAACAACAACAACAAAGAATTAACATTATTTTCTATCGAGTTTATTTTGTTGTTCCTTATTGTTTTGATGTTCCTATTTTCCAAAGGCAATTTTTGAAGCTAAGTAATGATATTGGACTTTTTTTTCTCAGGGTTTCTGATAGAAGATGGATGTGGATATTGATGAAAATTTGCGAGCTCAGAGCAAGTTGTTGCTGAGGAAACTTAAAGAAAAGCAAGGAAAATTGCAGAGAATTATCAACCCATCCACAAATTCCAGTCACTCCATGAGCAGAGACTTGACAACTCCAGAGCTGTCTTGGGATCCAAATTTAGAAATTAAGCATGAAGATGCTAAATCAGCTCGCAGCAAATTAATTGAAATGTCTAAGATTATAAAGGATGATAAAAACAAATCTAATCTATCAAGAAAACAGCATACCATAAATCATAAGGAAAGCAAAATTGGAAATACTGGAAAAGTTAGCTTAGAATCAGACACACGAAGAAAGTCTCAGTTAACTGAAGTTGAGACAGATCCCAAATCCTTGGTGCAGAGAGAAAAGAAGGACAAGGATAGCACAGAATCTGACACACAGAGAAAGTCAGTAATAAATGATTTGGAGACTTATCCAGAATTGATCACGAGGACAGAAGATTTAAATCTTGATATGGGTAATGCAAAGAAAAATTCTTGGAACAAAGATCTTGATGGAAACAAAGAAACTTTGAATGAGTTTGAAAAAAATAGTCCCATTTTATTGAAAGATAACTTGCATTTGAAAAACAAAGGAAAAGAAACAAAGGAGACTCCTATTGCTGTTCGCAGGAGGAGAATCATTGATAAAAATGTAAAAGTGGATGGCGACCTAAATGCAAGTCACCAGGTAGACTGTACGGAAGAGTATCCACATCTGAACTTCAGTTACTCTAATGTTACTGATGAAGATTTAAATTTCCTTCAGTCTAGGTTAGACACATCACCAAAAAGAGCCTTTGTGAAGGATGAAGGTGACCAAACCAGGGTGAATTTTGAAGAAACTCTTGAGAATCCAGCAAACAACAGAAAAATTGCCAAATTCATTCGAGAGGCAAACAAGCCGAAATCCATTCTATTGACTAATGGTTCTAGACAAAATAAGGTAATTCCTGACACAATGAATGTGAATACCTGTTCAGATCCCTCAACCGTAGGTCTTAAATGTACATTTTAGGATCAATAAATAAATTACATTTTTATTTCACTCATTTCTAATCCGGAAAAAGCAGATAAAACCTCTAAATAGATCATTTAAATGATACAAAGTAGTTAGTTGGAATTAGTTGATGTTAAAGGATTAATTATAAGCTGATCATAACCAATCAACTTTCAGTTTTACATTAATTGGTTGGATATATTTTTTGTTTGTTTCAATGGATAATATCATTATTACATGGTGAGTAACAGATAAATTGCTTGTAAAGTTGAATGGTTTACTAACACATTTGTCAGGCAGTGGAAGCTATATTCACATATTTGACTTTTCTATGGTAATTTTATCTCAAAACAGTAATAAAACTAATGTTTTAATTGTTTATATTTAGTTATAGAAAATCATAAGCACTCGTTCATTTTACATTTCCATCCAATCTTCAATTAATTTATGTGATGGTCATACCACTAATAGTAATTGCTTAATGTCATAGGTATTACATGAATGCTTATGCTACTCTTTCACATGTATAAGCAAGTAATTTGCATATTTATGACTAAGCTGTTTACTATACAGTGGCAGATTTAGAGGGACCAGGAGGCAGGGCAAGACAAACCCTCCTCACTTTCCAAAAATAAAGGAAATTAAAAAAATATATAAATTTAATCAAACCCTTTGCCAGTTCACACAAGGCAGAAACTGATATTTTCATATACCCACCCGTTTTATTAATCCAAACTACACTCCTGATTATATGTAAGTTTGTTTGAATATATGACAGATATTATGAGTTACCCTCATTGAATTAGAAAATAGTAGCAGAATACTTCATTAGTAGTTGTAGTCGAACAAGACTTTCTTGTTTATTAAGTAATGCTTGCTGTTACTAAAATTTGAACAACCAGATACTCATAGCTGTATACCAGGGCATATTTTCTGAGAATCGGTGTAATCTCCTGCACATTTTTCACAGGGTCAGAGAGGGAAAATGGGTCAAAGAAGGGCAATAGTAGGTCAGTTGTAAAGGATAGAAATCAGAGGTCAAAGAAGGGCAATAGTAGGTCAGTTATAAAGGATAGAAATCAAGGTCAAAGATTATCAATATCATGTCAGTTATAATGGATAGAAATCAGAGGTCAAAGAATGGCAATAGTAGGTCACTTATAATGGACAGAAATCAGAGGTCAAAGAATGGCAATAGTAGATCAGTTATAATGGATAGAAATCAGGTCAAAGAATGGCAGTACATGCCAGTTATAATGGATAGAAATCAGAGGTCAAAGAATGGCAATAGTAGGTCACTTATAATGGATAGAAATCAGAGGTCAAAGAATGGCAATAGTAGGTCACTTATAATGGATAGAAATCAGAGGTCAAAGAATGGCAGTAGTAGGTCAGTTATAAAAATAGAAATCAGAGGTCAAAGAATGGCAATAGCATGTCAGTTATAATGGATATAAATCAGAGGTCAAATAATGGCAATAGTAGGTCAGTTATAAAGGATAGAAATCAGAGGTCAAATAATGGCAATAACATGTCAGTTATAATGGGTAGAAATCAGAGGTCAAAGAATGGCAATAGTAGATCGGTTATAATAGATAGAAATCAGAGGTCAAAGATTGGCAATAGCATGTCAGTTGTAATGGATACAAATCAGAGGTCAAAGAATGGCAGTAGCATGTCAGTTATAATGGATAGAAATCAGAGGTCAAAGAATGGCACTAGTAGGTCAGTTATAAAAATAGAAATCAGAGGTCAGAGAATGGCACTAGTAGGTCAGTTATAAAAATAGAAATCAGAGGTCAAAGAATGGCACTAGTAGGTCAGTTATAAAAATAGAAATCAGAGGTCAAAGAATGGCACTAGTAGGTCAGTTATAATGGATAGAAATCAGAGGTCAGAGAATGGCAATAGTAGGTCAGTTATAAATGATAAAAATCAGAGGTCAGAGAATGGCAATATTAGTTCATTTATAATGGATAGAAATCTGAGGTCAAAGAATTGTAATAGTAGGTCAGACATAATGGATAGAAATAGTGGGTCAGAAAAGAGCATGTGCAAGTTAGTTATAATGGATAGAAAAACAATAAGAGGTACCACTTTAACATGTTTCCTTATATGATATTATACCAAGCAGAAGAACAAGTCAATGAAGATTTGAGCAGTATGCTTTATTTTGTGTACCAGAAAATAATTTTGTATGGCTCAGACTCCCATTTAAGTTCATGCCATTCTTTTGCCATTTTGTTGTTAATTCTTTATGTTGTCTGTGGCCAAGTGTTTACTAATCATAGTGTTTTCTTATTGAGCATATCCACCCTGCAAATAAAGCAAATGTTTTTTCCAAGAAAGGCATTGTGTATTTAAAGATGTATTCTGAATTGATGAGTAAACATGCCTTGATGTATTCTGAATTGATGAGTGAACATGCCTTATCTTGCTTATATTCAGTGGACTGAAGTCAATTTATCAGTGTAACTTTAAATTGGTTTATCTCTCCCTTGTTAATTTAAGAATTTGAATACAGTCATAATGTTGCTTAAAAATTTGTTGTTGGGGTAAAAACTTAATGTAATTCATCATGCATATAGCTTCCTCTTCATTTTGGGTGATGGTGGTGCATTGTTTACCATAATAAATATCTTCATCAGAGATTTTTATGAAACTAATTTTACCTTGAATATGATTTAGTTTATGAAATTTGACATATTCAACAATTTCTATCAGTGTTTACCATGTAACCATAGTTTCTTGATCAAGCTCACTGTAAGTTTTTTCTAATTAATTGTTTATTATGCAAAAAATCAAATTCAGCTGTCCAACACTACAATTTCTGCCAGATAATTTGCATGTAATTAATATAAATTAAAAAACAAAAACAACAGCTAAAGTATTATAATAATATGGAACAGTTTGCATAAGTCTATATGCAAAACATGCATTGTGGTACAAGAAAAAGGAAATGTTATGGTTTACATACCAGAGCTTAATTAAATCTCTATCCATGTTTGAAATGAAAATATTAACAGGCATTTAGTTGAAGAAAATATAAGGGACCAACACCTCAGTCACTGTTTCATACAAGATGTTCAGTTGGTTCAGATGTTTTAATGTAAGTCATGCTAATTTTTGCAAGAACATAGAACTTAGTGCAAATAGTCATAAATATTTTTACTGTAAATACATGATTGGAACAGTGTTTCAGCTTAAAAGTTGTCAAAAGTCTTTGAACAAATGAGACGTGTTGATAATTAGGTAGACACTTTCTATATTTGGCTAGGCCTATTACATCGGAGACAAGAGACTCCAACTGAAATATACAAGCAGCTGAGTTTGCTGTGCCTCCATACCATTTATGTAAGAAAAAATATACCACATGACAGAATCGACTGAAGGAAGTCTTGAAGAAATCTTTGAATGGAGCTCTTGCCACCAAAATTTATTAATATTAACTCCTCATGGTAAATTCTTTGAATAGGAAATTATGCCAATAGCCAGAAATTACATTGGTAATAACGATATACTGTATGGTATTTGTTCAAGAATCAAGTTTTTAAAGGTCAATCTGTATTCAAAGGTCAGCTCTGTACAAAGACAGTGTAGCCTTTTCCCATAGTTGTCTGCTTGCTATTGACAGGTTGCCTGTAATTTTTCTTTGATTTGATGTTTAATTATGCATTTGTGGAAGTTTATTTTCTCCAGAAATTGCATCACTTTCATCAGCAGTACTCTCTTGAAAATATCTTATATCATGACTTTTGAGAGTAGAATGTTCAAATCTGTTAATAACTGAAGAAGACTGCTTTATTAATCTTAGTAAAATGTCCCTTGAAATTTGATCACAGCTTGTATTTCTAGCAATCCTTAGCTTCAGCAGACCCTTTTGCTAAATTCATTAAAACTATCAGCTACACAACTCTACATAAATGCACTGTTGGTCAGGCCAGAATGTGACATTTAAGGCATAAACATTGTACAAACAAATCCCCAGGCATATATATATACCTTATTGTCCAGCTCTAAATTACAATGTATGTTCAGGGTTAACATCTATAATTTATAATGGCAAAAAATAATGGAACTATGCAATGAAGAGACTGGTAAGGTATATTGAATGTAAAGTAGTTGTTACTTTTTTGAAGGTCAAAGGTTATTCATCACTGGTTTGTCATTGATAATTGTGTATCACTTTGTATGGCACTGTGATGTTATCATCAATGTCTTCCTTGCCAAGCAAAAGCAAACGAAATCAATCTGCTATCAAAAATGGCCACCCCATTACTAAAATTAGAAACAAAATTAGAAACAAAATTTAAACAACTTTTCAAAGACTGATGAACAAAGTTTAAAAGAAATCATCCCGGCTTAGATGGCTTTCAGGTTTGTACAACTATTGCTGGTCTGCCACCAATTATAGCCACTGTTACTAAAAATAGTAAAACATTAAATTTAAACAAAAGCACTGAACATAAATTGATCTTTTTTTTTTTAAACAGAAAGCAGTCTGATATGAAGACCTTTCAGCTTTATGTACATATTAGCAATCTTCTATAAATATGGCAAAAATGAAGACCTTTCAGCTTTATGTACATGTTAGCAATCATCTATTAAATATGGAAACCTCTTAATGACTACTACAATAGAATTTAACCAAGCTTGATGGAAAGTATCAGAGGTTGAAGACCTTTCAGATTTATGCAAATTGTGTTAATCTGACATTAAATATGGCAAGACTACCAACATTTAAAAAAAAACAACAAAAATTAGATGACTTTTTCTCCAAAACAACTAAATAAACTTTGACTAAACTTCATTGAAAGCATCCTGGCATGAAATTTCTAAAAATAGAAAAACCCACTATTTTAAATTATGAAAAAAGATCTGCAATAGAGGGTTTCAATTTCTTACTGCAGATGCTGATCTGCCTTCAGATATGGCCTTGTTACTAAAAATAGAAACAACAATAAGCGATTATTTCACAAAAACTGCTCATCATTATTTAACCAAATTTGACAGAAAGCATCTAGGCTTTAAAAGTTTTTCAGATTTGTACAAATTAATGCCAATCCACCATCAAATGTGGTGGTTGCTGTTACACAAGATATTGTAAAGCTTTAAACAACTCAGAAAGTACTTGGCAGAAATCAACCAGATTTGACAGAATGCATTCTGGTAATAAAGGCTTATAAATATTTACAGCTATGGTGGTTCACTGTCATATACAGTTGCCATTACTAAAAATGGAAAATACTTGAATGATTTATACTCAGTCACCACTTAGTGGTTGATAAAAATGATGCTTAAATATGGCTAACATTACTGAAAGTAGAAAAACATGTATGCAACTTTATTTAAAAAAAAACTCCTGAAAAGTATTTGACTAACTGACACAAAGCTTCCTGGCATAGAAGAAGTTCAGTTTTGGAAAAAAGATGGTTATGTGCCATGAAATATGGATGAAAATACAAAAACTTGAAAGGACCACTCTAGTGGCCTAGTGGTTAGAGCATCTGCCTCAGATGTGGGAGGTCGCAGGTTCGAACCCTAGCTGAATTATACCAAAGACTTGCAAAAATGGTACTAAAGCAGCCTTGCTAGGCACTCAGCATTAAGCGGTTAGTATTAGGACTGGTCAGCCTGGTGTCAGAATAATGTGACTGGGTGGGACATGATGCTACATGTCTGTGGCATGATGCCCCAGTGCTAGATATCATTATAAATTTCCAAAATGCAGACATTGTAGTGATATGCCTGAATTTTTTTTAAAGCTGTGTCAAAAAATCCAAATCACACACACAAAAACTACAGAAAATCTTTTATACATTTATTTTCACATTAACAGCACTGGAAGAAATTTCAACAGAAGACATCAAACTGACCAAGATTTCAGGGCCAGCTATTCTTGCATTTGTATATTGGGCAGATGTCACCAGAATGTGAGATCTCGGGTCCACTTGGGTCTCTTGTTTCAGAAATGCTTTTAAATAACAGTGGGATTTTTTTATGAAGCTCTTAATGCTAGAATTTTGAGGGGCAAAAAACCTTTTTCATATTAAAATTTTCATGCTTCAGTGATTTCATAAAATGTTTGTGTTTAGCTCTCCTTCTGTGTCCATTTTCATTCTAGTCCACAAGCAAAGTTAGTTTCAGAACATCAGGATCACCCAGCAGATCTTTTCAACAGCTCAACATGACTGAGCAACAAGACCAGCGGCTACTTGGTTATGATTGGATTGCTGCCTTGATTGAAAATGATCCTGCTGCGATGGACCTGTCAGAAAATTTCTTTGATGAGTTGAAAGAATTCCGACGTAGGAATAAGGATGAGTGTATTAATGATTACTATATGGAGTGAGTATGAAGTGAAAATATTTCCATGTCAACCAACTTTTCTATTTTATTCTCCTCAGGTGATTACTCTGAATATATTTATATTCATAGGTATCACTATCTAGCTTCATGGTTTAAATTTTTGTATCAATTAAGAAATCCATGAAGTTGGTGAATTGACAGTATAAACAAAAATAGAATAATTGTCTGGGAAATACATGTATGGCATTTAGGATTATAATTGTAAAAATATATAATGCTGCATAAATAATAAAATTAGTCTTACATTAAGTTTCAACAATTACAAAAACATGAGTTTTCATTGCAAAATATTATGTGCTTTATGAATATGTCTTAAAAGTGTTTTTCATAAAAGAGATATGATGTTTGTCAGAATTAAAGCACTTAGGATTTATGGTTATATATATATATATATATATATATATATATATATATATATATATATATATATATATATATATATATATCGGGTAAAGTAGATGTAGTTATGAAGGTAAAATTGATTTACAAATATATTTATAAATTAATATGACATAAAAAAAAATTGTTTTCCCATAAACCTGCTATGGAAAATTGCCTTGCCTGCCTAAAATGCTGAATGCCTTTTCACTTCTTGAATTAAAACATAGAAAAGTTGTTAGAGAATTTAAGATGATTAAATCTTTTTAACTGTCCTTGTGAAAAGTTTGCATTATTTGTATTGGAGAAGAGTTTTGTATTGAGATTTGGGGACATTAAATAGTGGTTCCAATTTTACATTTGACCTGCAGCTTGTCAGCAGAATTGTTAAGATAGGTATATGCATAAGTAAAGCCACCATCTTTGTCCTCAGATCCACCAACATAAGACTTATTCCCTTCTAACACACTTAAAAAAATGTGACAGAAAATTTAATTCTCTTTGGTAATATATTACTGGGAAAGTACTGATGTCATCATGACATCAGAATTTGAGACAGTACATCACTGATTTTATTGTGCAAATTCTGAAATTCAGCCAATCAGAAACTCTGTTAGATTTGCAGGCATGTTAGAATTTAACTTTATTATTTTTAGAGGCCCACAATACCTTTGGGAAAATAGAGACAAAGAAGACCCAGTGGTAGCAAAGGCGTTGGAGGATACCAGTGAGTAAATACATGCACTAAATTTACACATATAAAACAGTAAAACATGTCTTGAGACCACTGCTCTGAGAGACCACCTGTCTTGAGAGACCAGTTTCTCCATACACAGATATTTATTATATAGTGTTATGACCTGTCATGAGAGACCACCTGTATTGAGAGACTGTTATGTTTTGGCAGAAGGGGTGGTCATTCAAGACAGGTTCTATTGTACTGCTGATAATATATGAGGAAAAAGGAAGGTTAATTTTGTAGAGGTAGCCCCCTCCCCTCCACAAGATCAAGACATACTTGCTATCACTAAATCTTGCATTTTTTAATCAGGTTCTGACATGCTATTTGCAAAAAGCAAACAGACTTTCCGTAAGAATAGCATAAAATCACTTTCCTTATTTGCTGTTTATAGCAACTGTATATGACCCCTTTCCAAGGAAACAGACTGGTTTCTTAAAAAGTGTACTTTGCCTAACAGATAATTTTATTGATATGCTATTTAGTTAATGAACCATTCCATATTTTTAAACAAATTGACACCAGACGTAAAGTGAAACAGTTTACAGTGTTAGTTGTGGATGTTATATGATGGAAAATATTAGAGCAGATGGATCCTTTCAAACTTCAAAACCTGTCAGATCAGAAAAAGGGACAAATCAACACCGCTTTACAAACTTTAAAAGAAGAATGTAGAAGTAATGTAATACAGCATACTGAGCACCTCACCATGATCATTGCAGGATTCCAGTTCACAATCATTCAGCCAAAGTTAACACCATGTAGACTAGTTGAAGTGAGTGCTGAATATAAATAATTTTTCAGTGTATTTTGTGTTTGTATTCTGGTTCTAATCCATATGGATTTTGACCTTTGTGACGAGAATTTTTACTAGCTACAGAACCAGGTTAGTATTAGAAATGCATCTTTTTCATACGTGCTGTAATTCTGGCATATAATACATAGATAACACTTTTTCGGACCACTCTGGTGGCCTAGTGGTTATAGCGCCCACCTCAGAAGCAGGAGTTCATGGGTTCGATCCCCAGCCGAGTCATACCAAAGACTTACAAAAATGGTACTAACAGCTACCTCGCTTGGCACTCAACATTAAGAGGTTAGTGTTAGGACTGGTTGGCCTGGGTCAGGATAATGTGACTGGGTGGGACATTGTGCTACATGTCTGCGGCATGATAAACCAGTGCTAGACATCACTATACATTGCCACACTGCATACATCGTAGTAATATAGCTGGAACATTGTTAAAGCTACATTAAAAATCCAAATCACACATACACACACACACACACACACACTTTTTTTGCCCAGATTACACATTTTTGCCACTTATAATAGCAGTAATTGTGCTTATACCTCTCGGATAGTTAATGTTTTGCCTGATTTAGACCACTCCAGTGTCCTCAGTGGTTAGAGCATTTGCCTCTGATGCAGGAAGTCACAGATTTGAAACCCTATTAAGTCATACCAAAGATTTATAAAAATGGTACTAACAGCTGTCTCGCTTGGCTCTAAGTATTAAGAGGTTAATATTTGGACTGGTCAGCCTTTTGTCAGAATAATGTGACTGGGTGGGACATGATGTCACTTGTCAGTGGCATGATGCCCCAGTGCTAGATACCACTATAAACTGCCACACTGCAGACATCATGGTGACATGTCTAAAATTGTTAAAGCTATGATACAAATCTAAATCACACACACAACACAGTTTACAATGAGGGACTGATGTACATGTATTTTTTCTCACAACATGGGCTCAAAAAAGATAATAAAAACAATTTTGCATACAATATATCTTGAAAGTCATATGGCATACACCATACTGATTTGTGGGCAGCATATGCTTTTCCATTGCACTGCTGTATCATTACATGCTTTTCCAAGATAAGTGAATTTGCAAACAAACTGACTGAAAGTACATAAAGAAATTCATAATTATTAAAATTATTCTAAACAGTTTATTCTTTAAGTACATTATTCAATCATAATATCTTGGGAGAACAACTACGACCTCGCAAATCCATCCCTGCCATGCTAAAACCTTTTTGCTAAAAATCTAAAAGCTATCTGCCCACCTAGGTGGCTGTTGGACAGAGTGATCTCCCCTTCATACAGGAATTGGCAACAAATTCCATGAATATATTAGCTACTATAGTACTTCTTCACGTCAAAGGTAATTATACTTTTCTATATTTCCAACATTTCTATCTTCTCGTGACGACAAAGTTCTGCCTTTACATTAAAGCACTTTTTCTTTCACTTGCTGGTATCTACATACATGCACCAGTAGCTTGTGCACAATAGTTATTGCTATAGTTTTAATTTATATGTGCATGCAAGACTGTAGTGGGCTATAGAAAGCTCTTATCTTAAATTAATTCTATGACCAGATACATACAGGCAAGTTTTCTATTCCAATGCATTTAGCATCTGGATGCCAAGCTTTACAGATTTTTCTGTCCAGGCCATCATTAACAGCCTTCCTATAGGTAGTATTATGAATTGATAATATGTATTGATGCTTCATTTGCCTTCATTAGGTCATCTGCTAGCATTGCTTCCACCAGTGTTTTCATGAGACCATCCCTATCTCAATAACATACAGTCCCCACATCCTGTCCTTATCTCAGATTCTAGTAGGAAGAAGACTCCAATCTTTCATGGCTGATTGGAGAAGATTTACCATGAAGACCTTGGGATCAAACAGTAGTTCTTGTGGACTCTGTATCATGTTCAGCACATATACGAAGCCTTTGTCCACAGCTCTTTCATCTACAGTGCAGATCTTATCAGTTGATCCTCAACCTAAGCAGTGTCTGCATGGTCATTAACAGTCATTGAAAGACATTGAAAAATGGATATCTCATTGAAAGTCTTTAATTTTATTTTGTATGCTAGCCTTTCCTCTATTACCAGAATACACTGGAATGAATCATATTATGCATAGCAACCCTTTCACAGGATGCCATTAATGCATACACATGTTTACTTTACCAAGTTTTTAAAAATTTTCTGCAAAGCAAGGTAGGCTAATGTATTAGCAGACTCATATTTCTGCAAGCATGAACTTGTAAAAAGTGAATATCCTTTGCATCCCTCAGTTTCAAATGATACATGCCAAATTGGATTGACTTATGACGGACATTATTGACAAAGTGGAATGCCAACAGTCCCAACCTTTGTCACACCAATCCTGGGTCCAAGGGCCAGGCTAATTGCTGCTCCCTATACTTTGGAATGGCTGAATGTATACACATCTAAACACCTTGGATTCTGAACGTGATACAGGAACTAAACATATCTTAGTACCTCTTGATCCTGATTATTCTACTAAAAAAGGAAATAAAGGACCAACTGGGTCAATATAGGGAGGCAATGGAATATAATTTCTGTGGTTCACTCCAGAGTACTTTATTCCAATGGAGACATTCATACCACAGTATTTAACTTTCTAGGATCTGATGAGAAACAGTTAGCACCCATCACAGTTAAACTTACCATTCTACCATCACTAGCACACTGAGCTATCGTAGAAGAGTGGATACTGCATGAAAGACATGTTTTATCTTCTATTTGTTTGGATTTCACCTGGCCAGTGGCACAGGACCGATGCCCAGGTGGACTTTTCATGGGGATTAAACTGGTGAAACAAGACACCAATTGAACTGCTCTCTCAAGAGCTTGATTAGTTCACCAATCATACAAATCCTGCCTCCTCACTACTCTGGCAGTCAGCAGGCACAAATAGCAATACTTTTTTTTGTACTCATCTGCTTACAGTTCCAACATGATGGATCAATATCGCTTATGAAGCCCCCCACTTGCAAGGGCATCATTGACTTACCTTTCATACTAGACCTACTTCCTCATTTGCATTAATGGTGGCAGGCAGAATACGCCTAATACCTACCTCATCAGTGGACCCAAATTATATTCAGCTCCAACAAGACAGGTCAGTTTCACTCATGATGGTACCCTCTTCCATTGCCTAGAACAGGCTCCAAGGGTAACCAGACTTTTGTAATGAAATCACTGTCTACTCTGATACTTCAGCTCAGAGTCCACATTCCCCAGTTTTTGCCTCTGAGATCTTTCATCCCAAAGTGCTCAACTCGATCTAGTGGAACTTATAGCTGTGGCACAACAAGTCACTTTTGCAGGCCATTTGACAGTTTCATAAGATGTGGTTTCATGACTTCCTGCTGGATTTGACAGTGGTAAAATTTTCCCTTTTTGGAATCCACTTCCTGATAGATGGAGTCTTCTCCAGTTGGTTTACCTTGATACTGTTTCACATACCTTATGGGACTGGAGATGGCACCTCGCTCCAACTCTTACCTATTCTCCTAAGGTATTATGATTAGGGTAACATATTTAAAGAAGAAACTAATTTTTTCTTGTAAAATATGTTTCTTCACAAATACATATCCAATCATAATACACATTCCCCCCATCAGCCGCCCCACAGTTACATACATATAGAGAGCATTTCTTCTGCCACATTAGTAACTGATATATTCATGGGATTTGATGCCAATCCCTTTACCAAGGGAGGTCACTCTGCCTGTCCACCAAGATGGGCAGATAAATTTATGCTTATTAGCTAAAAGTCTTAACCTGGGAGGGTTTGATTTGCAAGGTAGTAGTAGTTCTCCTAAGGTGTTATAATTGGGTATGTATTTACAAAGAAAATTATTTGACTAGTTTTCGTTTGAAGCATTTAGTCCTAAGTTGTCAATGTATTTGCTTTTGCCATAGATATATTCTTTGTTGTATGAGGGCATATTTAATGTAAGTTATGATATCATGAAAAGAGCTGGATGTTCTGTGCATGTTTGAAATGATAGTACTAAATCATTGTGAGAAAACTGTCAAATAAAGCCTAATAATGTTACCTTGAACAAGTTTTGGCATTCTTAAACATGATGAACCTTCTTGTCTTGATGATTATTATTCAGTCTGGTATTGTATGTTTTTCTTTTGCAGTATTCACAGTCTACTTCAGTGAATGTATATGTGTGTTTGCGTGTATGTATGTGTGTGTGTGTGTGTGTGTGTGTGTGTATATATATATATATATATATATATATATATATATATATATATATATATATATATATATGCCAAAATAAAATTCTTATCTATAAAGCTTTACATGCATAACACAGTTAAAATGTGTGAAAAATTATTCAGTCATTTTTATATCAACATTTTTCTTAACAGGTAAAGCCCGGTTCCTGTCAGGTAGCATTTTACCAGGGGTTGAAACATGTTATTTATGGGGACTGTTATAGGCCCCAAACTAAACCCAGGAACCTATTTTCTCTCAAACTGAATAGACTTAAGATTATATCAGAGTCTTTTTCACAGCTTACTTGCTATACAGTAGGCATACTATTTGGATGAACCTCAAAAATGTTTCAAGGAGATACTGAATTTCTTGGTTTGTTATATGTTTCACATTACACCAAAGGCTGCTGTTGCATCTGGTGTTTTTGGTGCAGTAGAGGTAGAAATGAAAACCATTGTTGGTGGCAGTATCTGATGGAAAATGGCTTGGTACAGATCTTTCATTGACTCAGAGAGCTATAATGCAAACACTCTAATGAGATTATGATTTGCTGTGAAAGCAATTACCTCTGCTAGAATATGGAACGAAATTCAGAATTTGAGTTAGTCCATATACTAGACAGAGTCGTAAGTGCTGTCTACTACAGTCATAAAAAACAAACATGTAGTGAAATATTTGGTCAATTAATGCCACTGTTAAATTGGACATAAGTACATAATGATTGTAATTTCACTTAGTGAGAAGAAATGGGTTCCTTTCTGGGATGATTTTATTTAATCTTGTTTTTTATAACCTTTTTACAATGCAACATCTGTCACTTGCAATCTCATTGTCACATGGGATTGGAAAAGTTTCACTGTTCTCTTAAGCAGCCAGAAGTTGCTTAAAAACCATGAACATTTACACTTTGTTACAAGAGTCATCTACTTTCACAACCATTAACACTTACACTTTGTAACATGAGAGTCATCTGCTTTCACAACCATCAACACTTAAACTTTGTAACACAAGAGTCATCTACTTTCACAACCATCAGTATTTACACATTGTAACATGAGTCATCTACTTTCACAACCATCAGCACTTAAACTTTGTAACACAAGAGTCATCTACTTTCACAACCATCAATATTTACACTTTGTAACATGAGAGTCATATGCTTTCACAACCATCAACACTTAAACTTTGTAACACAAGAGTCATCTGCTTTCACAACCATCAATATTTAAACTATGTAACATGAGAGTCATCTGCCTTTACAAGTTTGTTATATTTTTTGTTACATTGTTGGATTGATCAAGCCATTGCCCAGTCATGTACTTTTGAAATTTGAGCCTCTTGTTTGAAAAGATATTGAGAAGGTTGAAACATACTTTGTAAATTTCTAAGTGCTTGAAAACAAAATTTGGGATGTTTTACCTAACTGTTCTCTAACAAACTAGTGGATGTCATCATTACTCTTTCCATGTCATGCCATAAAGCTTAAAACTTTCCCCACACCTTATACTCAAAAGATAAGCTGGTTGTATCGTTTTGATTAAGTAAAATTGCCAGCTTCTATCCTTGAAAGAGATGATTTTGCAGGTGACAGATGGATAATTTGTCTAAGAAAATTTCATAACATTAAGAATGGGCATTGCTGCAAATACTGACAGTGTAGTTTTAAAACATTTTCATCCTCCTGTTTGCAGAAATAGGGTATTAAAGTCATGTGTTTATGTCCCTGCCATATTTTTGGGAGGGAGTATACAGTGTTAACAGTGTCTGACCATCTGTGTTGTACATTGTATGTCATGAATTTCATTTAACTTCTGGAAGATTTCGTTAATTGAAGCCAAAGATAAGTGCCATATCTATTCACTTAGAAGTTGAGTGTGCCTACACACTACTAGCAGAAACAACATAGACCCTGATCTGCAGGTGCATTATATGATGGCAGGTTTTGGTCTATGTTGTTTGCATTTTGGTCCAAGTTTTAAGTGAGTATTTACAGTATGAGAATTTATATTAAAAAAACTAGATGATCTTTGAATACCTCTATGTTCCATTGGAATTGAGACCTGTTGATTTGGGTATTTATCCATGCATTTTGAAGATTTCTTAAGTTGTACCATGTTTGCAGATACATTTCCTGCTGAATTTGAAAAATAGAGGTGACTTTTATCAGGATGAAAGTAGTTTTTATTAATGCTTTGTTTATCCTTGGAAGAACCAGTCGTACTTACCAACTTTATGTGATAACTTGAGTCATGTTTAAAGTTAGGTGGTTAGGCTAGGATTAATGCAGATAATTGATATTTTAAAAAAGCTAATGACATACTGTTGCATGAAGATTTGTGATGTGTATGTATATTCCCAGGACCATGCTGGTCTGGGGTATTTGGGCAAAACAGCCAGAACAGGGTGTAGTTAGTGGAACTGAAGTTGAGTGTAAAATGTTAAAATTTATACCGATCAAAATAATCACTCTAAACTTGCTTTTTGCTTATTTTCTTGTCAGGTGATTAAAATACTAGTGAAATAGTGTTAAAGGAAGTATTATGACTTTCCTTATTATGTTTCACTACAGTTTTTGTACATTAACATAGTTATGGCATAGTTATGGCAGCCTCGAACATAGGTTTCAATTTAAAATCATCAACTGTTTACATAGTAGAAGTACTTTTTCATACATTCATTGGATGATTATTTTTATTAATATTAGACCTAGATACATCTAAAATTGTCAACATTTTACTTTAGGTTTTAATGCATTGTATTAAAGTTAAAAGGGGTGAGAGAATGCTTGAAATCAAGGCGAAACAAAGTGACTTAGCTCCATGGTGACTGTTTAGCCCAAATTGCCCTCTAGATGCATAGACCCATTTAATTCCCATGATGCTTGTACTAATCCATCACCATAGTTATAATCCTCACATGTAACTGTTTTATCCATCAAGGGTTGTGTTTCAAATTTTATATATATTTTGTGAAAACATCCAGTTTTGTCCCAACCCATATAAAATAGTTTGTATTCATTTTAAGCTCTTCTGATCAGATGGAATGGCTTGTTGTCCATTCTTTGATGTCTGTTAGCAGACGTTTCTTATTCTTATTCTCCTAAACTACCTGAATATACAACTTTACAACCACATTCATTCCAGTTGATCTTAACTGAAAATGATGCTGCTTGGACATCATATGTGGCCTTCTTTAAAATTTTGTTTTCACTTTTCCAGAAGAATGGATGGTTATATCAACATAGGGGTTTTGCTCAAAGACTTAAAATAATGTCTAGTACATCCTAGATTCAAATGGTGCTGGACTGGTGTCTATCCTGAAAATTTATCAGTACTTCTTCTAAACATAAAATGATGTTGACATGGGATTTTCTCAAGAAGACTTCTTATGTCTGGTTTGTCCAAAAGATGGTCCTGCTTAGATAACCAGTATGTGCCATCTTGAAAATCTTGTTATCACTACTCCTGAATACATGGTCATATGAACATAGAGATTTTACTAAAGGACTTCTTATGAGGTCTATAAAAATAGATTCAGCTGTCAATACACTGCTAAACATTTTCAGTAAATTTTGAGAAAAAAACTGCCAACTTACTGCAGTCATGGCAAGAGGTAACAGTGATATGAGTACAGCAGCAGAGAGACTGAGCCCACCAACTGTTTCGTCCAACAGGACCATCTATCAAAAACATTTCTGATAGAAGGTCTTATTTCGCAAAATAAACCCTTCTAGCCAGAAACTATGATGACTAAATCCTCTTTTCTGGCTAACAGGGTTATTTCGACATTTCAAATATAATTTATCCCACTTCATCCACTTCATTATTAAATTAAGTAACAACTGTGTCTTACCTGACCCAGATGGACCTATGATAATCATTCGAACAGAATTTGGTAGCACTGAGTTATGTTTAATTGGCTCTCGTCGCTTTGACGCAGAAAAGTCAGTAATCTCCATTAGATATATCATAAAATAAATATGGATTTATATTGTGTGAAATGCCGAGCACGTACCCCAACTACGGATACAACAACAATTACAACAAAAAATAATCGACAAGCACTTACAGGCAAGTGTGAACGATGTGGCACAAAAAAATTTAGATTTATTTTAAAAAAAGCGGAGGTGATATTGCAGCCAAGTTAACAGAGCTGCCAGGAGCTCCGTGGGCTAAATACCCAGGAGAAAAACATCTTCCAGGATATAATTACTGTGGTCCAGGAACCCGACTTGATATCAGACTTGATGCTCAGGATCAACCAAAACCCGGTGAGTATCCGATAAACGCTATCGATGCAGCGTGCCATGCTCATGATGTAGCTTACCGAAGCAAGGATTTGCAACAGCGCCATCTCGCGGACGTGAAATTAATTCATGCGTTAAATGCCATCCCTGATAAATCTTTCAAAGAAAGGTTAGCATCCTGGTTGATAAAAACTGCAATGAAGGGTAAATTAGCGTTAGGTACTGGTATATAATGGAGTCGATTTATTATTCCCCAAGCGGATACTGGAGAGGTAACGCGACAATTAGTAAACTCGCTGAAGCAGCAAAAGTTACGGCGGTTACTGCCAAAAATTGGTTATCCCGACAGGCAATATGGCAAATTTATCTACCGCGCCCCAAACAAATTCACTTCGCGCATTTCGATGTTAGTGTGCCAAATGAGGTTCATCAAGCTGATATATTATTTCTGCCACATGATACTATCCGAAGACGCACATACAAGTACGTGTTAACCATAGTTGATGTTGCCAGTAGATACAAAGATGCGGAACCGTTAACAACTAAAACAGCATCTGAGGTTGCTTCTGCGTTTGAAAGAATTTATCGGCGAGGACCTGGACCACAAGGTGGTCTACGATGGCCACATCTGCTACAAGTTGATCCTGGCAAAGAATTTCAAGGTGCGGTATCATCGTTGATGAAACAACATAACGTCACCATACGACGAGGACACACTGAAATTCACCGTGATCAGGCAATTGTTGAGCGATTCAATAGAACACTTGCTGAGCGGTTATTTGGATATCAATACGCGAAGGAATTTATTCAAGATACGAGATCGCGCGAATGGGTTGCAAGATTACCAAGCGTGATAGCTGCGCTAAATAATGAAATAACTCGAACAACCAACATGAAACCTTCCATCGCGATCACGAAAAAAAATATACCCGTACGACATGATTCTTCAGCGCAGCCGATACTGGGTAATGTTACTGTAAGATATTTATATGAACCAGGCGAACTTGAAGGTGGTAAACGAAGAGCGACTGATCCCATTTGGAGTGTTACCACACATAACATATCCACTGTGACAAGATCCACTGGCAGACCAGCAATCTACAGGTTGGATTCAACTGCTCCTCAATGCGGATTCACCCGTGAGCAACTTCAGGTAATTCCCGAGGACACACAATTGCCGCCAAAATCACTGAAGTGACTTAACTAGCGCTGGCACCCCGACGTCGATTACACTCAAGACAGGTCAACATGACATTATCACGTGTATGACCGCGACTGTTATCTTTTCTGTCTACGGTAAATTGTCTTGAATTTTTATTCGAATACTGCCATAGCATTATACAATTACAGCTCGCGCAGTGATTATTCTGTTGTTGTTTCAGTGCAACGACGAAGTCAACGTCAAGATCAAAATCGCGATTATTTTTTTTGTCACTCTGTTTGTAACCGGCGAGTTTTTTTCTTATTACATCACCATCGGTGATGCTGTTGTTTTCATCGCTATCAGCGTTTGATTTAAAATCCGAAGGATTTTCCAAGACAATTCTTCGCAGTTGAGATATTCTTCTGACTCTGGACACCGCCAAGTAGACTAAGTTTGACCATTCGATTGGATCATCAATGATCCAGACAGTTGTATCTGAAATAGTTAGTCCTTGAGAACAATGAATGGTCATTGCGTATCCTAGCGTCCATGGGGATTTATTCATCGCTAGTGCATCCTCAACAGCATCGATGTCAACTAACACAATATCATTCAATACTAAATTCTGTTTCTCTGTCTTTCCTGGAATATCAACATCTATATTTTGTAACCGCGTATCAGTTGGTCTATAACATAACGGCGTTGGCAGCATTGGAAACTTTATTTTTTGTAACCGAAATAGCTGTTGTTGAAGTGTGTCTCTGACTATCTTTCTACTTGCCACTATCAAATCGTCTGGTTTCCACACGCGTAAAAAGTCGCTCATCGAAGTTTCAGGAATCATCTCGCGCATGATTTCACATTGAATTTTATTCGGTTGTAGCCTGATTAGTGTTTTAAATTCTTTCAGTGTTGCATCAAGTGCTCGGTAATCATCAGACACTTCTTCGTGATAATCAACAAAATTCCTCAGCCAATCATGCGGAGATGCGCCGACAAACGGAGGTGGTTGACCGTGATCGCCGCACATAACGACTGCGGTATTTTTCGTTAACAGCCAATCAAGAAATGTTTTTAACGTTTCCAGCGGCACCGTACATATCTCATCCCAAATTATTATATCATTGATATATTTTGTGCCCATTCGATCTGACGTCCACGTACCGCCGCTATATTTGAAAAAGCTGTGATAAGTACAAGAATTGACTCCTCGCTGTTTCATCTCTCTGGCAAGTCTGTGTGTAGGTGTTAGCACAATCATATCTGAATTTTGAAATAATTCAATCGCTCGAGTTGTTTTACCAGACCCGCCCGGCCCGTTCAAATAAACAGTTTTATGTCTGGTGATTGGATCATCCACAGACGGTGCGGAAGATATTTCTGGCATCGTTGATTTATAATAATCATCCTCTGTTGCAACATCAGCGGATTCACAATACTCGTGCAACATCTCGGCTTTTATTCTCCACGAACCCCATTCATCTCCGCCGCAGAATTTCATTATATCGGTCAGTGATTCTGAATATTTCTTGTCGATGTAAAATGAATCCGTGGCAACTCTGACTGCGTTACCAGGAAATCGATTTACCATCGATAACAAATTTATAGAAACATAAGCCAGCATTGAAGATCTCAAATGTGTGTATTGAGGCGATTCTCCGTCGATATAACTTACAATTGTGCCCAACTTTTTCCCGTCGGACAAGAACACATCCTCCCTGTTACAAAATATGTCTCTGGCAACCGCGTCGGCGATTATAAAATCCAATTCAGCTTCATCGATAATCAACCGCGAGTGATGCATTTTATGATCAAATGCTGCATCCTGAGTAAATTTACCGATTATTCTTCGTCCAAGATCTTTCGCTGTGATTTCACTGTTTTTGAGCCTAATCTTGAGAATTTCAGGAGCTCCTTCGCGGATACCATTAATAGGAGTTTCTGGACGTGCTTGTGTCCATTCTTCAATAACTTCATCGAGAGTTACACGTTCTGGTGTTGGTAACCAAACTGATGTCTGCGGTCGATAACATATGATTGCTTCACTGACAGTCAACGATACCAGTATGCCGCTGTCAAGCATGTATCGCAATAACACTATTGGTACCCAGCGCTTTTCGACGAAGTGTCTGCCAAACCAAACATAACAGCACGGATGAAGTCCCGCAGCAAATTCAAACGAAGTCACACGAGCAAATCCTGTCAGGTCAGCGTCAGGTAAACTGCCGTTTACGGCGACTCGTGTCATCGAGTTCGTGGGGTGTCCAAACCGCGCAAAGTATTCACGGCACTCGCCGTTCCCGAGAAAGCTTCCTGGGTAGCAGGCAATCATGTCCACGGAAATCATATCCCGATAGTCATATCGGGTATTCCACAACCCGCCATGACCATACTCGACACAACTTAATTGTATATCCGAAAGAAACTGACTTCGGGTTGGTCTCCACAAATTTCTTTCTCTGGCGGCGTGAGCGGCAACACTTGGAACTGTAAAACAATTAACCAATAATTGCTCATCGCTAGCATCTCTCATATACATTTTTGCGAGTTTTTTCATTTGTTGGTGCAACGATTCTGTTCTGTATAATTCTCCGTTGGGTCTCACAAATTGATCATACTCGGAATCTTCGGAGCCCCTAAATAACCACACCGACACAGGGTCGGTTTTACTCAGCGCGTAAATAACCTTGTATATGTTTCCATGATAAAACTTGACAACACGGTCTCGTGGAAATATTGTAACCGCATCAGTCCACGCGTGCGAATTATGATCAATAATTTCAATCGGTGTTCCTGATTTTTTATAATGCTTCGAACTGTATAATATTTCCCCGGTTAGTGTTTTTACTGTTATTGAGCATTTTAATTTACTTGATAGCGCAGCAACATCATTTATTGTTGCCCCGGTATTCTTAACCGATTCACCCCATGATGTTATTTTTTCACGTCGCAGATCGGTTAAACCGTTTCCTCGTTTTGCGTTTTTAAAATGTTCCATTACTCGCTCGGCTACACAATTCAGCGCGAATGACGTAGTCATTGATGACGTAGTCGTCGACGCAGTCATTCGCATCGGAGCGAGTTTATCAATTTTTGGTTTTTTTACAGGATATATTCCATAAATGACTGCGGTTACAGGATATGCTCGAGCGTAATATGGTATATCAATCCCGGTGAGCATTCCTGGTTTACAATTGCTGCTTAACAGAGCGGTCTTTCCGTTAGCAAGAACAGGGTCGAGTTTGTCACGGATAATCCACGTATCGTCTTCAACATTGACAATAAATTTTATTCTGAAAAAATATTTCTTTTCACGTTGATGAAAATCAATATAATCAATAATTGTTTTTGCTTGGGCATCAGTCATTGTAGCATCGATGATGTCCTCATCGATGACATCGTCGTCGTCGCGGATAATTTTAAATGTCGACCATACATGAGATGCGCTGTCGTCGCGGAATTCTTTCTTACCCTCGTTGATAATATCGAACAGATAAGTTAGATGCCGTCGTCGTGGATCCGGGTTTAGCCTGTCAAGATCGAATCTCCCGGCGCCAACTGCGGTTAGCCTCGAAAACTCTTCCATGTTATATTTAAGACAAATATTTAAATAAGAAAATATTATATATACAATGAACAACTGCAGATGGTTAAAAGTTGGATCTATAACAGTCTGTGGTAAGCCCTGTAGGAAGGAATTCTGCGGTGAACATATACAGAGCATCAAACGAGGAAGCACAGGACCTATTCGTTGCCTGCGATGTGGCATTGGTGTCAGAGGTAAAACACAATTATGTGCGGGGTGTGGGGGGAAACGATATCGTGAACTCAAGCGATATTACAATAAAAAAATAACGGAGATGCGCTAAAATCCGAGAGTGATTATATAACTAGGTTTTCAGACAAATTATAAATTAGACAAATATATTATTATATAAATGAGCCAAGAATTTGTCTCACATCCAACCATTAAAAATTATGAAGCATCTCGCGAGGGAATAGTCAGACACTGTAGGCGGAGAAAACCAGTTGGTGCTGTTAATAATGATGGTTATCTCCATTTTAGGGTTGCTGGCGGTAAAAACTATTATATTCACAAGTTCGTGTTCGAGTGTTTCCATGGAGAGATCAAAAAAGGTCTTGTAATTGATCACATTGATGGACAGAAACTTAATAATAATTTATCCAATCTGAGAGCTGTGACGCAGAGCGAAAATTGTAGGGCTGGTAATACTGGTTGTTATAGTAAATACGCCAAGAAGGTTGTTTCCATAAATTTAAATACAAATGAAGAAATAATATTTTGCTCAATAACCTCAGCTGGCAAGTATTTCGGTATTTGTGCATCCTCAGTACAAAAAGTCGCAGAAAAAATATATAAATCCGCGTTGGCAAAAAAATATAATAATCAGAAAATTATATTTCGTTATCACGAGGATTTTCCAAACGGAGATAACTCTGCAGCGACTGCATGAAAATCCGAAGGATTTTTCAAGTCAATGATACAATTATTTCCCTGTTGTCACCGACAGGTAACAGCAGATGATTTTCTGCACAAGGAAGTAAATAACTTCCCTTGTTTTTATCAAGGTGACAGCGTAAGAATGATTTTATCCTTGACAGCATCAAGAATAAACGTGTATTTTTTTTTTTTCACAGACAATATCGCTATTTTATTACACTTGTTCGGGTTTATGGCTCATTTGTGGTTTCCACATGATCATATTTAAGAAAATACGTTTTAAACAAATCACGCTGAGCTATTTCTGAACTTTCAAGTATCAGTCAGTTTATATACAATATCGTCCTGATATCATATTGGGGTTTCGAAACCCAACGAAGTTGCACAACTTTCTCCGTTATCGCCCCGTTTCGGGGTAACCTTTTACCCGGAAACAGGGTTGATTTCAGGGGTACGTGTGCAACTTGTTGGATGTAGAATTATAACCCCGCATACCGTCCTTAGGATAAGTTATATATGTTTGTGCCGTCTTAAGATAAGTTAGAATTAAGTTATATGTTTGTACCGTCTTAAGATAAGTTATATATACAATTGTAAAATACAACTGCTGTAAATAGCTTCTACTGCTGTAAATACAACTGCTGCTGTAAATAGCTTCTACTGTAAATACTATATGTTTGTGCCGTCCCTAGGATAAGTTAGAATTAAGTACTAGGATAAGTTATGTGTTATGTGTTATCCCCATATGAGCCTTGCTAGCATATCAAATGGTAAGCTAGGAGGTTCACAAATGGGGAATGTCTCGTCGTTTCGCAAACACACCCTCTGGGCTTTCTAGACTGTTATTTGGCAGTTTAGGAGCTCAATCGGGGGTAGTGTTTCCGCCCCTCCTGAGTTTGGTAGGATGTCATAAGACACCCTAGAGACTCAAAGGAGATGTGATGTTTTTTTATTTTAAATATTTAAAAATATATATAAATATGAATCAAGAAAATATCAATAATGTGATTGATGCTATTAAAAAATTAGAAAAACAAGGATTTAATATATTACTAAATGTTGAAACTATTCTGTCAGATTTTGAATCATTATACGAAGCTAAGTGCGCAGGGCGTTATATTCTTCCTGCTCAATATCGATTCATAAAGATGATCCAAAATAATTTGTATAAATCGCTAGCCAGCGTAGCGGAGACACAAATAAATGAATTTGTTCCACTGTCTCGTGCAATCGAAAAGATCAGGCTGGCACTGGCAGCCGAGTATGAAACTAAAAAGATAATTAACAATCGGGTCCGGAAATTAAAGCATTGTATGTCCGCTGAAAATCCAGAGAATTTTGAAGTCAATGATAGCTTTGTCACGGATGACGAAGTCATTCACGAAGTCAACGGGAAGTAAATACCTCACCTTGACTTCGTCAGATACCTTGATAAAATCAAGGAAGTGAAATCGGGTACCTAGAAGTGAAATCGAAAGTAAAAAAAAAGTAATATTTTTTTTTTTACTGTGTAAATTATGCAACTGTCCGATTTCGTTGGTTTTCATAGCAAAATACCCCACAAAATTCGTGACTTTGGTCTGTTTTGTTAAATTTTCCTAGCAAATACCCCTATGAATCTGTGACTTTGGTCTGTTTTGTTGATTTTTACTAGCAAATACCGTTATGAATCTGTGACTTTGGTCTGTTTTGTTAAATTTTACCAGCAAATACCCCATCAAATCCGTGACTTTGGCCAGTGGTAAAAAAAATATATATAAAGTAAAATATTTTTGAAATTCTTCGAATTTCAGGATGGAAATGTCTTTGACATTTCTACTGCAGGATCTTATCGAGATAATCATCGTGATATTGTTTTCGCGGAGTTGCTTCAGCTGAAAATCTGTCAGGAAAAAGTCATCATTGCCGTACTTATCGATGATTATTTTAACAACGCCCGGGGGATGATTTCCGGTAAATATTTTTCGGATGAATTCTTCAAGCGCGCTTTTGTCAACGATGGAACATTTCACGTGTTGATACATACTATTATTTTCGCGTTCATTTAATATAATTTATTATGACAGTGCTGTCGCTGATGGTGATGTCGTTGGAAACGCCAACCGGGCTATCATCGGAATCACTGTGATTCACAATCACGCTGTGTTTCACTGTCACTGTCAGCGAAATCACTGTCAGTGGAAATGTCAGACACATTTTCATCTTCATCACTGACAACAAAATCACTGTCAGAGAGATCTTCATCGGAATCATACTGTTGGTAATTCGAAGATTTTTTGGACATTATTATGATAGCGATATCGCTAATTGAAAATCTTAAGAAGAAAGTCCTTGAAAAAATTGAAGATTTTTTACGATGAAAATCCCTTAGGATTTCACCAGCAAGTTTATACTAACAGTCTCCCCACGCAGGTCCAACAGTCTGTGTTGTTGGTCAGTGACTTTAAAATTCATCCTTGTCAGCGTCGGATTATGACACCGCAACGATACTGGATTGATTGGCTCTTGCACAATCAAAAATCCAGGTGGCTCTCTAGGAGTAAATGAATACAGTATAAACCCTTGCTGGGCTTGATTCGATGTTGTCGTGTCTATGTTGTAACTGCCATCGATGACATCACATACAAGATTGACCGCGACGACATCAGTGATTGCTACGATGCCCGGAGAAATATGCCGGCCATCGCTCGCTGTGGAATTATTGTGTGCTAAGATAACGGGTTCTGGTAGTATTCGTTTGTGTTGTGCAAGTATGTCATCGAAGTATTCATCGACGATATCAGTGATGAATTTTCGCAAGATGACCAGGGAAACATATCCTGGTAATTTAAAATTCGGCAGTTCAGCTTCGGTCAGCGAGTACTTATCCAAAAATTGTTGTTTAATGATGGAGCTACTGTTAGTTACTACCTGAATCATTCGTTGGTTAATATATTCCATATCTGCGGCAATCTGATTTAATATTTCGATTTGCTTAATAATTTCTCCTGTTACATCAGAAAGATGTTCTTGGAAGCGTTGCCGTAGATGCGCTAGTTGCGTGCGGTGCTCCACATTAATAGTTTTAAAAAATTCAGTAATTTTGCTCAGATAAACACGAAATCCTAATCCTCCCACTCCCGTTGAATATGTTGCACGAGTAAAAGTCAACACAATATCGCCACCGTCACTAAGAGGCAGGATCCACCTATCCACCGTTGCACTTTTTATATCATCCAGACGTGGCCTATAAACTGGTGTAATTCCGTGATATGACTTCGCGTCAGTGATATAATCGGATTTTTCGGGTGCAGGGGGTGGTATCGGTGGTGCCGGTGGTGGATTTCGAGGCCATCCTAATACTGTTCTGATTGAACTGTTATAAATGTCTACGTGGTAACCCGGCGTTGAGATTTCGATGATCGTGGACAGCGTTGGCTCGTGTGCTGTTATGCTGATCTTTGATTCTTTTCCGGTGACACGTTTTATTTGACGCTGTATTTCTTTGTTGATTTCTTCTATCTGATAACTCCCAGTGGGTAACGCAATGACGTTCCAATCTGGGGTTCCATCAGCGTTATTCTGATACGAAAAAACAAATGAGTTATTCGGCAACTGTCCGTGAAATGATGTCGACCTGATATTGGGCCAACTGTGATATACTCGTAATTGTGCCAACGCGATTTCACTTACTGGAATTGCAGTTGGAAAATTAATATCGAATTCAGGTTGCGTCGAGGACACTGATATCATTGATGTTTTTACCGGAGCTGTATTCGCGACTATGTCGAGCAGCGCTTGGCGCTGAATTATCTCCATCGCTATTGTTGTTGTTCGTTTTCAAATGAAAACCGTTTACGGTTTCAGTATTCACCGCGCGTTCGTAGTCGCGGTATATACCGGACATCAGCGTGAATTCAGAATCTGATATGTTGTTGTCATCTACGCTGGATGATATCAACGAGGACAATTTCTAGTAGGTGCTGTTGGCCACGTTGGCTACCCGCGTATACTCGTGTAATTTTTTTATCGCGCACGAAGATATTTTTTTCGCGATGATGTTGGCAACTCCTGCGATCGTCGTTGAGGCAGAAATTGTGATTGTGATAGCGATTGCAGCAGTTACTGGTGTCAGCGCAGACAATAGCACACCCGTGGATGCAACTACCACAGATACCGAATACACTGTTATGTCCAGCGCGGTCACACGGCGTTTGTATTTTTTTATTTTTGTTGCGCATCTGTCAATGGTGTTTTTCAACGTTGATTGCCATTCGCGTACCTGATCATACCGGTATTGCTGAGCGCGCAATGACTCTGTCATCGGTGTTGTCGTTGATGCTGATTTCATTATTCAATTACGCGGTAACCAATTGAGGCGTTTCTGCGATGAATTCCAAACACCACCAGTAAGATGTTGCGGTTAATTTCTTGTCTGCGGCTTCAAGTATAAATATTTCTTCGGTTCCGCTGTTTAGTATTATAGTTACAACCCCAGAATACTTATCGGTGGAATGTCTCCAGGGATATGTTGTGAAGATTTCAAATTTAGCGGCTGAAAACACAGACAACCTGTACACGCCAGTGACCGTTGCTGTGTATTTGATAGTATTATTTTGTCGGGACCATGTTGCGAATCCCGATGATACCGTGAATACGATGTTGGTGATATGCCCGGGAGTAACTGTAATGGGGACTTTAATCAGACTGGTTTTGTTAACGATCTCAGGATTACCCGATACGATATCTTGCTGTGTTTGTTTGATCGTGTCAATGTTGGTCTTGATATCAACGAGTTTCACGTCGACGACTGGAGGAACCCCAAAGAACTTATCCAAGGTCTCGTCGGTTTTTTGATAGTTTCTTCAAAATCTTGTAAATGCGCCCACGTGAACATCATACTCTGCCCGCAACGTGGCTAGTTTACCGTCAACGGTGTCTATGTATTGTTTGTTTGCGGCATCTTCGGGACCTTCCGGATTTTTTAGAACAGTTATTTTGTTGCCGTTCATGCTGAGTTCGCCTGTCATTGTATCACCGGTCTTCGCTACACGCTCCGTTGCGACTTTTCGTGCATCATCTCGCAGCATCGCAATTGATATCGACGAATCTCTGATTCTGCCGCTGTCAGTGAATACAACGATGTTGTCCGTGACAGCTTCAATAACCCTGCGAATTATGTCATTCCACTTAATGTTACTGGTTCTTAGCTTGCCGTGCCTGTCCTGAAAAATAACAACCTCATCTGGGTCTATCCCGGTTAGATTTAAAAGATCATCAATTTCATCTTTGGTCGCATACACTGATAAATCGATATCTTTTTTTTCTTCCTTGGTTCTGCTTGATCTTCCGTAAATATCAACCATTATCTGTTATGGGGTTGTTTAAATTTGGAAATCATTGATGATTTTTCAACGTGTATTCATGCACGACTTTATGAGGAGGAATCGCTGGATGTTTTGTTATCGCGGCAAGAACATTCAAAACCTCTTGACCACATATCGGAGGATCGGTTAGTGTTTGTGTTGGTAACGTTGACTGCCAAACTGGAATTGGAAATCCTTGGACGTACCTGAGAAATTCAACTGGCGGTGCTAGCCCGTACGAATCGAAATAGATAATTCCTCGTGGATCGATTGCGTAAGCAACCCAATGAGTCCCAGGACCTTCCTTGTTGTCAAGATTAATAATTCCTGTTTCTGGATTATTCGGTCGTGCTGGTAATTCATCTCGCATAAATACACCTTTGAAGGATTTTATGCGTAATTGTTTAGCAGCATTACGTAAATCAAAATTAGAAGCTGGAAGTGTTTTCAAAACCTTTTTGGGTACCATGACGCCGGAGTTCCCGGTAGTCTTAGACCAGATCCCTTTTTTTTGTATCCTTTCCCGGTGGCTTTCTTTAGTGCCATTCCAGCAGCGGTTCCAACAGCTCCTAACGCGGCTGCCTTTGCGACTGCGGGAGCAGCAGCAGCTATCAGTGCTGGTATCGCTGCGAGAAGAGGAAATATACCTCCCTTTTTAACCATATCTTTGACCACGGCCGGAGAGAGATCAATTCGAACTCCAGTCGTGCCCTGCTTCGCGCTGTTGAAATGTTTTAGCTGAGTTTTGGTCAGCGACAGCTTGTTTGGACCACCCGCTAGCTGATCGTGTTTTAGTGTTATTGATGTCCCACATGTGCTCGCATTCTTCGATTGTAATTTCTTCGCCTGACCAGGAGTCAGTGTGACATTAACATGACTGTATGACATTTTATTTAATATGATGTTGATCTAATTGTTTACACGTTGCTGCTAGCAATGTTACATATTTTCCACTGGAGCATCGATGACTCTCATTCGGCCGCCAACACCTTCAAGTAGCATTGCTTTATCGGAGAGTATGACAGCGATCGCTCTAAAACCACCAACAACTGCAGGTGGACCAGCAGCTGCAGCGGGGAAATCACCAACATTGGCCTTGAAGTGTATATCAACGACCGATTGTTTGGTTAGATCAAGATGTTCCAGCGAAAAGTAATAAATCGGATACAGCGTTGTGAAATCCAACTGTGATATCTGCAAGCCGGTATCAATATTTCGATCACGTCCCATAAATGTCATCAGACGATGATACGCACGTGCAACTTGATTATTTTCAAAATCTATCACTATATCCTCGGATGGTTCTTGATGTCCGTTTATTCGCAGCGAAACTTCAGAGACAGCAAGTTTGTCAAATATCATATTCGAACTTATTTGACTACTTACTCTTGCGTTAGCCTGGAGTGCTATGAAAATATGTCGTGGTGCTGACACCCCCTGCTGTGATGCTATGTGCCACGTGAATTGCCCAGCACCGGCGCCCTGAATGGAATCTGTAGATGTTGTCAACCATGATATCAATGATTTACCACCTGTGTCCATGAAAGAGAGTAACCGTTGCTCTTCAGCTAACGATGGGGACATTACTGGCATCCACAACGCAAGCTTGAATAATATTACTTTACCAGGATTAACAGCAGGATCATCACCTTCTCGCCAGATAGCGTCGTTGTCGTCACCTTTTCTAACAAGTACAACTGTATGCTTGGCTCCAAAAATAACCTTTCTGACACCTCTGCAAAATCCAAAGATGTGAGACAGCGGAATTGCACATGAAAATTTTCTACGATTACCTGATAACATCGATTTACGTGTAGCAAAACCAAGATTGTACTCGGTATTTGGCGCCGAGACAGCTGTGACAGCTGCTGGTTTGTCTGGAGTATCTGGTAATTTATTGACAGTTGCTGCAAAAGAGTCAGCTAACATTGAATATCTAATAACAGGTCTTCCATTCGGATGATCAGTATTATCCTTAGCGAACATCATAGTCGGACCAGCCAATCTAGTGTAATCATCTGAGTATCGTGCTAATCCGACGATTGTTGTAGCAACGTCAACGTTATCCTGAATCGTTTCAATTTCTTTTCCATCGATGTTGTATGAGGTACTTCTGAATAGTGCCATGATGCCGTTGTTGACAAGACCAACCTGGAAATTAGCTCCATATGGTGTATTAGCAACAACATCTGTTACAACTTCACCCGTGACTTCAAGGAATGCTTCAGCGGGTAAGAAATATCTACTTGTATCATGTACTTGTAATTCAATTCGTCCCCGCTGATTGGGTGATCTTGCTTCGTAGGAATAATACTGATAATCACGCACAGATTCATCTTTGAGTATTGGTGCATCCATGTCGAACGCTGGATCAGATACACGTTTGAACATTATATAAAATTATCGTCGTCTAAAACGAAGACCACTTCCTGATATCAGGCTCGTATTTATTTGTTCGGGTATTTGGTTTACTAGCGCCGCAAGTTTTTGATTTGCGGATTGATTTATTACTTTACTGACATCCGCGGGCATAAGTTCAGTGCTCGGCAATTTTACTGGCGGTGGTTTAACCGCGCTAGGTCTACGTGCTAACCGTAACAGTCTACCCTTAACTGACGTAAATGCCTTTCCGGCAAGATTACCAACAGCTCCAAGGGCTTTATCCTTGACAACATCAATCGCTTTCATCGACAGTTGTTTCGCAATTGGTAACGCCTTAGGGGCTATCCTTGAAAACAAACCCGTAACAACATCACCGAGACCATCTCCGTAGGTTGCTCTGTAGACCGGTAATCGTGAATTTACTACTCTGACTGGGCTGGGTCGAGTATCGTGTATGATCATTTTATTTAATTGTTGTTTTCTCTAACTAAAATTATTAGTCACTGTAATAACCATCTGCGAGTTCATTAACAAGTTCACGGTAGATGCCGATATCCATGATACCACACTGAAATAGTCGCTGACAGATATCAGCAGCTTCATTAATTATTTCCGGAGAGTTATTTCTGGCACATTTTCCTCCGATGAGAACTTCTAGCCGTGATACATCATTGATGATATTATCAGGGCAGGGAATAAAACCAGACCCTAAACTGCTCCCGGATGTTTCTTTAGGTTCATCGAAAAATTCCCCTGGAATGGCTCCCTCATCAGAGGATGATTGTTCTCGTTGTTGTAGCTCTGCCAATCTCTCATTAAATTTTATATAACCAGGATCGCTTGGATCAATGGGTAAATCTTGTCTACCAAAATATACCGCTTCTGCCCATTTCTCGAAGGTGTCAATTTTTTGTTTACGTTTTTTTCTTAAAAATTTTTCTCTGTCATCAAAATTATTTAAAGCAAAAGCGGGAAGAGACGTAGTCATAGTATTTTCTATTTTATCAAGACCGAATTTCGTAAACAAACCCCGAGGAGTTTCTTGTTGGGTCGGCTGCAACGGAGGAGGAAGTCGATATAATTCTTCTGATTCTTTTTCTGTTGGATCTGCGACGACTTGCGGTTTAGCTATTTTTTTCGGAGTTGGTTTTTTAAGTCGCTTTTGTTGTCGCATTTGGACATCAAATCGATCTGATCCTGACATATACTCTCGATAAAATGCATCACTGGTATCTGACCGTTCAACACCCCGTTTTATTTTATAAATTCCATCGAGAAATTGTTGTTTAGATACCTTTTGATTAGGATCTTTAATAAACTTTTCTCGAGAGTGATAAGCCCTAGCAGCGTCAGCGCCAAAAGTAATTATTTTATCTCTGTTCCCGACTGGATATTTTTTTATTTCATCCACAAAACCTTCAATAAAATCCGTTTTATAATTAAATCCTTTGATCGGTTTCGGTTGAGCCTTCTTAAGTTCTTCTATTGCCTGAAGAAGACTTTGTTGCGGTTTATCAGGATCAGGTTTTCCTATGATAGCGGTTTTTATTGTTTCAGTAGCTGTCGTTACGGGTTTAAATAATTCTGTTGTACCTTCCATGAATTCAACTTTTGCTTGCTGTTGCGCTTGTAATTTTTCTCTGACACTATCACGAACAGGAAGAAATTTTTTTATTGCTTCTAGTCGCTCTCGAGCTAGTCTAGCAGAATGTGATTCTCCAATGTTGGCCATTATTGTTAACTTAAATTTTTAATTCACAACAGAAATCCTAAAATGATTAGCAGCAGAGAGACTGAGCCACCAATGTCGTCGTCGTGCCCCCCCCCCCCCGTGAAGAAACTATTTTTTATAGTGAGTTATCGCTGTCGAAATAACCCTTCTAGCCAGAAAAGAGGATTTAGTCATCATAGTTTCTGGCTAGAAGGGTTTATTTTGTGAAATAAGAACTTCTATCAGAAATGTTTTTTATAGGGGTTCTGTTGAAACGAAATAGTTGGTGGCCTCAGTCTCTCTGCTGCTAGTACCTAAATCTGGAAGGAAAAAAATGATGAGGCTTCCAACTATTATCCCATATCATTAACAAGCTGGATATACTACTCTGATATCTCTAATGAAATACACTCATATCAGATGTTCAGTTTTGATTCAGACACCAGGGAAGCATAATAGACTTTCTTGTCAGACTTAAAGCATTTATCAGAGAAACTTTCATAAAGAAACTAACATAGTTACTGTCTTTTTGACTTGGATTGGAGAAAATTTGACACCATATGGCAGTACAGCATATTCAGTCTGGGTCTAAGTGGCTGCATACCTAACTTCATTTCCATTCTTTTTAAATGTTGGAAAATCATAGTTAAGGGAGGCAACATCATTTAGGATAGCTATCCCCAGGATAGGAGTGTACCTTTACGGCAGCACATTGTCATTCTCCCTATTCAACATAAAAATTAATAGCAATCCATTGACAGACTGTTAATTAAATGTTAATGACTTTTTGATCTGCTATAAATCAAAGTGTATACCAGGGTTCGCACAGGTCCTGGAATCCAGGAAAAGTTTTGGAATTTAAAAACAAATTTCAAGGGCTTTGAAAAGTCATTGAATTTCTCAAAAACTTGCAAAGTTTTGGAAAAGTATTGTAATTTTTGACAGTGGAGTTCAAGAAAATGGATAATTGCTAATTTCACAGAGCACCAGGACTAATTCGAAAACTTGTTTTGAACATGACAATTAATTTACTAAACAATGCAAGATATTGTGGCCATTGAGTTATCTTAAATGGCCATGGACGAGTTTTGGAAAAGTCCTGGAATTTGTTTTTGTTAAGTCTACAGATAGTCTTTAACAGATTTAAGATTAAGAAAATGGGCAGATGAAAACTGGTTTAAAATTTTGAAATCTGAAACTTAGTATACACTATGCTAATTACATACAATATTTTCATGACCCAAAGCTGTATCTCAATGGTTGTCTGATTTCTGTTGAGGAGACCACATATTTAGGGTTGTCTTATTTTCAAACAAAAACTTCCATTTTTCTCACATCTTTGGTACCTCCTGAACAAATGTCAAAAAACTCTTTTAATAAGAGGTGTGGCTAACAAATTGGGTAGAAGATCAGAAGGTCTTCCTCCAGTTATACAAGTCATTGGTAAGATCTAAACATACCAAACTGTGTATGGATCAGGTTTTAAATCATATCTTGCAGATACTTGATCTGATGCACAACAAGGGACATAGATTTTGCCTTGGTGCATTTAGAGCTTCCCTTTCTGAAAGCCTCTGTGTTAACACATGAACCATGGCTTTATCTCAAATTAACAAAATTGTCTTCTTAGTATACTACCAAACTACCTTCAAATTCATCTATTTCCCACATATATATATATGTTGTAGTCTTTAGACCCAAATACCCAACTTGATACACTCTGAAACCAAACTACATTCCACCTTTTGGCTTAAAAGTTTGCAATCACTTAGAAACAGCAAAACCAGTGTTGCAAATACTGCAGAATTCTGTTCTTCAGAATCATGTTGACGGTTATTTATACCTTCAGTTATTTATGTTTGGTTTTTGCCTATTCCAACAAATCCTCTTTTTTTCAGAATAAGTTCTGTGAAGTCAGATCTTCTTGTCATACTTATAAATATGTCCCATTATAGAGTTCGAAAGCTGGATGTAAGATTGAAGCTGCCATTGCAAATGGCACCATCTTGAACTGTTTTATTGGATGTAGCTAACATTTTGACTATAGAAATACAACCAAACTCAAATCTTTGAACTTCATTGAAATTTCTATTAATAAAATTTTGATCATCTTTTTATACTGTCTATGCACATGTACATTGACAACCTTGCAAAATCTTGCATTTGATAACCAGTTTATATACCATATAATATAGAAATGTGATGTGCTCATACAATCTGGGAAAAGCATTCATTAATGTTCATTGCCTAGACACTTTGGTATAGAGAGGAATGAAAGTGTAATGAAAACTCAACATCAAACCCACTATTGGAGAGTGACATCCCTTGTATAGAAGATATTGCAGAGATGAGGTGGTATTGTGCTGATTGCATATCTGCCACACATATCTTAGTCCGATAAATCAACCCCCAAATCTGTATTGATCCTGATTGACAGTTTGTGGATATAATGTCACCTATTCATTAAAATCTGCAATTTTCCAGCATGCTAATCTTTCTGAAACACACCAGCAGAGTTTAGACACTACAATTTTTGGTAACAACCATATCTAGCATAAAATTCAAAATAGCCACAGGACATAGGGTTGTACATATCCACATGGATTTACAAGTTATCAAAAATAATTGGGTAATATAATGTACATATTGCAATTCAAGTAACTCAAGGAATACAAGAAATATAGTTAAGTGTCTCAGATGTACACCAGTAATTTGCAGATAGATTTTTCTGCAAATGGTTGCACATTTTAATGAACAGGTGACATGCTATCCACAAATCGTCCATCGGTCAACACAGATTTTGGGCTTTGTTGTATTGGACTACACACCTGACTCTTGCATACCTCCTGAAGGGTGAACCTCAGCCAGAGTGCTTACCATGCAAGTTTCCATTGACATTAGAATTCATTCATGGTGAGTGTGTCAGGAGTACTTTGACATGAAGTTTATGTGCCATCATCACTACCACCACTATCATCATTATCATCATATTGATGGTTGAAATATAGAGTTCTAATGCTATAACTGTGCAATTTAAATGATACAAACAGCTGGACAGATTTTCATACTGTTCCATTTCTTGAGCAAGAAATCATGCTTCAGTATATCCACGTGTGCATTCATTGTCAAGACAACACCCTAGAATATATTGTAATTCTCACCTTACATTAGTTTTCATGCTGTATATCATTATCACATTCATGCACACACATAACTGGTATATTGAAACTACCCTCTATAATCATTATTTACAAATAACCACAGACACCAAAACATATACAGTATTGCACATACAACATTAATTTGTGGTGCTTTGCAGTATTGAATATTATTTTATTATTACTAGTTACAAAATTTAACTAGCAGACTATCAAGGAAGAATATTATATATATAGATGATGTATGGTACAGTCTAGAATATATATATATATATATATATATATATATATATATATATATATATATATATATATACATACATACATACATACATACATACACACTTATTGATGCTCAGCAGAATTTTTATGCTGTGATAATTCTTTAAAGGCAAAACTTGTCTGTTGTTGCAGTATTTCTGATAATGTTATACTATTAGAATCTGGTTCAATGACTTGTATAATTATTGTTGTGAAGTTTTAGATGATGAATCCTAAAACTTGGTGACTAATGGACAGAACCCCATAAAGGTCTAATAATTGTATTATACTGAATAAACCATAACAAAAATAGAATTTAAAAAGAAAGACCAATGTGAACTGTACTGCCAGCATTATAACATGAATCATGTTTAAGTAAATCCAAGCAAGCAAATCCAGTCACAATACAGTTAAGGAGCAGACAGTTTTTAAAAGATAATCATTTATTATGCAGTTTAATAAACAATTTTTTTCTCTCAACTTTTCTTTCAAAATAAATAGCTGAATAATGATCAACATAGGAAAGCAGTGAGTTGGCTGGTGTCCAGCTTAAACATTTAGCCTAATATCAATTACACCAGAAACTTGATGCAGTCGCTAGTTAAGGTAAACAGCAGGACTGAGATTGACCCAGTGATATAATTGTGATGCATCATCATGATGTCATAGTCTTTCAATGATGATATTTGATTGCTGACAAAGCAGTAAAGTTTCATATTGTATTGTTTGTTAAAACAGCTTAGTGACAGTGATACACAAGTTAAATAAGTGTTACATCTCTTAGTATCTGGGTTTTCAACCAATGAAAAATGTTTTTTGAATCAATGAAGTATAATAAATTATATTAGGCATCTAACTACAAACAGACAACAGTATTTTGGGCTTTTCACTGTCCTGCTTGTTTAAGGTGTAATTATTTAAACCTTTAATTATCCATACAATTTTGCCTCACTTCTCCAGCTCTGTGATTTAAACCAGCGCAACATTTTTTCCTACCAGATATGAAAGTGTCTAGCCTTTTTAAGGTATATGAGATGAAGGAATAGGAAGCAAACTGAGATGAGACAATTCTCTTGCTATTTACAAAACCAAATACTCTTATCTCTTTTTGTCATCAACAGAAGTGAAGCCATACACAGTGAATGATAGGTTGTTTACCAAACCATTGAAGAATAGCCTGTTTGCTGACTATCATGGGCAGGAGGAAGACAGGTCACGTAGGAAAGAACCAGAACCAACATATGAGGAGCCTCGCTTTGTGAGGTGAGTTAAATATATCAGTTTCTCTTATGATGTTTCATGAACTTCTTTCATTTTTTAGAATCAGACAAAATCACCAGTCTGAATTATCCACATTCTCAAGACCCCAACAAAACAGCTTTTGACAAAATGAACCTGTGTAAAGCAATACCCATGGGAACTATACTGTTGTTGTTGTTGTAGGGTTTAACGCCATTTTGCAGCACACGATAGGCTATACATGGCGGCCAGTATTAATGGTGGAGGAAGAACCCGAGAAAACCCCGGAAAGAACCACCGACCCACGAGAAGCTACTGACAAGCTTTCTCACATACCCACATTGGCTGAATCTTAGACTCGAACCGGCGCAGACAGAGGTGAGATGGCAGTGATCCGTAACGAAGAGCGCTTTAGACCACTCGGCCACTCGGGGCCCCGGGAACTATACAGTTGTTCTCTTAAGGAACTGAAAATTTTGTTCTCTTTCAGCAGTTTATCACTCAATACAGGTTCATTTCTCCTAAATTTATTTTGTAGGAGGAATGTTAAAATTGTAGCTTTTTATGACAGGTGATTGCTTAATTGATTGACTTTTAATGGGGAATAAACTGCAGGGTTCAGTCTAGGATTCCGAGACATAGGGTCAATGGTTCCACAGTGCTTTTTAAAGTGAACAGATAAGATTTTAATTTACCAATATTTTGTGTGATTTCTGTTCTTTAATTGACAGTTATCCTTTCCAATTTTATACAAAGCAATTTATAATATTGAATATAAACAAGTTAAAATTGCAAAGTCTTTCATAATATGAGTCAAGTCTTTGAATATGTCATCTACACTCTTCCCATGTTCAGTGGAAGGAACTGTGCACCACTTAATTGACAGCAAAATGAGATGTTTACAATGGATTGTCTGTGAAAGATAGTCGAGCCTAGCATGGAGTAGTCAAAAACTTACTTCTGTTTTAATATTGAATAAAATTTGTATAATGTTTTATGTGTGCCAGCATGTTGGAGCCATTACTCACTGCAAATCTTTTCTTTTTCTATGCAGTCATTACTCACTGCAAATGTGTTCTTTTTCTATGCAGTCATTACTCACTGCAAATGTGTTCCTTCTATATGCGGTCATTTCTCACTGCAGGTGTGTTCTTCTTTCTATGAAGTCATTACTCACTGCAAATGTGCTCTTTTCAGATGCAAGCATCATTCACAGTAAATGTTCTCTTTTCATATGCAGCCATTACTCACTGCAAAATGTGTTGTTTTCACATGCAGTCATTATTCACTGCAAATGTGTTCTGTTTCTATGCAGTCAGTACTCACTGCAAATGTGTTCATTCTAGATGCAGTTATTTCTCACTGTAGATGTGTTCTTCTTTCTATGAAGTCATTACTCACTGCTAATGTGCTTTTTCACATGCAGTCATTACTCACTGCTAATGTGCTTTTTCACATGCAGTCATTACTCACTGCTAATGTGCTGTTTCACATGCAGTCATTACTCACTGCTAATGTGCTGTTTCACATGCAGTCAGTACTCACTGCAAATGTGTTCTTTCACATGCAGTCATTACTCACTGCTAATGTGCTGTTTCACATGCAGTCATTACTCACTGCTAATGTGCTTTTTCACATGCAGTCATTACTCACTGCTAATGTGTTCTTTCACATGCAGTCATTACTCACTGCTAATGTGTTCTTTCACATGCAGTCATTACTCACTGCAAATGTGTTCTTTCACATGCAGTCATTACTCACTGCTAATGTGCTGTTTCACATGCAGTCATTACTCACTGCTAATGTGCTGTTTCACATGCAGTCATTACTCACTGCTAATGTGCTGTTTCACATGCAGTCAGTACTCACTGTCAGTGTTCTTTTCACATGCAGCCATTACTCACTGCAAATGTGTTCTTTTCACATGCAGTCATTACACACTGCAAATTTGTTCTTTTCAGATGCAGCCATTACTCACTGCAAATGTGTTCTTTTTCTATGCAGTCATTACTCACTGCAGATGTGTTCTTTTCTCATGCAGTCATTACTCACTGCAAATGTGTTCTTTCACATGCAGTCATTACTCACTGCTAATGTGCTGTTTCACATGCAGTCAGTACTCACTGTCAGTGTTCTTTTCACATGCAGCCATTACTCACTGCAAATGTGTTCTTTTCACATGCAGTCATTACACACTGCAAATTTGTTCTTTTCAGATGCAGCCATTACTCACTGCAAATGTGTTCTTTTTCTATGCAGTCATTACTCACTGCAGATGTGTTCTTTTCTCATGCAGTCATTACCCACTGCAAATTTGTTCTTTTCAGATGCAACCATTACTCACTGCAAATGTTCTCTTTTTATATCACTGCCAGTCAGAGCATATTATGTTATGTCTATTAATCTGTTACTAGTTTCTTTTTTTGAACAATAACTCAAGTTCTCCAACATCTACTGTTTCCAAATTTTGTTGATAGCTTGCAGTTGAGTTAAAAGGAAGAAGCCTACCACTTGGAAGGGGCAGGGTCAAAGGATGAAATGTCAGTGTCACTGAGTGAAACAAGAAAAATTTATTCAACACCGTAACATCAGTTCTGCAACACAACCTGGACTAAACTTTGTTGCTGGCTTTCACATGGGTGAAGGAAGAAGCCTGTTCATATGGGGCAAGGTCACTGCATAAAAGAAGAAGAAAAAAATCTGAACAAAAATTTCAGCTCACAACTTTCACCTTCATCTAAGATTGTGGATCACTTACACATAGGGTTGGAAAGAAGCTTATTCATTTTTGGATCAAAATACAAGGTCACTAACTGAAGGAAAATAAATGTTTTCTTTTGGCTTAATAACTTTTGTTATAGACTAGATACCTTGACCAAAGTTTTGTGGAGGGCTTTCACTTAAGCTGGTCAAAGGAAACTAACAGTGTGGTATATATACAGTAATAAAAGTTATAAACTTGGAATCATATACACACATTTTATTCCAGAGTGAGCATCCCGAGATCAACATTGGAATCTCCCCATCGTGTCAGACCTCATCGTAGGAACAGCTTTAATCAATCTGACTCCTATGCCTTGTCAGCAGTAAGTTCCAAACATCATGTATACTGTGAAACTCCTCTAGACAAGATCTTCTGTAACCAAGCCCAGTAATCTTTTGTAATCAGACCCAGTAATTACTGTCACCCAGTAGTAATCTTCTGAAACCATGACTAGTAATTTTGGGTAACCAGGCCCAGTAATTTTCTGTATCCAGGCCTATTAATCTTAAGTAGCCAGGCCCAATAATCTTTTGTAACTAGGTCTGTTAATCTACATTAACCAGGTCCAGTAATCATCTGTAACCAGGCCTGTTAATCTTCAATAACCAGGCCCAGTAATCTTTTGTAACCAATCCTATTAATCTTCAATAACCCAGTAATCTTGAAATGTTTTGAGCAAGAAAGTGAAACTCAAGCTCAAAACCCTAAAATGAAATATAATACTTAGGGCATACTTACATAATGCAAATATGGCAGATTTGAAGAGGGATCTAAGTTCAGAAAAGTTATTTTAAAATTATGTCATTTTGACTATTCTAATTAAAATTATAGACTGTCATAGTTTTTATTTTACTTCAAATTTGAGCTTCTTGTTAAAATATTTCAAGAATACAGGGCCTAGCCATGTCTTGACCACATATTTTCAACTCCTAGTCCAGAATGGCTCTGCTAGGTTTGCTCCAACATGGTAGGAATGTTCTTAGGACATGCTTTATCAAATTTGTGTCTAGGGTGGCATTCCAAATATTGGTGTTTATTCCATAGTAGTGATGGTGTTATATATATATATATATATATATATATATATATATATATATATATATATATATATATATATGAGACAGAGAAAGAGAGACTACATGTTCTCCAAAATACTGCCTTACCAAATTCAATTATAACTCGGATTTAAATTTCAACCAATTAGATCACTGGGTATTTAGCTTAAACTTATGTACAGACTTACAATCTGTTGCAGAAATTCAGGCCAGATGTAATAGGTGCATTCCTAACGTGAATACTTTGCAAAGATGCCTGTGTATTCTTTATACATTTGAAGTTACTCAAAGTAGAATAGTTAAACAAAATGTCAGTTACTGCAGATAGCTGGAAATTATCCTGACGTAGGTGTCTTTCAACCCAAAGCATCTGCCTTATTACTGTATTTATCTTTTTGTCAGCTGTGTGCCAGGTGAGTGATATTGGGTCTACTTGTGAAGAATTAGTTAAATTCATATGAATGAGCTATTAGGGTTTATATATCATCTGTCTAATGCCTTGATATTAGGGCTTATATATCATCTGTCTAATGCCTTGATATTAGGGCTTATATATCATCTGTCTAATGCCTTGATAGTAGGGCTTATATATCGTCTGTCTAATGCCTTGATATTAGGGCTTATATATCGTCTGTCTAATGCCTTGATATTAGGGCTTATATATCGTCTGTCTAATAACTTGATAAATCTGTATGGCCATAACAGCCAGAGGATATAGTCATCAAGCTTTGCTTAAATGTTGTGGGTAATCTCTCTGACAAGCCATCACTTCTGTATCTGGAAAACTTGTATTAATAAAACTAACATAACATAAATTTCATGTGTTTTTTCAGCATTGTCTAAAAGGTTGGGAAAATTCCAGACCTTCCATGATGCCCTCTGCCTCCAGTGTCAGCCTTCGTGACTCATCCCATGGTCTTAGACCCAGCATGAAAACTGTAAGCTGCTAATTTCTCATAACTATGTAATTATTAATAAATTGCCAGACTTTGATTGATTGCTGGCAAATGCATTTATTGATCATTCACATGTTTCTTATCCATTGTTTCAGATTTTTTGTAAGAAGCTTTTATTGTAGCAAAGTTTGGTAGAGGTAAGATTTTTAGATAGTTTGTAATGGATAGATGTACCTTCGTGATGCTGACAAACTCCAGTTTTAATCACTACTTAATCATTCTGAAAATTTGTACAATATGACACCAGATAACTAGTATTTCTCCTTTGAATACCTTCTGCAATCACATTATGTTAGGAATATTAGCCTGCTACTTCATGTATTCAGCCGTCCTAAATGACAAAAATCATCTTTTCCTGTCTATTTCCAATAGACAAAGGGCAATAACTCTTGCCCGTTACCTTGCCTTTGCACCACCAGGTGTTGCTAGTTTTTAGCTTTGCTACTGTACTGATTACATTGTAGTGTTTATCTTCTGATAATCAAAGCCATTTTTGTGTTCTAGTTAAACCATCCATTGGTAGTGATAAATGTTTGAAAACTATTGTTATTGTGTGGACATTAAGTAGGGAACAGATGGATAGATAGACAATTTCGTAACATTTATAGACTCTACTTTATGGCAGACATATTAATAGTGCTAATAAGATCATCTGCTTTCCTTGGTGGAAGACTAGAATTTTTCCCCTTTGAATGAGGAATTCATGTGAAATTTCATATTATTTGTGTTTATACCTGGTCAGCATGATTCTTATGATACATCACAGATACCAATCATTTTTGTGCCCATTTCATCAGTTCAACAATTCTTTGGAGTTTTCCATCTCAGTGATGTTTATTCCGGAGCAGTGGTCATATCTATGTTTCCATCCATTACATTTTCATTTTACACTTTATGATTTTAAAGCTGTTTGTGGTGGCCCTGAGTATTTGATTATTCTAAAGTGCTCACTGTTACCGATCACTGCCATCTGGCCTCTCTCTGCATGGGTTCAAGTCTTTTGCCCAGACAATATGGTTACATGAGAAAGCTTGCTAGTAGCTTCATAGGGTCAGTTGTTCTTTCTGGGGTTTTCCTGGGTTCACCATCCAACAGTTATACTCACTACCATGTATATCCTATTTTGTGCTGAAAATTGGCATTAAACCCTATAACAACAACACCACAACAACAACAACACAACAACAACAACAACACAACAACAACAACAAAGCTGTTTGTGATACTGAATGAATCTTGGTATACTTTGCATAATCATTACAAGATATGTGTCTGTCATGTTGGGAGTCGTATGACTGTGACCTATTTTAAGTTTTCCATGACACTTTCATTTCTGCTCTATAACTTTAGAGCCATTTGAGATTAATGGATGACACTTTTTATACTCAAACATCATCACTAGAACATGTGTCATCTACCACAGTTTGGCTCCTCTTGTCAAGGTCAGAGTCAAAACTGTCCATCACATTCCATTTGGCTTTGTAACTTTGAAGGATTTTGAGTTCAGGATCTCTATCTTTGTATATTTGTACATCATGATTATAATGTATTATGTATTCAAATAATGGCTGTGTCTTGATGGTCAAGTTTATGGCTTAGTATTTTAAGTTTTCCATCTTTCCCGTCTTTTGAGTTTTAGAGTCCTTTAAGGGGATGAAACTGGGTTTGGTTTCATATATATATATATATATATATATATATATATATATATATATATATATATATATATATATATATATATATATCCTTTAAAAGATATATAATGAACCACCTGGTGTACCTGTTTGCAAGTTTATGGTCACAACTCAATATTTTATGTTTTCCATAATGTTTTCTTTTCCTGTCCATAACTTTAGAGCTGTTTGAGATTAAGGAATGCAGAATCATATACATATATGTTATCTTGTTGTGACATCACCATGGTAGGTGGGAGATAAAAGCATTGAATGATTTTGCTTGTTCTGTCCAATCTGAGTTTATTTTCGTTGGAGACAAATATGTTTCTTGGGGATATATCTTCATTCATAGCATCCACTTCAAATTAACTGCAGTATAATGCTTGACTGATTTTGCTTGTATGCTTTCTGTAGTTACTGGTTTAAAAAACAATGGGTAGTATTACATTTGTGGGGTGCATGTGTTACAAGCTAGTATGTATCATATAGATTGCAGTTTAAACCATGCATACGACATGTACTTACACTGGTCCAAGGAAAACTGGTCAACCATCACAGTCAAGCATTTGACCAAAGTAAATAAGATCCAAGAAATGTATGCATAAGGAGTGGACACCATCAGCATTGCTGCCAATTCTGCCTCTGTTGCAGTTTTCTGTTTGAATCTCATTCAGAAGAAAAATTGGTCATCATGAGTTTTTCATGCAGCCACAGCTATTGATCATATCCACTCCATCTCCAATGGCCTCAGTCTACAGCTATTGATCATATCCACTCCATCTCGGGCCCTGAGTGGCTGAGTGGTCTAAAGCGCTCTCCGTTACAGATCACTGCCATCTCACCTCTGTCTGCGCCGGTTCAAGTCTCGGATTCAGCCAATGTGAGTATGTGAGAAAACTTGCCAGTAGCTTCTCGTGGGTTGGTTGTTCTTTCCGGGTCTTCCTGGGTTCTTCCTCCACCATTAATACTGGCCGCCATGTATAGCCTATCGTGTGCTGAAAAATGGCGTTAAACCCCACAACAACAACAACAACAACAACCACTCCATCTCCAATGGCCTCAGTCTACAGCTATTGATCATATCCACTCCATCTCCAATGGCCTCAGTCTACAGCTATTGAACATATCCACTCCATGGCCTCAGTCTACACCTTTGGTGACCAGAACTGGGTATGGTGGTCTGTTTTCCTGGTAAACCCAACCCACATTGCCAGAATGAGAGCCATCCATTATAGCATAGATCACTGGGCCAGTACTAACATAGTACAGTGGCCCATCTGCACCAGTTGTGGACATTCCACCACCTCATACAGAATCCAAAAGCTGAGGCTCTCTATCTCCCCCAAATTGGAATGAACTTGATAAATACACATTTCCTCATACCCATCATATTTCTGAGTCTTGGAGAAAACAAGGGATCCAAATGCAAACTAATCCTGATTGTTCCCTTCACATGGGAAAATTTGCAGATAAACTACCACTTGACTCCAGCTGCAGATGTTCCCAGGACAGTCCAGCTATCTCACTTGCTTGAACAGCTGTTTGTGCAGGTTCTCTATCCAAACACAGTTGGTGAATCTGCATGTGTCTAGTGGTGAGAGCAGAAACGTGTCCTACAAAAATCTCAGTACCACCTATAGCTGTTTCCTATGACTCAGTAAGGAATTATCTCCCTTGGTTCTTTGTGTGAAATAGAAAGTTTTAATGTGGCTAAATACATTTTGAACCACTGCCCATAGCTTCCATGACTAGCCTGTAACGTAAGACCTGCTTTCTAATCATTTTAGCTATTGCAGGCAAACTCATGAACTACAGGCTTCTATGGACCATTCATCCTTGGAGCATCTGCAAGACTCCATCAGGGCTCTTAAGTGGTACCTGTAATGTACTGACCTAATTGGACAGAGGAGATCTTGTTTGTTCTTATCACTCAAATAAGGAAGGGATGAAATTTCTACTCAGCATCTATTATCACAAATATGGTTGGTTATACAGATGGTAGTCAAGGAAGTAACTTGTGATCAGATGAATTTCTTGTGCATAATGGCTCACATGGTTAGAGCACTCACCACTAGCACAATATTCAGATGCAGCTGCTTCCTGACTGACATGCAAACCATAGGATGGAGGCCTTGTATGATATTCTCAAGCATTTACTAAGACATTTACCTCTCATACCGAAGTACTCAATTTGACTTTGGTAAGACTGATAGCAACATGACAGGAGGCTATATTTACAGGCGTTTCAGCAGCTTCATGCAGACAGGATTCTTCAGCTGCATTTACAAGAGTAAAACTTTATTCCCTTAAATGCATTCATGCACCTGACCAAGTGCAAACCCTAGCCCAAATCTGACGCTAAAACTGCTTTGCATATGCTAACAGGGACAACTTAGTTTTAAGGGGATGTAACTCTTACAACCTCTAACATATGATTGGATTACTTAGTTGAAGAAACCAGTTTTTAAAGGAAAATGTTTTATTAAGTAATACTTAACTGATCCTAATACAGACACACCAGTCCAAGACTCTCATAACTGCATCCCTGAAAGTGGTAACTTACAATTCATTAACAGGACTTGGCACCAATCCCTTTATCCAAGGAGAGACTACATTGGCATGCAGATGACTTTATACACTTTCATTACAAATACAAGCCTATACTATGTGGTGAATGTCTGTTTTAGCATGGGTTAGGTCATGGATTGTAAGGTACTGGATATACAAATGTATTATGATGTAATAATGTGTATCAGTTAAACTTTTCACTTGCAATGTTTCATGTGAGTTAACTGTTTTGGTGACCACATTTTTAAACAAATATGAAAGTACAAGTTAGAAGATCATGGTTCTTCTCAGTTTATACCCAAGTGGAAATTGTTTATAGCGAAATGTTTTCTTTTCTGCATAGTTTTGTAATTTATGCCAAACCTTTGCAGCCATGCAGTTTATAGTCTTTGAGAATGAGTGTAACAGGTTGCAAATGCACTTAAATTGCACCATAGAAGCAACAATGCCACTTGAAATCAATTGCAGCCTATCAAGTTTATTAAATACTTTTTACTTTACCTTACTTTTTACTACATAAAAATTGCCTTCCAGTCTGTTTCCTTGTGTAGTATTACAGAAAAATAGAATGCCAATCCCTGACTCTTTCCTTGTTTTGTATTATAGACATTAGATGAAGCAGAAAGACTTGCTGCTAACTTCCCATACCCCTGGGATCCTGCAGAGCAGAGAATTCGCCAGCCTACGCCCAACCTTACTGATCCTTCCCTCCTAGACTCGTATAGAGCTAACCCTCTCCCCCACAGCATGCGCTCAGGCAGCTCATTCATGGAGAGAGGAAATACAAGTCATTCTCTGAAACAAGCCACAGATGATCTCCTGAACTCTACTTATTCCCTAATGTATGAGATGGAGAGAGTGAAGCGGGATTTTGCACACTCCAGACTACATACTCCTGGTCGCATTTATTAGTCCTTTTGTTGTGCCACATATCATTTATTAATTTCTAATAGTGTCATTTACCTTGTGATTATTTTTTCTCTCCCTATTTATAATCAATGTTAAGTAACTTTTATTTTAAAAAATTATTTAAACCATGATATAAAATAAATCTGACAGTTTTTAAAAAAAAACATTTTTGGAAATGCATTGCTTATTTTTATTGTCAGACATGCTGAGCATGCCTGAAAACTTCTTCAGGGTTCAATAGGATTCCAGTAACACTGATCTTATGTGTCATTAATTACAAGTATAGTATTTTTTAAAAACATTTCTCATAACATTGTAAAGACATTGGATACCTTTGTATCTATCAGGTATCTACACATAAAAATTAGAATTGTAAGGATATCAATTTCAGCAGAGACTTTGTAGACTGTGAAGATATTAGTATGTGTATAGCTTAAACTAACCTCTCTGATTTACTACAATGTCTCCATGTCCAGTTTCTTGAGTGGTACTTCATAGTCAACTAATGTGGCCACAAGTTCATCTCCCCCATCTAATGTGGCCATAAGGGTGCAGGTTAGAATCCTAACAGTGGATCAGCCTAGGTCAGCTAATGTGGTATATCCTTGGGCAAGGCACTTTGTTCTAAATTGCCCAGCACTGTGTTGTACCACAAACACCAAAGCAAGCCAAATGCAGAGTTCTCTTCCTTTCAATTTAACATTGTGATACCATACCCAAATAACTTTGAACTGATTTCAAGAAATGAGGTAACTTCCAATAATGAACTATTAAGAATTAGAAAAGACTGATGTACATCTTAAGATTCCTTAAGATGTTTAAATTTTGATATCCTTGGAAAGTTTTAAGAAGCCAAGGTGGTAATCGATATTTAAAATTTAAGATCAGTAATGAAAATGACAATGAAAATGACAATCTTTAGTAACTTTTCACTTTTATTGTTTTCATCTGCAGTGATACAATATATGAAATACATTGAATATCGTATTGTTTTGTTAATAGAGTAATTTATCACCAAAACAAGGACCATGATTGATTGACTTGTAAAGCTGATGCAGTATACTATCAGATCATTGGGGGTGGGGGGTACATTTTAATTGTTTTGTCAAACAATTTGTTTAGGTAAATTGTGGAATTATAAAAGAGTCCTAATATTTCCCAAGAAGGACCATTATTCATTGGGCATTCAGATTTGTGGTCTGTAGCAACAACAAAATCCAAGAGTGTTAGAACCCCTTGAAAATTGGTGAATTGTTAGTACAAGATTGACGTATTTAAAATTGATTGATGGCAGATAGACTTTTATTATAGTGGAAATTTTTTATTCAAATATATACAATAAAAATTATACATATAAAGATTTTGTTTTGTTTTACATGATAGTTTCCTTAATGACAGGTAGCACTGTACTCAGGGCCCATTGATGCCCCAGCCAAAATGGCATTGAAATAGACCTTGCTTTAGGACATCAAGATAAATTTACAGGTGAAGTTGTGGCCATAACTCTGGAAAAAGTAGTAGAATCAAACTTGGCTGACCTAGATCTTTGCAATAATAAACACCATGCTAAATTTGCTTTCAGATTATGGAGTCTTTAAAAAATTATCCCACAGAAATGAAATTTATGATATATAGAACATAAGTACACAAGCAAAACTCAATGCTACTGCAAAACATGTATGGTGGGGACATAATTTTTCATAATTGTGTGCATGCAGATTTTTATATTTGTACATGCATATGTTCATTAGTTAATACGAATTTAAAAAAGAAGTCATTATATTGATGATGTACAAGATCAAGATGGAGTCCTCTGTTTCCCCTGTTTGCAAAATATCAGCTAGGAAACAGAAGTATTTATTGAAGAATTTATATACAAGAGGTTTATATTTACAAAATAAATAGGGTAGAGATATTATCATGAGTTTTCTTCAGAAACAAAAGTAGGACTGGTGGCTGGATGAATGAATGAGCAAATATTGAAACTGAAGAACTGTGAATGGCAAAAGGCACATCTACATCACTAAGAGATATCTTGAATGGTTTTTGGAGTTTTCCCTCAGTAATAAAATTGTGGATAATGGATAGACGAATGGACAAAACATGCATACATACCAACCATTACACTTTTGGCAAAATCTTTACCCTTTTTGTCAGTAAATTACGCCTTACGCGTGAATGTCTTCGGATTATGAGTTTTTGGTATATCCCTTTCCAAAAAAAAAATAAATAATTTGTTTTCTCATTCTTATTAACATCCCATTAATCCCACAGATGGTATTCTAGAAAAGACGGCTTCTATGTAACTACGACATAAGAGTACACTAGTCTGTTGACTTACATTCACTTTCCTAACAGTATTATGTTCTGTTTTTAGCAGTTGCCCTATTTCCAAGAAATAGGCTCATTTGATGTCAGTTTCTATATATAGCAGCTGTATGGCTTAGTTAGGAGAGAACAGACTGGTTTTCTAACTTGTAATCTTTGCTCACAGATTCTTTGTTCAAATTGATATCTGGTACAGAACCAGTCTATAGTTCTTTAGAGTTAAAATTTAAGTCGGATTTATTCTAGTCAATGCATGCGTTAAAGAAAAAACGTTTTTCAAATAATTTCACACATGGATTAGAAAAGATGAAAAATCGATTCAGAGATGAATACATATGTGGAAAGGATTTTAATATTGGTCATGGTGGTAAAACAAAGAAACCTTGAATTACTTCGTTTTACTAACTCCTGTACTAAGGTAACTGGGGCCCCGAGTGGCCAAGTGGTCTAAAGCGCTCACCGTTACGGATCACTGCCATCTCACCTCTGTCTGCGTCGGTTCGAGTCTCGGATTCGGCTAATGTGGTTATATGAGAAAGCTTGCCAGTAGCTTCTTGTGGGTCGGTGGTTCTTTCCAGGTTCTTCCTCCACCATTAATACTGGCCGCAATGTATAGCCTATCTTGTGCTGAAAATGGCGTTAAACCCTACAACAACAACAACAACAACTAAGGTAACTTATTTCTTTACAGTAGAACTAAACTGTAGACACAATTATTATAAATGCAGAGGCGTTATGTACCAAGTTCTTAAAAGAACACGGACTACCCTTAGCAGTAAAAGACTACATTGGTCATTTGTTGAAATGGATGTTTCCTGATTCCCATGTTGCAGAAATATGCATGTGCAAGAACAAAATCATCTAACATTGTTAGGTGTTTAGCAGAATATACTTCACTTAAAATTGCAGAAGTCATGAAAATTGGGCCGTTTAGTATTGCAACAGACAGGAGTACTGATTATGACGACAAAAAGTTGTACCCAGTCTGTGTAAGAGACTTTGACAACGAAAAGGGCAAAGTCAGGGTGCTCTTCTTTCCTTACCAGAATTAACTGTAGATTCCACTTGAAAAACAATTTTTTATTTTCTTCATAATGCTTCGAATAAATATTAAGTTGGCAGAACCGTATGGGGCTTTCAGCTGATGCTGCATCAGAGATGACTGGAATTCATAAAGGAGTTGCATACTATATTTTGAAAAATGTCTCAATCATTGTTCATATCAGGTTGTCTCTGTTATGTGATGCACCATGCTGCTGGAAAGGCTGCTGATAAATTAGAAGGAGAACTCCTGAAGTATCAAATTGGCATTCTACCTGACATTGTATTTCATGGGGACAGAGTTTATTTATCTTATTTGCCAGCTAAAAGACCCAATAACTGGACGAAATAAGTTTTCTCTTCTTTGTCAGGTTATGAAAGGAATATTGGTTCTTTACCATTCTGATGCTGGCTGTGAGAGATTGTTCAGCATTGTTAAGAAAAGTAAAACTGAACTCAAATCCAGACTCTATAATAACCCAGCACTTAGTGCTCTACTGGTGTGTAAAACATCTATAATCTCAGCTGGTACAAAGTGTTTTGAAATGCAGTATGAGAGTCTGTTGCTTTTTAAAACTCAAATTGTTATATACAAAAACTAGAAGCAGCAATTGATGCTAAAAGTCCAAAGGGATAAATCATTTTGTACATATGCTCATTGAATTTTATATCATGTTATATCTGGATTACTCTTTTTCTGCTTGGATTACTCTTTATCCACTTGGATTACACTTTTTCCTTGCCAGGGGTTGGCATGTATGAACATGAAAGATTGAAACTGAAAAATTCTGAGGATAGGTACATCTTGACCATTATTCTTAATGTGCTCCAAAGTTTCATTTAGATATTGGGAACAGATTCCCCATGTGAAAATACCCATTGATTATGAATGCATCATATGACAAATGAGAATGGTGGTCTATTTTATGCTTAGTGAGAAAGTTTGAATTTATTTTTCTTTTTAAATTGCTACTGGAACTGTTGGAGCAAGCTATCTTTTTATTTTAGGTTTAAATTGCTGATGTTCTAAACATGATCTCAACATTGATCCAGAATCTTGGGAAGATCTTGCACAAGATTGTTACAACTAGCAGTCACATCCATACTGGAACTACTGACTGATGTAAATTGTAAAGGAAATGTCTTATCCATACTGGAACTACTGACTGATGTAAATTGTAGAGGAAATGTCTCATCCATACTGGAACTACTTACTGATGTAAACTGTAGAGGAAATGTCTCATCCATACTGGAACTACTGACTGATGTAAATTGTAGAGGAAATGCAGAAACACAAACAGTGTACATGTCAGAACTGCAGCATGTCCTCAATTGTTCAAGCAACACCAAATGGCATCTCCTGTCAAGTTTACCACAGACAGTTCAGAAAACAAATTTGCCTAATCAGCCACTCACATACTCACAGAAACCAAATATTGGGAGACTGTGAGATAGTTCATTTCATTATCTGTAACATATCAGCTTGTAGGTGACAGTTTGGACACACAAAATTATATTAACTTGAGACATGGCCTTACAGATAGGTCTATGAAAGTGCTAAGTGACAACATCAAATCATGGTGTATAACATGTTTATGTTTATTACTTTGCTTAACTGTTTAAGAGTAGAGTTCCAGACAAATATAGTAATGTCCACCTTTGACCATGAAAGTGGTAAATTTTACTCCCTTGTCTTACAGATATGTAAAACTTTACCAACAGCACACTAAGGTGGTGCTCTACAGTTTCGTATTTTACATAGGGTTAGGATTTTAAAGAAAAAGAATTTCCCTGGCTTTCCTCACTGCTAATACTGGTTATTTAAAAAAGACCTTGTATATCTTGGGTATAATTCAAAGAATCTTGTATATCTTGGGTATAATTCAAAGAACCTTTAATTCCCTTTATTTTGGTATATGATTGATGGGTGTACTATGGGTTATAGAGTATACAGCTTGGCCTTACTTCAGATGTGCACCTTTCAAAAACTTGCTAGCTCTACTTGGTAATTTTCACTTCCTGAACTGCAGAGGTAAATTGTATAAAAAAGAGCCTATAACTTTTTTTTACATTTTATATATTTGGCAATTCATTCATTGCACTTTCAGAAGCTGGTATGTCTAGTCTGGCAAAATTCATTTTCCCTATTTTAATAGCTGCTATGTATAGTGTACTTTAGACTAATTCAGGCTGATTTTTTAACACGAGGGAGCAGTCATTTTAGTTAGCAGTGTGCTTAAATCATGTAAAATTTCCAAAAGTACAATATCCAAAGAAATATCATCCACATTACATTACTGTAGCATATAGGTATGCCAACATTCTCTCCATTGTGCATGTTTTAAATGCGAACTACTTCACCTTACATATGTCACTCTCTCAGAAGTACATATTAACTGGTGAGCGCCCCCTAAGAATGATTGTAATGTGGATTTGTGACCTTGAACTTAAAAGGATTGTAACACACCCACTAGTCCAGCATGCAAATGTATAAGACATCATCTAGCTAAAAGGCTGCTTTCAATAAACTTTCCAATCAGAATAATTTTTGGAAGATTTTGTACAAAATTACACAAGTATTCATTCACTCCGATTCTACTTGTTCTTCAAGAAGCAGGTGGACAGGGTCACTTGTACAATTTACACACTGGATGATTGCTTGGGTAAACATTAAATTCGGTGTAATCCAAAGTGAGATACAGGAAGAAAAACCCAACTAGAATAAGGTAAATGACATGGCATTGCACATCACCATGCTTTCAATCTATGCCATAAGGACTATGGCCTGCAGATCACCATGCTTCCAATTTATGCCATCAGGACTATAGCCTGCATATCACCATGCTTCCAATCTATGCCATTAGGACTATGGCCTGCATATCACCCTGCTTGCAATCTAAGCCATTAGGACTATGGCCTGCATATCACAATGATTCCAATCTATGCCATCAGGACTATAGCCTGCATATCACCATGCTTGCAATCTATGCCATTAGGACTATGACCTGCATATCACTATGCTTGCAATCTATGCCATTAGGACTATGGCCTGCATATCACCATGCTTCCAATCCATACCATTAGGACTGTGGCCTGATCCAGGGGCATATACTCACTGTAAAAGTTTGAATGAGAATTTCTTTTCATATCAGATGAGTGTATACATGTATGTGGTTAAATGATGGGAATCTTGATAGTTTCTAAGGAAATAAGCCAAGTGCAAAATCCTTACTCCAGGAGCAAGACCAAGAATATGTGTTGGACTTACAAGTGCATATATTCCTTTGTGTCCACTTTATATATATATATATATATATATATATATATATATATATATATATATATATATATATATATATATATATAGTAGGTAGATATCTCAATAATTCCCCAGTTATATGCCTGGGTCAGGTTCCCAACCCCAGAGGATCAACTCTGGGTCTGTGCTTGTCTAATTTTATTTGGTAAATGTTTGTCAGTTTTATCTTCAGATTTAATAAAGAAACTCTGTTCCTCAGTACTATTAATAGACAAATTGAAGGTCCCACAATTTAATCTTTTACATATATAAAACCAAAGGTTTGAAACTTAAAGTTTTTTTATTTACATTGTAGAATGTTTCTTCTTGGTATCATCAGTGCTGCAGATGGGAACGACCTCAACTATGCTTTGAATCTTGACAGGACTCCCCAGTGTCTTTCTTACCATATTTAGATTTTTAAAAATTACAATACATGATTTCAGCAGCAAATTAATCTCTCTTTGATATCACTTTGCATACCAGCTTCACATGAAAACTCATCGAACATAATATGTCCACAAATATTGTTGTCCACCTTGACTAACTCTGATTTCTCAGCCTTGATACCGTGAAATGCACATAAACTGCTCATGACTACTTATGGTACTCTCCCCTAGCAACAAAAGCAGCCATTTTCACCAAATATGACTGAATTTCTTAAAATTACAAAACTGTATTGTCATTTTTTTGGTAATTTCAAATGTACAGTGATAAATCACTCCGGATATTTTATAAGTGGACTAGTACTTATTATTTCAAGTTGTAAAAGTAGTTCCAGGCTGGATGTGCAATGTGGAATCTCGGATTGAACATCTGTATCACATACGAGATCAGCCAGGTAAGATTAAATGGGTATGTAATAAAATTATATTTGTTTTATTCACAATTAATTTGTGACATACAACCATTTTATAAAAAGAAAGTTAATTTATTGAACTATTTTGTCATGAATAATGAAAACATGATGTTAATGTCATTTAAGTGGTTACAAGATTCCTCGGGCATTTCTGTACATTCCTTAATGACGGAAACTACTGACATACCAGTACAGTGGAAAAGTACCATGGTGCGTACCACTGGAAAAAGATACCATGTTACACCCATATACCAGTAATATCACACACTTCTAATAATAATAATAACACTAATAATGATAACAATAAGAATAATAACACCATGACCTTTCTGATTTAAAGCCAAATCAGTACTCATACAATGCATGTAAATCAGATTTTTGGAATTTTTTACTTCTTAAATTAGTTACTGAAATTGTTGGAGCAAAAGTATCTTTTTCTGTTGGTTTAAACTGCTGAAAGTCTAAATTATTCTACATAAGGTGCTTGAACAACAATAGAAAACAGTGCATTATTTATGACTGCACTCTTCCCCCTCCCCTCTCTCTCTCTCTGACACACACACATCTGTTAATTATTTTTATTTTGCATTCATATACACACATCACATACAATTATAAAGAAATAAGTCTATGACAGTAATTGGAATTTTTTATTCTTTTGATAGTGAAGATAGAACATATTTACTTGCATTATGAATTGAACAATATTTATGACATTAGAAACACAACTTAGTTATGTAGATATTATTTGGCCATGCACTGAATTTAAGGTCAGAGACTATATCTATGTTTTCACTCTTCAAATTTATTTCAAGTAATGAGAACATCTATCATATTGAATGCATATCCATTCTATATTTGTGTAAAATATCATTTTGATTTAAACTTGCTGCAATCATCAATAGAAAATCATGTTACAAAGCAGATCAATAATTTGTGTTAATAGTCAGTTGTTCTGAGACGCTGCTCATTATCTCATGTCAACCTATTTTGAGCCATTTTCCATGGGTTGGAAGCATCCATCTCTGTTGGGTCTGTCTACTACTTCTTCTTTCTTCATTGATCTAATATGATCTGTACTGCCTGTTTTTCCTCGAGAATTTTATCACACTCGTGTTTACAAAGAGTCAGCTTCTGTGGTAACAGTTGCAGTTGTCCTAGTTCCTATGCACTATTTATAGAACCCCAAAACAATGTCACCACTCTTCAGATTTGAAAGTTTGACTAAAGTTATTTACGTAAACCTGAATATTTTACATGTACGTATGGGAGGAAATTTTGGTTACATGGACAAAAAGTTGGTGGTAAGGGATTTGGACTGAAAAATCCAAAGATCAAGATCACTGTAACTGCAAGAAGGAAAATGGTTTCTGCATAATAGTTTGATTTTTTCATGATCTACAGTACCAAACTTTGTGGGTAGCTTACACTTAGGGTAAAGTAAAACACTGTAAATTTAAGACCCAAAAAGTCAAAGATCAAGGTCACTGACTGAAGAAAAAAAGATTCCACACAGTAATAAGTTCTCCACCATCTACAGTTACCAGACTCTATGAATAACTTGCACCTGGGAAGAACCTATCGATTTTGGACTCAAAAGGGCAAAGATAAAGGTCACTCTGAAAGAAACAAATTGTTTCTGCAAAATAACTTAGTTCTCCACCATTTAGTTACAATACTTTGCAGATTTTTTGCACTTAGTGAGAAAAACCCTATTGATTTTGTAGGCAAAAGTTCAAAAGTCAAGATCATTGTGACTGAAAGAATAGTTCCCCCCCCCCAACAATAATATTAGTGCTACACAACATACCTCAACCAAATTTTGTGGATGGCTTGCACGTGGGTAGAGGAAGTCTTTTTTTGTGTGGTCAAAGGTCAAGGTTATTGACTGAAAGAAGAAAAATGGTTTCTATACAAACATGAGTTCTAAATCAAAACCTGGTCCAATCTTTGTGGATGGTTTGTACTTGGGGCATGGAATATGGAAGAAGCGTTTCAATTTTAGAGTCAGCAAGGCAAAAAATCAAGGTCACTGGCTGAAAGCAAAAGACTGGTATCTCAGCAAACACCTAAGTTATCTATAAAAAGGACTACTAAACATGGGACTGACATACAATGTATTGTTTCACAGTACTGTTAACAACAGTAATGGTGGCTGACATTGGCATCCATGTAATAAATTTAAAAGGCCTTGCTGCCAGAATGCTCCCTGTACAATCATGTACAAATTGGTAAAGTAGTTTTTTGAAGTTGTAGACAACATTTGTGAAAGAATGAACTACATGGGAACATGCCATTATCTGACTTGGTCATTGCCATGTATGTTAAAAACTGTGAATTGTGAATTTCAAAAGGCACTTGTACATTTTAATTTACTAGTTTAATAAGTGTAACAAAACAAACTGATTATGATATCTTGCAGTGTTTTGGAGTTTTGCTCCAGAATGTAAAGTGTTGATAGTAGATGGATGAATAGACAGATAAATGGATATTAAAACTGAAGAACTATGAGCAAAAAGGCTATCTTGACCACTAGTCTAGTCTATGTACCAATCTGGACCACTAGTCTAATATGATCACCAAAATGGACCACTAGTCTTTGTACCAATCTGGATGACTAGTCTAATATGTGTACCAATCTGGACTGTGTACCAATATGGACCACTAGTCTCTTATGTGTACCAGTCTGGACCACTAATCTAAAATGTGTACTAATCTGGACCACTAGTCTAATATGTGAACCAATGTGAACCACTAGACTAATATGTGAACCAATCTGGACCACTATTTTAATATGTGGACCAATGTGGACTACTAGTCTAATATGTGTACCAATCTGGACCACTATTTTACCAATCTGGACCACTATATTAATATGTGTACCAATCTGGACAACTAGTCTAATATGTGTACCAATCTGGACTACTATTTTAATATGTGTACCAATCTGGACCACTAACCTAATATGTGTACCAAGTTCCATATACTTCAGTATCTTGAATGGGTTTGGAGCTGTGCTCCAGAAATGAAGTGTGACTGATAGAACCTTTTCTTATACCCTGTCCCAACTTTGTTTGGCTGAGGAAAATTAGGGATATCAACAAACCTTAATTGTCCTCAGCCCGTGTACAAAAGACAGCTTCTGTCAGCAAACCAAATATGCTGACAGAAGCTGCATTTGTACAATGACTGAGGATAATTAAGGAGATCAACAAACCAATATGCTGACAGATGCTATATTTCTACAATGGCAGAGGATAATTTAAGGGATATGTGCAGACCAATCTGCAGTACCTAAGCAGCATTGGTCAGATCAACAATAAAAAGAAAAAGAAACAATAATAAAACACATTTTATTAAAGACAATTATTGATAAAGGAATTCTATGACAAATTTTGTTTGATGATGAGGATAAGATAAATTTAAATACAACAAAATTGCCATTAGCAAAGAGAAATGAATCATAGCAAGGCAAATTATGTACATAAATTTAAATAGGATAGATTAAATATGTCCTGTATTCATGTAAAAAAAAGCCAATGGTGAGATTTTTGTACATGTTATCTATTTTCATCAAACAATTTACAAACCCTTGCCATTAATCATATTAAGACAATATTTGTCAAAATAATAGCCTAAATCCAAGACATAATGCATTTAAAACTCATTTTTCTAGAAATAAAATGTTTACATACCATTTTATTCTGTATTTCCAGTGACAGTTCTCTCTCTCTCTCTCTCTCTCTCTCTCTCTATATATATATATATATATATAGGCGACAGCGTCTGAATGTCTAAATTGCAACCTTTCGGCGACATCTTTGTATACTGAATTTGTGAGAGTCATGATTGTGCCTATATAGTGAATACTGTATAGAAAACTGAAAGGAATAAGAAAATACACGAAAAAGTGGTAAAATAAAATAAATGACAAACATACATTTTTTGTCGCCCATTTACTGTCGCCGAAAGGTAAAACGATGTACGCTCATGCATAAAGCCAACCTTTGGGCGACCGGTCGCCGAATGGTTCATGTGTCGCCCAAAGGTTTAGTATACATCTCGCTTAGATATAATTTATATATGTCACATAACAGTATTATATACAGTGTATTTTTCTATTACGATTACCAGCGAGACTGAAATAAAGTGATCGCAGGAGTTGGACGGTCTGAATATAGGGGTTCTGCTGTCGGCATCCATAAAATATTGGCTTATGTGATCACTTCTCGTAATCGGGCGACTGTTTTAGTATACTTATTAAACGGGACGGGAATAACTGGCCGTAATCCGGAATAGCGTAGTGGTTTTAATTCGGAATGTATAAAGTTTTAATCTTGAAGATAGGCGTGGTTATTTCGATATAGATCGATTTTGCAAATATTTTGTAGGAGAGATTTTGTTTATATATATATATATATATATATATATATATATATATATATATATATATATATATATATATATATATTACTGTATATATCAATCATTATGTACATTAATTTCAAATGATTATACATATTTTTATTATATGCTAGTCTGCGAATCAGTGGATTTTCCATTTAAAATATTTTTTCATAATTCACTGGAGTCAATTATGAATGGGGTCACGAGTGGCCGAGTCTAATGCGCTCGCCATTATTATATCACTGACACTACCCTCCGTCCGCATGGGTTCGAGTCTCGACTTTACCTACGTGGACATGCGCGAAAGCTTGCCAGTAGCTTCATGTGGGTCAGTGGTTCTTCCCGGGTTCATCTTCCACCACAAATACTGGCCGCCATGTAGGGCTACATAAATTGGTGTTATACACGTACACATACCAACCAACCAATCAAATTAAACTGGTTTTTGTCCTAATGTAATCGATAGACGTTGATAATATTGTGACCAAGAACATCGAAGAGTATTTTCGTAATATTCTTAGTTTAATGGTAAACATATCCATATATCACGCAGGTGTACCAGGCTGGAATCCAGCAACCTACTTTTCATTTTGCTTTTCATTATGTGTATTCAGTGTCGAGTTGTGAAAGATAACTATGTTATTACTAAGCAGTGGCCTTAGCAAACGCGGGGCTGGATTTGGATTATTTTGGCGGAACCCCTGGATTTACGCGAGGGGCCTCCTGTGAGCACTGCATTTGGAAATAAACTTTTAAACAAGTTTTATAGAATATCGAACTTAAAATTTCTTCCATCGATTTAAAGTTACTTTCTCTCTATAGATACATTTTTAAAAATTACTAACGCGCAGGGCACCTGTGAATGTGGGGCCAAATTGGGCCACATCCGTCGAATCGGCCAAAAAGCAGGCTCTGTTACTACAATTATTTTCTATACAAATATCAAGAAAAACACAGCAGAAAATAAATGGTGATCAGTTGACATTATCCAGTAATAGAGCTTCTATTTCAATTTATTATACATTTTGCTAGCCAATACCTTCGAGCGGAACATAAAGTAAAGCCGGCTTGTATTGAGTGAATAACGGATATATTCCATCCACAAAAAAATGAAATAAATGAAATATATCCATTATTCACTCGATAGAAGCAAATACCCTCTATCGATAAACAGCGTACCTTTATTTTATATCCATAATGGTAAACTGAGAAGCTCTCTGAACCAATTCCAAAGTTGTGTGGCAAGGGGACGACCCAAAGGATATATACTATCTTTAAACAATTTACAGATAAATAAATGACTTTTTTAAAACAGTTTGATGAAAGTTTTAGACTTGGCTGACCTCCATAGTTTCACATGTAGTCGTCGCCGTCCAATTCATATACAGTTTTGCTAGCTGTTACAAAAATACATCATAATAACAATACACCACGATCGCAGTTGTTTCAGGCATTCTGAAATACAGATTTGTATAATACAGCCAAAACTGCAAAGAAATATAAGAAAACTGAATTATTCGACCGTTAATTTAGCTACGATTTACCTGTTACCAAGTGAAGCTGGGCAAGATTGGGTCAGAACCTATAGTAATTAAACATCTCAGTTGTAGAAACGAATAATACGAAGTTATACTTAAAGTACTGTTAGAAAGCTTTTTAAATAGGAATGTTACAACCTAATGGAAGAGTTGGGGAGGGGAATTAAGAAGAAAATTAAATCAATAACCAAAACATATTGTCAAGTCAAACAAAACATAATACGGGGAAGGCAAAGAGAATGCAATACAATAATAAATATTTAAATACAAAAGGAAGAGGATAAAATAAAATTGATGCAAGTACGAAGCTTTATAAGATTACAAATTAACTGGCACAAAATAAGGGCAGGAGAATTCCCCAATTGATATATTAAAGCAAGAAGGATGTAAATCATGGAAGAAATAAGAAAAAGAAATAACAGGCATATGGAAAAACTAAAGAAAATAATGTTACGATAACTAAACCAACACACATAATGGAAGAAATATAGAAATATACATCTTTTAAAAGAACTAAACTTTACACAAATATATCACGGGGGTGGGGAGTGGGGGGGGTGATAGAAGAATACGCTGGGAATATAGAATTGTCGCAAATCCCACAGGACTCTAGGTCTCAATGCGAAATCAAATGAAATAATTGCAGCATTCAAGCAACTCCATAAAGGAAAATCAATTGGTTATGGTGGCTTAACGACAGATTTATATATTACCTTCAACTATCTCTTAATTCCAATATTAAAGATATTATATGTTAATATTTTATTAAATAATGAAATGACGTACACGATGAAAGAAGGAGTAGAAACACTTATGTATAAGGGGAAAGGAGATGTATAAGACATAACGAGGTGGATATCGATATCGTTTTTAAATACAGACTATGTGTGATTTGTATTTTTTAACGTAGCTTTAACAATTTTTCAGTCATATTGCTACGATTTCTGCAGTGTGACAGTTTATAGTGATGTCTAGCACTAGGGCAATCATGCTGCAGACATGTAGTATGATGTCCCACCCAGTCACATTATCCTGACACCAGGTCCTAACACTAACCTCTTTTTGCTGAGCGCCAAGTGAGGTAGCTGTTAGTACCATTTTTGTAAGTCGTTGGTATGACTCGGCCGTGGAACGAACACACGACCTCCCGCATCCGAGGAGGACGCTCTAACCACTAGGCCACCGGAGCGGTAAATACAGACTATAAAATACGTAGTAAGATCCTTGCTAACAGAATTAAAACATGTGTCGGAAACATAATTAACATTATATTCATAACAAAATTCTAACCTTAAAAACAGCGATTCATTTTTTGAAAACTAAATAGAGGACGGGGCCTTGACCTTATATATAAAGAAAAGGCTTTTGACAGAATAGAGTATAGTTACATATGTATAGTTTCTTATATACGCACGATGAAATTTAATATAGAACATTCCGCGAGACAGGATTGTTCCTTATCGATGATATTATATGCAATAGCAATAAAAGTTATCCAAATAAAAATACATAATAAACATATAAAGGGAATGATTATTGGGGTTGGTGTATTTTCAGAAAGGGCAGTCAGACATACCTCTTACAGTTGAAGAGGGGCCCTAAGATAGGATCTGCACGGCTTCCCCGCCAGGAATGGGAGGAAAGAAACATTCTGAATAACAATTTAACAAATAGAAAAGGAAAATCATGGGCTCAGGTACCCGAGTAGTCTAAGATACTCGCCTTTAAAATCACAAAATATTCTCATATCGCTCGCTTCGGGTGACTCCAATCTCGGGCTTGGCGAAAGTGTGTATTTGAGAAAGGTTGCCAGCAATTTCCAGTTGTTCAATGGACATTCCCATGGGTTTACCGGGTTCTTCCATCACCATATATACTGGCCGCCATGCTTGCCTATCATGTGCTGAAAATGGCGTTAAGCCCACAACAACAAAACCAACAACAAAGACAAGAATAGGAAAGGTGCAGATCCTTGCATTAATTAATACGAACGCTATATACAAGAAACTAAGTAACAACAGAAGTGCCCTTTTCAGTAAGAAATGATGGTGTTATGTCAATGCTACTGGCTAACGCGCGGTAGTACGGGTCAAACCAGAGGCTCGTATCGTTCATTGCAATTTACCTGTCATACATGTACTATATAATAACTACAAGGGAAGTGGGGGACACTTCTTTCCTTTCTGGCGCGACTTATTTAAGAATAAACGCTGATATTTCAAGCTATATTTCGAGTAGCGTAATAAATTTGGTACCGATGTTTAGCTCATGCTTTGTATGTATCCACAGTTTGTCTTGCTATTATACATCTAAGGAACGCCAGACCATTTTCCCACGCTACTATTTGATATGGCCATGATAGCGCCCGCTTAATATGCAAGAACAGCGCGCTGAATGGAATCCTGTCTTCTCATTGGCCAACTGAAAATGAGTTATAAATAAACGCAGGACGTTATTTTCTTTTAACCAATGAGAGGACAATATTCCATTCTGGGGATTGATATATTGCAATAAAGAGTCGTAATAGAATCGTGGAGATGTATATAAAGACAGATGTGAACAATTATTTATATGCAGATGTATTTAATGTTGTGTTTATATTTATTTGAGAGGAATCATTTATGTAAATTACTTATTGTCATATGACTGTATGGACTAAAGAAACAGGTTGGGATTATTTTTAACTCATTCAAACCGCTACGGTGGCCTAGTGGAAGAGCGTCCGCCTAGGATGCGGGAGGTTGCAGTTTGAGTGGGGATTACGAGTCCAACTTTCTATCAACTGAGCTACCGCGGTTCCCTTTTTTTTCTAGAAAAGGTTTGTAAATTGTCAATTGCCTGGTTTAAACAAAAGGCCTGGAATATAATCACTGTCGACCTGCATATAAGTTAAGCATATGATCACTGTCGACCCGTATGTAAGTTAAGCGTATTTTATCATCCATCCAATATCCTCTCAGTCCCTCCCAACTTTCATACATCCAGTCCTGCGTTGTCCCCTCACACACTAAAATTTAAATATGTACCATGTACAGCACATTCTGAAAAGAAGAAAAAAAAAATGCTGAAACCTGTTAAAGTATATGTTGTATCTAGACTGTTTTAGAGGGATAGATAGATAGATATATAGATATATATATAGATATATGGATCATTATGAAAATGTTTGCATATTTTCATCATGACTTTTGTGATTTTGTAATAAGAGCGAGCAAACGGAGTCAAAAATTTATCTTTGGATTTCATTGAGAGTGAGCAAATGTATGACTGATAGTTTCATAATTGTTTCGACGACTCTGTGGAGTTGTTTTTATAATTATGGTGGGGGGGGGGACAGAAGAAGAATAAATCTCACAAAAACCAAACAAAAAAGCTCTTTATGCAGAATGGAAACAGGGTTCTAAATTTGCTGCACACTAATCAAACCCGAAATACAACACAACGTGTGGAGTCTGGTTTAATGTTTTAAAGCTGCAGTATAGTTGACAAACTAATGTTAAATTAGTTGAATTTAATTTAGAGATTGTTTTGTTTCTTCCCTAATCTTATCTAAGGCTTGAACTTGATCTTTTGGATACATACCATCTGCTGGTATGAAAAAGAATTAGACCAACTACTGAGCCTACATTCCTTAATTTTTCTTAGGACACGGTTTGCATGAATTCGTTTTCCATTTGAGATGGAGAGTGGGATATAAGGAAATGGTCGGAAATGCGACATACCTTTCAACTTTGGTGGTGCTATCTGCATTTATGTCGAATTGATTTTGAGGGAACATAATTTTCACTTTTTTTGGGTGGTGGTGGGGGGTCATGAATGCTGATTCTTCTAAGAAATAGATCGAATTTCACGTTGGATCAACATGCCATTTCTATCATTTATATATAATGTCCTTTGCAAGTATACTTTGCGAGCAATTTTGCAAGCATACTTTGCGAGCAAAGCTTTCATACTGTTCTATATGTTGTCCTCATATAATCTCAAATTTGACTAAAAGATAATTTAAAACTTAAAATGGCCTTAACCATAACCACACAATATTGTAAACGTATTTCTTTACGTAAGAGACCATCATGAATTTAAAAAAACATATCCATCGTTAAGTCCACCAACGCATCGAATCAGATAAACAACAATAACCACAACAACAACACAAAAAAAGAAACAAAGTGCTTTAACATGCGTTAATGCTATGGGTTCCTTTCCTAATTGACTCTTGCATTATGTATGAGAAAAACTTTTGTTACGTCAAAATACCTTACCACTCAGACGTGATCTCCGATTTGTAACTTTGAAGAAATATAGAAATGGTATGAAGGGTTATCAGCAGAGGTTAGACATCAGTGGAGGTAACCTCATTGTGTGTAAATTTCTAATAATCAACCATTCTGAAATTACGAATGTTGTTGATTAACACATTTGGCCAACGTGTTTCTCATGTTATACACTACACCAACGTTAAAGCTATGACCAAAATATAATGGGGCGGGGGAGGTCGGGGTGGAGGGGGTGGATTATATGTTATATGTAAACTTTACTATAAAACAATCCAGTGGGTAAACTGGAAGGACTTGCGTCAAAAGAGATTCAACTCAAACTCGGATAGAAAGTGATGGGGTTGGAAGGTTTTGTGTTGGGCTAGGGTGGGGTGGGGGATGGGGGGTTGAACGTGATTATAAAAATCGATTATACCTAAACTCAATCCCTACTCGTACCCAATCGCATCTCACACACCCCAACCAAATCGGACAGACAACAATGGCCAATTCACCAGTATCAAATATATCTGGGTAAAACGTAATGAAATTATATGCTGTGTTTGTCTTGATGTCTAGGTACGTCTATACAGATATAATATCCATTGGATATGGTCACTAGGGAAGATATTTTGGAAATTATATTGTCTCTACCGTGCGAAGATAATAGTCGTATCGACATGTTTCTTTCTAACACAGCTGACATTAACAATATTTATGTACAGACTATTTCTTCGCTCATTAATCTTTATTTTCTCCATTAAGAGATTTTGCATCAAGTTAGGTATATGACAAAAATGTTACATAGTTACATATAAAAAAAAAATAGTTTCATGTATACAAAATATACACAGCACCTCCACGCACAAGAAAACCCCACAGACACAAGGCGTTTCTCTTTATACATGTAGCTATGGGAGTGTACTTTTCAAACATACTCAGGGACCCCGAGTGGTCTAAAGCGCTAACCATTATGGACCACTGCAATATCACCTCTGTCTGCGTGGGTTCGAGTCTCGGGTTCGGCCAATGTGGGTATGTGAGAAAGCTTGCCAGTAACACCTCGTGGGTCGGTGATTCTTACCAGGGTTCTCCCGGGTTCTTCCTCCACCATTAACATACTGGCCGCCATGTGCTGAAAAATGGCGTTAAACCCTACAACAGCAACAAAAAACAACAATAACAAACATACCCCGATGGTTTCCTTCATTTCGGCAATCGCTATGATACAATACGACTATCGGTGAGTGACCCTGGATGCATTTCCCTAATGATCCGAAAACTGAATCAAATCACCTCTTATAAATGAATATTAAACTGAAATTATTAGTATAATTTAAGATTGAATGTATTATATATTGTATAACAACAACATATTGTTGTTCTTGTTATTGCTGCTCAGGTCAAAATTAAGAGTCATATTTTCAAAGTTATATGGCTTGGTCTTAAAAATAAGTAACACAAAGAAGCAGAACCAACACAAGAACAACGCGCTGAATCGAATACTACATTCTCATTGGCCAAATGAAAATCAGTTATAAATAAATACAGGACATCATTTTATTTTAACCAATGAGAGGACATTATTCCATTCAGCAGGATCTCACATATTAAGCGGGCGCGATTACGGCCATGTCGAGCAGTAGCGTGGGAAAATGATTTGACATTCCTTAAAGGTATGATATTAAGTGAAACTTTTGATATGGATACACAGTCAACTGCCTGAGCTAAAATATCGGTACCACATTTATTTAGCTACGCAAAGCATAGCTTGAAATATCAGCGTTTATTCTTAAATAAGGCGCGCGAGCAAGGAGACAAGTGTCCTCCCTTGTAGATATTATATAGTACATGTATGACAGGTCAGTTGTAAGCAACGATACGAGCCCCTGTGGTGAAAACGAAGTGTCCGACTACAACGATATTTTTTCATCTTCATGCGCATGAAATGCTTTATATATAGGCTACCGTGCCCAACGAATCAGGTGCTAGCCCCTAAGTCAAATCTATACAAATATTAAATTTACATCTACAGTATATTGTCACTTCCTTTCGCAAAAACTTTACATTTCATTATTAGTTATGGGCCATTAAAAGTAATATACTCTGTTATGGTCACCCATTTCTAGATTGGCCCATAGTTGTACATATAATTAGTACCACGTATCCAATATACATATATACCGGCTAATCGACATAATGTCAGTTAGTAGAAATTGAATTTAAGTGTTGATAGTGACTGTACAGTATAGATTCAGTTAGGATCTAATTAGGTTTTACATAAACAAGAAAACGTCTTTATCTTAGCAGTATCTAAAATCAGCTTTAAGACTTTTCTTATAATTTTATGTAAATAATCATTTCATGTCTCTTGTAGTGAAAAGTGATAGGTTCGCAGATTAGGATGTGTGTGTGTGTGTGTGTGTGATTTGGATTTTTAACGTAGTTTAACAATTGTTCAGTCATATCGTTACGATGTGTGGTGGTTTACAGTGATGTCTAGCACAGAGGAATTATAACGCAGACATGTAGCATGATGTCTCACCCAGTCACAATATCCTGACACCAGGTCGACCAGTCTTAACACTAACCTCGTACTACTGAGCGTATAGCGAGGCATCCGTTTGTACTATTTTTACGTCTTTGATATGACTCGGCCGGGGTTCGAACCCGCGACCTCCCGCAACCGATGCGGACGCTCTAACCATTAGGCCAGCGGAGCGGTCGCAGAGTAGGATGTACAAAACTGAGTCTTATAAGCTCGTTCTTCGTGTATCATGATACTTTCGGTGCTACATCATAATGTCGGTTTTGCTTCATTACAAATAAAACAACCTTATTTTAAAAAAACGTGTCCTCATTAACTTTTAAATTGGGTTTTCTGAGGATTCGACAGTTGTGCTTAATATTGGGGGAGGGGGATAAAGCTAAATTTGTAACTATCAGTTCGGGCGTATGATATCATATATTTATACTGTCTTGATTTATTCTGTTTTTTTTTTAGGCTTGATTAAATTATGGAAGGGTATATTTGCTTTGCTTTTAGACCTTTGTAGAAAAATACTAATCTATTTTTCAAATCTACGTCTTTATAATGGTTTCCAAAACAAATTATCCAATATCGACGTCATACTTCTTGACATATAGTCATAATTGTATGTAACAAATCTGGCTGCTCGTTTTCTGGATTCTTTTCAATTTCATCTTCTAAACTCTGGGAATGGGGGTACAAGTGTATTCTAAAATCGGTCCAACTAAACCTTTGCGTGCGTACGTGTCATCTTTTGTATTAGCGTAAGCGGGTAGGTCCGGACCCCACCCCATCTGGTCCTACAATATCAAACACTACAAAACAAAAAACATTAACTAGCATACAAAACTAACACCTGCGATTTTTCCAGATTAAAACGATTAACACGCAAACTTTCATTACAAAATTATTTTTTCTCACAGCAGAGTTTAGGGGTGGAATAGAGTAGGGCCAATGTGAAGGGAGCTTGTTAAGTAGTCCGATAAATCCTCCTCACAAATCTGTATAGATACTGATGGGCGATATGTCGGTCTAATGTCACTTGTTCATTCAAATATGAAATTTTGCTGCATGCAAATCATTCCGGATCAATCCTGCGTACACTTTAGACACATACCGGTAATTGGTAACAGCCATATCTAGCGCGATATTCAAAATGGATACAGGACAGATGGTTGTATTATTCCACTTGGATTTACAAATCACCAAACGTAGGATTTGCTCCGGAAATATAATGTACATGTCCAAGAAAGAACACTTCAACTGACGGTATCTCCACAGCCACGAGAAATAACGGTAAGTGTATAAAATGTACATCCATGTGTGCAGCCAAAAATGGCTGCAAATAATTACAGCCTTTAATGAATATGTGATATCAGCCCCTCTGCCGAAAATAAACATCATCACGGGTGAGGTGCTGATTTATCGGCCTAGTTAGGAAGACCATCCCACTAGAGTCTAAGTGTCTCATTTACGTGTCCTTCTACCATCCTGTATGCCCGAAATATTCTACTCTATACTTTCTGCATTCAAAGAATAAAATTAAGAGAAACAAGAAGGCTAAGAAAGGTGATATAGGAAAGTCATCCCATACATAAAATACTTATCAGTAAATAGCACTCAGTACTCACACATAAATGGACAAAAAATTGATCCGAGGCAAGGATCACTGATTTTGTCAGGGAAAGGAAACCACCCAAAGAATCCATTGCCAGTATTAAAATAGTTTAGGCATGCAGAGCCTATTAACTTTCATTCCAATGGTTATTTGAAGTTTATCAGCCGTATAATTAAAACTGCTCAGTAGATTGGAGCAAGATATTTTCTTATATTTTCATCAGTTCGAATATTCCTTTAGGTGACCTATGAATGTGAGTTCAGTTTGCTTTAAAAACCAAGTTAAACGTGACCATACCATGCACAATTTAACTTTTAATATTCAATCTGAAACTCCTTAAATCTCTGTTATATAACTTGGGTTTTAATATTTTATCCATTTAAAATATGTTATTGTAGCTTTGGAACGGTGGAAAGTTAAAATTCCCCTTCTTGGATAAATTCTTTTACTAAAATTGCTTAATACATATAGTGCATATTTTCTTTTACAGGGTGTTTATGATTTTGACTTTCTGACCATATAAAATCTTCATTAAAAGAGAAAGATAATAAAGTGTAAGAGGTGGGATGTGACTAGAAATCATGACAAACAAATATCTTCAGGTATGCACAATTTATTGTTATGATGAAACTATGACTTTTTTCAAGTATAATGAGAGTGAAAAAAAAAACAATCTTTTTGTTTGTACTGAGAATATACCCACTTTATAAAGTTAACGGTGCAAAATATGAGGTAACTTTTATCATTTGTTTGAAAAATGTTCACAAATATTTGCTCAAGCATTCATATATAAATAGAAGCTAATTAGTTTAATTTTATTAAAAGGTCAGTCAATTTTTTTTATAGCTATTATGCTGATATCTCAAGCCAAAAGAACATTTAAAGAGTAAAAAAAACCTGTGTAAATAATAATTAAAAAACGGTATCAAATATAAAAAACAAAAGAAGATCAAGTGGATTGGAGATTGTGTGTGTGTGTGATTTAGACTTTTAACGTAACTTTAACAATATTTCAGTCATATCGCTACGATGTCTGCAGTGTGACAGTTTATAGTGATGTCTAGCACTAGGGCATCATGCCGCGGACACGTAGCATAATGTCCCACCCAGTCACATTATCCTGACACCAGGCAGACGAGTCCTAACACTAGCCTCTTAATGCAGAACACCAAGCGAGGCAGCTGTTAGTACCATTTTTGTAAGTCTTTGGTATGACTGGGCCAGGAAAAATCCAAAATACTTTCAATGTGTGACATGTTTTGTCACATTAGTCAAGTTTTACTTGGATATTTATTCTGAAAGATGTTATTACAAGTTGTTTTAGTTATAGCAGCCATATTTTATGGTAGATTGGTATCTTTTGAATAAACTTAAAAGCCTTCTTGCCATTCAGGAGCAGTGCTAAGATTTCCAATATGTCTGCTGTGGTGGCCATATTGGATGCCTGAGCTTAACTACTTTCATTTAGGACCAACTAGACATAAAGGTTGTTCCAGTAAAACACACTTTGGACCCATGAAAAACAGTCAAGATGGAGCAGTCACCCACAGATGCAATTTCTAATTTTGCATTGTTTCCGTATGAATTCTGAAAAATTAGATTAACCTGGAGTATATTTTTTATAAACTGCTTTCTCTGGAAATATGTACGTTAAAGTGGAATAGCCTACGCAGAATTCTGCTGAAATAATCATATCAATAGAGCTTTCCATTCAGAAGGAATAACAATAACTCATGAATAAATCACTATGAACATATTTTAGGAATGACAATTCCAACTAGCTAGTACAAGTAAATATAATTGGTAGGTAAGAGAAATTTTATATAAACTGTTCAATCTTTATATTGGGACTAAGCTACACGTCTTAGAACTGCCCCTCACCAGCACATTGGTACCAAAATTAGAATACTATATTTTCCCTAATTAAAGGCCATGGGGGTGTTGCATTTTCCAAACTGGGGTGTGAAGGACATTTATTAGAGCACAATAATGAAACCTAAAGTTTTTCTTTTAATGCACTCTAATATTGACCACATCTTTCTGCCACTAAATTCTGTCGTCAGCACAGCCAGAATGATCATTTGATCCACATGTTCCCACTCAGCAGCTGGTTGTATTACTGGTAAGTCTCTGAACATGCCACTCAGCTATTGCATCATGTTGAACACTACATGTCTGCCTATGACTTTATTAATTTATACATCGATATATGCATTGTAACAGTGTAATCAACTGAGCTTACTACTTCATTTTCTTTAATCAAGGATTAAGCAGAAGAGTATTGAGAAGTACAGGTCTTACACACATCTTTTAAGTGTTCTGCTTTAAGAAAGGGGAGTTAAGAAAGGGGAGTTAAGAAAGGGGAGGGGGCATTAATTAGAAGTGTGGCATAAATTAGGGAACATACAGTAATAAGACACATTTAGATTCAAATGAAAGGTATTAGACTGAAAATAAAAGTGCAGAAATGTAAACATTACAAATCCTACACTTGCAACAATTACTATTCCTGCAGTTGTGATTACTACGGGAAATAAAGAAAACGTATATAATAAACACAATTTTGCAGGTTTTCAAGCTCTGGTGTAAATACAACAAATTCTATATATATAGCCTAATTAGGCCAAAGCTAGAAATAAAGTTTAGTAACATCCTATAATTTTAACTGAAAAATATACAAGTTGGCAGATTTTAGTTTGCTTATTCGCAATGCAAACAATTTTTCATTTAAAATTTACATAACTAAACATGAATTTTGCACAATACATTAAATACTAAGCAAAGACACTTATGAAATAAATGCATCACAGGATCTGACTTTTCAAACATGTTTATAATGTTTCACATGGACTGGAATGTTTAGAACATATTATCTGGGAAATATATCCAAATTCATTTTTTTTTCTTGAAAAGGTTCTGTATTTTTCCATAAGAATGACATAGTATATACAAGTAGTAAAAATATTCTGGAGCAATATACATTTGTATATACACATCTTATCATGAGAAAAATAAATGTTCAACTAGTACGTTTTACCATCTGATGAGTGTGTCAACATACTCATACCAGCCAGTGAATCATAAATCACTTTTATGTGAAATGGTCTTTGTTCAATAACTCAATTGCTTCCTTGTGATCACTACTTTCAAAACATAATCCCCATGACAAAACAAAAAACATTTTAATTGTTAGCATCACTTGTGTAAACTATCAGAATTAACGTTAATTAATGAATTCAACATCCTCATTACCAAAGTAGGTGTCTCACACAACTGCTATAACTGGTAATGACATTTGTTTGCTCACTCCTGCCCTTACACAATCTGTGAAAATATCTCATGCATGATAAATCATACTGACTGCAGACAGCACATTTCATGCTTTTTCTAAAAATCAAGGCTTGCTAGGTATCTTTGGATGAGCACATTTTTCCTTCTATTCCTCCTCTTTAATAGTGTAGCTCTGTGTCCATAAAGATTTTTTTTTCTTCTGACCCTCAAGTTTTCAGTCAATGCTTAACTGCTGCTGTGGCACTGCTTTCCTCTTCTGGGACAAGTCCAAACCTAAATATTCCCAGCTCCATGTAGTATTGGCAGGCCAGATTTAAACAGAGGGACAAATCATTTAGAAGTGAGAATGTTGTGCATCAACCAGTTGTTGAAATATTGGAGGATGGGGATTCATAAAGAACTAAAGTAGGTTACTCTCACCCTTATTACAATGGTAAAACTCTGTGGCGAGGCCAATTGGTACAGCCTGAAATTGAAATACCACCAGACAAAACTGGATGTATCTTCTGTGTGAAGGGATCAGTTTTCTCTTGAAGCATGCTTCCTAAGAAATCTGTTTACAGTACAAAGGTCAATTAAAAACCAAAACTTTCCCCCTTTTCTCATCACAGGAAAAATTTGGAAACAGAATACCAGAATTGGTTGTTTTTTTCCACCTCAACTGGGCACTTCCACAGCTGAACAGAGATAACAATATTTTCAAGATATGACTTTCTATTCATGAGAATTAGCAATAACATGATTTTAAAGATGAGCAGCAGGGACGGCGAACAACCTCTAAATGGTTCACCCGTACTTTCGCTAAATACGCCTTCTTGGGAGATCGCAAAAATCGTTAAACAAAAATGCGATATCCAGCGTAAAACAACTCCGTCGATGACAAATTGGCTTACCCGATTATCGCCGATAGTTTTTTTTTTCTTTGTTGTAACTTCGAAGGAAAATACGCGATTATTCGGTGACAATTTGGAGGCTCGCCCTTCTTGCTGCTGTGAATTTAAAAATTTATGTTATTGATAATGGCAAATATTGGAGAAACATATACCACTAGATTAGCTCGAGAGCGACTAGAAGCAATCAAAAAATTTCTTCCTGTGAGAGATTCTGTAAGACAAAAATTACAAGCGCGGCAGGAAGCACAAGTTGAATATGCTACAGGCACAGAACAATTATTTAAACCCGTTACGACGGCCACTGAAAGGGCTGCGGCGGTCACTCAAACAGCTTTATTGGGAGATCCTAAGGATGATATTAAGGAAGAAGAGGGAAAAAAAGATATTCTTCCAATATTAAAACAGACCGCTGATCAGACTGAATAGCAGCGAGAACTAAAAAAAACAAAAAAGATTTTACGAGATCTTCCAACTGATATAGCTGCAGCTCAACCTCCACCCGTTGACGAAGAAATACTTAAAGGCATCAGCGAAATTCGTACTGAAGTCGCTGACGTGATAAAAGAACTTGCGCCTAAACCCAAACCGGTAAAAGAAAATGTTGAACTAATTGCAAAATTTAACGAAGGTGTTGTTAAGCAACTCAAAGCAACAAATGAAAATGATTTACCTGCTGTAGTACTAACCAGTCTGGGTCAAAAAGATAAAATTTTAACATCAGAATATGCCACCGTAAAATATGAAAAATTTGTAAAATGGTTGTATCGCGTGTATTACGACAAGGCGCGAGTCCAAAGTAATGATCAAAAATATGTGGATTTGTTAAAGGAAATGACACGAATTAATGGGCTTGCATCACAACCGCCACCACCTCCCTACTCGCCGCCTGAGCCAAAGTCTTCGCCACCGCAACAAACAAAACAACAACCTCAATCCGAACCTCGACCCAAAACACACACCATAAAGTTACCACCACAAAACTATTTACTAAAGATGCTCTTAACACTTTTGTTGACCCGGATAAATTATTCAGTGTTGCTGTACGTGGTTATGAGTCTAGAAGAAATTATATGAAACCTGACTACGTTGAAAAAGTAACACCTGCAAGTTGGCTTCCTGCATTATATTTTGCCTCTAAAAATTCGGATGTTAATCTAACGGATCCAGGGTATACAAAATTTGAACGAGATGTCAGAACAGAGCAACGACGATCTCAAGGAAAAGAATACACCACTTCTGGCTATGGTTTGGGGAGTGGTTTTATTCCCTGTCCTAACAGTATCTTCAATGATGCGCAACGGTTAGAAGTTCTCATAGGAGGAAAGCGAGCTGGAAATAACTCACCAGAAATAATGAAGCAGCTGATATTTGCCGGCGATTATTTCAAGGTGGTATCATGGATATTGATATTTACCGAGAGTTTATTAATGAGCTCGTTGATGACTACCACAGTGACTAGTTGTTAGATAAATAAATAATTAAATAAAATGATCGTACACAATTCTCATCGTGGGTCCGTACCGGTCTACGTGGTAAACTCGCGATTACCAACCTATAAAGCAACTTACGGAGACGGACTCGGTGATGTTGTTCAGGGTTTATTCAGAAGGATAGCTCCCAAAGCAATACCAATCGCAAAACATTTATCAATGAAAACTATTGACGTTGTTCGTGATAAAGCTCCTGGCGCTATTGGTAACGTTGCCAGAAAAGCGTTCTTGACAATCGTGGACAGACTAGCACGATTAACACTCAGACCGAAACCACAACCGGTCAAATTACCAAGCACCAAGTGATGCCTGCAGATGTCAGTAAAGTAATAAATCAAGCTGCAAATCAAAAACTAGCAGCGCTGATAAATCAAGGGGCTGAACAAATAAATACGAGTCGGATATCAGGAAGTGGTCTTCGTTTTAGAAGATAACAAATTATAATAAAATGTTTAAACGTGTATCTGACCCAGCGTTTGATATGGATGCACCAGTACTCAAGGATTAATCCGTACGTGATTATCAGTATTATTCTTATGAGGCAGTATCGCCAAATCAACGTGGACGAATTGAATTACGAGTTTAGGATACAAGCAGATATTTCTTGCTCGCTGAAGCGTTTATTGAAGTCACAGGTGAACTTGTAACAAACACCCACCTTAATGTACCATACGGAGAGGATGTCAGAGTTGGATTTGTTAATAATGGGATCATGGCGTTATTTAAAAGTGCCGTCTATATGATTGATGGAAAAGAAATTGCGACAATTCATGAAAATGTTGATGTTGCTACAACGATTATAGGCCTAGCAAGGTATTCAGATGATTATACTAGATCAGCTGGCCCGGCTATGATGTTTGCTAAGGATAATGCTAACCATCCCGATGGAGCACAGTATATTGTAAGACGACCAAAAAACCGTGCTGCTCCTAATCCTGCTGATATTGACGTGGAAGACATGATTATTAATGCTAATCCAAATTACAACTTCGGTTTTTATACACGTGGATTAATGTTAAAAGGTGTTCGTAAAAGATTTTCATGTGCAATTCCACTATTCCACATCTTTGGATTTTGCAGAAATGTCAGAAAGGTCATTTTTGGAGCCAAACACACAGCTGTTCTTCATCGAAAGGAAGATAATGGTGCTATCTGGCGAGAAGCCGGCTCTGCTGTTGGTAAAGTAGTATTATCTAAGCTCGCGTTATGGATGCCGGTAATGTCACCATCAATCGCTGAAGAACAGCGTCTACTTTCTTTTATGGATCAAGGCGGTAAATCAATATTGTCGTGAGTAGTGAAGGGGGGCACTTTACCGTCAATGGGAATTAGCATTACAAGACCCCTTGGGCAAGATTACCGTCAAGGGAAATTTAACATGGAGAAAAATCGTGGGTTAGATTACCGTCAAGGGAAATTAACATGGAGAAAGAAAAAATCGTGGGGCACTTTAGCGTCAAAGGAAATTAAACAGGGTGGGCCTTTATAGCGTCAAGGGTTTTCACTAAAGTGGGCCTTTATAGCGTCAAGGGGAATTGAACATGGGATTTTTTTAATATTTTTTTAAAAAAAATAAAAAAGGGGTAGGCAATGGAAAAACTATCTCTTTTCGAGAAATATGGCTGGCCCTGAAAAGGGCCTTTAGGTTTTCTTCTAATTTCTTCTTTTCCTCCACCAATTTCTTATTTTATCTCCAACACTCTTTCTCTTCTTTTCTTTCTTTTTTTTCTTCTCCTCCTCTTCTTTCTTCTTCTCTTCCTCCTCTTCTTTCTTCTTCTTTTCATTTTCTTCTTCTTTTTCAATTTTTTCGTTCCAATTGCGTATTCTTATTCTTTCCTCTTCATCCTCCTTCTCTTCCTTGATCTCTTTCATGACACCACTAATCTTGTCCTTTGCTTTCCTTAAGTTATTAATTTCCATCTTCACACGATGGGGACTATAGGAATAATGGTCTTCAACCAGTCTTAATAGCATCTGTTCCATTATTCCTAAGTTGTCTAAAACGTCTTGCAAGGTTTGTATTTTGTCGATTTGGTTTGACGCCATCTTCTTTTTATTCTTTGCAGAATGGTTTGAACAACGAACACTATGGGTTCTTATAGTGAAAGCGCGAACGTGAAGGAAAACATCCCCCTAAAAACATAAAATGGATCTTACCTAGATCATGACTAACATCGCGCGGACGTGAAGGAAAACATCCCCCCACTTTTCTCATTTCGTATAATATAACCCAAACTATACTCTCCACATACGCTAAGAAACAATAAAGAAACCCATAATCTACTATTCGCGCAAACTTACTTTATTAGTTACTAACACAAACACAAACACACAATCACATACACTTCCACTATTAATAAAGAGTTAGTGTTTATATTCACACTACTCTACCTACACACATTGGCAAATCGATCGTTATTTCTTTTCTAGAGTATTGGGTAGCCCTGAAAAGGGCTGTTTTGTTTGGAACTTCAGTTATACCTGGTTAATGGTGGCACCTTCCAGGCCTGGCGCCACATACACATCTTATCCCCCAGTTACTTTTTACCTTTTGGGGGGAGAGAGCAGAGGCAGGATATGTCGCTTCAGAATCCCAATTTTCGCTCTCTGGGATTCTGAAATTTTTTCTTCTCTCCTTTTCCTCCTCCTCTTCTTTGTATCTTCTCTCCTCCTCTTTGTATCTTCTTTCCTCTTCTTCTTTATATCTTCTCTCCTCCTCTTCTTTGTTTCTTCTTTCCTCCTCTCTTATCCTTCCCTCCTCGACAATGGCTTCCGCGGCCAGTTCATTTAATATGCGCCTGGCATATTCCAGATGCACATGAAGTTCCAACAGTTTCTCCAGTCTCGTGTTCATTTTTGGTGTTGATCAATCAACAAGGGTAGCTGGACTGCCGAACGAGTTTCAATTTATACTGAAAGCGCGGACGTGAAGTAAAACATCCCCTAAAAACATAAAATTCATCTTACCTAGATCATGACCAAAAAACAACAACGCGCGGACCTAAAAGAAACACTCACTCACTTTTTTATGCTACCCATCACTATTGTAAAATTTTTTATAAATCACTTCAATAGACTATCCACATAAGCAAAGCAATCCAATCTAACCCCAAATATACACCTCCAACACCAAAATAAACATCATTTTAATCTACTATCCACACCAACCTACTTTATCACTTACAAACACACAAACACTCAATCCTATACACAAACACATACCCTCACATTTTTTTGAAAAAGAGTTAGTGTTTATTTTCACACTACTCTACCTACACACATTGGCAAATTGATGGTTATTTCTTTTCTAGAGTATTGGGTAGCCCTGAAAAGGGCTGTTTTTTTTTTGTTTGCTATGGCATTCTTTTTCAGTTTCTAAGAATGCGATGTCCTCTGAGGATAGACTTTCTGGCGATAGGTCTGCTTCTTCGGAAAGAGAAGAAGAACTCTTTGGTGTCGATACGGCAATCGACAAAGCCTCTGTCAGCTTCAGGTTGCTGCTGTTGTTGTTGTTGCTGCTGTTGCTGCTGTCTCTGAAGTCTGTACTTCTCTGTCCATTCTTCTTTTTCCCTGTTCATTTCTTCTCTGAAGAGCTCTTCTATCAGGTCTTCAGTGATTTTTAACATTCTCACATTCTCTATTTCTTCTGGCTTCGGTATCAGACTGTGTCTGACCCTATGCAAATTCACGTAGGCTTCGTTGAGCTTAGCTAGTTTGGAGCACATCTTCGTAGGAGGATGAGTCGACAATGGATGGTTAGACTGGAAACAACCCCGGTTCTTAAAGTGAAAGCGCGGACGTGAAGGAAAACATCCCCCACACGGTTTTCGAGCCGCAACGTTCATGAGAGGGATAGTAAGAAATGAAAGAGCATCAATTCAACATTCTTATAGCTAAACAAACCACAAAGGCATTTTTTTTCAAAACACAACATTTTTTATTCAAAAATCACTTAACACTAACTAACAACAACTCTAACAATAATCCAACATGATAACATCAAACAATTTTTTTCAAATGACAAACATTTTTTTCTTCAAGTACTAACTACTTTGAACAGGGCTGACAACGTTGTGAATGAAATTGTGATTTCCACTGTTGGAAATCATTAGGCCATTGATGGACACTACGTTTCCTAGCTTGAGACAAAAGATAAGCATAATGGTCACAAAACCATCTATCTACTTTCACATCATTTCTAGCAGAAGAACGAGGATCGAAATGAGTCACTAAATGTTCTAAGGAATAGCCCAGGCTGCGATGATGCAGAAAATACACACAGTACTGTCCACACACCAAGGAATCTGTGCCTTGTAATTTCACATTATTGAATCGGGTGGTTTGAGCATTTCTTCTCATAAAGTCGATGATATCGTCTTCCAAAGGGGGCAATCCGTACGAATCGAAATATTCCACACATCCTTCTTGAGGAAAGTAGACGGCTACCCAGTGGGTTCCTGGGAGATGACTTTCGTCCGTGTTGATCACGTAAGCTTGATGGTCTTTAGGTTTGCGATGAGGGAGTTCATCTTTAGCACAGACGACAGGATTCCAAGAAGCTGTATACGAACTGTGGTTCAAAAGGTAATAAAGTTCCCAGGTATCCATTGATTTGTTTTCTTCTTCACAGGTAATAATAAGTCGTCAATTCGATCCTGACTTTTTGCTTGAAAATGTCTGACGAATAAACGGTTATTCGTTCTGTTTCCTCACTCTGATTCAGGAGAGCTTCGATACGATGGATCTCTTGAGTGGTTAATGGTGGACAAGAATGTTCACGCAAGTCTTTATACCACTGGTGCAACACGTCTTTGTCCGAGATGAGACTCCAAGCTTCGTCTAGATACTCGTCCAATTTTTCTTCTTGACTCAGCATCAGGCATTTATCGTGTTGAATTTGACTGGGATGATCGTTTTGACATCCATAGCAATTTTTCTTGATCAATTCCGTCATTTTGTCGACTAAGTGTTTGGCAAAACAGGAGACTAAATGGGCTTCTTGTTCTGGCCATCTCGACTTCATCATGATCACTTCTTCTTTTTCCACGGGCTCCTTACATTCCATGTCCAAAGTTTCTCCACTAGGTAAAGAGGGATAACAGTCTTCCATGGCTTCTAATAGTCTAGAATGACTTCTCTCAAACTGTTGATTTCTGTCGTATTATCGAATTCTGCATACAGGAGGACGTTCACCGTCTCTGGTAGAGCACTCGAAAACTGAATTTCCACACGAATCTGGCCAGATTTTATAGGGTGGAAATGTCCCTCATCGCTGCCTTGGTCTGGAGTGAAATCAAAAGCCCACAAAGCGTAGCCTCCTGCATATTCGTCGTACGTAATGCCGTGACTGGTGTTGGTTCCTAACTGGCCGGTGGCTTCGTACAGGGACAAGTACGATCTCAAGTAATTCTTTGCGGCACCAAAGTTAGGCTCGAAAGGTCGGGTACACAAGGTCTTGCCGTCGCGACTGACTTCGATCTTGGACACATTATAATGTTGAAACTCAAAAGGATTTTCGTTGTAGACTCCATTGAAAGCTGAATTCTTGACGATACCAACAATCAAACGTTTGGGTAACTGTCCTTGGAACAGATGATCTTCGATCTTGGATCGGAGTCCAGAGGCAATGGTGAAGGTTTTCACTTCTACGCGTCGTATCGGATACTTGGCGGTCGTTCTGCTCAACGTCTGACTGACGTCGTTACCTACTTTAGGTAACACTTCCACACGTCGCACGTAGAGCCTGGCTTCTTCGATGATGGTTTTGTAAGTGGCATCAGCAGCAGCCATCAAATGGAAAGCGGCACTGCTGCGATTCAGTCTCAAGCGGATATCCACCCCGTTCAACAAATACTTTTCTTGTAACCACATGTCCAAATGCAAGCGATCCATCAGTTCTAAACTTCGACTTAGATGAATTTTCTTTCGTCGTTCTACAAATCCCGTTGTATTTGGATCCTCCCCAGCAACAAGTGTAACTTTGTTGAACCTAGTCGCTTGGTCAGGTTTCCATACCACGCAAGCATCTAGATGAGTGTTCTTGGCTTCTTTTCCGTACGTCAAGAGATTTTCCAGGTACGCTCGATAAGGGTAAGTATCCATGCTGCTGCTGACCAGTTTGTTATTCAAGTACAAGTCCACTTCGCTAAACAAGGAATGCATGAAATTGTTGACGGGAGCTACTACATCATCATTGTCTATGGCACCGTTGTTCGCTTCGGTTACTTTGACTTTCAAGTACAGGTAACTGCTATTCAGATCGATGTAATCTTCGGGTTGTCCTTTGATTTCAAACTCGATGGGAGCTGATTCCGTCAATGAGGAGACGGGATGAAATTCCACCCACTGGGATTCTTGCATGGTCATCATGGTGGGGGGCATGGCAAACAGATCCAGTTCCGTCTTGGAACAAGCGCAAGACTCTCGGTGCATCATTTTTTTCTCTTTCTCAATAATCGAAAACGTCTAAGTCTCGAACGGTTCTTCTTTTCTTGGCCTTTCTAGCTTGAAGTCTGGTGAAAGGGTGTTTTCTTCGTCGTCTCTTTCTGCCTTGTCCTTGCTGAATGCCTGACTCGGTAGCGTGCAGGGCATTTATAGGTGTGTCTCGTCGGCCTAAAATGTCTTTGCCCGTTTGTAGCAAGACATTTTTACCTGCCCTCATGAAGGCTTCTTTAGGGTTTTGTTTGTCGATGATGACATTTTGGAGAAATTCTTTGCCTTGCGTCAGTGCCGCATCTTTCAAGGCGTGCAATCCGCGTGTCACCATCGGTTTCAACACCGGGGCCACCGAACGAAAGGCCGATTTTAACATGTCTCCTAAACCGTGTCCTCGCAGTCGTGCAACCCCTTGGTACACTGGATACATGACTTACTTACGAGTCGTGAGAGAACCGTTTTCGAAAATGGAGTTTCACCGTGACTTTTCCTTTGGTGAATGGAATATTTTGTCCCAGATCTCCTTTTATAGCAATGTTGACTGTGTCCAAATACGACTTGCTGACAGGCAAATAATGAGGATGGACAAATTCGCGGTGGACGTGGTAAGTGTTTCCACCTTCCTGGTCACTGGTCGTGGTACTATCCACTTTGAAAGGAATGACACGCAGTAACGGTACGGAGGTGTGTCCCACCACGTTATACTCCACCACATCGGAGTACACGAACATCAAATTCAGTCCTTGATTCAGTTCTACAGGGAATCGAAAATACTTGTAAAATTCCATATTGCTGTTGATCTTCGGATTAAAATTTGGAGCCATTTTTGTGTCTCCACCTAAAATATCAAACAAGTCACGATTGAAACTGATGGACATCGTTTGGGTATCCGGAAATTTCATCAGTAAGCGACGAGCCACTTTATGGTACTCCAGGGTGACACGTTTAGTTAGTTTGTTCAGGGCTTTGCCAAAGGCGAACTCGAACCTGTCCGCAATAGTGTCCACCAAATGTTGGCCACTAAAATAAAACCCTGCTGGAATTTTCACGGTGTAGATTTTGAAGGCTGGATTGCTGGCTGGTTTTGTGATCCCTGAAAACCCGATGTCAGTCATGGCTTGTTGCAATTGTTCGTTCAGGATTTCGACCTCAAAAGTGTTTTGCTTTTCGGTGATGTTTTGGATTTGTGTAGGGTGAATCATTTCTACCAAAGCCACTTCCCAATGGGCTTCGTGATCTAAGGGGATGGCTTGAGGTAATTTGGCTGTGTAACAGCACAACTTGTTGTGGGGAAACACCTCCATGGAACTGTCACTGGGTAAAGTTAAGTAAAATTGGTTTTCGTGACTCATAATTCCAGAGTTCTGTGGCTGTCCGAGGGGTTAGTGGTTGTCAGAGGCGTGTCTCCGCCCAAAATGGGGTTCTGGTTGTGGTTGTTGTTGGAGTGGTGACTGGCACTGGCACTTGACACAACGTTCCCGTTCGAGGAGAATTTCAGGGAGGGATTAGGAAGCAGGTAACCGATGCAACTGCTCAATAAAATGGTCCACAATTGTTTGTCTCCTTGTTGCAAACTCAAATTGGCGATGGCTGCCCTGATGACACAATACACCACGAAGATTTGGCAGAAAAAGACGATTTGCGTTTTAGGCACACGTTCTCCACACCACACCCACAAGGGTTGTTTTTGTAAATCTTGCACAGAAGAACTAGGTGAAGAAGGAGTGGTCGACGTAGCTGCGTCTGCTGTGTGAAAGGGCATGATGGTCACTTCTTCTTTTTATAGTCGATGACTTGCGAAGCGTCGATCCAAGAATCGAAACTGGGTGGATATCCTTTCCAACGTACTTTGATTTCTTTGACACGTCGTTTGCCCACTTTACGGGTTCTGCGTTCGAGAATGCTTTCGATGTCGTACACGTCGTCTTCTTTTTTGGTGACACGTTGTAACTCGGGCAAATAAAACGTTCCTTTGAGTACTTCTCCGTTCATGTCTTCCAATTTATAGACGGCAGGATGACGGCCATGCACTCGTCCAGTGACGCGAAACAATTCGGTCGTCCAGTTAGGTAAGTAACCTTTGTCGAAAGTGCGTTTGGTTTTGCCAATGCGCACCCAATCTCCTACGGCCAACGTTCCACTTTTCTTGGGGACAGCCCTCGTCGGGGACGTACCAAACAGACGCTCGAACACCAGCACTTTGTTGTCGGGAGTCACGTCTTGCGGGGCACGTCCGATGCTTCGATGGTAAGATTGGTTGTACGCTTGCACCAGGTGCGGTAAGATGTCGATGTACTTCAGAGTGTGGTGATGCGTAAAATATTTCCACATGCGTTCTTTCAAAGTGCGTTGAAAACGTTCCACGATGCTGGCTTTGGTTTCGGGATTCTCGGTGGTAAAAAAATGAATGTCACGTTTCTTTAATTCTTTTTGGAAAGCTTGGTTCAGAAATTCGGTGCCTTTGTCCGTTTGCCATCGAAGAGGGTGACGACCGCTTTGTTTCAACACCCGTTGCAGGGCTCGCACTAACTCGCTGCTCGATTTGGAAGTCAAGGGCACGACCCAGGCAAATTTGGAAAAGACGTCGATGACACAGAACAAATATTTGTAACCACGATTGTAGCTGGCCAAATGAGAGACATCGGCTAAATCGGCTTGCCATTGATGATCGATGCCTTCCACTCGGGTGCGACTTCTGGCAAACTTACGTCGAATGGGTTTGTGCAAAGTGTAGGTATATTGTTCTTGTAACCATCGTTGCACTTGAGGTAAACGGAGACTTTTCAGTCGAGTTTTGGCAGCACGATACAATTTTTGAACTCCTGCGTAACCTGCAGGATGGGAGGGATCGTAGTAAATGCTGGCTAAGACTTTTTCCATTTTTTTGTGTTGGTTGGTGTGTTATTAAGGCACCCACTCTTGGAAGAGGCTACTCTTTTTCTCTTGGGGTATTTTCTTGGATTGCAAGGCTTTGCGTGTGCGACCGGCAATAGGTGTCGAAGAGGAGAAGGATGTCTGAGCGGGGGATATCGGTTCTTGTTTCACTTCTGTCTTCACTTCTGTCTTCACTTTCTTTTTCTCTTGTGAGGAAGAAGGGGTGGCCATCATCTTTTTAATCCATCCAATTCTGGAGGTAGGTGGTGTTGTTAACTTGCGTACTTTTTCTGGTGGAGTTTGAAACCCTTCCTCTTCTTCTCCTTTTTCTGTCTTGGTCACGGGTACTGGTGGTGCTGGTACTGGTACTGGTACTGGTGATGGTGCTGGACTTTTCATCAAGGTCTTAAAATCTTTCAGAGTGGGTAGAGCTGTTTCGTCTAAAGCTTTCTGGTGAAAGAGTTGCAGTCTTTGCAAGAGTTGACCGTACTTTTGCGATTTTTCTGTTTCGGACAAATCTTGGCGATCCATCAAGGATTGCAATTCGTGTTGTAACTGGGACATCTCGCTCAAATTGGGATTGGGAGGTAAATGCGGGGTGCGTTGTTCTTGCCACCGATGGTATTCCATCCATCGTTTGTAAGGCACTAAAGCTAGTTTTCGTCCTTCCATGGGGTTGTCAGGGGTCGATTCTGAGATCTTGGGACTTCCGAGGGCCTTTTTATCTTGCTCCCACCAGTCCTCCCAACATGGTTCCCAAGACTCCTTTCAGTATGGGGCCTAACAAGAGAGGTAAAATGCCTCCACGTTGGACCAACATCTTCTTTTTTTGACGAATGGGAATTTTCTTTTGAACCATTTTCCGAAGAACGTGACGATGTTTGCCTAAGCATTGTTACTGGTGTTTGGACAAAGGGATCGTGCCTTTCAAAACGTTCAAACAACATTCGCACACGGTATCGATGACCTCTTTGGAGGCCGTTTGAATGAGTTTTTTTCGTAGGGGTGGAGAAGCTTTGGACAGGACAGATAACAGGTCCCCATGTTTGGCTAAACGTGGTGGCAGTCCTTTCCTTTTCTTTCCTTGGGGTTTTCTGGAGGGTGACATCTTTGAGTCTTTAGGAGCACCTAAAAACACTGATACCCTACTCGGTCACAGGCCTTTTTTATACTGGAACGCGTCGCCACTGATTGTCTTTACGGCGTATCAGTTTGAGGACAGGCATGACACGTCGTGCAGGGGTACGCAACGGACTAAATCGAGCCAGTTCTTGCTTGGACAAATCCAGTAAACTTTGTAACATGCCCGATCTTTCATGGACTTTGATTTTGGGAGAAGGTACTTTGTGAGCAGCAGCCACTGCCGCTAAATGGGAAGGTCCTGCCACTGGGGAAGTTCTTTTGGGGGTCATCAACGGAGAAGTTCTTGGTGTAATCAACGTCTCCAAGTACTCTTCAGTTCCTGGTGACATCAACGGAGAAGTGGACAAACGTGAGGATGCCGGAGACGCAGTCATTGCCGTGGCAGGTCGTGGTTTGCGAGTGTAAGGTTGCGTCCTGGCCGAAGTGCCTCTCTTGCGACTAGTTTTCTTCTTCTGTGGACTTTTCTTTTTCTGAGGACTTTTTCTCTGTTTCTTTTTCTGGGGGCTTCTTTTCTTTTTCCGGGGTGGTGTCTGGTAAGAGGAGGGTCCTGCCACTGGAGAAGTTATTCTTCTTGGGGACCTGGTCTTTTTCTTTTTCTTCTTGGGGCTTCGTTGGACTTTTGTCTTGGGGATAACTTTGGGAGCATTAGGATCCCATCTTAAGAGTGAGCGAATGATGACCCCTCCTAGAGTACCGCTCCCTCCAGGTTTCAAAATGATTTGTTTTTTGGTTTGAGTGTCGATGCGGGGATCGGCCAGTTGGACCAAAGCGACTTTGTTTCGATCGAAAAAGCGTTGGGTTTGATGAGGAATCTGAATGATTCCTTGGAGTATTTGACGTGCCGTCACCGTGAACCATCGTAAGACTTCTTTGAGACTAGCTTCTAAGACACGAGCTCGTGTTTGTGGATCTTTTTCTCGATTGATGCCATACAAGGCACGAATCAATTTGACGGGAAGATGCGACTGAAGGGACGTCATGTTCGCACTGTGTGAGACAGACGAAAAAGGGTCTGAGGTTTTTATAAATTTTTTTCATGGGGAGTGAAATGAAGTCGAGGACGGAGACGTGTACAGGACAGGCCCTCCGTCTTGGCACCAGTGGTGAAACAAGTGGGTACGAAATCGCAAATCCTCGGGGGTCGTAGGTTTCAAATCGACGAGTAAATAGGCGTGTGGCGTTTGAGTGGCATCGTCGTACGCCTGAGTCAGCCAAGGCGTTCCTAACTGTTTGGCTAAGACTTGCACTTGCGATTTATCTCGAGGGCTTTTAAACAAGACCACGTAATGCGCATTGAGACTGATGGTGCGATGGGCTTTACTTTGTTGAAACAAATTTTGGGTGATGTAAACGACACTGGCATTACGGTGATGCCCTTTGCGCGTGAACCACAATTTAATTTCTTCTTCGTCTTCTCCTAACATGTCGTCGAAAATGACCAAATGGGTTTGACGGGAGTCAGAGACGATGCCGTCGTCTTCTTTAGGAATGCCTTCCACAAACACGATGGAATCTCCTTGACTTTCTCGCAAGAGACTGTACGCCGATTGCCACTCTTTGTAACACCACACGATCCGTTGAGGGGGCCGATCGATCAAATGATGTTTATGTTCGATCAAACGTTTGACGAATTCGGTTTTGCCAGAACCGCTAGGTCCAGCAATGAGCATGTTAAAGGGATGGCGAAGATACAAAGCCTCCCAACTGGCACGATCTAAGTGTTCGTCGATGACTTTGACAGTAGAGGAAGAGGGAGCAGAGACAGTAGAGGCAGCCATGGTGTGAGAAATGTCACTTGTGACACGAAAAACAAACAAGACAAGAGTTTATATACTTTTTTCAGAACACGTTTATTGAATGTTTTTTTTTTTAAACATGAATACGAAAGACAAAAATACATAAAAGCCAAAGGCTTAAGTACAACAATAAAAGGCACATGATAACTATGAACGTGGAATAAACACAAGTGTCTGTACAACAATCACATGTTTTGGGTAATGTTCTAACCAGTTCTATAGTAGGGGGTAAGGTCACACAAGTGTCCTCCCGAAAGGGTCTTTCAGGCCTGTCCACGACAGTCCTGTCCTGGGTGACGGGTTCTTCTGGCACCGTCACTAACACGGGTTGAAAAGTAACTTTTTTCCTTGAACAACTCTCGTGCATACTGGGCCACTTCTTGGGTCCAAGCCTCAAAACCCCATTCTTTCCAGGCACGGACATCTGTCCAATGGGGATGTAAGTCACAAGCTACACACACATCGTCATACACGTCTTGGGTAGCTAAAAGTTGACGAATCTTTTTTTCCTGTTGAGGTCGAGAAGTATCCAGATGAAACCGCAAGGCTTTGAGCAAAAGGCGTTTTTCGTGACCATTTAAGGCCATGGAGGTGGTAAGTACTGATCGTAAAGAGTCCACAAAGAATCAGCTGGTAAATGAAATCCCAGAAAACAAGTCACTAAGACACACACCACTTGTCGTCCCAAATTGAATGGATACAGTTCTTGTAATAATTGATGGTAATGATCCACGGTTTGAATATGGTCATTGAGTTCCTTCCACGGAATATGTTGAATGATATGTGACATAATCCGTGGCATGGTAACTTGATTTTATAGTGTCTTTGTTTCGGAAGCAATAAAGGTAATTTCTAACCAAACACGTTCGTTCTCCAGTAGGGAATTTAAATGTTACATACTGTAACTGAAACGTCAGAGTTTGTCTAGATGTTTCGTCTTTTTCTAAGCAGATTCCGTGTAACAAATGTTGGTAATCCTTTAACTCGTCTTCCTCAATACGTTGCAGTAAGTGAATCTCCAAGTAACCAAAATTACGAACGTCTAGCCCATTATCATTCATATACTGAAAGTATTCAACAAGGTCTGACCAGTGAAAAAATTTCTGACGAATCAGTCCTCTTATACCATTCAGGTACCAGTGGTTAAAGATCTGGTGACGTAACGGATGCAATTGTTCTTTACGTTTCACTTGTATTTTCACCAACTCTCGATAAATCCTTTCTCTCAACTCCTCAGGCAAGCCCAAAATGTACTCTTGTAAAGTATCCATAATTATATACACTGTTTTTGGAATCGTTGGGTGGTGACCAATAGCCTCGTTTAACTTTGTGCCTAATGTAATATCCACTCATAATCAGTCTTCTTGTACTTTGGAACAGAGCATAATTTAAAAACGGATGAATCACTTTGAGTTTGCGTTTCACTTGTATTTTGATCAGTTCTCGGTAAATGCGTTCTCTCAACTCCACAGGCAAAGCACGAATGTTCTCTAGCAAAGTATCCATGAATAGGTCATACTAAATCCTCTTTGGTCTGACACAAGAAATGTACTCTTTGCACAAACATGGTTTCACTTCAGTGTCGAATTTAAATCGTTGAGTCACTAATCTACACATTACAATTCGTTCAGAAGTTTCCTCTTTCACCAAGTTGACATTGTGTTCAAGATGTTGGTAATTCGTTAACTCTTCCTCTGGAATTCGATGCAGTACGTTTACAATGATGTAACTACAATCGTCCATACCAAACCAATCCTTTTTAAAACTAGAGGATCGTTGATCAATGTCTGTCCGATGGAACACTTTCAATTGAATCAATCCTTGTATAGCCTTCAGGTACCAGTGGTTCAAGCACCGGTGACGTAACGGATGCAATTGTTCTTTACGTTTCACTTGTATTTTGACCAGTTCTCGATAAATGCGTTCTCTCAACTCCACAGGCAAAGCACGAATGTTCTCTTGTAAAGTATCCATGAACAGATTATTATGGTAAGAAGTTACTTCAATGTCTCGGTCCCACTAAGGGTAAGTAATGACAATTCGGTGACCATCGAGCATGTTCTACGTAGGCCGAATCTTGCGGTTCCCAGTGGTGAAGTGACACACCGCAACTGAAGCACTTGACTTTATCTCCTTCGCCCAAGTAGAAAAATCCGGCTCTGGCTAATTCTTCGGGGGTCGGTCCTCCCAGATACTTAGGCCATTTTCCTTTGAACGATTGAAGACGATTTTCAAAGTCGCAGTATTCCGACAAACGCACAGGGAACGAATATTCGTCTTTCACAGGTTCGTTTCGATGAGGGTTGAGTGACATGGGTAGGAGTTTGCTCAGGGCTGGATGACATCCGTAGGGGGGTAGACGTGAAGGTGAACATTCCCCTTTAAAACGAAACCCAGTAAAATGTCCAAGAGGACGAGCGGCATCACTTTCGCATCCCTCAGGTTTGACACGCACAGCATCACTTTCCATGACAGGGGTAGTGAGAACAAAGTTCCCATGATGCTTTACGGCATCACTCAGGTCACAACGTACAGCATCGTACCCATCGCAAGGCTCACAATCGCACTCGTCTGCAAACTCCGTTACGCAATTACAATGGTAACCACATGGACAATCGCAGTTTCCTTCCGGACATTTTCCGTCGCAATGCATGGGTCTTATCCATCCAGTATTAGTCACACTAGAGGAAGATACAACTTTTTTACAATCCCCAAACTGGAACGATGTCTTTTTCAAAGTATTCATCTTGTTCGCTCGGTCTTGGTAGTCACAATGAACTATCGATCTTGACCATAGCCCCCTTTTTATACTAGTCGCAATGCAGTCTCCAGCTTGTACATCTTTCCTTTTTTACGTTTTTTATGTCTTGTTTCGGAAGGTACCGTCTCTAAGGTACCGTCAACATTGTACCGTAGTGTAATGGGTGGAAAGGCCATAGAAAGGTAAGGGCAGTGCGGAGACCATCGAGTATGTTCCAGAATAGCTGAATCTTTATAGATACATAGATCCATTCGTAACTTCAGTCCACAAGCGAAACACTGTACCTCGTATCCCAATCCTGACTCAGGTCCCAAGTAGACAAATCCTGTTCTAGCTAAAACATGCGAAGAAGGTAATCCTTCCCTATCCGTAGGCCATTTCTGAAACGTGTCCAATCGACGGGCACAATCACAATAGTCAGGTAAGAAGACTGGAAAATGGTAGGGTTTGAACTTGGAGTTCTCATCGGGTTTCTCACTCGATTCTTGCTGTGGCGAAGTCATCTTTCTAGTGGGTAACTATCCTCTTACAACCAATGTTTTATACCAACGTGTCCATACGGTAAGGTGAAATGATTGGGAAGTCGAACTCGCTTCTGGTACACGATTTGATAGACTTTTCCAAGGGTCGACTGACGATGTGGTGAGTGGGTAAACGTACAATCTTGTTCGGTTGGTGAGTGGTCACTTTAAAGTTTCCATCCTCTCCCGATTGCAAGGCTTCTTTCAATACCCCAAAGTTGACCACTCGACTGGTACGATAATTCAGAGTCAGTCCTTTCACTTTGCACGTCGTGTGCACTTCTCCTTGTTTGTCCCGGTATTCGTAGCCGTAATTTTTGGGACCGCCACTGACGAAACTTAGAATCTTGTCGTCGGGATGCTCGTCTGTCCAGGCTCCTAAACGGTCTCCTTCGATGTTAGGGTGATGTTGAATCGGGTGATGGATGTAAATGCAACTGTCCGTGTCAAAGTACAGGACGCGTTCTTCTAACAGTTCTAAAGCTTCGTACAATTTTAAGCGAGCATGGGCTGTCACGTAAGCCGCAATGATGACATTTCCAAAAGGGTCGTCTTGTACAAAGTCCAGATCTTCTTCGTAATTGATCAAGATCAAATTCTCTCGAACGACGTCCACGTGTTTCATGTATTTGGTTTTGTCGTAAATCATCTGGAAGTAGCGGGAAGGTTCTGTCAAATATTCCGTCTTGGGTAAACACGGTCGTTGTGCCATTTTACCCCACAAGCAATTTAACATCACTTTGGCAAACGATCGCCTGCCTTCGTTTTTCTCGATGTGGTCTAAAGTGATGCCTTCTTGTTGGTAGTATTTCTCTTTGAATTGTATTTGGTCTTCGGGAGTGTGACACCAGGAAGGATAGCCGCTGGCTTCTTGCTTCAGTTTCAAAAAGGCATCCACGTAGTCTGCGAAAATGCCTTTCTGCGTGGGGTCGCCCTTGTGGTATTGTTGTGTCTTGGGAAAGTGGCAAATTTCGTACACTTCTAACAGTTGGTATCCCATGTCCAGAGCTTTGAACAATTCTACGCTGACCCAGGTTCCCGTCAAGGCACGTTCTTCCTGGCTGTGATGGCAAGGTTGGTCTTGGTTGCACGTTTCGGCACAAGTACGGCACAAGGGAAACATCAGTTTGCCTTGACAATGGTGAGGTAAGACGGGATGGTATAGGTTCGTGGGAGGTAAAACTTTACACTTGATCAAGCCTTCGTATTGTCGAATGTTTTTCAGGTCGATGTGTTCCGTCAGCAATTGCGGGTGCCCTACAGGAAAGCGACAATATTTGCACACGTAGGGATACAGCGAACACACGTCCAAGTATTTGATTTCTTCTCCTTTCTCTTCGTCGGCTTGGTACAGCAAACAGGTGGCATTGGTCCTTCCTCCGTACAAACTATCCCTCGGGTTCAGCGGGTCCATGAACTGGTAACTTTCCAAGAGGCGTTTAAACTCGGGGTCGGTTTTCATACGGTGATCGTACTCGTGTTCCCACATTTCTACCACTTGGCATCCTTGCTGTTCTAACTTTAGGCGCCGCTGACAAGTGTCCTGATACAAGTCTTCCATGGTTCGTTGCAAAAACTGATTTTTAGTGCCACGATCAGGGTAGCAGACGGGACATCCGTGAAATAAGCAACCGTTAAACTCGTACACGATCTTGGGGTTTTCTAAGTCCCAGCCATCGACCGAATACGTTCCGATGGTCTTTTCACCCCCTCCGTTGCGGGCATGCTGAATCCATTTGTCTTCCTTGTCGCACAAGTAATGTAACCAACGTAGGGCTTTGACCGAGTATTGACGTTTGACATAGTGGGTCGTTTGAGGACTGATGACAGCCACGGTGTTTTCAGGCATGAATCGTTGTCGATACACTAAGGAACACGCTTTGGCAATGGTGCAAGCTTCTTTCAAAGGATCGACCCCTCCGTGTTCCATGAACAGTTCTCGAAATTTTCCACAGCAACGTCGTAAAATGTCCACGTCGGAACGACAATACTTTAGCATTTCTTCCTGAAAGTCGAAAGGGTCCGAGGCGTGAGCCTGGTACCAAGCGTAGAAAGCTTCTCGTTGTTCGGTACGCATGTTGTCGGGGTCGTAATAGTGAGCCTCAGGCAAATGGGGTAGAACGGCATGTTGATTGGCTTCCGTATTGAAAAAGTGTGGAAAGTACCCTTTAGCCATTTCTGTCATTCCAAACGTTTTAGGCATTCGACTCAAAGGCATGGCCAAGTAGCTCATCGAATCTTTAAACTGCACTTGTCCCACTTGCATGAAAATGATTTTGGCTCCGTTCAAAGTGACTTTAGGACGCTCGGTGCCTTGTTCTGTATAGTATCTCAAAAGAAACTGTCCATCGTATCCGGGGAAATTGTGAGCCATCACCGTGGCATGACGATGACAATCTCCGTAACGTTTGATGTCCTCTTGGCTCCACGTCTTGTCGACGGGGTCTAAGACCCATTGGGCAAAATCGGCTAACGTGTTGGGTCCCCGAAAGATTTTTTCACGCCCTCCGGGAATCTTGCTGCAGTGAGGGCAATGACTGAAGATAGGTTCTTGAATGCACTTCTCGCACGCTCGATGAGCCACGCAGAAATTAGGAATGTGAATGCCGGTTTCTTGCATGCATTCGAAATCGAAAAAGATGAAATTGCCTTTCTTCTTGTGACCGTCCTCTTTCTCTGGTGGGGGTTGGTATTTTTGCACGTAACATTGGTGTTCCAAGTCCACGATGTGGTGACAAATGTGACATTTTTTCTTTCCTGAACATACGTGTGCCTTGGTGTTATTGGTACGTATGACTTGTTCACACGTAGAGCACAATCTCAGCAGTTGACAAGCGCATTTCTTCTGTGAACCTTGCGTTTTCAGATGTTGTTGGTAACAGGTAGGGCTGACAAAGGTGCGCAGACAAGTTGAACAAGGCACTGGTTCTTCGCTCAGACAGGGTGAAGAGGCCAAACATCCTGTGCATTTCGATCCACAATGCTTGTGTTGCTCTCGATTGTTATAACCATGGTCACATTTCTCACAGTAATAACTGTATCCCAGGAATCCTGTGATACTGGTAATGGTATCGAAATGTTCATCGTGATAATAGACATGAATGTATTTTCCGTCCTTAAAGTCTTGGCCTCGAAACAACAGAGGTCCGCGCACTTCTTGAGGGTGCACTTTCAAGGTGTAGCGTGGAGCTAGGGCATCTTGCAATTTTTGCATCTCAGGAATTCCGCAGGGTGTGTCTTTGGACAGTCCGGCTTGTTGCAACAGGAGTTCTGCTTCATTTCGTTGTTTGGCTCGGTCCGATTGTTGAATAGTTTTCCAGGTTCTTTTCCATTCTACCGTGTCGTTCTTGTTGGCATAGGTTCGTCCCACCACGATGGCACGGGCTAAACACATCTGGTCATGAGGGTTGCGAATTCGGACGAGACTCTTTTTGGTGATGCGAAGGTCGTCCACCAATAACATCTTTTTGCGTCCAGTCCCTTGAGGAGGAGAGACGTGGGTCATGTCCAGTGTGGCTTTACCATCGGTGATGTCAAACTGGTCATTGGATTGTTGCACGTGTTGAATCTTGTCCATGACTTTGGAAGCAGTCAATTCTGCAGGGGTGCTAAACTCGATCCAAACAGGGGATTTCAAACCGTCGTGTTGTATGGAAAGTCTCAAGCGGTCGTCTTCTTTGGGTTGACATTGTCGCTTGAGTGCAGTGAGCAAAGAATCCCACACCCCAGTGATGAACACTTCTGCTTTCTCTAACGGCACTTGAGCCTTGAAATCTTTAAACTTCACCGTGTATTTGTAAGCCGTGGTTCTAAATTTTCTAGAGGAGCGCTTTTCCGTCTCTCGAATGGAATAGTACTTTTCAGGGTTGACTAAGGGTGGTGAACTTGGTTTAGAGGCTTGGGATTCTGGTTCACTCATGTCCTCTTCAAAATCACTGGCATGAATTTGTGCCAAGATTTCAGCCCTGGTACGAGGCGATAGATCACGTTTCTGCCTCTTACTTTCTTCTTTCTTCTCGAATGAATTAGATCGTTTCATCTTGAAAGGAAAAAGTCAAATGACTCAAGTTCAAACACCATGAGCTACTTTATAGTCATAGCAGACCAGCGTATATAAAAGGGTGTGTGTCTTGTCCTTTCACTATTCATTTCACTCTCAAGCCGAGCACAACGATGGAAGAGACTAACCAGATGGAACGTTTCGTCAGAGCTTTGCGAGGGGTCATTAGGAAATTCTCTTCAGACCAGCCTACGGACTACTCTCCTTCCTTTCGAGATAAAAGTCAAGATACTTGCTATATCTGTCATAAGAAAGGGCATTGGTCTTCAGAGTGTCCAGACCGTCAAAAAAGAACAAAAACAGGGGATAAAAAAGACAAAAGTCAAGATACCTGTTATTATTGTAAAGAAAAAGGACATTGGTCTCCAGATTGCCCAAACAAGAAACAAGAGGAGTCAGAAGAAAAGAGGGATTCTTCAGAAGAAGAGAGGGATTCTTCGGAAGAAGAGAGGGATTCTTCAGAGGAAGAAAGAAGACAATTCTATTTACAAGAGGCAAAGAAAAGAAGAAGGGAAGAAAATGAGGAAAAGAAGGTGAAGAAATTTAAAAAACAGAGACACTAAACAAGGAGAAAGAAGAAGTCAATGATCTTTTTATTAAAGTGTTGTGATGTGAATTGTGAATTGGATTGTAAAAAATGGATAAAAGAATAAATGAATGATATAAGGTAAGTGTCTTTTAGTTTTGATTTTAAAATAAGAACGTACACTCACGCACTCATACACAGACACGTACTATAAGGGTAAAATGGGTGGGGTTTTTTTGAGTTATTGGCAAATTGAAATTGTATTTCTTTTCGAGAAATGTGGGTGGCCCTGAAAAGGGCCTTTTTTCTTTATGGTGAGTTTAAGCAATCAACTTTAACTGCCTTAAGCCTTTGCCACGGCCAAGGCCTACTTCTGGACTGCGTAATGTTGATGATGATTGGGTTGAAATCACTAAGGGTGGTACGGTAGGCTTAGTCACAGGGTTGACGTGTTTAGCTCGGGAAGGTCGTATTCTCTTCGGTCGTAATAAAGAAGTCTGATACATTTGTTTCAGACTTCTTAACTCCGCTAAAATGTCCAACAGTACCGTGACCGTTTGATTTTCACCCTCTTGTTTCTTTGCTGTTACTTCTTCTTGCTGTTGCTGCAGTTGTTTTTTTCTTACCTCTTCTTCTTGCTGCTGTTGCTGTAGGAGAAAAGCTTGTTCCGCTTCCTTTTGTCGTTGTATAAATTTCTCCAATTCTTCTTTCTGTCTCTGTCTAAAATTCTCCACTTGCGGTAATGAAGAAGGTAACGCAGGTTCCGGAACAAATTCTTGCGAGGAGAGAAAATCCACAAAATCCCAATTCACCTCTTCTGAAAGTAAGTCCGGGTTCCCTTGGGCAGTCTCCCCTGTTGGTGCAGCCCAATGGATCGTTTTCTGAGTTTCCGTCATGTTGAATCACTGTCGCATAGATTGACTGCACACAAGCGCTAGCGAATCTATATTGACTACGTGACGTCACAGACTGCTCTCTTCGGATTGGATGAGGGCTGACTGAATTTTGTAACGCGTGTTCGGATTGGTGAATGAACTCAATCCGTTTCAATCCTTCCTGTACCTATAAATAAGCGCAGTTCAATGCATTGATTCACCTGTTCTCGTCGCTTCAAGATGTGGACTACAGTTGAGTCATCCACCCTTGTGTCTTCCATGATGTTTCGGACAGACTTGCTCATGTATGTCCGATCCAAGTGGACCGTTGTCCACAGGACAAACACCAGCCTGTGGATACGTAGGATCTACGTCGAAAGACAAGGATGCCTGAAAAGAGTGCTGATGTACGGACCAACAGTAAGACGCAGCCTAAGGACAAGAAGAAGACCAATGCGGTGCCATTTATGTTTATGAATACATTAACATAAACCCAAAGGCCCTTTTCAGGGCCAGCCATATTTCTCGAAAAGAGATAGCCTTTCCATTGCCTACCCCTTTTTTATTTTTTTTTAAAAAATATAAAAAAAATCCCATGTTCAATTCCCCTTGACGCTATAAAGGCCCACTTTAGTGAAAACCCTTGACGCTATAAAGGCCCACCCTGTTTAATTTCCTTTGACGCTAAAGTGCCCCACGATTTTTTCTTTCTCCATGTTAATTTCCCTTGACGGTAATCTAACCCACGATTTTTCTCCATGTTAAATTTCACTTGACGGTAATCTTGCCCAAGGGGTCTTGTAATGCTAATTCCCATTGACGGTAAAGTGCCCCCCTTCACTACTGTCGTGGTTAACGGTAACTACCGACAGTAATCAAAATCCTGTCAATGGTTTATTCACTTGGCATATATCATCACAGCAAGGTGTTTCTGCACCGAGACATATCTGTATTGCTTTTCAACTGGCTGGACGATTAAACAATCAAGATGCAAGTCCAATGGTATTTGACAATCTTAACGTCTCTGAAGTATCTTTAAGAATAAACGGGCATCAAGAACCATCCGAGGATATAACGTTGAATTTTGAAAATAATCAAGTAGCACGTGCATATCATCGCTTAATGACATTTATGGGACGCGATCAAAACACAGATACTGGTTTACAAATATCACAACTGGATTTTACAAATCTGTACCCGATTTATTACTTTTCGCTGGAACATCTTGATTTAGTTAAGCAATCTGTCGTTGATATACACTTCAGAGCTATCGTAAATTCAGCTGATAATTACAGAGCAATTGCTGTTATACTCAGCGACAAATCAATGATACTTGAAGGTGTTGGTGGGCGAATGAGAGTCATTGATGCGCCAGTATAAAACAAGTAGACAATTAGATCAATCGCGTTTATTATAAAAATGTCATACAGTCACGTTAATGTCACTCTGACTCCTGGTCAGGCGAAAAAATTACAAACAAAAAACGCGAGCGCATGTGGGGCGACGCTAACACAAAAACAAGATCAAATTGCTAATGGTGGTCCAAACAAGTTATCGCTAACTAAAACATTCCAATAAAGCGAAGAAAGCGAAAACTGGAGTTCAACTTGATTTTGCTCCAAAAGCCATCAAGGATATGGTTAAAACCGGTGGTATATTTCCACTCCTCGCAGCAATACCAGCGTTGATAGCTGCTGCTTCCCCACCTGTCGCAAAAGCAGCCGCGTTAGGTGCTGTTGGAACCGCAGCTGGGATGGCATTAAAGAAAGCAACTGGACAGGGAATTTTATACAAGGAGAACTTAAAAAAAAGATCATCACGGACACAAAAACCAACAAGGCGTCCAAAAAAGTCCAATATGCCTCAGCCGGGTCGTCCAAAATTACCAGTAGAACAGTACGGAGCAGGTCTAAGACTTCCAGGAACTCCGCCTTCATGGTACCCAAAACGGTTTTAACGCCGATGTCAAATTTTGATTTGCTCGATGCTGCTAAACAATTAAATATAAAACATTTCAGAGGTGTTTTTATGCGAGATCATTTACCACAACAACCGAATAATCCAGAAACTGGAATTATTAATCTCGATAACAGCGATGGTCCAGGAACTCACTGGGTTGCTTATGCGATACATCCACGTGGAATTATCTATTTCGATTCGTACGGGTTAGCACTGCCAGTTGAATTTCTAAAATACGTGCAAAGTACTCCCATTCCAGTCTGGTACTCAACGCTACCAACACAAACACTAACTGATCCGCCAATATGTGGCCGTGAAGTAATTAATGTGCTTGACGCGTTATCAAAATCAACCAAACCGCCTCACAAAGTCGTGCACGAGTATACCGCAGAACGATTTAACATTTTAAACAATCCCTAAAGAATAATGGTTGATATTTACGGAAGATCTCTCGGCAGCATAAAGGGTAACAAATCTCGATATAGATTTATCAAAATACGCAACTAAAGATGACGTTAACAATCTTTTAACGTTATCCGGGATAGACCCAGATGAGGTTGTTATTTTTCAGGACCGATACGGAAAACTAAAAACCAGCAATATCAAATGGAATGACATAGTTCGCAGGGTTCTTGGAACTACCGTGGATAACATCCCTGACAGCGGAAAAATCAGAGACTCAGGTATATCGTCTACAACCATCAGAGATCAAATCTCAGCAAGTGTGACTAATCGCATAAAAAAATACCGGTAACACAATGACAGGTGAACTCAACATGAACAGGAACAAAATAGTAGCTGTAACAACTCCAAAATTCGACAACGACGCCGCAAACAAACTATATGTCAACAACGTAGACAGTAAATTATCCACGCTGCGGGCCGAGTATGACGTTCACGTAGGCGCTCTTGCAAGATTTCGCAGAAACTATCAAAAAACCGATGAGATCATAGATAAATTCTTCCGCACTCCGCTAACCGTTGACATAAAACTTTCTGATATCAAGACGAACATCGACACAATCAAACAAACACAGCAAGATATCGTAAGTGGAATTCCCGAGATCGTTAATAAAACCTGTTTGATTAAAATCCCACCTGGAGTTACTCCCGGGCATATCACCAACATAGTATACACGGTATCATCTGGATTCGCAACATGGTCTAAACAAAATAATACTATCAAATATACCGCAACAGTCACTGGTGTGTACAGGCTGTCTGTGTTCAGTGCTGCAAAATTTGAGATTTTCACAACATATCCCTGGCAACATTCCACCGACAAGTTTTCCGGGGTTGTTACTATCATATTAAATGGCGGAACTGAAGAGGAATTTATACTGGAAGCAGCCGATAAGAAATTAACCGCAACATCTTACTGGTGGTGTTTAGAATTTGTAGCTGAAACACCTCAATTGGTTACTGCGTAAAATAATAAATGACCCTGACAACTTCAACGACAACAGAGTTAAATGTCCAGCAATATAGATATGATCAAGTACGCGAATGACAATCAGAGTTTAAAACCCTCATCGACAAATACACAACAAAAGTAGAGAAATATAAGCGACGAGCAGTCATTGTAGACGCTGCAATGTACTCAGTATCCGCGTTAGTTGCATCCACCGGAGTGGAATTATCAGCGCTAACACCAGTAACAACTGCAATCGCAGTAACAATATGCGTCTCTTCATCAGCGGTAATCGCAGGCGTTTTTAATATAATCGCAAAAAAAAATATCCTCATGCACGAGCACAAAATTGCACGATTATGTCACGCGGCTAAACACAGCAACAGCAGCATACTCAAAATTATCGTCGCTGATATCATCAAGCCTCAACGACAAAACAATATCAGATTCCGAATTCACGAGCATGGCAAAGATATACAAAGACTGTAAGCAGTCCGAGTCTCACCATTTGAAAACAACGAAAATGAATAATGATAGAATTACTTCAACAGATAGCCGAAAATACAAGCCCCAAGAGAACTTCGATGATAACAGTACGCTCGACTAAACCAGAATTTAGTATTAATTTTCCAACTGCGATTCCGGTGAATGAAATCGCGCTGGCACAGTTGAGAGTATATTACAGCTGGCCCAATATCAGATCAAAATCATCTGGTGGATTACCAGCGAATAATTCGTTTGTGTTTGCACATAAAAATAAACCTGGTGCCGATGGCACTAATGGCACACCCGACTGGAACGTCATTGGGATACCAACCTGGTCTTATCAAATCGAAGAAATCAATGAGGAATTACAACGTCGAATAAAAAATATCACAGGAAAAGAATCCAAGATAGCAATAACCGTTCATGAACCAACGCTGTCTTCTGCGATCGAAATAAGCACTCCTGAGTATGCTCTGGATATATATCAAAGTTCGATCAGAACAGTGTTAGGATGGCCTGATATTCCACCTGAAGTACCACCGCCAATACCAGAGCCCAAAAAATCTGATTATGTCACGGACAAACAATCATACCACGGAATTGAACCGTCATATAAAGATAATTTATTTAACATAAAAATATCAAAGTTGGCTGATTATTTAGATTTTACAGCAAGGATAATATGGAATGGCTTTTTACTTCTGAGAAATCTCTCACAGTAGGAAAAGGTACTAGGTTTGACTTAAATATACTTATTGAATATTTTAAAATTATTAATCAAGAACACAAAACACAAGAAAAACTACGCCAGGGTTTTCATGAACATCTTTTTGATATAACAAGTTCACGCGGTGAAATCATTAAACGGTAGAAATATTAAATCAGCTTGTATCCGACATGGAATATTTTCACCGGCGAGCAATCGAGGCAATTCGACCAACAATTAACCCCATCTTCGCCTACAACAACGATAAAGAGAATTTTATAATTGCATATTCGCTAACAGAAGATGAACTGCCGAATTTTAAATTTCCCGGGTATAACGCAGACGAACTAAAAAAATCTGTTAATGACCTCATTGATGAGTTCTTTCCTGACATACTCGCACAGTACAAAAAAAAACACTACCACCAGCAGCTATTCTCCGGCACAACAATGACCCCGAAGGGACAGGGCGACATGTATCCCCGGAAATCGTAAATATAACCCATGTGGTCGCGGTCAATCTTGTGTGTGATGTCATTGATGGCAGCTACAGCACAGACACGACAGTTTCAAATCAAGCCCAGCAAGGATTTGTTCTTTATTCATTCACACTAAAAGATATACCACCTGGATATCTGATTGTGCAAGAGCCGATCAATCCAGTCTATCTATGATGCCATAGTCCACTGTTATCAAGAATAAATTTCAAACTAACAGACCAATCAGGCCACCTTCTGGATTTAAGGAATGCAACATTACAATTTAATTTACTTGTGAAATCCTAAGGATTTTGTCTTAATACTTTTATCCTAAAATCTGCGATTAGATTTTCTCAGGTGGATGTTACATTTTGCACGATTCGGAAAGTAATTACTAGTCAAAATCGTGCACAAACGAAAATAAAAAAATCTTCAAGTGCACAAAAATATTTATTTTTTACTGACAGACCCTGATTTCTAATTAATCAAGCGAGTAATTATATAATGTACCAACACGTGAAGGTTTTCGTACACGACAAGCAAGTACTTGAAAACTACATCAAAAAAATATTTACACAGTTTCTAGTCGGCTCAGTTGACTTGGTTATTGATGTATACAGTAACGAGGAGTTTTTATTGACACAATCGCAGCTGGATAAACTACAGTGAGAACATATTTCTATGGTCACGTGTGATAAAGATCAGGTTCTAAATTACGCGCACTCTTGCATTAAATCTGATCGACTAAAGGAAATATTATCTAACTCATCAGATTGATGCAGGTCAGATTGATACAAGCAAAAAAAAATTAACTCATCAGATTGATACAAGTAAAAAAAAATATTATCTAACTCATCAGATTGATGCAGGTAAAAAATATTTTTTTTTTTACTTTCGATTTCATTTCCATGTACTTGACTTCATTTCCAAGTATCCTTGATGAAATCAAGGGGTCTACCTTTCGATCATTTCACAATCTGACATAAAAATTTTTAGTTGCCTTACGCGAGTATTATTTTTTTAAATTCGTATTCTTGAGATAATTGTGATCTAATTTCTTCAATTGCACGAGACAACAAAACAAATTCATTTATTTGTGCTTCTTCTACCGTAGCTAGCGACTGATACATAGCCGTTTGAATCTTTTTTTATAAATCTGTAATTAGATGACAAAATATACCGTCCTTTGCATTTAGCCTCATGTTTCAAAATCATAAATGATTTTTTCAGGATTTAATTCATCAGATACATTAATTCCGTTTTCTTCTAATTTTTTAATAGCAACAATTACATCACTGATATTTTCTTAATTCATATTATTATATATACCGATATTATATATTTAAAAGAAAAATATTTTAGACCATTATGTGAACTTCTAGGTTGTCTTATAACATCCTAGCAAGTCCAGAATGGCGTTTTTTTTTACACTGTTTACCGTGCCCCCTCTAGATTGTCTTATGACATTCTAGTAGGTTTGACGGTTATGGACATTTAACTTACACTAAGGACAGCACAGACAGATACGGGGTTATATTCTACACTCAACAGGTTTGCACACCTCCCCCAAAATCAATCCCGCGAGGTGCAAAATGTCACCGCGTCGTGGTGATAATGCGGAAGGTGTGCAACTTTGTTGGGTTTCAAAACCCCAGTATATAATTCAGACGCTATAGTATATAAACTGACTGATACTTGGAAATTCAAAAATAGCTCAAGCAATGGGCGTGGCTTAGTTTGCTGTTTTTGTATTTCTCTTTTCTTAAATCGCAGAAAAAATGCAGATGAACCAAGAAACCAAACGAATTCAGTAAAACAAGTTTATTGTCTGTGAAAAAAATATTATTTATTGTAAATAAATGATTACACCTGCCCGTGTTGACAGTCTTTGATAAAATCCTTGATAAAATTCAGGGAAAGTAATTGGAGATGTTTTACTTCCGTGTTGTAATCGTACAGGTAACACGGAGAATTGTTTACCTGTATACAATAGACGGTTATCACCTGTAAAGGTAATGACGTGGGTTGCGCGGGGAGGGAATTCCATAATTGACTTTTACACAGTCGCTGCAGAGTTATCTCCGTTATCTGCATCTACATAACGAAATAAAATCCAGCTATTAAACTTGTATGAAAATGATGATTTAATTATAGTTTCTGCAACACGTTGGACTGACATCGGGTGAATATCAAAATACTTGCCAGCTGCGGCCATTGACTGAAATATTTTCTCTTCACCAGTCGCTATATTTAAAGATTGAACCACCTTAGGCTTTCTGCCCCCCACTCCAGTCTGAAAACTTAGTTAAATAATCGCGCTCACATTTCAGTGCATCATTATTATTTTTTATCATAATATCTTTTAAGTTCCCTGTATCGCTTACCAACGCAACTTGCACATAACTGTGTTTTACCCCTGACTCCAACGCCACATCGCAGACATGGTATTGGTCCTAAACTCCCCCTTTGAATACTTTGTGAATGCTCCCCGCAGAATTCTTTTCTGCAGGATTTATTACATGGGGTTACAGATCCCACTTTAAACCACTTGCACTGATTGGTTTAAGGCATTATATATATATATATAATATTTTTTATTTAAATGTTTGTCTTAAATATAATATGGAGGAGTTTGAGAGATTATCTGCAATCAAGCCCTGGAAAACTTCCAGATTCGATCTTGACAGACTAACCCCTGACTCGCGGAAGCGAGCCCTGACTGTTTTGATTGATATTATCAGAGATGCCAAAAAAGAATTTCGTGATGATGGAGCATCTCACATGTGGTCTACGTTCAAGATTATACGCGACGCTGACGAAGTCAGCGTTGACTCTGTCATTGATGCTATAATGAACGATGCTCGAGCAAAAACGATCATCGATTACCTCAATCAGAAATATCTTTTCAGAATAAAGTTTATTGTGCAAACAGATTCCGATACGTGGATTATCCGTGACAAACGTGACCCTGTCCTTACTAATGGAAAAACCGCTGTGTTAAGTAAAGATTCCAAACCAGGAATGTTGACTGGGATTGACAGACCATATTACACTCAATCATATCCTGTGACTGCGGTTGTTTATGGAATTTATCAGCTAAATGATAGACCTAACATTAATGATCTTGCCCCGATGAGATTTTCAAAGCTGAATTGTGTAGCCAAGCGAGTAATGGAATATTTTACAAATGCGAAGTGTGGAAATGGTTTAACTGTTCTGCGACGTGAAAAAATAGCGAAGTGGGCTGAATCAGTTAAGGATACAGGAGCGTCAATAAATGATGTTGCTGAGTTATCAAGTAAATTAAAATTTCCAATGATAGTAAAAACATTAACGGGAGAGATCTTATATGAATCAGCGAATAAAGGAAAGGGGACACCAATTGAAATTATTGACCATAACGCTCATGCTTGGACCAGTGCAGAAACAATATTTCCACGAGATCGTGTTGTGAGATATTACTCGTCAGAGAACTCTTGGGGTGGAATGTTCGATGCTATCAGCTGGATAAGCAAAAATGACCCCGTGTCAGTGTGGTTGTTTAAAAGTTCCAAAGATGGCGAGTATGATCAATTTGTAAGACCTAACAGCGAATTATATCGTAAAGAATCTCTGCATGAAGAAATGAGAAAACTCACACTGAGATATTCAGAAAATACTGAGCAATTATTAACTAATTGTTTTACAGTTCCGTCAGTTGCTGCCCACGCCACGAGAGAGAGAAATTCATGGAGACCAACACGCACTGAGTTTCTCGAAGATGTTCAGTTAAGTTGTATCGAATATGGACATGGCGGTTTGTGGAATACCAAATATAACCACAAAGATGTCATTTCCGTGGACATGGTTGCATGTTATCTGGGAAGTTTTCTTGGGATGGGCAAGTGTAACAAATACTTTAAAAGATTTGGTTATCCTTGTCATGAAATGGTAAGAGTATCAATTAATGGTCCATTACCTGATTTTGAACAGACAGGATTTGCTCGTGTAGTGTTGTTTGAATTCGCTGAAAATCTTCATGTTATTTGTTATGTTTGGTTTGGCAGACACTTCTCGGAGAAACGTTGGGCACCAACAGTGTCATTACGATATATGCTTGACAGTAAAATATCGATATCGTTGGTTGTCAGTGAAGCAATTATATCATATCGGCTGCAGACTTCGGTTTGGTTACCAACACCGGAGCGTATCAGTCTCGATGAAGTCATCAAAGAATACAAGCAGGAGTGTCCAAATACTCCTATTGATGTCACTGTTAATGATGCTCCTAATATTTTTAAGATTAAACTTAGCAACAGTGAAAAAACAGCAAAGGATCTCGGCAGAAGAATAATCGGTAAATTCACTCAGGGTGGTGCATATGATCATAAATGGCATCACGGAAGATTGATTATGGATGATGTTGAATTAGATTTTATAATTGCTGATGCCGCTGCGAGAAATATATTTTGTAATTGGGAAGATGCTTACTTGTCTGATGGAACACGGTTGGGCACAATTGTTAGTGACATTAATGGAGAATCACATCAGTACACACATCTAAGATCTTCAATGTTTGCTTATGTTTCTATAAATTTGCTATCGATGATAAATAGATTTCCTGACACTGCAGTTAGAGTTGCTACAGATTCATTTTATACTTATAAAAGATATTCAGAATTACTGGCTCGTTTCACAAGCAATGATGAATCATGGAGTTCATGGAGAATAAAACAAGAAATGTTACATTGTTATTGTGAATCTGCTATGTTGCAGTTAAAGATAGTTATTATTGCAAATCAGAATTATCAGATTTGTCGTTGGCGCCGTCTGTGTATGATCCAGTATCCAGACATAAAACCGTTTATTTGAACGGGCCGGAAGGTTCTGGTAAGACAACTCGAGTTATCGAATTATTTCAACAGAATTCAGATAAGATTGTGCTAACACCAACACACAGACTTGCCAGGGAGATGAAACAATGAGGAGTTAATTCTTGTACTTATCACAGCTTTTTCAAATACAGCGGTGGTGTGTGGACTCCTGACCGAATGGGAAAGAAATATATTCCAAAAGTTATTATTTGGGATGAAGTGTGCACAGTGCCGTTATAAACATTAAAAACATTTCTTGTTTGGCTATTAACAAAAAATACTGCAGTGGTTATGTGCGGTGATCACGGTCAGCCACCTCCGTTTGTTGGACCATCTCCACACGATTGGTTGAAGAATTTTGTTGATTATTACTCGGAAATAACTGATGATTATAGATCTCTTGATGCAGAATTAAAGGAATTTAAAACATTAATCAGACTGCAACCGAATAAAATTCAATGTGAAATAATGTGCAAGGTGATTTCAGAAACTTCCTTGAATGACTTTTGGGAAACGTAGATACCAAACGATTTGATAGTGGCAAGTAGAAAGATAGTCAGAGACACACTTCAATAGCAGCTGTTTCAGTTACACAAGAAAATATTTCCAACACTGCTAGTGCCGTTGTGTTATAGACCAGCTGATTCGCGGTTATAGAATATCGACGTTGATATACCAGGACCCTACACAGAGTCAAGGAGGAAGCAGAATCTTGTGTTGAATGATACTGTCGCAGTTGATGTCAGTGTTGTTGAAGATGTGCTGCACGCTGACAAATCCCCGTGGACGCTAGGATACGCAATGACGACTCATTCATCTCAAGGACTGACTATTACTGATACAGTCGTTTGGACTGTTGATGATCGTATCGAATGGTCGAACTTAGTTTATCTTGCAGTGTCTCGAGTTAGAAAAATATCTCAGTTGCGGAGAATCATCATGGACTTGTTAGAAACCATTAATGATGACACTGACAACGATATAATAAGAAAAAAATTAGCCGGTTATAAACAAAGTGACAAAAAAAATAACCACGACTTTGATCTTGATGTTGAATTTATTAACGCGCTGAAACAACAGCAGAATAATCACTGTGCTAGCTGTAATTGTGTAATGTTGTGGCAGTATTCGAGTAAGCATCCAAGACAATTTACTGTAGATAGAAAAGTAACAATCGCAGTCATACACGAGAAAATACAATGTTGACCTGTCTTGAATGTAATCAACGTTGGGGTGCTAGTTAAGTGATTTGGGCGGTAACTGTGTGTCTTCGGGAATTACTTGTAATTGCTCGCGTGTAAATCCACGTTGAGGAGCAGTCAAATCCAGCCTGTAGATTGCTGGTCTACCAGTAGATCTAGTTATGTTAGATATTTTGTGTGTGGTAATACTCCAAATAGGATCGGTCGCTCTTTTTTTACCACCTTCAAGTTCACCTGGTTCATATAAATATCTCACAGTGACATTGCCCAGTATTGGTTGTGCTGAAAAATCACGTCGTTGTATGGGTATATTCTTTCTGGCAATTGCGTTAATAGGTTTCATGTTGGTTGTTCGAGTAATTTCATTATTTAATGCAGCTATCACAACTGGTAATCTTGCAACCCATTCACGAGATCTCTTGTCCTGATGAATTCCTTCGCGTATTAATATCCAAATAACCGCTCAGCAAGTGTTTGATTAAATCGTTCAACAATTGCCTGATCACGGTGAATTACAGTATGTCCTCGTCTGATGGTGACATTAAGTTGCTTCATCAGCGATGATACTGGACCCTGAAATTCTTTGCCAGGATCAACCTGTAGCAGTTATGGCCATCATACACCACCTCGTTGATAAATTCGTTCAAACGCAGAAGCAACCTCAGAGGCTGTTTTAGTTGTTAATGGTTCTGCATCTTTGTATCTACTTGCAACATCAACTACAGTTAGCGCGTACTTGTATGTCATTTGACGTCTTTGGATTTTAACGGTATCATGTGGTAGAAATAATAAATCAGCCTGGTGAACTTCATTAGGAACACTAACATCAAAGTGTGCAAAGTGAATTTGTTTAGGCGGTGGTTGGTAAATTTCAATATTGCCTGTTTGGATAACCACTTTTTAGCAGTAACACACGTAACTTTTGCTGCTTCAGTGAGTTTACTAATTGCTGTGCTACCCCTCCAGTATCCTCTTGGGGAATAATAAATCGATTCCATTTATAATTAATTACCCAGCACCTAGCGCTAATCTACCTTTCATTGCGGATTTTATTAACCAACTAGCTAACCTCTCCTTGAAAGATTTATCAGTGATGGCATTTAACGCGTGAATTAATTTCACATCTGCGAGATGCCTATCTTGTAGATTTTTACTTTTATAAGCTACATCATGAGCATGACACGCCTTATCAATAGCATTTATCGGATACTCACCTGGTTTTGGTTGATCTTGGTCATCAAGTCTGATTATCAAGTCTGTTTCCAGGGCCACAGTAAATATATCCTGGGAGGTGTTTTTCTCCTGGGTATTTAGCCCACGGAGTTCTAGGTAGTTTTGTTAATTTTGCTGCGATATCACCTCCGTGTGGCTTTTTTTTTTACTTGGCTTTATCTTTGGCTTTGGTTTATCACCTGATCTGGTAATAAATTTAAATTTCTTTGTACCGCATCATTCACACTTGCCCGTAACCGCAGATCTGTTATTGCGTGTTGTAATGGTTGTTAGATCACTTGTTGGCGTGCGCGCCCTGCATTTCACACAATATAAATCCATAATATTTTATATATTTCTACAACATGGAAATCACTGACTTTTCTGCAACAAGAAAACGAGAACCAGTTTTGCATCATGCTGTGCTACCAAATGATGTTCATATGATTATCATACGGCCATCTGGAAGCGGTAAGACACAGCTGTTACTTAACTTGATAATGAAGTGGATGAAGTGGGATAAGTTGTATTTGGTAGCACCATCAGTTGATGATCAACGATGCTATGATGTAATAAAAGATTTTAATGAAAGCGCAAAATTGTTAAATGAAAACGGTGATGATGTTGTTGAATTTATCACTGATATCAACGATGCGCCGAATGTTGATGATTTAGACAAATCTATTAACAATTTGGTCATATATAATGACGTAATGTTGGACAAACAATCAAACCCTGCTCGGATATTTTCTAGAAGCAGACACAAAAACACTGATATGATTTATGTAACTCAGCGGTATACACAAATACCAAAAGTGATCAGAGATAAATGCAATATCCTTGCTGTGTTTAATGGAGTTGATACTTACACATTACAAAATATTCATCAGACTTGGTGCAGCGGTGATATGGACATAAATAAGTTTAGAAACTTTTTTTCACGAGCGCAAGCTACTCCACATGGATTTATAACAATAAATCTACACGATCCTCGAACACGGTATCGAGTTGGTCTTGATAAAAAAATTTAATTCATAGCAGCAGGGGGGCGAGCCTCCAAATTATCACCGAATAATCGCGTATTTTCCTTCGAGGTTACAACAAAGAAAAAAACTTATCAGCAATAACTGGGTAAGACAATTTGTCATCGACCGAGTTGTTTTACGCTGGATATCGCATTTTTTTAAACAATGTTTGCAATCTCCCAGGAAGGCATATTTTGCGAAAATATGGGTGAACCATTTAGAGGTTGTTCGCCCTCCCTGCTGCTAGATGGCTTTGGTGGTGGTCATAATGGATATCAGACTGGCACCATTTAACACCAAAAGGACGTCTTAAGAAATCTTTTTGTGAAAACTGCACTTTCATATAGCTATCCATTTGGGATGAGTATTGAAAAGATTTTCACCATATCTGCCAAGCTGGCCATATTTAACATCAGGTTGGTACCATTATCAATGAGGACCAACTAAACAACATAAGAAGTCTTTCAATGAAAGCCTCATGATGATGTATCATCCATGTAGGAGCACTGATAACTAGGTTTATAAGATGGCTGCAATAGCAGCCATACCAGGCATTGGATTGGCACCTTTTTCATTTAAGACCAATGTGACATCATTAAATGTCTTTTAGTGAAAACATGCAGATATAAAACCATCAAGTGGAAAATATAACAAGATTTTCAAGACGGTTGCAGTGTCACCTATGTTGGGAGTCTGATTGGCACCATTTTCATTTAGGATGAACTAAGCATTATAAGAATTCTCTTTATGAAACCCCATGTTGATATGACCATCCATGAAGGAGCAGTGATATAAAAAATTCAAGACGGCCACCATGGCAGCCATAGTGGATGTCAGATCGGTACCACTTTTATTTATGATTGTTTAGACATCATAAGTCTTTAAGTTAAAAGCCCATGTTAATGTAACCATCCAATCAGGAGAAGTAACAATAACAAAATTTGTGAGATAGTCAGTATGGCAGCCATATCAGATGTCTGAACAGCACAATTTTAATATAGGACCAACTAAACCAGGGGATGAATTTGTGTGCAAACATTCAATACAATTCTCCAGATAGTTTAGGAGGAACAAATGGACAGATAGATGACATATGATGGACAACAACAGACTACCCACATGCTCTTGTGGTCTATGGCCAGTAGTCCTAACAAAAGTGTACATGATTGATGAACAGACAAGAAAAGCTAAAGCCCACTTTCAAAAGTCCAAACATAACCTGGTGCAGAAAGTTAACAGGGCATGGCGTGCTTTAGTTTTCTTCAAACACTTCCCATCTTTTCTTGGAACGTTTTTGCTCCCGGTTCTGTTCATTCATTATTTTAGTCCGTAACTGATGAAATGAACATTGCAGATTTGACAAGGTCAAGAAGGTTGTGAGTTCTTTCTTCCCTGAAAAATAATTAAAATTTTCATTATTAGTTCTTACTTTAGCAAACGAGATAGACAATAAATAAACACACCTACTTCATTAGACAATTTAGCTCATTAAGAAAAATGACTAAATAAAAACAATTTATACCACAAATTTGTATTGGTGATCTGACTATATATTGGGCAAGAAAAAAAAATCCAGTTACTTTATCATTCTTTACAACTAGCATTAAAATATACACCAGTTGTATGCCTGGTAGAGTTGTTACCATACAAAATGTTATTCTTTGGTATACTGTGGTATTTTTGAACATATCATTACATGTACCATGGTATAACAAATTTATATTTGTGACCAACAATTTTCTGGGGCCATTATGTTTCTTTTCTTACATTTCCACCTGTCACATAGCTGGAAAAATTATCTTACTCTGATTTAAAGCAAACTGACACCATATTATGTCCATTATAATATTTTAAAAATTTATTATCTTGAGGTAAAGAAAAATAAAATATCTTGGTTAAAAAAAATCAAAACCAATCCCCCACTATTAATTAAATGGTAAATACTTTATAGAAGAGGCATTTGCTATATGCATGTTAATTGATATATATGTCTGCTAAATACTACAGAAAGTGAATGATTAAGCTTTCGTTAGAGCTGACACAATGCGAAAGACACTGAATCCTACAATTTACTGTCTACACTACTGATATAATAAGGACACTTTGGGATGCTAACAGCGGGAGAAAAATGCTTATAAGAGAGCCTGTAAATGTTAAACACACTGACTTGACAAACAAAAAATATTTAGTGGACTTGAGAGAAAAAATCAGACAGAAAACAGATTATCTCCCAAAAATCGTAAGATGATTCTAGTCCTTACAGAGAAACACATGTAGTTTTGCAGTCATAGCACAGTAACATGTTCATTATTTATTGCCAAGGCAACCAAGTATTATCTAAGGATATACCATGGGCTGTGTATCTAGGGAGTGAGAAGTGTACATAAAATCTAAGATGTCAGAGCGCATACTTTTCACATAACCTACTCACTGAAGTTGTAGTGGCCATATGACTAAGTAAGTTTGGAGATAAAACAAGAGCCTACCAATTTCTAGCCAGGTAGATGACAACTTTATTCCCTATTGATTTTTAAGGGCTAGTGTTCCAGACTGAATTTTGAACATTGCGTACAATCAATTAGATGGCAATAGTACTCCGCTCTTTTCATTCATTCTTGGTGTACCAAATAACCAAGTAGTCTTAAATGCTTGTTGTTGCATATCACTTTCATCTCACCTCATTGTCAGTATAAGTTTCAGTTTGGATAACATGGGTACATTTCAAAGGTTGCCAGTAACTCCCAGGCATCAGTGGCTCTTACAAAGTTCTTTTGCCACCAAATATACTAGCCACCATGTATAACCTAAACTCACAAATCCAAACCAATATTTTCTTTCAACTTTTGTATGTTAAGTTAATTTCTCATAGCTTAGAGAATATAGTGACATCACTGGTTTGAATGTGACAAATAAAATGTCAATTAAAAAAATATAGAATATACATATAATAAAAGAAAAGTCTGCAACTATTAATAGTAATTGATGATAAAACAAAACCGATTTGATGCAAATTGTAACTCTAATATATATGAAAACAACAGAACTTACTTGGCAAAGTATTTCCTTGTGGCTGACATATCCATTGTTTGAAACTCTCTCTGATCACACGTGTCTTCTACGGTCCATCCGTAATTCTTCCTTCCTATAAAAGAAGCAACAAAATTTAATGTATTGGCAATTATTTATAGAAAATGAGGTTTTACAAGCCTCAAAGGTTAAATGATTATCACAATTGGTCTCTGACAGGGTTAGAGACAATATTAGTAATATTTAATGAATTCTGTCCTAAAACTTACAAAGTCAAACCTGATTACCAAGGTCACCCAATGGACCAGCAGAAACTGGTCTTTATGAATTTGCTACTAATATACAGCTAAAAATGCACTAATTTATGATCCAATAGGACCCTTTATGAAAGTGATCAACATAGCAGGTTTGACCAGCATTTTGTTAAAGTTATTTTTGTAAGTAAATTTTGAGAATGAAAGGGAAAATTACACCTTACATATGAAAATCATTTTCATTTGTCATTCAACTGGTTGCATCAAATGAACCAATGGCTGCATATCAACTCTGACACCCATAGTGCAAATTAGCATAAAAGCCTGCAATTATCTGTGATTTAGTGAATCAATCCACCTGTCATTGCTGAAGAGCCAGCTGGGTCCAATTTTATGCTGGCATCATCTGGGCTAGGTTGCAGCACTGGATCACTGGCAGGGTCTGCACATGAAGCTGCTGCAGTTATTACACATTCATTTGTTTTACCATCTCCACCTCAATAACAAGAAAAGAATTACTTGAGTATTTATATTCCATTATTATGGGAAAATGTAAATGGCCACATTATATATGAACATTTAAACTTTGTGCTGTGAAACAAAAATAAAATGCCACATTTTAATAAATTTTAGCAACAGATAATTACATGAGATTTATTCCTATCCAGGGTAATATGAGTGAAAATATGAAATGCATGCAAGCATATCTTTAATGATTTAACTTGATTAACATAAATGTCCTGAAAGCTTAACTCTACCAAAAAGTCATTCTTATGTAGCTCCAATGTATGAAAACTCGTCTTCATTGATTATGTCTGTAAAAGGAAAGTTGTCTTAAGCTGCAATCATGTTATTTTTCTTCAGATTTTCCAACATTCCTATTATAATTGTACTTTGAAATTTAGGTTATCAACAGCTGAAAATACTGAGAACAAAATAGGGCAGGATAATAGGTAAACAAGGATTAAAATAAAAAGAGGGAAGGTTCCACAAAAGAAATTTGAGACGCTGGTAAATAAGTGTTTCAGGAATATCCACCCAACAGACGGTAATAAAATGACAAAGCATTCTTCATACAAGTCACATCAAGTCTTATTATAATACAGATATACACCAATATACTTCAGACAGATCAGAAGATATTAACTGTCCCATATAAGTGTGCAGAGATTATAAATCAATTCTTTTTTGTGTGTGAATAACTTTTAAAATGCCAGTCAGAGCCCATTCTCTTAAAAGACACTTTATCATTATGATACAAGAGAAAATAAATTTCCATGCAGATTCCTCAAATGGTTAAGAAGCAAAGTGAAAGAGATGCTACCAGGATTTTATCTGAATGACGGATATCCCTTCTTTTCACCAAAATAACTTTCTTTCTAAATTCTTTTCTTGCTCTTATTTATAAAATTTATTTTAACCCTTAAAGTGCAAAATCCTCAATGCTGAATTGTTTCAGAATAGAAATGAACATCACACTCTACATTTAAATTACCTGTTAATTCTTTAAATGATTGGTATTCTGCCTACTCTATTATTAATTCTGAATCTTGCTGAATATGGAGTGTTATGTATGCCTGTATTATAGATATTATCATTTGTACGTATAATTCGTTAAAGTCATTTAGATAATGACAGTTTTAATGCTAATATACTCTGATCGTAGTTTGCAATTTAACGATGAGTCATAGTTGTGATTAGTTGGTGTTAAAACAGCTGATCATTTTACTGATAGAGTGAGTTCGATATGCCAAGATGACTCATTTTTAGCTCCCTCTCTTGTGTATTAGCATTCTATAAAAGAAAAAAATACTTAGAATTAACCACTCTCACAAAACAAAATCAATAATAAAGTTTATTACAATTAATAATAGTGTTTGAAAATTATTTTATTAAAAAATGTTTGCAAGAATATAATTGCATGAACATAAATTAACATTTTCCAATATAAACTAGAATCATGTCATTATAATGTTTCTGAAATAGTTTAACTACTCATCTGACCTAATATGGGTATATTATCTCTATACTGTCCTTTCCACTATAAACAGGTCCACAATAAAATCTGTTTCAATTGTTACACCATGTCCTTTAATGATGGCATTTTCACTGATGTAAACTTTTTAGATAATATGTGTTATGCTCCTTTTTTATGGAATCATCAAGTTGTCTATAGTTTTTGGCAAGGACTTTAAACCAAGCTGTAATTTATATGTTAACTTACCTTTATCAATATGGAGTAGATGTTTACCAACTTTTGTAACCTCCTGCAGGGGAAGTGGGTATTGGTATACACCCTCGTTTACACCTTTGCTGTGACCCATACGTTTATAAAAAAAAGTCTCTCTCGTGGGTTGGCACTTCAAGTGCTGCATAAAGTGTACTGATCCTGTGCCGCTGCTTTGAAGCTGTTAACGATTCTGGGTGGTCTACGGCTGCCCCATCACAGATACTTCTAATGGCATCCCAACCCTGCATGTAAAAGGTGGAGCCTTGTGTATTTGGAAATACATATACATTGGATTCCAGCACTCCAACTTCCTTACGTTTGGCTGGATCTGTAAGTATCTTAAGCCCCTTGATACAGTCTGTGGGTATTAACACTGGAACAAGGTGATTTCCCTTACCAGGCTAATATGCTACAAGCATTTCTTTAAATAGATCTTTTTCAAAAGGCTCCTTTTTTTCTAAAAGAGAAGAATCTATCCATCTTTTCTGCACTGCATCATCAACATTGCTCATTCTGAGTCTACATGGCTCACCACCCCTTCTAGCATTAAAAAGGTGTCAGCCTGGCACATACTGCATTCCTGAGCGAAACAAAATCTTTGGGTGCAATAATTTCAAAGTCTGATGTCAGATCTTTAATAACTGTCATAGTACGTTCCCTCACCTTTTGCACCTCTTCCTCATCTGCTTGTTGTTCTGGCATTCTAAGTTTCTCCTGCCTGCTTTGGTTTATTGCATAAGCTGCATCACCAAATATCAAATTCTGATTCAATTCAAGTAAATGGATAAACTTTTCAAACTCCTCTGCCTTTTCATCTTCTGCATCTGCAATGGCATTTCCCATTAAAATTCTTCCTGAGTTCTTTAAAAGATAAAACAGTGCATTTTTGGTACCATGCTTCAATTTGCTGTCATCAACAGTTACCATTTCAATAGCTTTTTCTAACACACTGAAATTTCTCCTGTCAAACATGTCCTTTGTTGAAACAGGACCAACTTAATTTTCCTTAAAAGAAAGAAATAAGTTTGCCAAAAGTCTCATATCGCACATTACTGACTTTCTGGTTTCCATGTTATTTTCCACTTTTCTTATATTCTTTTGGAAGAGCCTTTTTCCTATCAAAATGATTGTAGCATCACTCATACATAGTTTGCCGGCCTCATCCTGTTGAAAATGGCCAAGCACTTCTGTTGTAAATTTGTCTGTTTGTTCCCCTGACCCAAGAACATTGAGGGGAATAGATCCTGGTCTACATGCCCCATCTTTTACACAAGTTTCTTTGTGCCTATAATAAAATCGTCTTGCATAAAATCCCTTGCATTTTGAGCAACACACAAGATCTTTTGGACCTTTTCTTTCTGATTCAAAGACTGGCTTTTCTTTGCTCAACTCCTGTTGGTTTCTTTTGAAAATGCCTTCTTTCCTAAACTTTTCAAAGGCATGTTTTCTTTCATGAGACGACTTTTCAAGTTTTATGGCATCTGCAACTTCTGCAACATCTGAGTGTCTGCTGGCAATATGCCTGGCCAATTGCGTCTGTACTGTTGTACAAAACGGGCATTTACGTGAGGGCTTCTGATACTTTTGATCTGCAAGAGAATCCTATCTTAAAAGCAAATGCAAGTTTGTTTGATCCAACTTGTCCGATTTCAAGAGTTTTAAAATGGTTTTATAGTATACTGCCTCTGGCCAGGAAATCATAAAAATTATCTTGGCTCAGCTTGAGATTTTCTTGTCAACTGATGACTAGCTGTTGTAATGTCGTTTTTGGCCAGATAACAGGAAAATTTTAAGCTCAGCCTTGACTGTAACATTTGACGACACAAATGGACAGTTTTTCAACAGTTATGAATAACTCTTAATAAGTCTTGTTAGTTTTTTTATGCAATAAAACTTCATCCCGAAATGCACCCTCAGTGCTAGGTCAGGTGATAGTAAATCAGAATGTCACAATAATCATGAGTAACGTGCATGAAAAAATGTTTAATGCAAAAAAAAAGATACTTTCACATTTCTTTTAATCTAATGAAACAATACGAGTTAAAACCTGATATGGATTAAATATCTAGCCTGATTCTCATATTAGTTAAGCAGGGTCATACAAACTTGTACTAAAAAAAGAAACAGAGGATCAAGCTTCAGATGTAATAACGAAAGTGAACTCTATCATTTGAAAATATACTCAACCTTATTTTTAAGTTTTAAATTTAATGATTGAACATGGGGTAAGTGTAACAAATATATAAAATACACACTGGACAAATATTTATCAGAATCAATCAAAACTTACACAAGGTATTATTTGAAAATGATTACACGGATCCATAATTGCTAGACAAAACTATACCAAAATTATTTGAACTAATGAAAAATGTAGTTAACTCGTTAAAATGCTTAATTGTTAAGTTTATATCATTTAGGCAATGTTTCATTTGACCTATATCTAAAAGCAAAGGCAATTATATGATACACTATCACCTGAGTGAATATTGTGATTCATCATTGAAATCGAACCAACTCAAAGAAAAATGGTCACAATATACATGTATAATGGATACAAAGTGAATGAGATATACTCAATACAACTAATTGGCAGTTTGGTATCCATCTCTTGATGCCATTTTTACCTTTAACTTTGAAGTGTGACTGCATATGTATAGTGTTCCTGTGTTTGTTCACTGGTTGTGTTGTCACTCTTGTGACCTCGATGATGCTGGTATGGATTAAATCTTTCCTAGGGCTTTGGAAGACTCTGGTAATGTTGAAACTGTTGGTAGCTGGCGATCTGAGCATTGTCTTTCCTCTCAGTTGCTGGTTGTCCTTGAGAAAAATAAAGAAGACTACTGTATGAATTAAACACAATATGTAAAGTCATCAAGAGCCCTTTTCAATGTAAACAGAACATTACCTTTCTTTCAAAATGCTTGTATGATACTTTGAGATAAATTCCTGCATTATAATTCTTGGCCCTGTCATTTTGGATTTGTATAGTGAGGCTCTTTTGGTATTTATTATTAAAAATCATTTATGCTGTGGCTCCATGTATTTTATGATCTGTGGCAACAATGTTATTAATTATATGTATCAAAGAAAACTATGACTTTCTTGGACAAAGGCAACACCATATAGCCCTTCCACAGTGTTAATGTTATTACTTCTGGTTTGCCTGATAGAGTGGAAAAAAGCATAAATTTTATAGTATTTCATGAAAGATCAGCAACTTTTTAGCAATTCACAAACTGTTTCTAAATTTCATATTTACCTCTCTGTAATAGTTTCCCCAAAAATGGAATAGGTTCAGATGTTCTTGAATCTGATCCTGGGTCTCAAATTATTTAAAATAAGAGGTAATTTCTGGGTATAATGTGTTTTTTTTTAAAACAGTGCAACACAACACAACTTAAACATTTTGCATGCAAGCCACCAGAATCGATGATGTGGATATATATTAACTGCCTCTTATACACTATCATAAAATTAGTTTGAAACTGTAAATGAACCAGTACGCCTAACGGGAAATAATGGCAGACTACGTTAAGTCTGGGATGTACCAGTTTAGATTGTCTGTTTTCTTAAATCATCGGGCAAATATATATAGAAATCATTGAAACCAAAGCTTAGGTATTATTTTATTAAAGATTTAACTTTAAAATGCAATTTATGTAGGTCAGAAACATATGGGACATTGCTAAGTTGTGGAGTTCGCAAATTAAACCAGTCTAAACTACAAATGTTCTCATGTAAACCAGATGCCTCACACTGTAAAGGGAACAATCACAAACAATAACCAAAGTGTGACAAATGGATAAAGATAGCACTTTCTATACATATCATTGTTTTGAAGTATTACAAATTGTTGTCTCAAACAATGTTAGTATGTGTAACTCTCACCACTTTCACTGTCTGGCACATAGTCTTTATCTAAATCAAAGGATCTTGATCAATATCTGAAGTAAAACAAAGATAAAAATAAATGGTAAAATTGCCAGTTAGTAAATTGATTTCTTACATGATAGTTATACTCTCAACAGGTAAGTGGTTGTAAAGTCTGTCAAAGTAATCACTAAAAGAAAAAAGTTCTCACACACCTATAAGTATTTATGCTGACAATGTTGACAATCTTAAATATAACTGAGGGAAAAATTGATTTCTGGAACTTCTTTTTGTGAACCTTTTTACACCAAATGTTACTAATTACTGAGGGGCCCCAAGTGGCCGAGTAGTCGAAAGCACTCTCCATTATAGATCACTGCCATCTCACCTCTCTCTGCGTGGGTTCATGTCTCGGATTCAGCCAATGTGGGTATGTGAGAAAGCTTGCCAATCGCTTCTCGTAGGTCGGTGGTTCTTACCGGGTTCTTCCTCCACTATTAATACTGGCTGCCATGTATAGTCTACTGTGTGCTGAAAAATGGCGTTAAACCCTACAACAACAACTAGTTCTTGAGGCCAGTCTGCTCTCAAAAGTACTTATTAGTGCTGGAAGCTAATGGCAAAAGACTTGAACAAACTTATATTCACGAAGTTTGATTAAACTATGTAGTTTAGAACACAGAAAATGAAAATGGCCTGACAAACACTGGGACAGTGGCATACTGTTCCACTAGAATAAAAAATAGCCACTGATTATATGTCTTTTTCAAAGTGAAATGTGTAATATGCAAATAATGTACATTCATTTGTAAACAAAAGTGAAAACAAGTTTTTTATCTTTGAAAACTGCTATTTAAAAAAGAATTTAAAATAAGCTGCTTAGACTAAGCGTGACATTTTTTAACCTAAAATACTCAAACTATTATACAGTCCAAGAAGGACCAAGAGAGATCATAGCATAAATATCTGAGGGGATGATATGTGTAACTTTGCTGCAAAAAGTGCAAAACAAGAATATTGGGAAATTCCAAAGGTTTTAAATAAACTATATCCTGAAAGTAAAATAAAAGTGTTGAGAAAAAATAATTTCCAAAAGAGCATGCATATAGCCATGTAGAACCAAACTGGCAACTAAGTTTGGGTGAGAATGACAACTCTTTACTACACTCAGGCTGCAATAAACCCTTCGATGTTAAATACTAGTATCTCACTTTTGTTGCATGTATATAACAATATGAGGTTTATTGACTATCAATGAGGAACTATACACCAGCATACTATAATGAAATAAAAAACAATGTTTTCTCATAGTCCAAGTGTTGCTTAGTGATTTATAATAAACATTAAATCTGGAAAATCTATAAAAGTGCAATCAACCTAACCAAATTCATAGGCAATCATCTTTTGTAGTGCATGCTTGTTATTTAGGTACATTCCAAACTAGTTCATTTCAGAATTAAAACTAATCAAGTCAAAACTCATAAAATTAAACATTTCAAACTTTACAGTGGATTTTACAGATGATCATCTAGTAAATGTTACACTACAAATGATATGACATGCATTAAAATTTGATTCTAGAAAGGAATGCGCTTTTTTATAAAATATAAAAAAACAACTGCTGAAAGCATTCAAACACATAAAAGAAACAAAAACTTAAATCAGTCTTACATGATGAGATCAGTTATGGCTAAGGCTGTCATGTTTACAAAAGAATTTGCAAATGTTCACATGACCTATGAACAGAGAACAATTCAAAGTAATCCACTTGCATGGCACAGCGGTTATTTTTTGCCAAATGCAAGTTGTTTTCATTTGGGATATTGATAAGAAAACTAAATTCTTCTTAAAAGAATTTAAAAGTACATATTTTTCATAATATTCCAAATTACTTACTAACATTATTTATCTGTTCTGCTTAAAATTCGACAAAACATCAATCGCTACACATAAAAAGAAACTTCTTCACTGAGGAGGTATTCCATAACATGGATTGATTCCTTGCTCAGATGATCCCATAAAATACAATAATACAATAATGTTATGATTAAAGAATCAAACTTGCATTTATATAACCAGCAGAATTTAATGTGTCCTGGTTACATATATTTCCTGAAAAGTCAACTGTACATGTAGACAAAATGTTTATTATGCACTGTTGGAAAAAAAGTTTTGCCCATCACGATACTGGTCACTGCACTGGTTCTTCCATCACTGTAGAAAAACTTTGAAGAGGACAGATATTATTCAGATTTCCATTTGCTGCTGACATCAGCAATTGTGCAATACCTCCCAAATGGCAATTGTTTACCTTAACTTTCAGCTATTCTGAATAAGACTGGATACAAAGTTGTCACTTTGTCATGTGCTTCAATTATTGTTTAAATGCCAGCCATGTCCTGTAAAGATTTACATGGCTAACGTGAAATGATCTCATTTATACATGTAAACATGATGGCCTTAGTTCTGCAAGTTTTATAAAATACAAACCGACTCAAAAGCAGAAAATTAAAATAATGCAAGATTTTGTCTTGCTTATGACTTTGTTTTTTCAAGGTAATCTCCAGTACAAGTTGCAAATATTAATAGCAAACATTTTAATAATTTTAGCCAAACAGCTGCCCTGAACACAGGATATACCTATTTCAGTAGGGCTGAATAATTTGCATTTTAAAATGCTTTTTGAAAATTACACATTGGTATTACTTTTCATTTAGGAAAGATATTTATATATTCTTCTGTAATCAGTAAACATTTGCCAGAACACTAGGGAAACCTTTTATTCCAACTGTAATGAACACAGAATCAATTTCCTTTGTACATTTTCTAGCAATCATTTAAATGTGATAAGCATGATATTTATATAAATTTACAAATAGTAATGTCATATAAAATACAGAATTTGATGTCATACAAATCTTGTTAGATCTTTAAGTCTTCCAATTTTCATTAGTTAATGTCAGTTAATTTTGAAACAACTAATGTCGGGTAATTCATTTCCGTATGAATGAATCTAGTTTTGAATGGTATTGTGTAAAAAATATAAATGTAAAATAATCTACTGCTTAGACGTTAATGGAATCTTTGTCTTGCAATTTAGCAATGGTACTAAATATATAAACTGATAATGTGAGAATATAAAAACCAAAGAACTAATCTTGCTTGGATATATTCAACACTACAAACAGTAACAGATGTAACAGTTAACAGTTTCTGAATTCTCACTAAAGAGTAAGAAACATGAGTTTCCAAATGAGCAATGATCACCAGAAACTTTGAAGTTTACAGAATGTTTTTTAACACTCTTGATTTGCATGGAAAAGAGATTTCTTCCCATATGGTCACTTGAAGCATCCACCATCTAAAAATCATCTTTCTGATAAAACTAATGTAAGCTAAGCCATTTGAAACCATTTTATGCTATTCTTACAGATGAGTCATTACTATATCCAATTATCTTTTTAAGAACAAAAATGTCATGTCTAACGCATTTGCACTTTATCCCTCTATTATGCAGGATTATTTTGGAGTGAGGCATCAGGGTTATATGTGATGCATATTCATATGTGTATTAGCAAAGCAGCTAAAGGACATTTTTGTACACCAGACACAAAGAAGGACAAAACTATTAAGTCCAATGACTGAGAAATAACAGACACCAAAAAGATTTACAAAAATATACCATGGATCAGGTCAAGAAATGTACATTCCATGCAAGGTCAAACATGGGCAGGAAATTTCGAGATTGGCATAAAATTCATCTGATTATGGGACATGACATGACTTTTATGATATGTCCCAGATACGGTGAAAAATAATTTCAGAACTGATTAGTTATTTTGGTCAGTGGATCTCTGGGCAATATGGCAGGAGTTAATCCTGACATCCTCACTGTGAGCATTATAAAACTCAGTTCAGTTTTTTTTGTTTTATTATTTATGATCAAGTAAAATGTGAGCATGTTATCGTTTTTGTTGATTTAAGCACAACTGGAAGTTCTGTCCATTGTTTCTTGAAATAATAAAATTTTCTACAGATCTTACATATATTTCATGACATCAGACTCTACACATATACTGTTGTACAAGAAACTCACACAGGTATCAAAAGACATTTCCATTTTCTTTTTTAAACATCAGACATACATGCATGATAGCAGTCTCTATCATCATTTTGTTTTCAAATCTTGAAGAAATACTTAACACGAATATTTCAGAACTCACTCATAAATGTAGGTGATATTCCATAATTAATAATTTAAACAATCAAAACAATTGGAACAAAGATTTGTGTGTGTTTCTAGTCTTGTCTGGTGTGATTACAACTTAGCTATCAGTACTGCTGCTGTGCATATTTTGTTTTCAAAAATAACTGCACAATAAAATTCCAATGATGACCCATTCAATATGGCAGTGTTTACAGAATTCTCTTAAGTTTAGGTAGTTACTGTGAAAATGAGCATTTAACAATCAAATATAAAAATGTATTATACATGATTTCACTTTCCGCATCATAAATGTGCGAAAGACAAGAATGGTGATGCCAAGTTGATGTTCCTTCTGTAACAGAAATATATAAACCTAAATGTGAAGTTACCAGTGGGAAAGGCTTTCTTCATTTTTTCCTTAAATCAGTTGAAGACAACTATTATATAGTTATAATCTTATGATTGATAATGACATACCATAAATCAAGTAAAGACATGGTTTTCCTTTATTTTTAAAATGGGGGGGGGGGGGCGATACAAACAAATGGAACTTTGTGAATAATATTACTCAAAAAAACAAGTTTTCCTGTATACAAAGGTTTTCTTTGTATATTTAGAGTATTGTTTTATTTAATAATATATATAAACAAAGTATTTAAAATTGTTTTTAATCAAACTGAGACCCAGGTGGGCATATTATATCTCGCCTGCTCATGTGTTTTCACTGTGGATCACTTTACCAAAAATAATTTTACACATTGAAGATCTTGATATCACAAACCTATTTAGAAAATTTTGTCAAAACTTTATAAAAAGGCCATTCACTGACACAGAATACAAATTTTTTTTTCTTCAACTTACCTTTTTTCTCCAATGCATATTTTTCTCACCATAATCATACAATATTTCCTCTCCTTCTTCAATCTCTCTTATTGAAAAAAGACAGAGATAAAGTATGTCATTAAGACTAACAACTTCCATGTTGCTGTTTATCTTGGATTTGGTTGCATCATTTACCATTCTCACCATCCTGTTGTGTTCCGTGGCATCAATGCTAATGAAGAAATGGTTTACTGATTTCTTAAATGTGTTGCAACACAAATGACTTTGAAAAAAAAACAAAACATAAGCATGATTGTGACTAAAGCACAAGATTCAAGTTTAACACTCACACTCTTCTGTTCTTCATTTTCCAGTCTTGTACTGCAAATGATCTGTAAATCTCTATGTAAATATTTATGCAAGGAAATGTGCATAATTTCCAAAAGTGAAATATATCATGTTTCGGCAATAATGCATGTTACTTGGCTGTCAGATATGCTGATTAGCATGTAGTCTTTAAAATGTGGACATATTTACAGATATCTACAGTGCTCCATGGCACAACCATTGTATTTTCAGTTACAAATTTTTGGCAATATTTCCACTTACAACCAATCTGTACAAAAAATATGTCCATATGTCTATGTTTCATCTGTTATTTGCTGATATCCTTCTAACAACTTGTCATGTTTTAGTTTTCGTAACATGGCCAATCAGTTTTTATTGACACATATTAGCATGACAATAGTATGAAAATAAATGTTTCCCCAGATAAGTTAAAATCTTAATGAATCTGAAGTTGACTAAAACACTTTATCACACCATTTCAAAAATTACATAGATGTTTCTTGCTCAAGGCTGACTGTTCATTAAATGTTTGAGGTAAATAAATATGAACCAGGTGTAAACTTAGCTGCATATACATGTATCTACAAATGAAATATCACAAATGAAACTGTAACTAGTTAACTTTTTATAACAAAATTAATAGGTTACAGTGGAGATAAAACATAATTTGGATTTTAAAAACTGCCAGAAGCAGGACTTTGTAAGTTGATTTATTCAATGTTTTCAAATTAATATTACAACTAAAAATTGCAAATATTGGATGCAGAAAACAGTCATATTGAAAATGGATACCGTATTTACCGCATATATTGGGACACGATAAAATAATTATTTTTTTTCCTGTCCCAGAACTTATGGTGAAACATTTCTTCACTTTGGTCATATGTCCCAAGACTTAAGAAACAAAATAAATTTGTATTGCACTTGTGCTCTCCCCCCCCCCCACTCCACTGCACGTCGCAATAAAATAGATAAATAAAACGCTTAACTGATAATAAAAAGAAAGAAACTAACCTTGTGTTGTTATCTATTCCTTTTTTCAACATGAGCATTAAAGAATAAAACATTTCCACGAAATCCGTATAAGTAGCATAGGCTTCCATACTGTAGCGTGTATCAATTATGTCCGATACCACACACCATGTTGTTCCTTGACATGAACACTGAGAAACAACTGTGTGTGGTTGTGCTGAAAGGTTTGAACATGTTACACTGGTCAACAGTGAAATCATTACTGACTTGAAAAGGCCCTAATCTGTAGTATTTTGGTGTGCCGAACACGAATATAACCGTGAAAAATTTGTATTGGCTCTCGTTTTGAAGATATTCATATACCTCATTTTCTATGTTTCACTGTGTAAATTTCTCCAGTAGGACTGCAGCAACATCCGGAATAATGATGTAACATTGCATAATACCATCATGCTCACATCATCCACAGTTGATTGCATCATTTTCTGATGCAATGCAATACTAATGCCATGCGGCTGCTGAAGTAAGTTGACGTCAGCAGTGTACTATACATGTGTAGGCCTATTATACTAATGCCAGGCGGCTGCAGAAGCTGACGAAAGCAGTGTACTATATAAAGCCCAATCAGATAGGTTCAGCATTTAAAATATTTTAGACGTTGTGCGAGACAGTTCAAGCTACTGTTACATAAAACTTATTATTTTATCCATTTACGTACAATAAAGAACAGTAATGCCTCGAAAGTGTGTTAATACCGCGGACAATTTTTGCTATATTTGTGGGGAAGTGACATTTGCCAACCAGAAGAAAAGTATCAATTCTCAAGTGAAGAAGGCATATCATCTTTACTTCGGATGCAAGGTTGGTGACCAAGACAAGCCTTGGGCTCCGCATATATGCTGTGCTACATGTACAACACAGCTTTCACAGTGGTTGAATTGCAAAAGGTCATCAATGCCGTTTGCAGTCCCAATGGTGTGGAGAGAGCCAAGCAACCACCTAAATGACTGTTACTTCTGCTTGGTTCCTCCTCTTTCCGGCGGAATAACGAAGCGAAAGAAGTCGAGAATAGTCTACCCAAACATTCCGTCTGCATTGAGACCAGTTCCACATGGTGAGGGACTTCCTATTCCAGAACCTCCAGCAGAATATTCTCTTGATTCATCTGACGAAGACAAAGGTGAGTCGACCTGTTCTTCTCCTGGTCCATCAGCATGCAGTGATCCAGATTTTCACTGTGGTGCATCATCAACCCCACACAGAATAACACAGGAAGAACTAAATGACCTGATTCGTGATTTGGACTTATCAAAGAACAAGGCAGAATTGCTAGGATCAAGACTCCAACAATGGAATCTTCTAGAAGAAGATGTCACAATTACTGCATATCGAAAGCGCCACCAGCAATTGGAGCCTTTCTTCAGAAAGGAAAGTAATCTGATATTCTGTTCCGATATTGAGGGCCTCATGAATGCTTTAAAAATCACTCATGACCCACAAGAATGGAGACTATTTGTGGACTCTTCGAAACTGAGTCTCAAGGCTGTGCTTTTGCACAATGGAAACATTCTTCCATCTATTCCAGTAGCGTATGCTGTCCACATGAAAGAGACATACGATAACTTAAGGCAGCTACTGAATTCCATTGAGTATAACAAGTACAGCTGGCACCTCTGTGGTGATTTGAAGGTAGTTGCCCTTTTAATGGGACTGCAGCAAGGATATACAAAATACATGTGTTTCTTATGCGAGTGGGATAGCCGAGCAAGGGAAATGCACTACATGAGGAAGGAATGGACTCACAGGCAGAATGTAGCCATTGGAGAGAAGAATATCCAACACCCAGCTCTGATTGAGGCTCAGAAAATCTTGCTACCACCCCTTCACATCAAACTAGGTTTGATGAAGAACTTCGTGAAAGCCATTGACCGGACTTTGCCAGCATTCCGATACCTGCATGAAAAATTCCCTCGACTCAGCGAAGCAAAGATTAAAGAGGGAGTTTTTGTGGGTCCTCAGATTCGAGAGCTTTTCAAAGATGACCGGTTCAACAACTTGCTGGAAGGTGACGCGAAACAAGCATGGAATGCTTTTCGCCTAGTTTCTACAAACTTCCTCGGAAATGTTAGGGCAGAAAACTATAAGGAACTAGTAGAAGACATGTTGATGAAGTATAAGAAACTTGGCTGCAATATGTCTCTAAAGATTCACTTCCTTCATTCCCATTTGGATTTCTTTCCTAGCAACTGTGGTATTGTTAGTGATGAACACGGCGAACGTTTTCATCAAGATATCGCAACAATGGAACAAAGATACCAGGGAAAATGGTCCACTACAATGCTGGCTGACTACTGCTGGACACTCCTCAGAGATGCTCCCGAACAGCTGTACAAGAGACAGGCGAAGAAATCTAAGATGTAGTCAATGACTTGATTTTTTATAGGTAGGCTATTACAGTTGACCTTTTACTATTGGAATGCATTTCGTTATGTAAACATTAATTTCTTGCAGATTACAAAAAAACTAGAGCCAATTTTGCAATTTGACTGTCATATTCGTGTTCAGCACATAAAAATTGATAAGAATTGACTAATTTTATTTCAGTAACATGACTTTTGTAAAAATTTGTTGTCCAGTGTTATCCAACTGAAAACTGGAGCCAACAAAATCGCATACAAAAGGGAAATAGTCAACTGATATCTTGAAGACGCCATTCACGCATGACACGGTGTTGGGTGCAAAATAATCAAGATTGAATTATATCCAGGTCTACTGTATGACAATATCTCGGCAAATAAAAATCATCATCTGAAAACACATTCACTTGAGTGCAAGTGACAATCTTTTCACCAGCTAGGGTTACATAATTATCCTTACTATACCAAGCACATAGAAGCCCAGGTGGTGAATAAACACGACTGGCAGCAAGCAGTTAACTCCTTCTTTGAACCTACCGACAGGACATCAAAGATAAAAGGTTATTTTTATTACAAAGCAGGCGATCTCAGATGCCAACCTCGGTTACTTTATTTTGTAAAGGATATCAACACAAAGGTTATTTTATTGCAAAGCAAGCTGACATCGGAAGTTGACTATGGATTCTGTGAAGTGAGCCGATTTTTTTTTTTTTTTTTTGAATATACAAAGACGGCCGAGATATGGAAGCATACTTGGGTTCCTTTACAACTGTATTCATGGGAATTTTGAAAATAAATTGAAACAATGGAACAAATTTTAAAGTGACACAATATAGTGCTTTGTGCACAGATGTCGATGACCCAGCGTCACCCAGAATATTTGGAGAAAATAAAATCATGTGATGAATTCGTTAAGGCCAGAAGAGAACTATACTGTATGCCAGTATCTCGCAAATAAAAATCATTATTTGAAAACACATTCACTTTGAGTGCAAGTGACAATCTTTTCGCCAGCAAGGGTTACAAAAGTATCATTAATATTTACCCGCAGACATCAGTGCACCTTTGTATTAATTATTACTAAAGATGCCAAGCACATATAAGCCCTGGTGGTAAATAAACACAACTGGCAGCCAGCAGTAAACTTCTTTGAACTTACCGACAGGACATCAAAGACAAAGGTTATTTTTATTACAAAGCAAGCCGACGTTGGAAGCCGACTTTGGACTCGGAAGCCAAATTTTTTTAAAGGATATCAATACAAAGGTTATTTTATTGCAAAGCAAGCTGACCTCAGATGCCGACTACTGGATTCTTTTAAGTGTGCCAATTTATTTTTTTAGCTTTGGATATACAAAGACGGCCGAGATATGGAAGCTAACTTTGGTTCCTTTTCAACAGTATTCACAAAAAGTTTAACAATAAAGTTAAACAATGGAACAGTTTTAAAGTTGCACAATATAGTGCTTCGTACGCGAACATCGATGACCCAGCATCATCCAGAAGATTTGGAGAAAATAAAATCACGTGATGAATTCGTGAAGGCCAGAAGAGAAACAGGTCATTTTGCCGACAATATGATCATTAACATGGATGAAACTCTAGTGCACTTTGATCGCATTCCTGGATGGACTGACAATAAGATGGGCATCAAAAGTGTGAGAATTAGCAAGACTGGTGCAGATTTGAAAAAAATCTTCCTTTTGTTCTTGCAGTTTCCACTTCAGGTGGTGTGTTGCCTCTAGCAATTTTTCACGGTATGAGAAAGTTAAAAAAGTATTCAAGTACCAAAATAATAGACCGTACGTGTGCAGGAGAAGGGTTGTGTTGATGAGATGCTGCTGCAGTGGATTAAAGAGTTTTATCTCAAGTACAGTTTTATATTTAAAAAATAAAATTTCAGTTGGAGTGAATCTTCCGACATGTAATTTTTGAATGATTTAAAAGGTGTCCCACAACTTACGACTAAAAAAAACGATGTGTCCCAGAACATACAGTGCACAAAAAATTACTTTTAAAATTAATTTATGGTGTCCCAACAAATACGGTGTCCCAACATATGCGGTAAATACGGTAGTTCTAGAAATCAGAAAAGAACAGTGAGCAGTCGGTTATGTTCTCATCAGCAGCTATCATTTGGTTTGAAATGTGAGCAAGATGACATTGTGGGTCATCCTCTGGCAACAACTGCTTCAAACTTATAAACTGATGAATGAAATGGCTAAATTCTGAAGCTCTTCATTTTTAAAATTGGTGGGGGGATACAAACAAATAGGAGTTTGTGAATAATATTACTTTAAATCCTAAGTTTTCTTTTTCTGTACTCACCAGTAACTCTTTTCCTTGAATGAAAAATAAAACATACAACAACCCTCCCCTGCCTTGGCATGCTTTTGTTCCAAGTCTTTTACTTCATTCCTTCTCAACAGTGTGCCACAGTAATGCAAAAGGAAATCTCCTTTGTTAAATTTTCTTCCTGCCAGTACCCTATAGCCTAAAACTGGAAGAATTCAAAATATTGAGGTTCTAGAAAATACTTTAGGAAACTTTTTCACTAAAATTGTTATATTTCCTTGAACCAATTTAAATTCAGCTGTGACAAAATTTTCAGTAGAAACTGTATATCATAACATATTAAGGGTCAGGGATGGAAGTAGTCAGTTATCTAGGTATAATAATATCTGTAATGACTAGATCTCTGCCTCTTGAATCTGCTTCACACAAATACTTGACTGTGGTAAATATCACTTGACTGTAGTAAACTTGGATTACCCATTTACCAATGTTATCACCGGACTTGATGATAATCCCAGTAATTTAATATATAAGCAAAACTCACCAAACTGAATACATATTGGTCAGCAAAAATGAGGTCATCAACTGGTGCATTGTCATTTTGGTCCACCAAGCAAGTTGGTATATTTCTACAAATTTAGCAATATTTTCTAGAAACATTCACTGCAAATGTGACCTGTGGTCAAGGTTAATATTTAAAATAATGTTTAACACAGCATTCCCTCTACTAACTACCAAATAATAAACTTTTTGAGAAGAAATTTTCAATAATTTTTTATATCAAAACAGAGACTGTTGATGATAAGCTGTATAATATATCTTGTTAATCTCTGAGATCATGTGTTGCTGACAAGTTGGCTTATTGTAATGTTAGACTGGTCTTCATACCTTCCACTTAAAAATAATACAGATATGGAGTTAGTCAATGGACTAACCAGTCTGCAAGATATATCTATTCCAGAGAGTTTGGATTGACTAAACATATAGGTTTATGGCAATCACCTTAATAATCCATACTGCAACCACTAAATATTCTGGTCAGAACTCAATACATTTAACTCATGATCAGTTCAGTTTAGACTCAATTACATAATTGTCATCAAGTCATGGCTGAAAATCCCATAAATTTTCCCCAACTTTATCCATATTTCTGTTAGTTTGGGAACACTGAATAGCAAGATTTTAAAGGTGGCTGCTGTGATGGCCATTTTGGATGCCAAATGTTTACCATTTTTATATAGGACCAACCAGATGTAATAAGTTTTTCAGTGAACACTTCGTGCAGTGAAAACTCCATGTCAATCTTCAGTTCTGGAGAAGTAGTGACAAGATTTTCAAGATGGCTGCTACTACAGTTATGCTGAACATCAGCATACTTTCCATTTGGACCAACTAGACATCATATAAAGTTTGTTAGAAAAAAAACATCTTGATACAACCACCCAAGCATGACCAGTGATAACAAGATTCTCAAGATAGCCACTGTGGCAGCAATTCTGGATGTCTGAGAAGCATTATTTTATTTTAGGACCAACTAGATTATGGGATGGAATTAGCCTGTAAAGTTTCATGGCAATCTACCAAGAAGTTTATGAGAAGCAACATGTATGTGCTAAGAGACAAATGATGGACAACAGAACATTTCATTAGCTCTCCTGGTCTGACCACTAGAGATAAAAATTAATTTCCATGAGTCATAATCAAAATATGTATCAATTGCCCTAAAGATGAATCAAACAGCTTTATCACCAAGACTAAATGGAGTGAACATTCTCAGTTACAATTTCATGTATAATTTGTACTGGAACTTGTTCACATTATACAATTTATAGTTATCAAATGCACTGTAACAAAATTATTTTGCTCATGGCTGAATAAATATGCTGACAATTTTTAAATAAACAAAAGTTTAAAATCAAATTTTGTGTATTTTGTAATTCTGAATGCAATTCAATATTTTCTTTTGTGTTTTTGGTATATATGTATTATGCAGACAGACCACTTGTCTAGCTCTCCACTGCATTTTTCTTTCTCTAATCTTGCAAGGAATAACTACAATATCTTGTCTTCTCCCTAAGATATTTCTAAGACAGCAATCTTACATGTTTTTTTATTAATGTATCTGCTCCAAGGTCTTTAAGAACTTTTGAATTTGAAGCTACCTAATAAACGGGCCAAATATTCTTTACCATTGTAGTAGAAATAAAAAAGGGAGAAAAAACCCCGAATAGATTGAAAACGAAAACGTAATGGATAAACTAGGGTGGAAACTAAGAAAACAGTTACTAAATGCATTGACTAATCTAGAGTTAATAAAGTGTAATAGTAAAAGTACCCAACATGAAAATTCCTTTAAAAACATTCACTTGGAAAAAAAGCCAAGTCCTTAAATGATACTATTATATGTGAACTTCTATGAATTTATGGACATAGAATGAGAATATTATAAGTTTTATATTGATAACCTCAGGCAGCTAAGTTACACCTATATGTTCCATGGGGTTGTCAAATGTTACAAAGAAAGATGCCTCAAAATATAAATGAAATTACCAATGTAATCTGATATATATTTTAGAAAGAACCCATCTGGATCAAGACCACATTCAATCCAAAATCTGGCCTCTTCTTGTGGTGCACGGTGATTCTGAAAATATACAGATACAATTTATAACTTTTTGATTATATAATTACTTTAGAATTACAACCTAAAACGAATGCATGTAATGTCAAATGTCAGATGTGGTAAAGTGCACTTGCCCTCCCTTGCAAAAATGGTGTTAAACCCTACAACAACAACAACAAGAACAACCCTTCCCCTCCAAATATAAGCACACATGAGGATTCTAGGTTGGCACAAACAAATGAAATAACAAAGTCCAATTTTTGTCTTGTCTTTTTCTGAGAAAATCTGAGAAACTGTGATTACTGTCAAGTTACATTGTCATCATCAACTCTAACCTTTAGTTTTTTTGCAGCTCCAAATCACTCAAAACAGAGAAACATACAAAGTATTTTGTTTTGTAACCAACTTTTGCGATGACTGTTCATTAATATTAGAACCATCCTTACTTAGCCTAAACTTGTCGTGAAATAAAAGAATGCACACAAGTTAATTACATCTTGTAAAAGGGACATGATGCATAATGTCTGATTACATTCCATGGATACTGATAATGCCAGTACAGCTAACTCATCAAACTGTACATCCATTCCCCACAAAACATGAAGTAAATGACTCAAAATTTTCATCATGTTCTATTTGTAAGCTAAATCTCATAAATGCAATGACATTCAATAACCTAACTGAAAAATAAATGATTATCAAACTGAAATGAGGTGTTTATCTACAGGGTTTTTACACCTTTTTGATGTGACAAAATTCAAGGACTTATCCAATTTGTTCATGGACCTCGATGCCCATTACACTTTATGTATATTTATCAATGGGCATTTAAAGGATTGGTGAGAATATTGTAATTTCCTGACAAGGGGCTTCTTAATAATTGTACAATAGGCTTGAGACTTTATAACAGAGAATTAAAAAACAGCAAATCTTAGGAGAATAACAACACTATATTTCTAAGAAAAACAAATGAATTTAGATCTTTATATGAAGAACAAACAAACAAAAAACTATAGTTTACATAGCAAATACGGTATACTGGGTTCACGGTTCTTTAAATTCTTAACTCCAACTACACTACAAGTAAAACTATGGAAGATCAGAGTCTGCTTGTATGACAGTCACAAATCATCATACGAAGAACAAAATACAATGGAAGGATAGAAAGTAGACAAAGTAATATAGTCAAAATCTTTTGCTTTTGTGATGTGAGTAAGCTCTCACAGAAAAATATCCAGATAAATCTTCCTTATTCTCAATGCCACATACAGGGTTTATCCTTTGGCGGGTGTGAATGCAGCTTCCTGATTATTTGGTAGTGATCTGATTTTATGGACATTGCCAAAGCCCACCTTCTCTCTCTGACACACTTCACGAAAACATATCAGCCATCCTTGTATATTAGTGATTTGCATAATTTATGTATACTTGAAGTTGTCTGCAGCGGACAAATTGATTTCTGGATTAACTTCAATGCATATGATGCATTCTTGCAGCATCTTAAAATCATATGCTGCGAAAGTATGCCAAGTGTCGCCATGTCTAATTTTTTTATATCTGCTTTCACATGATCACTTGTCGAAATTTTACAGGTACATTTCCACATAGATGTGGTACATTGGGTAGAAAGCAGCCTTTCTGTTAACAGGCATACAGCCGTAACCTGCGCCCAAAGTTTGGTCGCGATGCCCAAAATGCCATTAATAGACTTCCAGAAGACTTCTGAAGTTTAGATCGTACACCGACAATCAGAAGCTTGGACGTACAATAAGGACAAATTGTGACCATTTTTGTGTATATTTTTCATTATCTTTTTGTTTCCAAGAGTCTGAACAGATGATTAACCATGATTTAAAATACAAAGATGTACTGCTGCCACAGAACAAGAATCGATGAAGAATGATCGTTGAAAAAGATTCACACACTTTTAATGCATTTTATCAGGTCTGCACGCAAATATAAATATCTGATTAGTCATATGTTGTAAACCACCCAATAGCAAACAGGTTTTTTTCCATTACATGATGTAAACGGTATGAAAAGAAACTTTCGTAAATTCATTTATCGATTAATTTTATATTTTTCAAGGACCGAGGTTTATTTTAAACTACTTTTCAAGGATGAATCGAAATTCAAGCACTTTTCAAGGTAACGTGGGAACAAACCCTGGTCTACTAACGATTCTCCATGACCTTTACTGCCCATGCAAACTGTGAATTGACAAAACAAACATTATCAATTACCCGGGTAACCATTAAAGGAAATTATGATTCAGAACTACTTTTCAACCATTATGAAAGTAACTAGCAGTATTTTTACTGCACTAAAGTTTAGTGACGGCTGGGGTTTTAGAGGTCCATTGCCAAAATCATACTGAAATAAGCATTAATTTTTATCCATGGATGCATACCATCATCTAGCTTGATCATGGCATGCATGAAGCTTGAGAAATAAATATCACGCACGATCTTTAAGCAAAGTCAATAAAATTGAACTTGGGTTATAGAGACCTCCTTTGGTGAAAAGGTCATAGAGCTTGTCGAAATTCATAATGTCACCATGTTCATGTCTCTAGGTAAAGGTCTGTATAAAAGTGTACAAAATACTTGAGTTGGGCAAAATTAATAAAAACTATGCAACTATTGTACAGGTACCAAGTTAGCCCTCTTAACCAGCTGCATGGAGGGAAGAGGTCCTACGAAATTCTAAACTAATGCCAAGGATGCAGGAAGAAATAGTTATTTATCACTGAGGCTGTAACTATATATGCTTTCACTGGTGAGGATAACAACACTGATGGTTTTAGAATAGCTCTTTTCTACTTCATATGGTGAGCTAAAGAAAGTGCTGACTTAACAGCACCAATTAAACCTTCCACTCTTGCAAGCAGTGGTGGATGCTCTAATATTTGCAATATTTAAATAAAGACTATAATTTAATTACTTTGGTATCTATATTATAAACTATTACTTAATCATTTTAGCATCTCTGTATAATTTAGACCATTATCAGCCAAAGATGCAGTACAATGTAATAAACTCCTATTTATGAAAACATACCAGAGTCACTTGATTGTACTGCGGACTTCTTCGTAACTGAAAAAGAAAATGAGTTACTGAGAAGCATGTTAATAACATATTATTTCTCTCTGAGATTACTAACTTTGCACAGTAATCAATCTCAGTACTTTAATATTCCACTATAACACTCTTACAATGTGTGTATAAAGGACATGAACCGGTAGGGTTTTTTGGCAGATTGAAGGAAAAAAATCTTAATCATTAATTTGGAGAATCTAAATAAACATAAACGTCATCAATTACCAAATGACAACTATCAAAACCTGTAATAAAACATGTGCTAAAAACAGCTCTTTCCAGAATTAATTACTCCGACAGTTAATTTTAAAATCTCGGATGAATGGCTACATGGACAATTAATACTTCTGTAATCATATCTACTTCAATGAGTGCCAACATGTTCTCTGCTGAGTGCACAGTGTTACCAGCAGAAAATTACAAAGTTACCTTATAAATGCATCACCATGTGCTGTTAATTGACACTGACCTTCTTGAACTTTGCGCACTATATATTGCTACTTACAATAATATAAAAAAACAAACTGAGACGATACGGTCGATATTTACAAAGAATTTTATTTAGTTCTTTGTAATGAAAATAAAAAAGGTCTAGCACAAGGTAAAAAGCAGCCTGTTGCAAAAAAGCAGTCTGTCACAGAAAATAAAATGGCATGGAATTGCATGCACAATCACAGAATGGCCTGGATGAAACACAAGCCTTGTATGCAAAATCTGGTCCAACTTTAAAAATGTTAATGGGAAGACTGCTCATTTTGTGACTGCATCATAATACGCAAGTGATTAAAACTAAACAGAAAAATATCATTATGAAAACTGAGTTGGCCAATTTTGCACGCAAGTCAAATAAAATTTATGAAATGGAGAAAAGTCAGTCCACATGGGTTACTAGAATGTTTCCTGACTTTTCATTGATAAAACATTTATCAAACATGACAGATGCATGCACATCAGTTATTTCACCAGGAAACGACATGTTTTCAAAACACATAAAGGTTAAATTAAAATGATGTACACATGTTTATATAGCATTCCTGATCCATGTTCCCAAGTTATTCAATGATTTAATATCAAAACTAATTTGTCTATGAATGAAAAAAAAAATAATCCAAGTTATGTATATTTATTCCAAATGTCAAACACAAAACGTGGTTTTAAATTCAGCTGTGGAAATTATGAAGATTGAAAAATTGGCACACTGAGAGTAGATTTTATTCAAATAAAAAGATGACACCTATTAATGCAGCAATTTAATAATAAAAAAATAGCATCACTTATAATGAAATACATTCCAATTACAAACGACTTCATTATTATTGGAGAAATAGTTCAAATATACACATTTCACAAAGCAAAACCCACTGGAGTTATCCTTTATTAATAAAACTGTTCTTTTTTTTTTGCTGTGAGTAAATTTGTGTAAATATAAAGCAAATCATGTGTAACTTGCAATTTTCATTCCATGTTCCTTGTCACATGGTCCAGAAAATATTACGACAATGATCACTACTACCATGATTACTATGATAAAAATAGAAACTATAACGCCACCGACTCCACTTCGTCATATCACCCCCTGTAAGCTTAGTAGATCTAAAGAAAACTAGCAATATGGAAGATTTACCTCCTGATTCACCAATATCAAACCATGCAAATGAAATCTTTCATTCACTATTGAAGCAATCCTTTGTTTCTTATGATCTTTCTTTTGGGAAATCTTACTATGGGCCTATCTGAATCGGATTCAGCAATTTCTGATCTTTGTAGACAAACCAACTTGGGTTTAGCTGGGAGCTGAAAATGTTATACTTTTAGTGAGGTGCTGTATCCATTATTCAGAATCATCATAAAACAAATGTTGCACACCCTGAGCTGGTGACAGAAATTACTGACATAAATACAATACATACTCTGGGGTCATGCTACCAGGCTATGTGGGTAACTTAGTAACCCAAAAATGTAAAGTTTTGCTTTTTTCTATTAGGAAAGCAAAAATAACTTCACCCTGTAATGTTTTTTTTTTAGATCTACACCTATATGTGTGTGTTTGTGTGTGCATGCTTTGGAATTTTAATGAAGCTTTAACAGTGTTTCAGCAATATCACTACAATGTCTGCATTGTGACAGTCTATTGTGATTTATAGCACTGGGAATCATACCAGACAAGTTGCATGATGTCCCCACCCAATCACATTATCCTGACACCAGGCCAACCAGTCCTAAAACTAACCTGTTAATGCTGAGTGCCAAGCGAGGCAGCTGCTAGTAGCATTTTTATAAGTCTATGGTATCACTCGGCTGGGGTTCAAACCTGTGACCTCCTGCAACACCTACATGTAGTGACAGTAGTTTGTGGCTTTTCTGATGCTCCTGCAAACCAGCCAAGTAGTCAGTGTCAAGTCCCAGGCAAAATGGGTTGAATATTGCTTAGCAGGTGTTCATATCTATTACAATGGCTCATCAAATTTCTTTTTCACCCACCATCCCCATTTTCACTTGTCCAAAATTTCAGTCTAGTGCCTAAATTTGAAGATGGAGGCTTAATCACAAAACACAAAAACAATGTACAACATATTTATTTCTTCCAATGGCTTAACTTTTTATCGTCAGGGTACCTTGAGATAACTAATTGTTGCTCCTATATGGTTGCATCTGTACTCTCATCAGCATAAATTTACTCAAACTTAAGACTTTCCCAAACTTTTTCTCTCAAGACTTTATCAAGTGATGGCAGAGGTTCTTGCCCAAAGTCTGTTCTTATATTCAGTATCAAGTTTGTCATTGTTCTGGGTTTGGATGTAGACTGTGCTAAAGAATGCTCTTTGTTATTTAAATTTAAAATGGCCTTTCAAAGTATAATGTTAGAAACTCTAACTAACAGGGATTTTCTGCACATCAAATGTCATGCAATTAAAGTGTTGTGCTGGCTTTATGAGGTTCAAAACAGTCCCAAGAGTTGCTTGATTATATCATGAATTTGTCAGTTCCATTGTCAAATACACCTGCTGAATTTCCAAACAATGCCAGATATTGTTTGTAATATATAGCTGCAAAACATCTTTCCTTCAGAGCCAGTGAATTCAAGCCATGGATAATTATCAGCCCGATGTGGCTGAAATTTCTCAATCTCTTAGTTGTTACATATATGATATTTTGCTTTTGCTGCCAGAGTCTGGATTAGGTCTCCTTGGAGAAATTGTTACCTCAAGACTGGATGGCATCCTTACATTTTATTATCTAATTTTACATGAATTTTCCTGCTCTGAATTTCCAGATAAAATACTTTGTGAAAATAATAAAGCAAACTAATTTTAGAATTAAAAAATATCACCTCATATGCCAACTACTAAATAAGATATATTTTCTTGCTGTTTAAATCCAAACACTGACTTCTCCTTAATTAACAAAATAACATCCAACACAACAATGCACATTTAAAAGTAATCCTCTAGAAGATCAATTAAAATAAATTAAGTACTCATCACTATAAAAACAATCAGTTCCTAAAGGGTACAGACAATTATCTCAATCAAATACCTTTAAATAACTTTTTTATTTTACTGACTCAGTCAATTTAAATCAAAGAGTGATCTACCATGTCATATCTATGTTGAGGAAGCACAAGACATATAAAACACTAGCACTGAATATAAACAAGATGGCCGCTATCGCTTAACCGGCTTGAAGCAGCTGTTCGTTTTTTAGTGCCGTTTTCATGATATTTGTCCTTGTTGCCTGTTTTCATCTTCGTGATTGTGTTCATTATGTATTGGCTGTTAAATTCGTATGTGTTTCTTCATCTCCTTGTTTTGGAAACGAGAATAATTAGACTTTTTTTTCAGCTGTCTTGCTCCACTGTTTTTGAACAAACTGCCATCATGTGATACTCGCCAGTCAACCCGTTTATGCTACGATGGACCCTCATTAATTGCTTTAAATGTTCACTCATTGGCTCTCCACACTACATTGTGCTCTAGACTAAACAAACTGGGACTACAATTATCATTACCTAAATGTAAACAGAAGCGAAAAAAGAAACGTTGTTTCAAAGCTGGCCGGCGTAGAACAGGAAGAATTCCAGTTATCTCCCTTATTTCGGCACAACCATTTAAAAAAATTCGACCGTTAATTTAGATAACCTAATTCAAATCCCAATTAATTCGTCAACCTTTGTGTCAACTATCCAAGAAATACCTCTGCACATTGCCTTATTCAATGCCCAGTCAGTAGGATCGCCGGAAAAGCGCACAGAAATAGTTAATTTTATCAACGACCAAAATGTTGACATCTTTTTCGTGACAGAAACATGGCTAAAAACATCAGGCAATGAGCCCAAGTGTGCGGATCTAACACCCACTGGTTACTCCATCAAATCGTTCCCCCGTAATTCTCGCAGAAATTGCTGTCATCACAAAGAACTCCATGATAAAACATCTTAACTATACCACAACATTCAGTTTCGACCACACATCGTTTGAACTAGTCCAAACCACACTCACACTGGAGCAAAGGTCAGTCCATTTTTTCTGCCTATACCGCCCTCCTCCTAGTAGAAAAAATAAGCTGGCTGACTCTCTCTTTTTTGAGCAGTTTCCGAATCTCCTGGACTAAGGAAATTCGATAGGTGGCAACCTGATTATTCTTGGAGATTTCAACTGTCACTTTGACTGTCCCGGAAACTCAAATACATCAAAACTCATAGATTATATTAATGTTTTCAACCTCAAACAGTCAGTTAACCAACCCACCCATAAACATGGTCACATTTTGGACTGGATTCTTCATAGACCTGATGATAACATTTTACGATCCTCCCTGGTATCCCATGACCTTGCATCAGATCACCTCTGCATTATATGCCATCTTGACGTATCAGTCCCTAACCCTCCATCTTTATCTGCTACTAAGAGAAACCTCCGTATGATAAATAAAACCAAACTAATGCACGACATCCAAGCTAACCTAACAACTTGCTTACCTCCTACCGCAGAACAACTCGATAACTGTGCGTTCATTACTTGACAAACATGTCCCAGCTACCAAGTGCAGAGTATCAATTCAAACGTGTTCTCCATGGTATAGCAGTGTTAGGGACCAGCTTCGCACTGCTAAAAGAGACCGCCGTAAAGCTGAGAGGCTCTGGCTTTCCACCAGACTCACTATTCATAAGCAAATCTATGAAGTCGCTAAGAAGAATGTCACAAATATAGTCCATGCAGCGAAATCAGCCCACTACACTACTAAGATCATGGAAAGTTCCAGCTGCAAAGAGCTCTTCGAGATTACTAACAAGCTAATGTCAAGGAACAAATCAACACCGCTTCCAACTACCTTCTCTCCAGTCGACCTTCCGGACATGTTTGCAAATTTCTTCTATGACAAAGTACAAACCATTAGAGATAAGCTGGACACCACAATTTCAATTGACTCGTCGTCACCATACAGTTGGGATACAGAATTTGAGCGGCAACCATTAGCAGCATTTGAACCGGTCTCTATGGATTTCGTACATACAGTCCTGATGAAGAGTGCACCAAAGTCATGTGAACTTGATCCAATTCCAACATCACTGCTGCTTGAGTGCTTAGAACCAGTATTGCCTTCACTAACTGATGTTATTAATACCTTTCTCTCATCCGAGGAATTCCCATCATTTTTCAAATCTGCCATTGTAAAGCCTCTGCTGAAGAAACCAACACTAGACCATAATGATTTAAAGAACTACCGCCCAGTTTCTAATCTCCCATTCATATAAAAAAATCTTAGAAAAGGTTGTTCTATCCCAGCTTGTATCTCATCTAAATTCAAACAATCTTTTTAGCAATGTACAATCTGCATATCGCCCTTGCCACACTACTGAAAGTACTCTTCTAAAAGTAGTTAATGACATTCTCTCTGCGTTGGATCGCGGAAAGATTACAGTCCTCTCACTCCTTGATTTGTCTGCAGCATTTGACACAATAGACCATGATATATTACTTCCGTGTCTCCAGCATGTATTTGGCATTCATGATACAGCCTTACTGTGGTTCAAGTCCTACTTGGTCAACAGGACACAAATTGTATCTGCAAATGGAATACACTCCAGCCCAGTTGATCTATGTTGTGGTGTTCCACAGGGGTCTGTTCTTGGACCTGTTCTCTTCATTCTGTACACTCAGTCGCTCTCAAGTGTCAAAGATCATCATCCAGTGTGTCACCAATTGTACGCTGATGACACCCAAATATACAAATGTAGCCACTCAACATAAGTTGATGCTACCATCCAAGGTGTAGAGAGGTGCATTTCTGATGTGAAATCATGGATGACTTGTAACAAGCTGCAGATGAATGATGATAAAACTGAGGCTATTCTGATCACAACAAAAAGACTTTCTCATTCGCATCCTTTACCTCAAACAATAAATATCAGCAACGCCAACATTAAATTCACACAATCAGTACAAAACCTAGGTGTTACTCTGGACAGTACTCTCACATTGCACCAACATGTCATGAACATATGCAAGGTTGCATATATTGAGCTAAGACGCATCAGCTCAATTCGCAAATATCTTTCAGTTGATGCCACTAAAACACAGGTGTGTTCATTAGTACTTTCAAGACTGGACTATTGTAAGTCAATTCTGTCCGGTTCATCTCAATATCTACTCCAGAAACTTCAGAAAGTTCAAAACACAGCTGCTCGGATCATACTTAGAGTACCACGATCAGAGCACACCTTCCCACTGATCTGTACACTACACTGGCTATCCATTCGATCCAGAATCAAACACAAAAAATTTGTTCTCTGTGCTACATTTCACTGTCGGACTCTAGTTCAACATACCTATCTGACCTCACCCATGTGTACACACCAGCAAGATACTTATGCTCCTCTTCTGACAATCGTATACTCATTATTCCCACTATGAAAACAAAGTCATATGGACAGTGTTCTTTGGCATACCAGGACCCAGCAACGTGGAATGAATTGCCCACTGAACTTAGACACAGTGATCACATTCAAGAAGGCTCTCATAACTCACATATTTCGACTGCAAGAACAAACTTAAAGACCTAATAATGTTTCCTACCTGAAAGATTCTCAGCATGTTTTTTATTTTTTAATGTTTTTCTAATTTCATGTTGTTTGTTTTTGTAATAATATTATTGTTTCTTATCTTATAGGTGTTGTCTAATGTTGTAAAGCACTTAGAGCTTCTAAAGATTAGGTGCTATACAAAGTCCTCATTATTATTATTAATCAAGTAATCATACCAGGTTTGTTTTGTTTGAAATTTTGTACTGGCAGATAATCTGAGTCCAATTTGCAGTCAAGCTGTAATAGAACCTGCACACAAGGATAGCTCTCAATGACCTATTATTGTAGTATCACAGGATATAAACGAATAAATGTAGAGGTTAGACTCAATAATTCAAAATGCTCTAATTAAAGTATCACAAATTTTGTGCTTGCCCAACTTGTGATGAAATGGGAAGAAAATACTTGTCCCGGACAGCACTTTGGACCATTTTCTTTGACTTTGAAAACGAATAGTTTGGGACGTTGGAATATGGGATTTGATCACCCCTGATTGCACTCACAAAACAAACTCTTGCACATTCACAAGCATGGGTTTTAATAGCTAACTTAACACACCCAACAAGATATTGATTCCCCATATCCAGAAGTTATCATTTGTTTCTAAAGTAATTCATCCAATTGTAAATAGTTTTTGTTTTGAGAATATCATTGATGAAAACACACTTTAAATGTATGTTTTGAATATTCAAACTCACATGTACCAAATATACTAACTTATAAGTTGATTCAACTATAGATCAAACCCCCAACCCACCCCCCGATGCAAAGAGAATTTTTCTATGACCTTCCCATATATTCAGGTGTATTTTTGGAAGTCATATCCATCTGCAATGGTGTCATGTGGTCAGAGAGAGGGAGCTGCACTGAGGGAAAAACAAACAAGTCAAATTTGATAGACATATAGATAGGACAAATAAAAACAAAGATCATTCAGAATACATTTGTATTATTGTGTTGAATATGTACAAATAAACTGACAAATTATAATGAAATCCTTAATGATGAACATTTTTAATCCATGATTTATATAATAAATCCATGCACTGAATTGTATGTCATATAGGTGAAGAAAAAAAAATCTTAAGTAAAAAACAAAAATGTTTTTCTGTTTGATGTCCATTCCTGTTTTTTTTTAACAACCCTATCACTTTTTCCCCCAGGATAAGTAAATAGGCAATTTTTAAAAAAGGACTAAAATTGATTTGTGCATCTGAGCTGGTTTAGACAAGTACTCAAAGTAACTGACCTTACACGAGATGATAGATTGCTCTGCCTACCAAAACGTGACATGATGACACATTAATCTCCGACAAACATGCAGTATTTGGCAAAGAAATATGTTTCAGTTTAAGTGATATGTTTATTAAAAGTCATTGGTATTTTTCTTAAAAAAGTAAAATTACAAAGTAACATAAATTATACTGCAGTAGATGATATTTATAGTTCAAGTCCAAATAGTAACAACCTACATATTTTATTTCAGTAAATAAAGCTGCTTGAGAACTTACATCAAAGGAAATTCACTCCAAAAGATGCTAATGTATTTAGTATATAATCTTATCCTTATTAATTTTATCTGGCTTAAGTTTATGCTGCCTTGAAAGTAACTTACAAATTAATGACAAAATCATAAATACTGTTTAGAAATATACTGTAATACATAATAATTGTCAAGTCCTTCTATTTTGTCAGATGGAATTTTGATTAATGATGTCTGTTGATGTAAACATGTAAATGCATGCTAATTACATCATAAGATAATTATCAGAATACACTGTCTTTGCATTTCTTTACTGTTAATTACATTTGTGTACCCCAACCCTCTTTCAGCCCAGTGAGAAAGTAGAGTGGCTCAAGTGTCTGAAAGATTGAGATAGTGAATCATTATTTTTGGCACAAGTCAACATTCATGTGTAAATTTTTAAACTTTAAAATAATACTTTCTGGGGCTGAGTGCTTCCTATACAAGAAAAATAAAACGACTCAAACTTAAGGGGTTACCCAGCCATATTCTATAAGCATTTATTTTTACATACATTTTTAAATTTACATTTCTTCTTGTTCTTCAAGCTATTGATGGGACATGCTTTTCTTCATACTTTTATGCAAACATAGTGTAATTGCCATCAATTGTGTTTATATTCAACTGATCATACACACAACCACGTCTTTATCCATCAAAGTTTCAGGAAAGGAATAAATCTAATTGCTAAATTAAGACGATCTGCATCTTGACTGTCAGGATTACACAGTTCCCATTGACTGCTTAACACTGTTATCAACAGAGAAATCAACAAATCATTGGAAATTTGTAAATACTTATCATAAACAATTCATTATTGACACAAGAAGCTCGTCGGAGGAAAATGGCAGTATCAATGCCTTGAGGTGTGTCAAATTTACTCTCGCTGACTGGTTAATTGATCTGCGTGACTGACAAGTGGCGATAGATCAATTGGTGATGGTGTGTGGAACATACTACAGTGGAATTGCATTCTACTGTCAGTCACCAATTCATAAACTTAGCAGGATTTCACTTGCATATTACGCAGGCCAGATTATGGCCATGTCAAACATTAGTGTGGGAAAATTGTCTCGCATTCCTTAAAGGTATGATAGTAAGCCAAACTTCAAATACACATACAAAGCTGAATGCCTGAGCCAAACATCGGTACCTAATTTATTGTGCTACATGAAATGTAGCTTGAACTTTCGCTGTTTATTCTTATATAGTTTGCCCGAGAAAGGAGAGAAGTGTCCTCCCTTGTAGTTATTATATAGTACATGTACAATGGGTAAATTGTAAGCAACAATACGAGCTCTTGTGACATTTAGACCACACCCACCCACCTTAAAATTCAATTCATATTACCAATAGCCCTTATATAAATGCAGAGTTTACTAGATTCTGCATGAGGGCAATTTGAAAACTGGACAATAAGCAAATAAATTATTCATGTAAATTACTGACTCCCCTTCATATTAAAAATATCCTTGCTTAAGGACACAAAATTAGTACCACCATGTCAGCCAATTCTGCGCAACAGGTAATTCTGAACGATTCTTGAAAACACTGGATCACGTGTTGTTTTTGTCCGAATATCAAGAAAGAACGATCGTCCTTTTATTAAGAAAGTTATATTTATAAAGTGTACAAAAATATCCCAATTTCTACCCTAATTGCATATGAAAATATGATTTCTAAATGTCAACATGAAGACTCACTCCACGACTGTCTTGAACTTGTAACCCATATAATCCTATTTACTATGTACCTTTTAGAATCAGAAAATACATTATAAAAAAAATGGAAATGTATACCTTAAAACAATACTGCATTTTAATACAAGTTTCCAATCTTGCAAGAAGTTGTCCCACACAGTTTTATCCTATTCATTGTTGGTTCTCTTCAGCATAATGGTTTATTTTTTAATAAAATGCTGAACTTTAATAATTTTTGTACATGATCAATTTAGTTTGCCTAATATCTTTAGCCAATTATTACCATTGTTACGTTGAAGTTTGTAAAACCAGCTATAAACCTGACCAATTACTCGACTGAAATGCTGACAGACACAGCCCGAAGTACATGTAATGTATTTCACATCTTTTCAAAGCTATGCGCAGAATAGGCCGACATAATGTGAGTAAATAAAACATGGGTGTGGTATGCAGTGTGTCCAAAATTAATATTATTTTGAACAGAACAGGGCTCAAAATTAGCGGTAGTCTGCTAGCCCGAGGCTAATAGATTTCCTGTCAGACTAGTAACTTTCATAATGTTATTAGCCAGATGGGCTAGAAAGTTTTGTTTATGAACAGTGTTTGTTTACGCCGTTCCATAATAAAGACTTGACTTCAGCAGATGTTCTGTAGAATCAACACAGAGGCCATTGTAAACACAGTCATAAAATATTAGCATGAGAAGATGAAGTAATTTTCTGCCTCGGAAATGTGTTTCTATAATAAGAAGCCATCTGATTTTGTGCATTTCGCTTAACTGCGCCAATTATGATCCCATCATTAACTACGGAAGTTTGGTAATTGATCCTAATTAATCTGATAGCGAATTAAATGAAAAATACCTGGTATCACACTTTATTCACGCGACCACATTAACAAACTACAAAGCGTTTTACCACACAAAAGAACATGGCATCAACTATTCAAAGAAATTAGTTTGCATGCATGTATGTTTGTTTAAGGTTGGGTTTTTGTTTCTTTTGTGCTTGCTAGCCAAACGATCCAACAGTCACAAACGGGAAACTGCATATTTTACGTTTGCATCAAAATATTTATAAGAATTAGATCAATTTATTATGATTACATTAGTGGCACATCACTTCCATACAACTACTTTTTCTACGATAATAAGAATAGTTTTTATATTTTTTCCCATACAAGAATGAACAAATAATTGAATACATGTGGAGATATCCAAGCAGAATGCCATACATTTGTTCGAAATTAAAATCTCTCAGCATGGGGCATCTAAGATTTGAAAATTTTCCCGCTTATTATTAATTTCAACAATACATTGAGGTCCGATTAATTAGGAATAATTACCAAATTACACTATTAACGATGAGACCGTAATTGGAGCTGTTAAATACAACGCGCAGTCAGATGGCTTCGTTTGATAGGAACACACATTTTCCAAGCTGAAACTAACATATCTTTTGATGTCAATATTTTATAACAGTGTTTACAATAGCCACTGCTTTGATCCTGCAGAACATCCGCTGAAGTCAAGTCTTTATTAGGGAGAGGCCATTTAATTTGGGGAGGTGGTAGCAGAGGCACATGATTGGAAACGTTTTTCTTGCTCGGACTTTCTTATATAAAGGACACAGTGCCATTCCTTTTCTTCCCTTAAATAATTCACGTCAGCTATACTGTAACATCTCGTATTTCAAAACGAGGCACAATTCCTGCCTTATAAGACATACAAAATGTGGCGTTTTATAGAAGGTGTACAGCCTCCCGAAAAAAACCAAACCTTGAATGAAAATGACATGTTTTGTGGACAGGATTAGTAAATATTTGGCAGGACTAGTAAATTTCTCAGTACACTAGTCCTTCTGGCTACAAAGAAATTTGTGTTAAATTCAAGCCCTGCAGAATATTCTGGTGTCAATTGCCTCTTTTCAAATGCATTGCAATATTTTATTTTCATCAATTGGTCAAATTCGGTATGTGTTTTGCTTCAATATTGGTGATGGAAACCTTAAGTGCACAGAAATGCCTGATAGTCCTACAATGTAAGACATAGCACGTTTTTGTTTTAGTGCTATGTCTTACTATCCAAATAATAGCATGTTCCGATGTCAACATCGGAGTGAGTAATCAGTTTCAAGAACATCTCACACACCTGGGAGCCTGTATCGACACTCTTCCACCAATTTATGTGTAATTAGTATACTTACTGTACTGTCTTTATCCTGGTGGAATGAAAATGACACTAGCAAATGGACGCATTTTCACGTTCCGTTGACATATATTTGAATTTGTTACAATGCAACTCTAGTCAAGGTATGCCAAAGTTCAAGTAGGTTCATGTTGGGATATGTTTCTTGAATGAAACAAACTGTTGCTTACAGTTCCAATAGGCTAATATATTTTTATTTGTTTTGTTAAAGAATAATATTTCCACTTAACCCGATTTTTGGCATTCCCGTCTTTCATCGCTTTCAAGCCAAATGAAATGTAGGCCAACAAAACTTTAAAACAGGTCCAAGTCTTTTGTGAGAATTTAAATTTATTACAGAAAAGACATCAGAGTAAATATAGTCTGACTAAAACATTATGACTTAACTTTGTAGAAAAGCGTCGTTATTTTAGTTGTCAGTTGTGTGAAATATTCCTGAAAATTTTACTTTCATAACGCTGTTAGTCGACATCAAAACACGCTACACAGCACCATTAGTTAGGCTGTAAGACTTTGACTCCACAAGACAAATATCAGCGTCGAGGTCTTACATGTAGGACTTAAATGCCCAACAACATTGTAATTACCCAATTTTCTGCTAAATTTATACTGATGCTTTTTCTGACACTTGGAAATGTAACTACTTACAACACTACCTACCGCACCCATATAAAATGTAGAATGGATAAAAACAACTAATCTTTTAATCATGAGTATGCACTACTGACAGCGGTTTAACCACGAGTGAAACCAGAGACACGATGATATTGACCCTGATTGGATCAAGACCAAAGAGACACCCCAACATTCCCATGCTTGCGAAAACTCTTCCTACAATGTCAGTTGCTGCTATATTTGAGAATTTCTTTATTACGTGGAAACTATTTACCATGCGCTTTCCAGGACACACGGTACTAATTATACGGAAGAACTGTGAACCAGTCTAGAAATGGGTGAAGAAATAATGGAGTTTTACGGGTTTGGTGGTCCATAATTGGTTAATAATGAAAATTAAAATTTTAGTAAAAATATCTTTTGAGAGCTTATCCTATATGTAATTTAAAAAAAACAGACAAATTTCTACTGATGCAATTTTAGCATTCTTACAAGCTTGACTCAGGAGTACTCAATAATGAAAGTAGCACCTGATTCATTTGGTGCAGAATCAATAACATGTGTTTCATGCACATGTATGTAAACAAAATGCAGCGGGTCGTATGGTGTTTTCCACACATAAGCTTGCACCAGGGTTAGATGTGCATGGAGAATTATAGGTTTCATCATCAGCACCCAGATATTTTAAGTTATTGAATTTTGAATATGATGGTGTTTCCATATGTTTACTATTGGAATTGAATTAGTACCATGTGTCCTCCATAGCTCAGTGATAAACCTGCCATTTTTTTCCAAATTGAATATCAGCACAGTAAGTCCGGAAACCGACTATAAGCATGCACAGGGTGCGCATCATACTAGAATGCTTAACCAAGAGTAAGGCTTAGAATTGGTTCTGAACTTCGCTAATATTGTGGGGTTATCACTATAACATTCTTTATGATAACGCCTCGATAGATAAGAAAGATGATGATAAAAAATCATTTTAAAATATACTTAAGTAATGTAAACATACATCCTATCAACAGAGATATTCAAAGTAAACATGATGTCGCCGAAAGGTTGCACTGCAAATATATATCAAAACTTTAAAATGCAAAAATCTATGAAACCTTTCACATTACAATGGTTTTAAAACAAGGTTTAACCTTATTACTATCTCATTCATAATTTTGGAAAAACTGATCCACTTTTCAGTTCACAGAAATTGTACGAAATATTGTTTGACTTTTGGGCGGCCGAAAATATATCCTTTTGGCGACAGTGGTCGCCCAAAGGTTGCTTGCATGTCGACCAAAGGTCGCATTTTGGCTAATATATATATATATATATATATATATATATATATATATATATGCATTAATCTTGATTCTGAAGCTGCATTCAATTATAAGTATTATAAGTATAACATTTATCATTAAATACATTTGTTCCCATCAACTTTCTGCCAGAACCCAAATACTGTAACAAGTGTCACTAATGAGAGTTGACTGCAATCAGTAAGGGAATAATGAATAGAACACTACACATTGGTTCCATGTTTAACAGTCAGGTCTTGTTGGGCAGGGCTGACAACAGGTATTGATAGATGGGTCAATACATTCCTTCCCTAAAGACAACTTATTTGCAATATTTTTTTGAAGAAAGATGATTTAGAAGACCAACTGTCTTTATTTGGATTACTGTGACCCTAACCTTTACATTGTGCAATAACCTAACATCTGTAACATATTTCCCCTTCTGTATCAGCATCCCCTTTCCACAATTTAGTGCCATTACAAGGTGTGTAATTAAAGTTTCTTTACAGAAACATTTTCCATTATGTCTTAGATATCTTGACCTGGACCTTTTGTTTTGACCACAAAATCAATAGGACTTCTTGCATCATGTAGGAGCCATCCACAATGTTTTGTCATTGTCTGTAGGCTATAATTTAGTACATGCAAACCATGCATTCTTGTTTAGACTAAATGTGACCTTGACATTTTAACCCCCAAATCTCTAGGTGTCTTACCCCAAGTGTAAGTCATCAAGAAAGTTTGGCCAGTGAACTTGATATAGAATAAAGGGTCAGTCTGGAAACTACCTTAAATTTCTTCTTCCAGTCACTCTGACCTTTTGAAACCAAAATCACTAGGAGTCATCCTTTTCCCAGTTGTGCATGAAAATGGGTAGAACTGAGGTAATTACACAATCCAGAACAAAAGTTAGTAACCAAAAAATCATTCTTCTTCTCTCAGTCATAGAGACCTTGACATTTGAACCCCAGATATATAGTTAAATTTTATACCCCATACACAAACCAAGCACACATTTTAATTCAGATATTTGAATGAGAACTAAAAGTAATTATGCAGATATCATTTTCATGTTGAAGTCATATGGACCTTGACATTTGACCTTTTCACCACCAAATCAGGTTTCTTCCTTATCTTAAATGCAGGCCATCCACAAAGTTTGACCCAAGAACATGACCTACAACAAAATGTATTGACCATGGTTGCTGATCATTTGACCCTCAAATCATGAACTGGTTTCCTTATACTAAGTGCAAGTCATGCACAGCATTTAATAAAGGTACATGATCTATAACTAAAATTATTGTGTGAAAACTAGTTCTCTTCTTTCAGAGACCCTGACCTTTGACATTTTGACTCCTAAATCAATAACCATCTGCAGTGTTTAGTTAAGGCCGATGATCTATAACCAAGATAAACTAAAACAAATGGATGATTATTTAAACCCTACCCTGTTTGTGTTTGTGTATAAGATATTTCACAATGATTTTTATATTATTATTCAAGTACTTTGTCACGTTTTACAGTACTTGACCAAATATAACTCTCACTTGTTCATCTGTCCAACTGGCTGTACATCATCCGTGTCATGTTTATATCATTCCTGCTGTCTCTACAGATCGGAGAATAGTTATACATGTAACATGAATGACAAATATGGATTGTTGAAAAGTCTACTGTAAATAGTTATACATGTAACATGAATGACAAATATGGATTGATGAAAAGCCTATTGTAAATAGTTATACATGTAACATGAATGACAAATATGGATTGATGAAAAGCCTATTGTAAATAGTTATACATGTAACATGAATGACAAATATGGATTGATGAAAAGCCTATTGTAAATAGTTATACAAGCAACATGAATTACTAAAATGGATTGATGAAAAGCCTATTGTAAACAGTTATACAATTATTATAACATGAATGACTGAAATGGATTGTTGAAAAGTTTATTGTAAATATTCATAAATGTGGAGCACTGTATTCTGTATTTGTGTACAAAACAGACTCCAGCATGAACCAAATAAAGCATTAAATATTTAAAAATTACAGATGACTCAAGAATTAACTAAATAAAAAAGTACAGATGACTCCAGCATTTACCAATAAAATCAAACAGACAACTCAAGCATTATTAAAATTTTAAAAAACAGACAAGCACTAACAATTTAGAAAAGCAGATGACTCAAACATTAATTAAATATAAAAAAACTGATGACTCAAGCAATAACTAAAGATAAAAAACTGATGACTCAATCATTAATGACAAAAGATACTTATTTAAATGCATTTTACTATTGATGGTCTACCTTTTAATTCTGAAATTTGAACCATAAATTACTTCAATACTGTTTTTACAATTTTTGCTCAAGATAGTAAAACAGACTGAATAATTGCACTAAACTCCAAAAAGCCTATTATCAATAAACATATATAAACCTCAAATGAAATTAAAATGGCATTGAAAATACTACTGTTCTTTTCCCACTAATAGAGCATGAATTCAACTTAACCTCAAAGTGTCTTGTAATGCTAAAACTGCTGCCATCTTGTCAAATGCTTTTCCCTGCAGGGGTGTGCTGGCACCAATCTCCCAGCTGATTTCTGGTTAATAACTATCTCAGTAATTTCTCTTGAACATATTCTTTAATTTCATACAAAATTCCCTCTTCTCTTGGAAGGATCTTTTATTCATAATGACAGTACAAATTATGATTGCAAATTACAACACAGATGACACTGACACATGATTAGTCAAAAGAGATCACCAGTCAGTAACAGATGATTAGTCAAAAGAGATCACCAGTCAGTAACAGATGATTAGTCAAAAGAGATCACCAGTCAGTAACAGATGATTAGTCAAAAGAGATCACCAAAGTATGGTTATACCACTTCTGGCCACTCTTCTAAGGCGCCAAAAAAACTGACATTACAGTAGCCTTGAACTTTTGATGGTAAAATTAATCTATTATGTCTGTATTACTGGGGGAAAAGAATTGTATACATAAAAACACTATCATTATTCATTTTTCAGGATGTTTACATAAGAAGCACATGTTACCATTTCTGATGTCATTTTTTATACAACTATTGAGCAAGTAACATTGGTGTATTGTAAAATAACCCGCTCTCTGTAATTTTCTTGTCTGGGCTTTAAACAGAAATAAAATATGTTGGAAAACCAAAGTTTAGAGAATATTGTTATTCTAGAGCCATAACTCTTTTAAGGAATGACATGGAAAGCTGCAAATCCAACTCCACATAATAACTGAAATGGATGAATTCTTAGTAAACTTATGCTATAGAAAGCAAAGTTAGGAGAATGCACAATCAGGGACCACAGATTTTGGTGAAGTTGTCTTGCTTCAACCAAAGACAGAAGACAGAAGGAAAAACAGTCTGGGGGCTAAACCCATGTAAGAGCTGCCATGTGAGTTTCTGAAACAATGTTCATACAAAAGTGCAACAGAATTTGTTGAATGGGTCTTGCACTATAGGTCTTGCCCTATGCTAGTTACAAGGAAGCATCCCATGTGAAGATAAGATATTTTTTTACAAGTAACAAGTCCATTAAAAAAAGAGCTGACAACACACAGCCTATAAAAGTCCACTCAAAGATGAGTTAAAAACAGTCCATAACAGTCCATTCAAAAAGGAATTGACAAGACACAATCCGTAAAAGTCCCTTCAAAAGGAGTTAACAAGACAGTCCATAAAAATTCATAAAATATGTGTTGACAAGACAGTCCATAAAATCCCATTGAAAAAGGAGTTGACAAGACACGCTCCATACAAATCCATTCAAAATGGAGTTGACAAGAAACAGTCCATAAAAATCAATCCAGTCTTCTTGACATGCCACATTGTGGCACTATGAAATGAAAAACTTGGCCCTGAAACAACCTTTTATACTCTCTACATGGATGAAAACATATTAGTATGTACTAGATAAATCCAATAAAACTATCCAATATCCTTTCCTGGAGTTCAGAATAACATAACTTAGGGTTTTCCATTTTCAATAAAAGAAACTAATATAAAAGAAAATACGGCAATATAAATTTAGAACATGCTGAAAACCCGAGAGTTTCTTGGGAATAACAAAAAGTATTCAGCACCATGGTACTGGACTATGTGGCTTTTCTTATACAACCATTATTCTAAAAAAGGATTTTACAACAGTATTATTACGGTAAATGCTCGAAGTAAAAATACTAATATTGTTAACAGTACATGAGACAATTATATCATATCTTCCACAGAAAGAAGTTTGGTTACCACAACAAAGGAAATGTTCTGATGATGAAAATCCTGATCTGACTGATTTTGAGAATGAAATAGCAAAAGATCTTGGTAGAAAAATAATCGGTAAATTCACATAAGGAGGATCATATGATCATAAACGACACTGTACAAGATTGATTAAAGATGATGCTTAACTAAATTTTATAATTGCTGATATAACAAATAGAAACACATTTATAAGTCGAAGTAATGTCAATTTATCAGATGGAACTAAATTAGGTACAATTGTGAGTTGTACTGATGGTGAATCACGCAGTTTACTCATTTAAGATCTTCAATGCTCGTGTACATTTCAATATATCTATTATCGATGATAAATAGAGTTTCTGAGTTTGCTGTTAGAGTTGCTACTGATTCATTTTATATCAATTACAAAAATACAGGATTGCTAGAACAACTACATATTGGCACTTATGCATCATGGGGTGAATGGAGAATAAAACAAGAAAATATACTTAATTATTCTGAATCCACTGACATTGATATTCAGGATATTTATTACCAAAAAATTCAAATATCAAAATTGTCATCAGCACCATCTGTATTTCATTCTGTAGCTAGACATAAAACAGTGTATCTCAATGGGCCTGGAGATTGTGGTAAAACAACTCGTGTGATTAAATTATTCTTGAACAGTTGTTCAGAAATAGTTGTAATAACACCTACACACAGACTCGCAAGAGAAATGAAAGAAAGAAATATTACATCATGCAGAATGGGAGAGAAATATAAACCAAGGATTAATGTTTGGGATGAAATATGCACTGTTTCACTAGAAACGTTAAAAATGTTTCTTGATTGGTTAATGACAAAAATACTGCTGTAATAATGTGTGGCGATCATGGTCAATCATCGCCTTTTGTTGGATTGTCTCAACATAAATGGCTGAGGAATTTTGTAAAGTATTGTGAAGAAATAACTGATGATCCAGATTTAAGAGAATTTAAGAAATTAATCAGACTACAACCAAATAAAATTCAATGTGAAATAATGCGTGAAATAATTTCAGAAATTCCTATTAACCATTTTTGGAATTTATGGAGACCAAATGATTTGATAGCTGCAAGTAGAAAGATCTTTCATGATACACTTCAACAATTATTATTTATGTTACATAAAGAAAAAATTCAAATCTACCCGTACCATTGTGTTATCAACCAGCAGACACGGACAAGAAAATATTGAAACTGATATCGAAGATCGTCAGAAAACAAAATCTTGCATTAAATGATATTGTTTTAGTTCCTGTCAGTGTTGTTGAGAGCGTGTTAACTATGAACAAAACTCCATGGATGATAGGATACACAATGACAATTCATTTATCACATGGATTAACCATCTCTGATACAAACGTTTGGATCGTCGATGATTGTATCGAATGGTCAAATTTAGTTTATCTCGCAGTGTCTCAAGTCAGAAGAATATATCAGCTGTGGAGAAACTGCTGGTAATAGCAATGTTATTGATAATGATATAGCAAGAAAAAAATTAGTTATAAACATTGTGACAAAAAATAAGCGCGACTTTGATCTCGAAGCAATTTATCATGACACTGAAACAACAGCAACATAATCATTGTGCAAGCTGTAGCACAGTAATGTGGTGGCAGTATTCAAAAAATAATCAATGACAATTAACCGTAGACAGAATTAATAGTAATTTTGGTTATACAAGTGAAAATGTGCTGCTGACCTGTCTTGAATGTAATCGACGTTGAGGTGCTAGTTTATAAAAGTGAATGCCGTGGTAATTGTGTCTTCAGGAATTACTTGTAATTGTTTACGCACAATTCGACATTGAGGAGCAGTTGAATCTAGTCTATAGATTGCAGGTCTACCCGTGGATCTTACCACGCTAGAAATTTAATGTGTCGTAACACTCTGAATAGGATCAGTCGCTCTTTTTTTTAACCACCTTTAAGTTTACCGGGTCGATATAAATATCTTATAGTCACATTATCTAGTACTGGTTGTTTTGAAAATTCATATCATTGTATTGATATGTGCTTTGTGTAATTGCATTAATGGGTTTCATAGAAGTTGCACGAGTAATTTCATTTTTAACACAGCTATCACACTTGGTATTCTTGCAAAGCATTCGCAAGATCTTATATCTTTCTGAATTATTTCCTTTGCATATTGAATCCAAATAACTGGTCAGCAAGTGTTTGATTAAATCGTTCAACACTTGCCTGATCACGATGAAATGCAATATGTCCTCGTCTAATTTTGACGATGTTTTTTCATCAGAGACGATACTGCACCAAGAGATTCCTTGCCAGGAACTTGTAGTAATTGTGGCCACCGCAAGGGTCTTCGTTGATAAATTCGTTCAAAAGTAGATACAACTTAGTTGATAATGGCTCTGTCTCCTTATACCTACTTGCAATGTCAACGAGTATTTGTATGTATGTGATTGGCGTCTACCAATTTTAATAGTATCGTGTGGTAAAAATAAAATATATGCTTGATGATCTGCATTAGGAGTGCAGACATCAAATTGTGCATGCTGATTTTGTTAAGGTGGTAGTTAAATTGGCCATATTGCCTGTCTTGCTAACCAATTTACAGCAACAGGACTTGCAACATTTATTGCATCAGCAAGTTTACTAATTGCTGCTTTACCCCTCCAATATCCTCTTGGGCTATAATAAATCGAGTTCATTACTAACTTTTTGCATTGGTTACGATTCTGGCTGTCTTATTTTTAAAACTTTTGATTTCTCCTTTCTCAAGTAATGTATAGTCTTAAATTGACAAAGTTTGACAATTTTTAAAATATGCTACTGCCAAAACAATAACTAGAAAAAAGTAAATAATTTGTATCAAAATCACATAAATCATATTTTATTTTGCTTTATATTATTATTTCAACAAAAACAAATAATAATTTGTGTGTGGTAACCGATATACAGAAAGAACATGTAAATACATGTTTATTTCGGTTTTTCAGTGTATTTCCGTGTTTCTAGTAACCTAGAACCTAGTATCAAGCATGTTTTTGTTTATTTGTTATGATGTTAATTTTTGCCCTGACTTGTGGTACTGTTCTTCAGCTTAGAACAGTAGCCACAGATTTTTTAATTACCCAACCAGGTGGCATGCATTTTTCCTGTAAGTATTTCCCAGATATATTTTTAATTGCCTTGTTTTCATCCTCTGACCATCAAACTTTTTGTTTCCTTATAATGGAATCAGGTTTTAAAGTTGCTTTCTTCTCTGTTGTTTTGATTTGTTCTAACTCTTCTTCTTTCTCAGAGTCTTCTGCCACTGTAATAAAAAAAAGACATTATTCACTTTATTTTTTAAAATATGTATCTAAAACCCAGAAAATCTCATACTTTGTTAGTTATCCCACATGATAGAAATCTATGTGGCAAAATTGTTTTGTTGATGTAATAATTCAGTTTCTGAATCAGCCCACAGACAATGTCATATAGAATAGAATTCATTTGCCCTTCTCAGTATAGTAAGGAGCTACTAATGGAGGCAGGAGCAAGGAGGTCTCAGTGATAGCATGCTGGATATATGCTTAAAAAGGCGTGGGTTTCAATCCTACCATTCGATCAGCCCAGGTCAGCTACTCTGTTGTGTACTTGGGCATGGCACTTCACTCAAATTTTGCCTTTGTACCAGATTGTTGTTGTTGTTGTAGGGCTTAACGCCATTTTGCAGCACAAGATAGGCTATACATGGCTGCCAGTATAACTGGTGGAGGAAGAACCCTTGAAAATTCCTGGAAGAACCACTGACCCACAAGAAGCTACTGGCAAACTTTCTAACATACCCATGTTAGCCAAGCCTTGGCCTCGAATCAACACAGACAGAGAGAGGTTAGATGGCAGTGATCCATAACGGCGATAGCTTTAGATCACTTGGCCACTCGGCCCCCCCCCCCCGCTTTCTTGACAAACTTGACTAAGCAATGCATTGGAATCAATCTGTTACACAAACAATCCTTTGTTCATACATAATCTGCTTATGCTGACATCTGGGCTAAGTACTGTATGCTGTGATACAGTCAATCATGCTACCGAACTATACCTACAACTGACCGACTTCTGAAGACACAAATAGAACAGATACAATTAATTGAATGGCTAAATCTTCTGTTGTTTTTTTTTTTTTTTTTCTTTACATATACCAGTACAATAGTTTTGCTGAACCTTCATAGAAAACTGATAACCTTTGAAGTACCGACTACTGTGTATAAATACAAAGCAAATGGAAAAAATCTCAATCACAATTATGTCTGTCGCCAGTGCAGCATTTTACTCATTGATCTTTTCCTTTTGCCATCAATCCGTGTTACGGCTGCTGAGACTTAAACTCCGAAACAAGAAATAGCACAAAAAAAAACAACAACCAGTTTTGCATAATTAATAATAATTATTTATTTCTCAAAATACAAGAGTGAAAGAATCTCTAAATTGGGTGTGAATTTATGCTTATATATACGGTCCAATATTGCCAGATGTTGACTCGTGTAAGTTTCATTCGTGGGAATGGAGATCCTATTTTGTTTGCTGAGAAAATTTATACAGCATTCAGTGATCATTCTTGGGATTTAGGAAGCAATTCACTACAAGCTTTGTGAAGCTAGCCATGGGGGGGGGGCTGCTGATAGACTACTAGTGTCACCTGTCAGTGCTGTGGACTGTGAACGTGGATTCAGTGAGATGAACCTCATAAAAACTGACATCAGAAATAAACTCTGCATCTCATCTCTCGAGAATTTCATGAGAATCAGCATGTACAGATGTGAAAAATTTGACTTTGAAACTGCATTCAACAAGTGGGCAGCCCTAAAATTGCGACGGATCTTCATGTAACACTGTAACATTTTGTTAATCCTTGTTGTAATTAAAGAATTAACAAACCCATCTTTTGTAATTTTCATTGCCTGTTACATTAATAGACTAAATTAACACTTGGAAAAATGTACACTACTTGTTCTGGCGACACTTTTTGAAAATTGGCGACAAAATATTGAGGTTGGCGATTTTTTTGGCGACAGCTTTTTAAAAGCCAGGACCATCCCTGAATCTGTATTTTAATAAAATTGTCTAAAAGTGAAGCATCAGAAAATATAAAAAGCAAGATGATATATGAATAAGGAAACAAAAAAAATTTAATCATACAGAAACTAAATCCAGCAACAAGATATTAATTTTAAGATTAAGGCTGTCATGTTCACATTTAAAAACCAGTCATTCATTGTTAGATTTGTAAATTTTTTTTCATTTAAAAAAAATTGTGCCTTCTGTTAAAATGATAAATGAAGTGCATGACAAAATGATGCTAAATTTTAGTTTGGTTAAAAGTGGCTAAAAGTTAACATGGCAGATGATCTCCAGTAATTCTTAATTGTTGATGCAAGCAGTAAGCAAAGCAAAATATGACATGCTGTACAAAGGATTCCTACCCTGAGGAGGGCACTGATGCGAAGACCAACCATATTAAATAATACACGTTTTAGAAGTGAGCATTTAGTCTTAGGTACAAAAGGAGTTGCATAACAGCCTATTATAACATTTAAGTCACCAATTTGGTATCTGAACTCCTGCCCCCCCCCCCATCTATTACAAAAAACAAAAATGACTCATATTAATGTAGGTGTACACCTCATGACAATAGTTTGACTTTTGAGATGGTCTCTCAGCCTAGCCTAATGGTTGTAGCTCCAAATGAAATGAATGTGGTCTTCAGATCAATTGGACCATTGAATCTCTCCCTCACCCACAAGATATTACCGCCCAATTTCTAGAAATTATGAAAACATAGCAACTTGGTTTTTGAAACCTAAAACATCTATATGTAAATAAGTATAGTTTTAAGAATAAAATCAGTTACAAAAAATTTGCTAAATTTACATATGAAGATTCCAAGTGCTATTCATGCAATATATTCATCGTATAAGAGTTATTGCCCTTTGTAATTGAAATTGACAGAAAAAGATGCTTTTATCTTTTAGTAGGGCTAGATTTGCAAGGTAGCAGGCCATATTCCTAACATAATTTGATTGGGTAAGTATTCTCGAAGAAACATAATTTACTTAAAAATTTGCTTTTTTTGAAAACCCTTGTACATGTATTGTGCCCATTGTACATGAAATTTTAAGCCTTTAGAATGGTATAATTATTAGAATAGTTCATTTTTATTCCCATTAAAAGGTTGTGAAGGCCTCGGCCAAGAAAGATGAAGAAAAGGCACTGAAAAAAGACCTACCAAGAAAAGAGCTTCTTCTCAACACAGGACAAACTGTTCAGGATTTCCTCGTTGGCCTTTGCTTTCCAATACCCTCTTTTGGCATATCTTTCCAACGGGAGCTGGGCTGCCTCCACACCTCTCCTTCTGTTGAATATGACAATTTTTACCAAAGTGGTATGGGCCAATTGCCTCCAGATAGGGTTAGTTTGATCTGTTTTGGTCTGTATTGTGAGTATCTTCATTTGGTTCTCAAGATAAGTTTTAAGTTTAATCAAATCAGATGTCAATGGAAGGAAGTCATTTTTGTTAAATTTGTTAGTTTTAAGTGTAGCAAGGGCTACTGATGAAATTTTGTCTGCCCATTCTGCATCCATCAGTTACAGGAACCTGGACGCTTCTTTGTATGCACTGTCATCATCATTTCTTAGTGCACTGCCACGCTTTATCTGTGCGCACTTCATCAAATTGTGGCCTATGCGAAGGGCCAGCGCAAGCTTTTCAAACACAAAAACTTTTTCATTATTTTGAGTTTTCTGACAGAGTGTGTTGGTGGTATTAACCACGTTGTCAAATTGTTTGCCACAGATGATGTTGGCCAGTTGGTCACATTTGGGTTCCAGGCTAATTTTAATGCGGGCCAACTGACATTCTCTGGGAGATGTTGTGCTTACGTCTGATGCCAAGTTTTTCATACAGGTTCTTTCCAAAAGACAGTATTAGTTCGTCATTTTTTAGAAATCTGCAGACTTCATCTTTGTGAATAGTCCAAAATTGGTGAAAGAGCTTTACAGGTTGGTGACTCCACTGTGCTGCTGGACCTGAACTGAAATGTTTTAAAAAAATTCATTATGTTGTTAACATTTGTATCTGTCAATGTAGCTTAAATTTAGACAGTGGAAAAACCAGCATCCAATCCCAAGACCTGCCAACCCATACGAGCTTGCCACAAGTTTTATGGAAATTACCCTGAAAATACTGACATGGATTAAAAGCACAAATTATGGAAATAAGATTTTAAGGTAAAATCTGGATACTGGCTTGTCCGTGCTTAATATTGATCCGGGTTTCATAGTAGAGTGGAATTGTTCAGAGAACCTGATGAACTTTACCAAGTACCACACTGTAAATTGCACATATTTTGTTTCAAAATGTTGGCATGATTAAGCTATTGCTTTCTTTTTAGTTTGAATGGACAGGTTAAGTATTGTATATTTCGATTAGTTCTGCCTCCCAAAACTACAAATCCCAAGTAACTTGTATCATGTTTAAAACTTGTAATATTTTTAAATGTATAATTTTAAAGATATAATCCGTCTCTTGACATATTTTAACTAATGTAGCAAACGTGTCCTTTGTTTGACTTTAATTTTTTCAGTGCTTGTGTATAATATTGATATATCTAATATTTTGTAGTGAAACAATGCGAATCCATGTCATGTGGTCTCTAATGTGGAGCTTTCAAGGTTAAGAGATGGCAAGCATGCTTTTATTCAAGTTTATTATGGTAAGTTTAGTAACAGTTTGCTTTCAATAATTTAAATGAATTTCATATTTTTCTTTATAAAAGTACTGCTATTCTCCACTACTTTTTCCCAATTTCTCTGTTCAGCTCACCTGGTCTGTTGATTAAGTTAGCTTGTTAAGTTAAAGTGTCTGCCTGAGATGTAGGAGGTTGCAGGTTTGAAACCCAGACCAGTCATAACAAAGACTTATTAAAAATGGTACATGGAGCTGCTAAATAAAAAGTAAGCAAAATCATATGGTGATTTCCTTGCCTGCATGTCCACAATATTTGATTTCTATTATAAATCTGGTAGCGAAATATTCTGGGTGTATTAAAATTATTTTAAGAACAAAATCTTGTGTAAAGAAGATAAAATTAACATTTTGTAAATCAGAATTCACTTGATTGTGAGTGGCACTAAAACATCTACAGCCATGTTGTGGAAACAATAAAGTTTAGCACAAAGAGAAATATGTTTAATTTCAGTATTGCTGAGGCTGATTCATTACCATGAAATAAGCTTTATTATTTCATCTCATACCTCGGATGCCTTCACTGCTTACTGGGGACCTCGAGTCCACCACCTTTGTATTGAGGACCTAGTGATTAGAAGAGCTGAAATTAATAACATTTGAAATTCATGATTAAAGGAAAGAAAAGGAGCATTTGTAAAAATTGAGGTCAAGAATTATTCGGTCAACAAGTGGTCAGTTAGACCAATCTGAATAATTTACAGGAAGCATACTGCCTTCAAGCTTCATATTTTTTGCCTATGATTGTTATGTTTGATTTTTGATTATTTCACTTGCCTTTCTTCCAGGTTCATTTTCATATTTTTTGACAGGTGACAATTTGTCATATAATGCCTGTTACATCTTTTGAAGAAGAATTCTAAATAGGTAACTTGTAATAAAACTTGTTGATTTGATCCATGCTATACCTGCTGTTGTAGCGTGCAGGGTATTTCCGTGTCCTCCTCAAGGCAATTGGTAAAGAGCATGCAGTTTTGCTCCTCTTCAACTGTAGAAACAGCAAATGGTTATCAGGAAACGAATGAAAAACCTAAGTATTTTCAATGTGTGGACGGAAAAGGACATAGCTCTACTGTTCACTGGAGTGCTCAATAAAAAGTAAGAAAAATCACATTGTAATTTCCTTGCCTGCATGTCCACAATATTTGACTTCTATTATAAATCTGGTGGAGAAATATTTTGGGTGTATTAAAATTATTTTAAGAACAAAATCTTGTGTAAAGAAGATAAAATTAACATTTTGTAAATCAGAATTCACTTGATTGTGAGTGGCACTAAAACATCTACAGCCATGTTGTGGAAACAATAAAGTTTAGCACAAAGAGAAATATGTTTAATTTCAGTATTGCTGAGGCTGATTCATTACCATGAAATAAGCTTTATTATTTCATCTCATACCTCGGATGCCTTCACTGCTCACTGGGGACCTCGAGTCCACCACCTTTGTATTGAGGACCTAGGGATTAGAAGAGTTGAAATTAATGACAGATTTGAAATTCATCATTAAAGGAAAGAAAAGGAGCATTTGCTTAGTGTCTAGGCATTGTCACTGTCATTTGCCTTCTATACTGGTATATCTTCATCACCCAGTAAACTTGAGCATCAGATCAAATTAATATTCTTGAATGTTAAGAAAAATATTCCTGTACTAGTCATAGTATCATGAAGGAAGAAGAAATTAACCACCACTGGGTGCGAGCTAGCAACCCCTTGTGCTAAGAACTCAATTGTGTGTTTCACACTCATTTGGATGCAGTAACTTCGGCAGTAAATCAATACATATACAGTGTATAGCATAATACCAAACATTCAAAGAAATTAGTTCATAAGTCTTTTTCTCAGCAAAATATTACAGCAGTCACAAACAGGAAACTGCATACTTTAACATCTATGTCGAAATAAATACAAGAAATAGATCAATATTGCTATTTGGTTAGTGGCACACAACATGCATGTTTCTGGTCTAATAACTGTTCCCACTGACCATAGCATATTTTCCCCCCATGGTTAACAAAAATTGGAAATATTACATTAAATATTTATTTTCAAATAAAGAATTTTTTTCTTTCTTTAAAAATGAACAAATAATAGGTTACATGTGGAGACTATATGTCCATGCAGAAGTCCCTAAGTTTTTTGGAAGCAAAATACTGATTATAAGTGATGATCAATATTAAATAAGACAGTTTTAATGTGCTGTCAAAAATTTTACTGTTATGTAGTCGATTTGAAAATACCCATAAGAATCGGGGGTGGGGAGAGGGGTCGAGTAATGTATTATCTTGCATTTCAGATTAAAATGACTTCTGCATGAAAGAACATAAAAGGCTGTGGGGATTTTTTTCTTGCTGCTTTATTTTTAGAAGATAAAAGATGATTCTGAATCAATAATATAGAAGTAGTCTGCGTACATTCAAACAGAAAGTCACTAAACAGAAAATAAAGGGCTATTCAGAAGTGGATATAATTTGTTCATTTTTTGGACAGGAATACTTACTGATTTGAACAGTATAGAAGCAAAACAGACAGTTCTTCAGAAGATGGGAGATCAATATCAGCTTGGTGGACATCATCTGACTTTAAATTATACTGACCTGCTGTTGTGTAGTTCTGCTTTCTTTCTTCAGATCGAAACAGTCATCTTCTTCATTATCTGGTAATTTTTAAAGAAAAATGTTAACTAATTTTCATGGTGATTTTTAGCTTATTTAGCTACTGGCAAACTTTCTCAACTTTCTCACACTGGCTGAGCCGGAGACTTGAACCATGCAGGCAGAGGTGAGATGGCAGTGATCAGTAAAGGCAGGCTCTTTAGACTACTCGGCCACCACTGGTTCCTGTTGTCAATGAACTGTATTATGTTGAATGCCTGTCTCAACAGTCATACATGTTAGGTTTAGTTAAACAAAATTAATGCAGATAATCATCAAACTAGATATAACTGATAAGTATATGTATGGCCACAAGCTTCAGCAGTCCTAGTTTTAGTTTTTTTTATTTACACAACAAGAAAAGCCATCTGGTCCTTAAGAGCACTACATATTTATCAGCATTAAATAATTTTAAAGACCAATTCAAATTTTACTTTCTCATTTTATAATGATGAAAAGAGGTAACAAAATGTAAAAGAGAAAATGCCCTGAAAAGACCAACCACTTTTGATTGTAACTAGGCTGTTGGAATGAAAATAAATTTTTAATGAAAATGAGAAATTAGGAACATGCTGTGATGATTGATCACCTTTCTGAAAGTTTGAAAAAGTAGTGCATTATATTCACATTAACACTTGAATTGGCACAGGTTTTGTTTCACATGTAACATTTCCATCTTCACAAAATATTAATAATAATTTGAGCCAAAAGCTCGCTAAAGGGTTTTTACTTCTTTATTTGGGATTGGGATCGGGGCATATCATTTGGGGTGGGGGGGTGGGGGAATTGATCAATTGGGAGGAAATTTTCATGTGTAAATTAGAAATTATGGGTATATATTGATTACCAATTATTCTTAATTTTTCTGGACATTTAAAATAAATGATTGCATTGAGAACTATAAGTCATTTAATTAAAATAATGGGACACGTTACAATAAAACCTGAAACAGTGATGATGCACCTGATGCAGGATAATTCAGTCATAAATTTACCACTAATACTCTAGCATCAACTTGGCATACTGTGTCAGATTAGCTTGTTGACTTTCATACACAAAAATGTTCTGCCCATCACAGCAGTTTAAAAAAAAACAAATGAACCAATGTTATAACTTCAAAGTCTCAAATTAGACCTACAGTATACATACTAATATGGTGGATAAGGACACTGGAGGATGGGGTGTTGTGGAGGAATCGAGTGTCTACCACATCTGCTGGATTTGTACTGTTCATAGTATACATCATGATGAAATGCAAGGGATATAATGATATATCTTGACTGTTTATTTCAGGTTCCGTGTCAACCACCACTTCAGTATTGAGGACCTAAGGAGTAGAACAGTTTGAATTGATGCCAGATTTTAATTCCATGAATCAAAGGAAAATAAAGAGTACTTACATAGTGTCATGGCATTGTCATCTTTTTTCCATCTTGGTACAAATTGAGGGGATAAATTTATTAACTCACAAAGTTGTAAAGTCATGTGAGCTTATGGTATCATTTGTCGTGTGTCATGTTTCACAATATCTTTTTACAACTTGTCAAAAATTGCTAGACCAATTTGAACATTATTTTATAAAGAGCATTCTGACTTCAAGGCCTTGCAGATTGCTGTGGTTACTAACAATATAAAAACATTTAAATGGAATCTAACAAACCACTTGACAGAATTTGTTATATTAAAAGTAAAGCAAGTAAAAGGTACCATATATACTTGATAACAAGTCAACTCAACTATAAGCTGACCCCACCTTATTAGGGCTGCAAAAAGTCAATTCCTCTTTCACCCTCCTATAAGTCTGGGTGTATTTTGCGAGTCAGATCTGTCTGAAAGGGTGACTTCTCAGTGAGTTGGAAATGCACTTTAGAAATATAAACAAGCCAAACTGAATAGGTAGATAAGAAAATAGAGACAAAACCAGTGTAAAATACAGTTATTATATTACTGAGTGAAATATGCCACAAATAAATTGACAACTTACAATTTGTCCATTGAAATCCATAATGCTTGACATTTTAAATCCATTTATGTGATAAATCCATGAATTCAATTATAGGTCACATACAGTTATAAAAACAGTTGTTCAGAATGATCCAATTCACAATATCCCCTAATGTGTTAATTACACATGTCGTACAAAAAAACAATGAAAGTTAAGTCCATGTTTTTGTGATTCATGGTATCCTATAAATGTCACTATCTTATGTCATCTGGTACAAAATCCAATAATTAATCCTGTTTGTCTAATAAAGTTCTGAAATCCTACATCGTTGTCTAGTCATTGTAAATTGTCTTCATTGTCTAGTCATCGTAAATCTCATCCGACTCTGATTCCTTTGCTTTACTGCCTTATGTGGGTGCTTATGCAGAGACTGAGCTTGGGCGCTGCAAGTAACACTTTGATCATAAAGTCACAAATCTATTAAAAGATGCAAGTGAATGGCAAGATGACGAAGTTCAAATAACCACCCTCCGTTACTTGGAAGTAAACAAGAATCAGACTCGCAACATTATCAAAGGGTTGTCACGTGCAAAAACAGAGTGTAGTGCCTTTACAAGCTGAGGGATTAAGGTCAAAGTATATGCACAGGAAGTTGTTGAACTCTGCTTGGCACTGAACAAGTACTTGATTCGCAGCTCAGTCAAAAGGACTGTCAACTTGAAAACAAAGTGAGTGCCTTTACAAACAAAAGGCTTATCAACCCAAGTGCATTGCCAGATAACTTGCGAAATATCACTTGGGAATTAAATCTGACTTGTGGAAAGGAAAATACAAATTAAATCAAAACTTTTATTACATCCAGCACAGTTTTTATACAGCAAAACACAAATTTTAATGCAATACAGGTTGTTTGCACTTGCACAAAAATGGAAGCAATATACTTACTAGTAAACACCCACAGTAAACAATATTGACGGAACACTTCACTTTGTGGTAGGTAGTATTTAATTTACCAGTATATTTTCAAATTATTAAAATCCAAATAACTGTAGATACAAGTATTGTGTAATGAATACTGTCATGAAACGGATAAACACAGTGCATACCATATATGCATTACTGCATAGGAATAGGGGCATGAAAACATAAAAATACATGAACTATTTTTATGTACTGCAAACATCTAGAGTTTCCAACATTACACCGAGATTTATAATTTTTTTTAAAGTCGTGCATATAAGATGACCCCTACTCTGCAGGATTAGAATTTTAAGTAAAAAAATTTGTATTATAATCTCAGTAATGCATTGCCAGATGTGTCTTTGGCAGAAGAATAAGTGACCAAGATTTCTTTTTTATATTGCTAAAATACATTACCTTTTCTCTCCAGAACATGTTCTTTGAAAGGTCTCCATAGTCGTATCGGATCTCTTCTCCCAAGACTATGTCTCATTTTGAATAGAGACATAGTCTTGGGTATCTGTCAAATACTTCTAGCTTCATCCTTGCATTACACAACGTACTGTCCTCTGGGTCATCATTGATAAAATGGCATATATGCCCAGTTGTTGTTGTTGCATCAATCCTGTGAAAAAATAGGCAAGTTGGATATAGCTTCTTCAACTAACCATTAGTTGTAATAATGTATGTACTGGTTTATATAAACTGTTCAGAATAAAAACAAAACGAAAGATAATTGAAACATAGGAGCTAGCATAAAGTATACAATTTGTATAATGGCGATCCTGAAAACAATTGTGAACATGTTTAAAAAATTATTAACGATAATATTTTTTATTTTAAAATAAAAGAACAATAAAAAAAATGTACACAAGTTTGTACATTATACCCTTGAACTGAGCATAGTACACATGCTATATCATTCATCAAAATTAGCCTTCATATTTTGCTTTTAAACATCTTGTAGGCCAATCATGTACCATTTGGTGTGTTCCTTTTGTTAATTTTGAAGTAGATTTTTTGCCTTGCTTAGCGATCGGCCTTGTGTATATTGTAATCCCTTTCATAGTTCTGGTGATAGTGTTAAGTACTGCCTTTTAAGTGTTAATTTATTCCCCAAAATGGTGCTAATCTTGCATCCAATATGGCTGTCACAGCAGCTAATTTGAAAATCTTGTCGCTCAAGAATATCTGAGATAGGGTTCAACACTCAGCACTTTAAAAGAATAAATGATTTTGAATTTCTGGAAGTTCTTTTCAGACAGTAGAGCATCATTTGAGGGACTCCTGTTAGATGGTTATACTAAACAAAAAAAAATTTTCCTTCTATATTTACATCTGCTATATTTCTGAGTAATTCCTAAAAAAATTAAAAAAAAAACTGAAATAGATTTATCTTACCATTGTGATTTTTGGTTGAATTTAAATGAAAACGTAGCATCTGTTAAAAGTTTGCTTTCTCTGTTGTCGTCTGTAGAATTTTTTTTTTCTTTTTTCTGCCTCCTCATCATATATTTTATCCCTGGCATATTTGAGAAGGAAATCTCCTTTATTAAATGGCTTGGTAGCAAATACTCCATGTCCTGTAAAGAAACAAATGAAAGTGTACTTGAGTTGTATTGTAGTTACTTAATTGATTAATTTAAAGATAATACAGTTTGTGTTTGTAGTTACTTAATTGATTAATTTAAAGATAATACAATTTGTGTTTGTAGTTACTTAATTGATTAATTTAAAGATAATACAGTTTGTGTTGTTTATATATCTTCTTCCTTTATCAAGCATTGGGCTTCAGTTTTATTGTATAGAATGTATATAGTCATGGGAAATAAATGTGTTCTCACAATGCTTGCTGACTGACATACAAGTGTGTGTGTGTGTATATATATATATATATATATATATATATATATATATATATCTCAGGGCTCGAATTTAACACAAATTTCTTTGTAGCCAGAAGGATTAGTATACTGAGAAATTTACTAGCCCTACCAAATCTTTACTAGTCCTGTCCAAAAAACTATGTCACACACTTGTATTGAGAGTAACAACAATTTTATTTCATAAATAGCATTATCATATTGAATGCAGAAGTACAGAAGTATAAATCCTGCTTCAAATCATCAATCACTCAATTCACATTTCTTGTTTCTCAAGATAATCTGGATCAAATTCCAAAAAGGGATCCAGGTGTCCTTTCTCGTCCTCTACCTGCACTCGGGGTCCATACAGGGTTTGTTCTGGTCTCCTTACCCGTCTCCCTAAAATATTGCAGTGCAGTGGTGATCACCTCTGGGATCCCTTCTGCCTTTTCTACACTATCAATTGCCAGGAATGATGATTTAATATCTCCTCCTTTACAAATTCTTATATATACAATTTCCTCCTCCTGAATTGTACAGTCAGTACAACTGTCGCACACTACTGCAAGAAACATTGCTTCTTTCACACCATCGACACATTTCTGCTTTTCTCTTTCAGCCATGTAAAGAGTAAATGTAATAACCTGTTTATCATTCATCTCCTTTCATCTCATACATACAAAATCAGTGAAGGATCTTCTGTTCTTTATGATAGCATGTGCATTTTTAACAAATTAACACGCTGGTCAAACACATTCCGATTTAAACTTTCCAAGATCTTACCAGCAGACAACTCTTCTGGTGGTATCTGCAAAGCTGCTTTTCTCTCTGAACTCTATTTGTTTTGCCCACAGCTTTCATATACGTTTACCGATTCAATTTTAAAAGTTCGAACAACCGGCAACAAAACTGGATGTTTTCTCTGTGTTTCTTTCTGTGAATTCTGTATACCAGTTACTACGGATAAAGTTCTTTTCCTCATCATAATTCAGGCATTCCCTGTCTTTTGTCCATGTCTTCTGAAACGTTTGATTATGCTTTTCCCTATCATAAGAATTATTCCTGTCTTTTACGTCATTTTCATTCAACTTTTGTTTTCTTCTGGTGGCTGAACACCTTCTATGAAATGCCACATTTTGCCTGTTTTATAAGGAGGGAATTGTGCCTCGTGTTGAAATATGAGATGTTACAGTATAGCTGATGCAAATTAGTTAAAGTAAGAAAAGGAATGGCACAGTGTCCTTTATATCAGAAAGTCAGAGCAAGAAACACGTTTCAAAACACGTGCCTTTGCCCCAACATCCCCTACAATTAAATGGCCTCTGCCTAATAAAGACTTTTCTTCACCGGATGTTCTGCAGGATCAAAACAGTGACTATTGTAAACACTGTTATAAAATATTAGCATCAGAAGATAATGTTGGTTTCAGCTTGGAAAAGGTGTGTTCCCATCAAACGAAGCCTTGTGGCTCGGCACGTTGTATTTAACAGCTCCAATTACGGTCTCATCATTAATAGATTAAGTTTGGTAATTTTTCCTAATTAATCAGACCTCACTGTATTGCTGAAATTAATAATAAGGCGGAAAATTTTCAAATCTTATATGGAGATGCTCAGAGATTTTAATTCCCAACAAATATACGACATTCTGCTTGGATATCTTCACGTGTATTCAACTATTTGCTCACTCTTGTAAGGGAAAAAATATAAAAACTATTTTATCATCATAGAAGAGGTAGCTGTATGGAATGGATGTGTCAATAATGTAATCATAATAAACTCATCTAATTCTTATAATTATTTTGATGCAAATGTAATATATGCAGTTTCCCGTTTGTGACTTGGAGCGTTTGGCAAGCGAGCCAAAAATAAACTTGCACAAACAAACATGCGAACTAATTTCTTTGAATAGTTTTTGCCATGTTCTTTTGTGTGGTATACCGCTTTGTAGTTTGTCACTGTGGTCGAGTGAATAAAGGGTGATACCACGTCATTTCTCATTTAATTTGTAATCAGATTAATTAGGATCAATTACCAAAGTTGTGTTGTTAATGACGGGACCATAATTTGCGCTGTTAAGCAAAATACACAAAATCGGATGACTTCTAATGCACGTCTCCGAGGCAGAAATTGACTTCATCTTCTCGTGCTAATATTTTATGACTGTGTTTACAATGGTCACTGGTTTGATTCTATAGAAGATATGCTGAAGTCAAGTCTTTATTAGGGAATGGCATAAACAAACGCTGACTGTTGATAAACGAAACTTACTAGCCCATCGGACTATTAACATTATTAAAGTTACTAGTCCGACAGGAAATCTACTAGCCTCGGGCTAGCGGACTACCACTAATTTTTAGCCCTGTATATATATATATATATATATATATATATATATATCAAAGCAAGCTGCCAAGATGCCAATCTACCATCACATATAACTGCCATTACTAAAATAGAAACAAAACATTAAAGAACTTGGGAACTGCTTAGCAGAAATTGACATAATTGGACAGACGGCATTCTGGTAATAAGGGATTTCATATCAATACATTGGAAGAAATTTTGCTTCCAGAGCACAACTCCAACAACACTTTGGATATCTCTTTGAATTTTAGTATATGTATTAGATTAGCTGTACAGAGTCAGATGAGCCTAAAGATATTCACAATTCTTTAGTTTCAATATTGTTTTTGTCTCTGTTTATCCATCAGTTGTTGATTAGTTTCCAGGGCAAAACTACACAACCATTTAAGACATCTCTATGATATTTTGTACACATATTAGACTAGTGATGCAGATGTGCCATTTACTATTGACAAGACTCCATTTTAATATTTTGCTATTTGCTATTGACAAGGCTCCATTGTAATATTTTGCTATTTGCTATTGACAAGGCTTCATTGTAATATTTTTAACATTTTTGTCTTATCATCATCCGCCATTCATAGTTTCATTTCTGGAGCAACATTTTTTATGCCTGTCACTTCTCTGTATCCATTTGTACATATGAATGCCAAATAGGTGAAATCTAAGGCCAATCATTGTGTGTCCTAGCAGACATTTTGAGGATGTATGTTCCACTGTCTTCTTTTTTGTATTGCCCCACCCCTCCTTTAAATGCACTATGGTAAGGCCATAGAGTACTGCCAGTAGGAGTCTGTACATAAACGAGATGGAGGGGGAGATCTGTCATCTCTTGAAAGAAAGTGATGAAATAGTGTTCCATGGAACCCCTGTTATTATATATTTGCTCGCTCTTCATAAAATTTTTAGACTTTGTCAGCATATTCAATCTGCATTCAATTATTAGCTGATAGGCAGTTATGAAGAAAAAAAGTCACCAAATATGACTACCTTTAAGTTTAGACACTGGTTAATATGTATCCATTCCCCCACCCCCATCCCAATAACTCACCTGTTTATGCTGCCCAACATACGATCTTGTTGGATAATAGAGTATCAATGAGTGAACCAAATGGGTTCAGTCATGTTAATAAAGTTATTTTTTAATTTAACCAGGGACTATTGTAGTAGCTTACCAATAAAACTTGAAATAATTTTTTTTCTTCAAATCCTTCTTGATCCAAACCAGCCTGACACCAGTATTTTGCTTGGTCTCATGATAAGCCTTTCTTCTTAGAGGACTGAAATTAAATTTCAGAGAATTTATTAAGTTGAACATTAATACAGTATTTCTGTCATTCACTTATAAAATTTGTAACTCAAAAATCCCTTCTCAGCATGCAAGCAGCATTGTAAAGGAATTTTGGTTCTGTCCTGATGCTATAGTGGTAAACAAAGACAAGAAGCATCTGAGGTTGCACACAATTTTAAATCTCTAAACAAATGCAGTCAGTCATAACTTAAATATACACAATGCAATGCTTTTTGCAGCAAAGTAGTCACTTTCCTAAGAGTAATAACATTATTAGTTTGCATACAAAAATCTTTCCTTAATACCATTTTACTAGATAATGTCTAAATATCTGGTATGTACACAACTTCTGATACAAACTATTTTGAGCAAAATGTTTAACTTGACTCCTGTCAAATTTCTTGACTTAAGACCATGATGCGACTTTTTCGTATATTGTTTAATAATTAAAGATATGGATATATTTGAGAATTAGGTGTTTCAGCTTGTGTTCTTGAAATTGATGTGAGGCATGTACACCTCCCATAGTTACTCTGCAGTATGTATACAGTGAAATACCAATAGTCGGCTAGGAAAAAAAGAGCTAGCCACCCATAGCAGCAGACGTGGGTTCAAAGCAAACTGAATATCTCAAAAATGGCTAGGATGGCAACTATTTTGAATTGCATCAAGATGTTTAGGATACAATGTTTTCAGAATTATCACCTAGGGAAAGGGCTTGTGTTTGCACTGAGCATCACCTGATGTCAAAAATGACCTTTGGACATGAAACATGCAGCATAAATTTGAGGTTGGGGTGCATAAACTTCTTCTGCTATGAACTGCCATTGACTTGTCAGGTCAAGTGTATAATATTCTTATGCTTTGTTTTAATATAGACTTCCAAAAATATGTACCTTTTTTTGACCCACCTTATGTACTTTTTTAAAACGATTTTTTTTATATTAGGTGGGTGGACACTGCATTAAATTTGTGCATGAAAACCGTTCCTTGCACCCTTACGAAAAACTATTTCCTTTATTGGCACAGTCAGCCACATCTGTTATAATTGTCTGTTTGTATGTACGTAAGTAATTTGTATGCATTAGCCTCATTATACTACCTTCCATTTCAACATACCACTGCTGTTCTGAAGACTCAGTTGAGGGTGAGGTAACTACACATCTATGCTATAACCGTTTCCATCATGACAAAGTAGCATATTTTGGACCTAACTTACTAGATATGGGAAAATAATGGTATTATAATGTATTTTATTGCTCTTCTTGTAGGTGTCAAGATCTGTCCTCTTATTTTAAGAATTTATTTTTCAGTACAGACACAAAAACAGTTACATAACCTGTTGTTGAAGCATTCTTCAAAGTAATTTAACTTCACAGGAGCCGAGACACTTAAGAGAAATCATTAATAAACATGCAATAATAAATGGTGAATGCCGCCAATAGAACAGTCTTGCAAATAGTGATGCATCTGACATTGTGAGGGCTGTATTTTGGGGGACAAGAATTGAAGTTTTAGCACACCAACTCGGTTTCTACTTTCATGACCCCACTGTGAAGTTGGCATCAGAGATTCATATCTCACACTTAAGCGATAATAAGAAATGTATCAATGTTATGTATATATCTTGAAAATTCTAGGGTCAGTTATCAAAGGGGACAAGCTTAAAATTAAGTGGAGAATGTGTTTGACATAATGGTTGAACCAAATGTATCCTGTAATGTAAATATTCTGTTGGGTTTATACCATATGTATGTTCATTGCTTGTTCATGGTTCCTTAATCCTTGTAAAATGAACTCGCATATAATTTCCAGTTACTTTGGTTCTTTCGACTGGTATTTTTCTTTGTACCAAAATCTTGACATCCTCAAAGCAGTGTATCAACAGTTCTTTTCATAGTAATGTAAGTTGTTGAATGAACAGATTATTCTGTCCTCTTGGCATATTGATTCCCCATGCCAAAATCAGAGTTACTCTGCCTTTATCAACTGCAGATAAAGGTACATGCCTTGTCTTTTATGGATTTTCACAATAGGAAAAACATTTTCACATTCATGGCATTGTGACATTCTAATTAGTTCAGAAAGATTCCTGAAGTTAACAATACAGTTTTTCCTCTGAAATTCTAATTGGCGTTTTCACAGAGTATTAAAAGTGCATCAGTATCACTTGTCTCTTCTTTTTTGCAGGTCTTGATTTGCATGGAAAAATATCAGGATTAATTGGTCAATCATGCTGATAGAAGCACCAGCTCGAATCTGATCCAGATACTCATCCAGATCTAAGTGCACAAGAGAATGATTTAGACAGACTTAGCTTCTGCAAGAGTTGTGTTTTGTGGTATGTACTTATTAGAAGTAGATGAAATGCTTCCTATCTTGAACCGAATTTTCCATTGTTAACATTCGTTCTATATCTTATGTTACTATTTACTATCATTTTGTAAACTCCAAAAATCAGCAGAGTCAGTTGTAAGTGAATGGGAATTTGAGAAGAAACTTCTCTGTTAAATTTTATAGAGTACAGTAGTCCCCCTCTTGAACATCCCCCCTGACCAGCGGCCACCTGCTCCTTACGGCCAGAATCCGTTGGCACCGACGAGTTTGTGTTCAAAAGTACCCCTCGCGAAAGGCCATCCGGCCAACATGACCAGCAGCCAGCATATTAGTGCAAAATTATAAAATTTACCCCTCACAAGCGGCCGCATTTTATTTGAATATGTATCCAGAACCAGTATTTTATTCACAACGTGTGTTAAGTAATCCGATTTCTGTTTCCCGATGTCAGGTTTTCGTTACTGAAAGAAGTGTTGAGTAAAGTACATTTACCACTAAGGTTAATATTATATAATTTACGCCTCACGAGAAGCCAAATTTATTCCATAAAAACCGAGAAAGACTCAAATTTTAATCCATACAAAAGGGTACGTACATGTAATCCAATTAGCCTTACTGCTGTGTTATCATAAGATGTCCGGTTTAGTCACTCTGATAATTGTTAAGATCACAATTATCGAACAGTAGTAACAGCTGAGAAGTGGCAGTATCGATGTACAATACCCAAGTCAGCTGGAAAATGGTTTAATAGCCTTTATGGCTTCCCTTAGTAAGATGTTGAGCTTGTTCACTTTGGTAATCAGTGGCTATCACTACTGACAATAACTGTCAAAATTACGAATCCTAGCGGCCGCGAGGTCAAATCTGCGTGATGTTAATGGTACCTATCGAAGCCGTTTTGGCTTCTCACACTTAGTTTCAAGAAATGTAAAAAAACAATAGGGTACCAGACTGCAACTAGCGAATCATGTGACAAGATCACTTCCTTTAAAAACACACGTCAATTTGTTTAGATGCATACAAAATTGTTTTATCAGTATTGTAGTTGGCAACATGAATAACTTACTGCAAAAAGATCTACATGTCATCGAGGAAAATAAAAAATTCTCAGTTTCTCAATTTTTAAAAAATAAAAAAACAATCCTTTAAATGCATTCAGCTCTGAAACTAATGAAAAGAATTCAAGAAAATTTTGCAGGAAGCATTTATGCCCAAAGGACTGTTGAAAATGGGATTTCAGAATGAGGTGGTTCATGTTGCACAGCAGATTGCAAGTGAAACTTGTTATGATAGTAAACTTCTATGTATGTATGCATGCTCAGAAGGAGTCCTCAGGTCATGTTGAGTTGTAGCATCCCAGTAGCCTAATGCATTCCTAAGAAGATCACATCAAATGTACAAAACCATTTAAGTTGCAGCCATGTTAAATACTGTCACAGTAAATACTGATTATTTCTAATTTTGTAACTTTTCAGGTTGTGGTTAAGTTTGGCTTAAAATCTGAATTTTAAGAATTGAATGTTGAATAAGTAATTATGAAAAAAAGGCTGCAAAGAGAAGAGATTTAAAGGGATTGAAAAGCTCCTAATCTATTTTCGACTGCCATATCCCCAGCCTGTTGGCCCCTTCAGATTATTGGTCCCTTACCATTAGTATGGCCATCCATGGAGCATCAGCACTATTGTTCTTGTTTAAATGTTTGGTGGAATGATACAATTGTGAGATTTAAATGCGATCTTCTTAAGATAACTGAAAAATTACATCCCAAAATAAAGAATAAATTAAATGAAAGTGAATACACAATAAGAAAATGGTTTACCTCTCTAACTGCTACTTGCGTTTTCAGACTGGCTTGAAGCTGTAAAATGTAAGAAAATGAATTTAAATGCATAGAATTCAGAAATGAAGATAAAGGCAATTATTACTCATTGTAATGATGGTGACTGCAAAGGCTTAACATACACTGGGAATCGAGGGGAGAGGAGTTGTGTTGTAAGATTGGAGACTCCAAAAATTTAACATGCACTGGGAGTTGAAGGGAGAGGAGTTGTGAATATTTGTACCAGATACATGTTTTGCTGTTACTTTACACATACTAATGAGGTAATTTTGCATTTGATTGGTTGAGCTAGTTGCCACTCATGAAACAATATTTTTTATGATATTTGATCAAACTTCAAAATTTGGCTATATTAATGAGATACCTAGCATCAGATTGGGTGAGTTTGTTACCTCACTTGAACTAGAGACCATTTCTTATCCAAGTTCTATACAACTTGGTAAATGGGTTTGTATTGTCAAGATCTTATAGGACTTTGATTATAAGTAAGAAACTGTACATATTGATACAGTAAAATGGGTAGAATGAACAGAATAGAAATTTTGGGAGATGGTTTACCGAAGTTGTGTTTTTATAATACTACATAAGCCTGCTTAGTGAAATGGTCAACTGTCAAGTCATGTAAGCCAGATGAGTGGGATCAGGCTGACTTGGGCCTCTTGTTTATGGATTGCTGTGAGATTATTTACATATTAAGGCCATCATTAAAAGTTGTACATATCTACAAATCTTTGTGCTCCCATAATTTTTGTAGGAGTCATTGCCCTTTTGAATGGATAGTTCCAACCTGTCAATCAAACCAGGCACATTGATTATTTTAGACCAATAAAAAATATGGTTTGAATTTGCTGCATAGTTATGCATTGATATCCACCACATTTACTCACAAACAAATGAACACACTTGATTACTTTCTTATTACGTTGCCAAAGATTTTGACATCACGCAGAAAATCACAGAAAATTTATCAGACAAATGGTTCTCCGTTGTGCTTGGGTCACATGGAAAAAGATCTGTGTTGGAAGTGATATATTAATCATAATATTTCGTATGTAAGTACATGAAGCTGTTTTAAAATAATCGCATTATTTGTTCTGATTGTGAAAATTTTGAATACAGTTTTATGCTAATTATATGGTTATGTTCGAATTATATATCTTATTTCAGTCAAAATATTGCATGCAATAAAGAAAATGTTGTGTGTAAATGTGTTATTTATTTTTGACTTTACCGGTATTATTACCTTATTGTTTTTTTTTTTTAATAAAAAAATTTGGAATACTGGAATCCTGAATCATACTTCATTATAATTTTATAATGTTTAGGATTGGCACGTGTTGTTTTAATTGGAAAACTGTAATAAAATACTGTCGGTTGTTGGGGTTTTAAACAATTTCGACCCTATACATTAAGTTTCAGAATGATCCTAATTCTATTCAGTATCTATGCTTGCAAAACTGGATTTTGACATAATTTATTTCAACATTTAAATTCAATTTTTTAACACAATTTTTATTATGGAAGTTTTTTAAAAGAAATATTTGAACTTTATGAAGAGGTGAAACTAATAAAATATTTCCTTTATCTTTCTAGGTCTGAGACTATAAATAACAGCAAGTTATGTCCTGCCATTTATTGTGTTTTTGTCACGCCGACTTCAAATAAAACTTCTCTCTTACAAATTATTGATTTTATAACATCTTAAAAATGTTATGACATCTATGAAATAAGATAAAACGCGTCACACTTATTAGCGAATAAAGGTAAAAACGGACTAAAATATACTCCCTGCCAGTGTCTGTAGTTATTTCGACGTGCATTATTTCTTTCTTTTTAAGGAGATTATGATGATGATGATGATGGTTTTACATGAATATAAAATAGTTTAAATTTACTGGTTTATCAATGATATCTTTATTAAATGTTTTTATCCCTCCAACTGAGGGTACGTGTTAACGCGGTGTAAAGAACGTAAAACACTCCCTTCAGTCACTCGGGACACTGTATAAATTGTTTGTTAATTATTGTAACTTTAATGTTTTTCCTAAACATGGTAAAATTATTAATTGATAATAAATACAATGTTTTTTAATCGTAAATCAGAAATAGTACTTGGTTTTTATTCTAATATGCCTATTATACATATATGATATAAATGTAACGGGTGCGAATACATAACTAAAGCTTTATTTATTTTTTTTTAAAAAACCATTACTAAAGTCATGCTAGAAATTCTGATTAATTATAAAACATACCGAACTTTGCAAGAACAGAAATGTTCTGTTATGTTGTCTTATTCTCGCGAAATGTCAACTTGAAGTTTGTGAGGATGTTGGTTCTTTCTCATAGACCGCCAACAACGTGCTACAACTTTCACCTGATTTTCGCCATCAAAAATCCCAATGACATTGATACATCCTCGTGTGTAATAGTTAAAGCATTTCTTTAACACGATCTGAAAGATTCTTGCAATCAGGTAGGAAAGTGTCAAAAATATTGTCGAGAATATTTTCCATTTAAGTCTGTTGCTGATGCTACTTAATCCACCATTTTTACGATTGCTTGTGAGATGGAGCAACAGGAACTAAGTGGGCGGAGCTTATCGTTTGATACCGGAACTATCCATTGCAGCTAGATGCAGTGTATGACAGAAGTTCAGTGTATATATTCTGATCATCAGGGCCGGAGTAAGGCTATGAGGGCCTAAGGCTAATTGTAGGGAAGGTCTAAGTATGTTCGACATTATTATGTATATTGCAAAAAAATCAAAGTCATAAAGCAAAATTTATTTATTTAGGTACTTAAGGTCCATTTTTGGCCCCAAAAATGTAAAGTTTGAAGAAAGGAGTTTACTTGAGAGTACCATGGCAAAAAAAGTGATCAACATTAGCCAAACTTCAAATTGCAATTATTACTTTTAAAATATTTAATATGACGTCATACGCACGTGGTCATGGCGACTTGTTAGACTATGAATTAGCCATTGTGCACTGAAATTAGAGCCATATTCTAAAATGTCAAGTAGTCCACATGCAGCAATCAATTTAATATTTTTACAGAATTTAAAGGCATGCATGAATAATGAATTATTCGAAAATCGTTTTGGTTGTTGCTCTTTGGTATCTTGCATCACTATAACGATCACGTATAAACTACATCTTAACAGACGTTTTTATTATAATGAACACATAAAATGATTTGGATGTTTAATAAAATAGTTTACATAATAATCATCGTTATTGATTTTTTTTTCTTTCTTTTATCGACAGACATTTTCCAGACATGTTTAACTATTGCATAAAGACAACAGTTGTTGTATGCATAAGGATATTGACATAAACGTTTAATTGAGAATTGACTGCCGGAAAAGGATACAGCCGCGAGTATTTTGGCTTCTATAATGACCCGTAAAATAATACGAGCATCAGTGGAGGATCTTACATGAGTGCCTATTTAAATTAAAATCTAATGAACTAGCTGAATCATTAAACACTCTCCAAAAACTTTAATTATTCAACGTATTTCATAAATGTCATCTGAAATGATCTTGAATGTAATACCAACGTTACTCAATAAGAACCGCAATAATAGTAATTGACTTTAAATTACATTTGTATGCCTTGGTCATTACGCCTTCACATTATATGTCGTCAAGCCGTCATTCGTAATGTGATTTGGTGTTATTAAAAGTGTGTAATATTGGAAATATGATATGGGTATATAGATCTAAATAACAGTCGCCGTGTGATATATATATATATATATATATATATATATATATATATATATATATATATATATATATTTCAAACGCTATGATGTGACGTCATGATGTCAAGAATGACAAAACTGATCACAGGTTCAAAGTCACGTCGTGACGTGATCGCACTTGTTCTTTTATTAATTTCAAATCCAAGTATGGTGTAAATGCCATTATAGAGGAAGATTATATATCGTAGCATGCGACCGTTGTTAACGATCACGGTAGAGAGTCTGACGCAGTTAACATGCCGCTGCTAGTGATTAAATTAAAGTTAAATAACAAAATCTTCAATAAATAACTTTTTAACACTTACCGCTCGTTTTCCTCGAGAAAGTGCTGCCATATTTACTTGAAGAGATTTCCCCAAATGCTTGCTTTTCAAAAATGTATAGGAAAATATTCCCGTCAAAGTCAGGTAGTAGTATTTTGTACTTTAGTAGTATTATTAACTTGTCGCCTATTGACATGTGCGGCACACACAGCAAGACTACTTATATAAACCCCACACCAGACCTGAACTGTCAGTACTGGTGATTTATAGGTTCCAGCTGCAGAGGTCTGGCCAGTTAATGTACAACTAAGCTAAGTTTTTATGGTGATTTCTGAATGTTCAAGATAATAGACAAAATTTTACAGGTCTGTGAAATGATGTATTATTGTAATTGTACTGTTTTGTATTAATTATTATTATATAATTACAAAACTAAATGTAATGGTATGTGTAAGTGAGAATCACTTTTATGTGAGATTTCTTGAAAAAGCTATTAGGATTTTAACTTGGCTGATAATTACTTTTTCCGGAATTGATATTGAACATCTATGTAACGGTTTCATACTAAGTATATAAATTTTACCCAGAGTTTAAAACTTTAAAAGAGAAATGTTTAATTGACATTTTATATTCACTAATGACAATTTCTAGAGGGACTTTAATTCAAACTTTACTTAAGTTTTTTTGTTAAATATGTATACTTGTATATACTGTATAGTCATGTGGTTTCATCATAACAGAACAATGTGTAAATACATATATTTTGTAACGGTTTTTATGTTTGTAATATTCTTTCTTTGTGTTTTCCGCCTTGAAAAAGAGACCATTACATCTCCAAAAGTCCATGGCTAGTGTCTCAGACATACTGCACCGTCCTTTGTCAAGTTTGTTCCCCCGTCCACATCTCTTTTTTTCTCATATCTTTGCTCTCAATGTTTATCTTTATTGTAAAGCTAATACGAGGAAATTATGTAGTGGATGTGTGTGCTTGTGTGTATTCGGATGAATCTGAAGTACTTTATGTCACATATATTTTAAATCCATATATTTAATTAGAGAATTTAGTCGCGAGGGTGGGGATATTGATGTATACACTCTGAACCTATACATATTTTCAATGACTGCAGAACTCAAAATACATTTGTTAAATATTTTGGCATAGGAAGTATTTTTTGTACTAAATTCAGTAATAGTTGACTTTTGTTGACGGAATGAAGAACGATTACCTCGGAAGTTTTGTTTCGGTTTTGGTCGACAAGCAGAAAGACATCTTATTGTAGGTGGGTAGTCACGTCACTTTTCAATGATAAATCTAGACTTAGCCAAGAAGTGTGGTGAAAGATAGAGTGAAAGAGCTGGGATCTTTGGCATTAGGTAGGGGCAATAGACAAAGTGTTCAACTTCTTCATTATCATAAGCACATGCACACGTGAAAGAGTTAACTAAATTCACCATGTAAAGGTCGGATCTCAGGGGACTACCTGCGTGTCTAAGTTTAGTATGTAGGATATTAAGATGACGTTTGCCAGGAGCATAATTTTAGTTTGATGACCCGTTAGTTGAATTAGAGAAACGTTTCTTAAAAATAGAAAGATTTGGAGGATTTCGGATATCATCAGGGAGAGAGTTCTAAAGACGAATCGTATATAGGTAAAAGGTCGTCTTGTAGAGATTGGTGTGATACTTTGAGAGTAACGTAGACGATAATTAGATGCCTCATATCTCCTTTGTGGAAGAAGGTCGCTTAAATAGTTAGGTACTTGAGTATTTATAATCGAATACATAATGCATAATCTCTTCTTTTTCCTTCGTTGTGCAGACCAAACAGTTTCCGCATAAAGATACTATCTAGAAGAATTAATGGGTATAGATCTGGAACGATCCGTGCATCTTCCATCTGATTTTGTTTTCTTTATTCTGATCTGTCCGAATCTTCAATACAGCAATTATTCCAGACTCCAGGAGCATATTCTAAGGTTGGACGTATCAGTAGTGTATATAATTTAGCCGAAGTCAACAATTAGTCTGTAATTAGACGGTAGTGTTTTATCTCCTTTCTTATACATCGGTACGTCATACGCTAGCTTGCACTGTGTTGGGAACACGCTGGCTTCGCGTGATTTATTTAAAAGTATCTGCAATGGAACATACATTTCTTCAACTATACTTGTACAAGTTTATAACTTATTGGATCGGTTCCAGCGGTTTTGTTTAGGTCAAGACTAGGTATTACATCTATAATTTCTTGTTTATATATAATGATGGCAGAAATAAAAGTTTGATTTCTAACTTCAAAATGCGGTAACTGTTTATCATAAGTTTTTAAACGTGTAACAGATCAAACTTACGAGTTCAGCAGCTCGCACTTCTCCTGGTCACTTGTTGCAAAGTTAGATGATCATTTCGTACGTTTCAGTGGAGGTAATAGGTTCCATGTCTTTGTAGAATGTACTTGCTATCTCATTATTTTCCAATAAGGTCGAGGATTTGATCTGATGGCAGGGCTTGAACCTGCATCCTTTCGGTCGCAGGTTTGAGACGCTAACCACTGAGCCACGGTGGCTCCTCTTGAGATTAATATACCCATATGATATTTTCCAGTATGATACGTTTAATAACACCCAATAACACAGCAAACGCCGGCATGACGAAATATGAATTGAAGGTGTAATGACGAATGCATCCGAATGTAATTTAAAGTCAATTATGTAACCTATTTTTGTGTTTTTTATTGAACATAATTTTTGTCATGTGATAGACATAACATAATCTTACATTTGAGATTATTAAAATGAAATACGTTAAATAGTTTCAATCTTTTGCGACTCCCGTAAAAGATTCTTCATTGTTGTTCATATAATTTTACATGTCATTATACTCCTTTATTGAGTTACACTTTGGTTACAAAAGTGACAACTTCATTTTGCCGAGGCCTAAAATCTTTTGCAATTTAAAACTTATTTCATCTATACTACACTAGTATGGCTCATGAAATGAAGGCAGTTTAGTTGGCCTCTAATTCACCTATAGGGAATGATACCTGCGGGAGACTGCTCTATCTGATCAGTGTGTAACTATGGAAACGGTAATTTAGTTACCTCTTCTCCAGTATCGAGCTTTAGGTTAAGACTGAAATTCGCCGTCTTATATAACGTTCTGTTCTATATATCTGCAGTTTAAAGCTGGGAGAATTATACCAAGAGAATAGCAAATAAACCCTTCTGTAAATGGAGCAAACTCGCACTTTTACATTGTAAAACTAGTTTCTCTTACAATCGTTTATGAATAATTAAAAATTACTGAGTAGTAACTAAGAATATATAAATTTTTCAGACGGAGACCCAAATTTCATTTTTTAAATTATCGTATTTTTTATGCTTACTTTCCAGATACATTTTAATATTTTTTTCTCAAGAAAATATGAAATCTAACAAAATATGAAAGAAAGTCTTATTATTTTGATTTTTTTGTAAAGAGCAAAGAAAGAAAACTATTGACGACATAAGCTTTCATTATGACATATACACACTAGCCTCCACAGAAGTACCTTTATGACAGTACGGTTAAAATAGAAATAAATATGCATATCCAGTTGTAAACTTTCCCGATTTATGACTAAACATTTATACTGTGATAGGTTATTCTTAGTAAGTAAAATGTGTATTATACAGTGAATGAATAGGAGGTATTCGATGAATGGACTGCATGCATTTCATGTGCAGTAGCTACTCAAGATTATTTACTGATGCACAAACTAGTTAGAGTTGTCATACTGGTTGTCATTCCAGGGATATTGACAGTCAGTGATTTCCACCTTGTAAAATCGTTCCGCAAAGGCGGACAATAATAATAGTTTCTGAAGCTGATTTTATTAGCAATGGTTTGCAAAACAACAACAAATATCCTTGTGTTTTATCAACTCATTATGGTTCCGCTGCTTTGATAGAACAAAAAAGGAATGCTCTTTATTGTTTTATGAATGTTATGCCCTGTGACCATGGCCAACATTTTGTAGGTCACGATCACTTTGGCATTAACTTATTTTATGCATGGCAGTTGGAAACTACGAAAATCTTCGTAGAGGCGAGCTGTATAATCGGTAATTAAATTCTTGTTCTCAAAGAGTTCTGATAACTAAGTAAATAAGTAAATAAGTAAAAACACCAAATTTTATCATTAAAAGTTGCCAAGTGTTGTTTATACATTGTACGTGGCGTAATTCTTTGTTTGACTCGGCATCTTTTCCACTCAGTAACGCCTGGTAACGGTCATAATTTTACCTCAATATGTGGGTCGTTTGAGAGCATCGTAAATGTATGGAGGAAAAGAAATAATCGTCTTTTATGCTCATCTCAAAAGATTTGTACGCATTTCCACGAAATAGTCACGCCTAACCAGAGAATAGCACAGAAAATACACCACACCCCCCGCTTATAACTACAAAGCCTTGAGCAAGTGCGAAGTTACCAGTTAGTTTTATTGTTTGTTTCTATTTCTGAAGTTGCCTTCGTGTGTGCGCGCGTAAATTGAAAGCTTGTCATTACTCGTCAATATCATCAATCATATTTGCTCCATTATTCCATACAAATAAGAAAGGAACTAATTTTGTGTTGAATTTTTGCCCCCACCCCAATACAATAAACAAACACTTGTTTGAAAATAAAATAAAAGAAACTAACCTTGCATTGTTATAATTTATTCCTTCTTTTTTCATCATGCGAAATTACAGAACAAAATATATCCACGAACTCCGTATATGTAGCGGATGCCGGCTTGCGTATACATCCTTATGTGTGTGTATCGCTAATGTCAGATATAAAAAAATATCGTAGAAGAGACAAAAATATCACCAGCTTGTTTGAAGGCGCCTGCCATTCACGCATGATAAGTTATAAGGTGCAAACGGACCATGATTATATTGTATCCAGGTGAACTATACGACGGTATCTCGCAAATAAAAAGATCATTATTTTAAAGTACATACAATGTGAGTGCAAATAATAACCTTTCGCTAGCATGGGTTACGAAAGTAATATTTTTTTGTGGGGGGTGCACTTTTAAAAAAGGAATTTTGATCAAAATTTTAGTTTATAACTAAATTTTGACGGGGTATTTATTGAGTCCTAGTGTTTTATAAAGGGTAGTAGTCTGAAACATGGGTCTCATCCCCATTTTCAGATTTCCTATCCTTGATTTTTAGTGATTTTTGCCAAGGATCTCCTATGTCCCGTGCATGCTATGTGTATCAATGCTATGGTGTTTGTATGCTATATTGTCTGTATGTAAGGACAGCAAACCTGTATGTCAAATTTTTCCCTGTTGTCTTAATATATATTTTTATATGGACTTTTCAAATTTATTTGTTTGCCCTGGTATAATCAAAGTTACTTTTGAATTAATTTGCAATTTAGAATTCCGGCGAGATGAACGGTGTACTACCAGTTGAAATTAAAATAAAACCTATTGTTTTATGTGAGTGACTATGGTGTAGCGCTTCTCGCATTAAAGTCTATTTTCAAAATGAGGCAGGCTGTATTCGAGTCGGGGTCCGCCCTTTCTTTATTTATTTGTGTTTCTCCCGATTCGAGTTAGGCCTCCTCTCTATTATTTAATTTAAACTCTAAAAGAAGTTCCAAAACGGTTTATAGACTTGTTAGTTGGTTAATAGAGGATAACTTATTAGTAGTGAATGGGGATACTAGAGCCTCAATGGGAATTAGCATTACAGACCCCCCCTGGGAACATATAGCCTCAATGGAAATTTAACATGGAGAAAAATCGTGGGAACATACAGCCTCAAGGGAATTTAACATGGAGAAAAATCGTGGGACGATATAGCCTCAAGAGGAATTGAATATGGGAATAGGGACTGTATAGCGTCAAAGGAATTTAAACAGGGTGGGACTGTATAGCGTCAAGGGAAATTGAACATGGGATTTTTTTTTTTTAAATTTTTTTAAAAAAAGGGGTAGGCAATTGAAAGTCATTCTCTTTTCGAGAAATGTGGGTGGCCCTGAAAAGGGCCTTTGGCTTTCTTCTATTTCCTCCATTTCCTCATCCAGCCCCTAATCTTTCCCCAAATTCCTTTGTTCTTCTTCTTCTTTTCATTTTCCGGTATCCAGTCCGGGTGACCCATGGCTCGGAACTTCTGTTGGATTTTTATCCAGTTCTTGTTCAGCCTCTCATATTCTTCTTTTTTCTTTCTATTCTCTTGTTCTTTTCTATCTTTTGCCCACCTGTCCTTAATTTTCTGCACTTCTTCCTCTATTATCTTTTTCATTTTTTCTTCCGCTTTCTTTAGTTGTTCACTGCCCCTTTTCACAAACTTCCACTCTGACCATTTCTCTAGCTCTTCTAAATAACATCTCACTCCTTTTACCTTGTCCATAGACTCTTTTATTGTCCCCACTCTTACATACTCTGGTTGAATCAATCCTCTCAATCTCTTAACTTCTTCCTCTATCATCTCCTCTAACATCTTCCTGGCTAATTTTAATTCATTGACATAGTCAAGACTTTTTTTTAACCTCCATTCTCTTTCTATCCTTTCAATAGTATATTCTCCATCCATCATCCAGAAGTAAACATTTCTTAAGTCATTAAACAACGCCGACACTTCCATCTTGTATCTTTAATTCCGTAGAATGGTGCGAACGACGAACGTTGTGGGTTCTTATACGAAAAGCGCGGACGTGAAGGAAAACATCCCCTAAGACAAAATTGATATTACCTAGATCATCACTTAAAACGCGCGGACGTGAAGGAAAACATCCCCTACTTTCTCATTTCATATAATAAAACCCAAACTATACTCTCCACATACGCTAAGAAACAATAAACTAACCCATAATCTACTATTCACACAAACTTACGTGAGCCGTTACAAACACAAACACACAAACACATACACTCGCACTATTAAAAAAAGAGTCAGTGTTTATATTCACACTACTCTACCTACTCACATTGGCAAATTGATGTTATTTCTTTTCTAGAGTATTGGGTAGCCCTGAAAAGGGCTGGTTTTTTTTTTTGAACTTCATGGACACCTGGTTAATGATGGCACCTTCCAGGCCTGGCGCCACATACACATCTTGTTCTCCAGTTGCTTTTTACTTTTTTTGGGGAGAGAGCAGAGGCGGGATAAATAGCTTCAGAATCCCAATTTTCTGTCTCTGGGATTATGAAATTTCTTCTCTCCTCTTCTTTGTTTCTTCTCTCCTCTTCCTCTTCTTTGTATCTTCTCTCCGCCTCTTCTTTGTTTCTTCTTTCCTCCTCCTCTCTCATCCTTCCCTCTTCGACAATGGCCTCCGCGGCCAGTTCGTTCAACAGGCGCCTGGCATATTCCAGATGCACATGAAGTTCTAACAGTTTCGCTAGTCTGGTGTTCATTCTGGTGTTGATCAATCAACAAGGGTAGCTGGACGTGTTGATCAATCAACAAGGGTAGCTGGACTGCCGAACGAGTTTCAATTTATACTTAAAGTGCGGACGTGAAGGGAAACATCCCCCTGAAACGAAATTGTTAGTTAGTTAGTTAGTTGGATTATAGTGGTTTTCGTTCTTTTGAACATGTACCACTTTTTTATTCACGCACTGCGTGATTTTTAATTACTCCTGGGGGAAGGAAAAGGAGCCTCATCCCCCAGGCTTTTATGTACTCAAAGAGTACTTTTTAATTTAGCCACTCAGGTGTAGGACTAACTAGTCCTTAACAACCTGACTGAAAGGCTAATAGACATGAGTGGGAATAGTCACACCACACACTCGTGTTTCTTAGTTGGATTGAAATGCCCCAGGTGTCAAACCAAGCAGTATGTGACTCCCGCCACGATTGGTCGGCAGCGATGACGTCACATTAGGACACCCGGTCTTGTGGCATTGACGAAGTGGCCCGCTTTTTTGATATCATCAATTGCCTTTCCCAGTCCGATATTCCGGTAGACAGAGCCTTCCTTTTTTCCACTCTGTTTAGGTGGTGCAGGTTCATCAGCTTCATCGCCGCTGGATGATGATACTTCCAGGGCCGCTGCCAGCGTGGAAGTTTCAAATTCTTCAGTGTCGTCTGCCAACATTGCCTGGATTTGGCTGAGTATGTTAGTAGAAATAGCTGTGGAAGCTTGATTTAAAAGTTCAGCCAGATGTTGTTTAAGAGACAAGGAGACGGTTAGGAGTATTTTTTTTATTATTTTTTTTAATTTTTTTTTTCGTTTTCTTTTTTTTTTATTCATGAATTCCTTATTTATTTTGAGTCCCTATCTTATTGGTTTGGAATGAAAACTTGTTTTATGGTTGTTTGTATGTTATTATGGAGTCCTGTTTTAATTAATTCCTATTTTCCTATTTTAATTTTTTGTGGCCTTAATTGGTTTTTATTATTCGGGGTATGAACGGCTGTGTCAGTTTGTGAACCTACGAGACCTAGCAGGCCGTCATAATTCCCAAACAGTGATTTTGTAATATTCGTCCTTAACTGGTTTTTATTATTCGGGCTATGAACGGCTGTGTCAGTCTGTGAACCCACGAGACCGAGCCGGCCGTCATAATTCCCAAACAGTGATTTGTTATATTTTTAACTGGTCTTTGATTTACTTTCTTAGATTTTTTTGAGTAGATTGGATTCGTGTATAAATCTTATGATATTTTTGAATGTTAGATTAATATTGGGGTTTGTGTTCATCAAGAATTCTGGGTATGTTGTAGGGGATCCAATTTTATGCTGTTTAACTTTAAACTTAGCCCTTTCTTTTTCAAGTGTATGGCAGTTGTTAAAAATATGCTCTATGTCTTCTGGGACCCTGCAGTGGTAGCAGTTAGGGTTATGTGGTTGTGGTCCTATGTACTGTCCGAAGCTGTTAGCCAGCTTGGTTTTGCCCGTGAGTATTCTATTTATGAATTTTTGTTCACTGCCTTTTGTTTTGGGTGGTTTCCTATTTCTACATACTTCTTTAATGATGGTTTTTAGTTTCCTGCCTTGAGTGCTTGTGTTCCATAATTCCTGCCATTTATTATCAATGAGGGTTTTAGATATGCTATTGAGTTCGCATATGCTATAATCTAGGTTGATGTGAGTGGTTTCGTTTAGTTTTTGTTTAGCTGTTATATCTGCCATATCGTTACCTGGTATGTTAATATGGGATGGTATCCACATAAATTCTACTTGTAAGTTATTATTGTTCAGTATTTTTAACAATAAATTGGTTTGCCTAAGATAGTTTTCTCTTGATTTGGTGTTGTTATTAAGTATTGAGTTTATGACACTTAGCGAGTCACTTATTATTACCGCTTGGGGTATTTTGTTCTCTTTGATCCATTTGAGTGCTTCAAGTATGGCCCAGAATTCAGCTGTGTATATAGAGCAGAGGTTAGGTAGTCTTCGTCCTACTTTAATGTTAAGTTCGGGGATTACGTAAGCTGCTGCTGTTCTGGGTGGTTCTGTAATTTTGGATCCATCAGTGTAAATCTTAATGTAGTTGCAATATTTTGAGTTGATTTCTTCTGTACAGATTGTGTTTAGTTTGAGTTCCTGTTCGTTTTTATTGCCATATTTCGTAATGAGGGTGTTAACTGTGGGGTTGATATTTATCCATGGTTCTTTGTCATAGTGATTTGCAATTTCTGCTTGGAGTTTGTCTATAGGAAGTTGTTCAACTAATTGATGGACTAATTTCCCTGCTGGTATGTTTTGTGATAATTTAGTTCTAAAAGGTATGTTGCATTTATTTATAGCTAGCCGGGTGGGGTGTGTGTCGGGGTGTGTTGTTAGCCTGGCTGCATATCTGAGGGTGAGTTCTTGTCTTCTAAGGTGGAGCGGCAGTTCTCCAGTTAAGATTTGAAGTTCCACTAGTGATGTGGATGGTAGTGCACCAGTGCAAATAATTAGGGCCTTTCTTTGTACGCTATCTAGTTTTTTGAGGTTATTTTGCGGTGCCGAGTTGTAAATTTGGCATCCGTAATCTAGTTTAGATCTAATTAACGATTTATATAAAGCTAGTAAGGTTTCTTGATTGGATCCCCAGGTGGTTCCTTTAAGGGTTGTAAGGAGGTTAAGGTCTTTATTGCACCTTTTGACTAGTTCGTTTATGTGGTGTCCCCAGTTTAGCTTGGAGTCATAATGCATTCCTAAAAATCGTGCTACATTTACGAATTTAATTTCTTGATTTTGGATGGTGAGTTTGGGAAACTGATTTTGTAATTTACGTTTAGTGGTGAATAATACTGCTATGGTTTTTTCATGGGATATTTTGAAACCCCATTTATCAGCCCATTTCCCTATTTTGTTTAAACTTGTTTGAATATCGCTGATTACTTTGTGGTTGGAGGGGTTTCCTGCTCTCCATAATCCACTATCATCAGCAAATTGTGAGAGTTCAATTAGTTTTGATGTTAAGTTGATCTTACCTAGATTATGACCAAACAACGCGCGGACCTAAAAGAAACACTCACTGACTTTTTATACTACCCACCACTATTCTAAAAAATTTTCATTAATCACTTCAATATACTATCCACATACGCAAAGCAAAGCAATCAAACCCCCAAATCTACTCTCCCCACACCTCAAACAGCCAAAAAAACATCTTAATCTTCTATCCACACCAACGTACGTTAGCACTTACGAACACACAATCCTATACACAAACACATACCCTCACACTATAAAAAAGAGTTAGTGTTTATATTCACACTACTCTACCTACACACATTGGCAAATCGATGGTTATTTCTTTTCTAGAGTATTGGGGTAGCCCTGAAAAGGGCTGTTTTTTTGTTTGCTATGGCAATCTTTTAGTTTCTAAGAATGCGATGTCCTCTGAGGATAGACTTTCAGGCAATAGGTCTGCTTCTTCGGAAAGAGAAGAAGAACTCTTTGGTGTCGATACGACAATCGACAAAGCCTCTGTCAGGTTCAGGTTGCTGCTGCTGCTGCTGCTGCTGTTGTTGTTGTTGTTGCTGTTGCTGCTGCTGTCTCTGAAGTCTGTACTTCTCTGTCCATTCTTCTCCCTGTTCACTTCTTCTCTGAAGAGCTCTTCTATCAGGTCTTCAGTGACTTTTAACATTCTCACATTCTCTATCTCTTCTGGCTTCGGTATCAGACTGTGTCTGACCCTATGCAAATTCACGTAGGCTTCGTTTAGCTTAGCTAGTTTGGAGCACATCTTCGTAGGAGGATGAGTCGACAATGGATGGTTAGACTGGAAACTACCCCGTTTCTTAAAGTCAAAGCGCGGACGTGAAGGAAAACATCCCTCCACGGTTTTCGAGTCGCAACGTTCAATGAGTGTCATGAGAGGGATAGTAAGAAATCAAAGAGCATGAATCAAACATTCTTATAGCCAAACAAAAGACAAAGGCATTTTTTTCAAAACACAACATTTTTTATTCAAAAATCACTTAACACTAACCAACAACTCTAACATTTTTAACAATAATCCAACAATATAACATCAAACATTTTTTTCAAATCACAAACATTTTTTCAATTCACACTCTACTTTAAACAGGGCTGACAAGGTTGTGAATGAAATTGTGATTTCCACTGTTGGAAGTCATTAGGCCATTGATGGACACTACGTTTCCTAGCTTGAGACAAAAGATAAGCATAATGGTCACAAAACCATCGATCTACATTCACATCATTTCTAGAAGAAGAACGAGGATCAAAATGAGTCACTAAATGTTCTAAGGAATAGCCCAGGCTGCGATGATGCAGAAAATACACACAGTACTGTCCACACACCAAGGAATCTGTGCCTTGTAATTTCACATTATTGAATCGGGTAGTCTGAGCATTTCTTCTCATAAAGTCAATGATATCGTCTTCCAAAGAGGGCAGTCCATACGAATCGAAATATTCCACACATCCTTCTTGAGGAAAGTAAACGGCTACCCAGTGGGTTCCTGGGAGATGACTGTCGTCCGTGTTGATCACGTAAGCTAGATGGTCTTGAGGTTTGCGATGAGTGAGTTCATCTTTAGCACAGACGACAGGATTCCAAGAAGCCGTATACGAACTGTGGTTCAAAAGGTAATAAAGTTCCCAGGTATCCATTGATTTGTGTGGTTTTCTTCTTCACAGGTAATAATAAGTCATCAATTCGATCCTGACTTTTTGCTTGAAAATGTCTGACAAATGACCGTTTCTTCGTTTCGTCTCCTCACTTTGATTCAGGAGAGCTTCGATGCGATCGATCTCTTGAGTGGTTAATGGTGGACAAGAATGTTCACGCAAGTCTTTATACCACTGGTGCAACACGTCTTCGTCCGAGATGAGACTCCAAGCATCGTCCAGATACTCGTCCAATTTTTCTTCTTGACTCAGCATCAGGCATTTATCGTGTTGAATTTGACTGGGATGATCGTTTTGACATCCATAGCAATCTTTCTTGATCAATTCCGTCATTTTTTCCACCAAGTGTTTGGCAAAACAGGAGACTAAATGGGCTTCTTGTTCTGGCCATCTCGACTTCATCATGATAACTTCTTCTTTTTCCATGGTCTCCTCACATTCCATCTTCAAAGTTTCTCCACTAGGTAAAGAGGGATAACAGTCTTCCATGGCTTCTAGTAATCTAGAATGACTCCTCTCAAACTGTTAATTTCTATGGTATTATCGAATTCTGCATACAGGATGACGTTCACCGTTACATCAGGGACTCGGTTTGCAAACTGAATTTCCACACGAATCTGGCCGGATTTTATAGGATGGAAATGTCCCTCGTCGCTGCCTTGGTCTGGAGTGAAATCAAAAGCCCACAAAGCATAGCCTTTTGCATAATCGTCGTACGTAATGCCGTGACTGGTGTTGGTTCCTAACTGTCCGGTAGCTTCGTACAGGGACAAGTACGATCTCAAGTAATTCTTCTGGGCAAAGTTAGGTTCGAAAGGTCGGGTACACAAGGTCTTGCCATCGCGACTGACTTCGATCTTGGACACGCCAAAGTGATGAAAGTAGAAAGGATTTTTAGCCAAAGCTCCGTTGAAGGCTTCATTCTCGACGATACCAACGATCAAACGTTTGGGTAACTGTCCTTGGAACAGATGATCTTCGATCATGGATCGTTGCCCCTTGAGAATGGTGAAGGTTTTCACTTCCACGCGTCGTATCGGATACTTAGCGGTCGTTCTGCTCAACGTCTGACTGATGTCGTTTCCCACTTTAGGTAACACTTCCACGCGTCGTACGTAGAGCCTGGCTTCCTCGATGACAGTTTTGCAAGCGGCAGTACCTATCAAATGGAACGCGGCACTGCTACGATTCAGTCTCAGGCGGACATCCACCCCGTTGAGCAAATACTTTTCTTGTAACCACATGTCCAAATGCAAACGATCCATCAGTTCTAAACTACGATTTTCAGCAATTTTTTTTCTTCGTTCTGTAAATCCCTCATTGTATGGTTTATTTTTATCAGTTGTAATAATTTCGAATGTTTCAAACTCGTCAGCTTCGTCAGCTTCCCATACCACACAGGCATCGAGATGAGTGTTCTTGGCGTCTATTCCGTACGTCAAGAGATTTTCCAGGTAGGCACGATAAGGGTAAGTATCCATGCTGCTACTGACTAGTTTGTTATTCAAGTACAAGTCCACTCCACTGAACAAGGAATGCATGAAATTGTTGACGGGAGCTATTATCTCATCACTTTCTATGTTTGTGTTGTCATCTTCGATAACTTTGACTTTCAAGTACAAGTAACTGCTATTCAGATCGATGTAATCTTCGGGCTGTCCCTTGATTTCAAACTCGATGGGAGCTGAGGATGTCAATGAGGAGACGGGATGAAATTCCACCCACTGGGATTCTTGCATCGTCATTATGGTGGGGGGCATGGCAAACAGATCCAGTTCCGACTTGGAACAGGCGCAAGACTCTCGGTGCATCAATTTTTTCTCTTTCTCAATAATCGAAAACGTCTAAGTCTCGAACGGTTCTTCTTTTCTTTGCCTTTCTCGCTTTAGAAGTGTGAAGTCTGGTGAAAGGGTGTTTTCTTCGTCGTCTCTTTCTGCCTTGTCCTTGCTGAATGCCTGACTCGGTAGCGTGCAGGGCATTTATAGGTGTGTCTCGTCGGCCTAAAATGTCTTTGCCCGTTTGTAGCAAGACATTTTTGCCAGCCCTCATGAAGGCTTCTTTAGGGTTTTGTTTGCCGATGATGACATTTTGGAGAAATTCTTTGCCTTGCGTCAGTGCCGCATCTTTCAAGGCGTGCAATCCGCGTGTCACCATCGGTTTCAACACCGGGGCCACCGAACGAAAGGCCGATTTTAACATATCTCCTAAACCGTGTCCTCGCTGTCGAGCAACCCCTCGGTACACTGGATACATGACTTACGAGTCGTGAGAAAACCGTTTTCGAAAATGGAGTTTCACCGTGACTTTTCCTTTGGTGAATGAAATATTTTGTCCCAGATCTCCTTTTATAGCAATGTTGACCGTGTCCAAATACGACTTGCTGACACGCAAATAGTGAGGATGTACAAATTCCCGGTGGACGTGATAGGTGTTTCCACCTTCCTCGTCATTGGCTGTGGTACTATCCACTTTGAAAGGAATGACACGCAGTAACGGCACGGAGGTGTGTCCCACCACGTTATACTCCACCACATCGGAGTACACAAAGATCAAATTCAGTCCTTGGTTCAGTTCTACAGGGAATCGAAAAAACTTGTAAAATTCCGTATTGCTGTTGATCTTTGGTTTAAAATTTGGAGCCATTTTTGTGTCTCCACCTAAAATATCAAACAACTCACGATTAAAACTGATGGACAACGTTTGGGTGTCCAGAAGTTTCATCAGTAAGCGACGAGCCACTTTATGGTACTCCAGGGTGACACTTTTTCTGGCTTTGCTCAGGGCTTTGCCAAAGGCTAACTCGAACCTGGAAGCAATGGTGTCCAGCAAATGTTGGCCACTAAAATAAAACCCTGCCGGAAATTTCAAGGTGTAGATACTGAAGGCTGGATTGTTGGCTGGTCTTATGTCGCCTGAAAACCCGATTTCATTCATGGCTTCTTGTAATTGTTGGTTCATGATTTCGACCTCAAAAGTGTTTTGCTTTTCAGTGATGTTTTGGATTTGTGTAGGGTGAATCATTTCTACTAAAGCCACTTCCCAATGGGCTTCGTGATCTAACTGGATGGCTTGAGGTAATTTGGCCGTGTAACAGCACAACGTGTTGTGGGGAAACACCTCCATGGAACTGTCACTGGGTAAGGTTAAGTAAAATTGTTTTTGGTGACTCATAATTCAAGAGTTCTGTGGCTCTCCGAGGGGTTACTGGATGTCAGAGGCGTGTCTCCGCCTACAATGGGGTCGTTGTGGTTGTTGTTGGAGTGGTGACTGGCACTGGCACTGGACACAAGGTTCCCGTGGTTCCCGTTCGAGGAGAATTTCAGGGAGGGATTGGGAAGCAGGTAACCGATGCAACTGCTCAATAAAATGGTCCACAATTGTTTGTCTCCTTGTTGCAAACTCAAATTGGCAATGGCTGCCCCGATAACACAATACACCACGAAGATTTGGCAGAAAAAGACGATTTGCGTTTTAGGCACACGTTCTCCACACCACACCCACAAGGGATGTTTTTGTAAATCTTGCACAGAAGAACTAGGTGAAGGAGTGGTCGACGTAGCTGCGTCTGTGTGAAAGGGCATGATGGTCACTTCTTTTTATAGTCGATAACTTGCGAAGCGTCGATCCAAGAATCAAAACTGGGTGGATATCCTTTCCAACGTACTTTGACTTCTTTGACACGTCGTTTGCCCACTTTACGGGTTCTGCGTTCGAGAATGCTTTCGATGTCGTACACGTCGTCTTCTTTTTTGGTGACACGTTGTAACTCGGGCAAATAAAACGTTCCTTTGAGCACTTCTCCGTTCATGTCTTCCAATTTATAGACGGCAGGATGACGACCATGCACTCGTCCAGTGACACGAAACAATTCGGTCGTCCAGTTAGGTAAGTAACCTTTGTCGAAAGTGCGTTTGGTTTTGCCAATGCGCACCCAATCTCCTACGGCCAACATTCCACTTTTCTTGGGGACAGCCCTCGTCGGGGACGTACCAAACAGGCGCTCAAACACCAACACTTCGTTCTCGGGAATCACTTCTTGCGGGGCACGTCCGATGCTTCGATGGTAAGATTGGTTGTACGCTTGCACCAGGTGCGGTAAGATGTCGATGTACTTCAGAGTGTGGTGATGCGTATAATATTTCCACATGCGTTCTTTCAATGTGCGTTGAAAACGTTCCACGATGCTGGCTTTGGTTTCGGGATTCTCGGTGGTAAAAAAAATGAATGTCACGTTTCTTTAATTCTTTTTGGAAAGCTTGGTTCAGAAATTCGGTACCTTTGTCCGTTTGCCATCGAAGCGGGTGACGACCGCTTTGTTTCAACACCCGTTGCAGGGCTCGCACTAACTCGCTGATCGATTTGGAAGTCAAGGGTACGACCCAGGCAAACTTGGAAAAGACGTCGATGACACAAAACAAATATTTGTAGCCACGATTGTAGCTGGCCAAATGAGAGACATCGGCTAAATCGGCTTGCCATTGATGATCGATGCCTTCCACTCGGGTGCGACTTCTGGCAAACTTGCGTCGAATGGGTTTGTGTAAAGTGTAGGTAGCTTGTTCCTGTAACCATCGTTGCACTTGTGGTAAACGGAGACTTTTCAGTCGAGTTTTGGCAGCACGATACAATTTTTGAACTCCTGCGTAACCTGCAGGATGCGAGGGATCGTAGTAAATGCTGGCTGACACCTTCTCCATTTTTTTGGTGTGTAATAAGTCAACCAATTTTCGGTGATGCTACTTTGGGTGGGTCGAAAGGGTGGTTTGGAAACGGATTTACGTGTCCGATGGGCTACGGGAGTAGAAGTCGAAGGTAGTGGTGGTGGAGGTGGCAATGGAATGGCTTTGGTCTTCTTTTCTTTTTTCACTTTTGGTTTCCCTTCTTTCTTTTTCACTTCTGTCGAAGGAGGAGTGGACATCATCTTTTTAACCCAAGCTTTCATTTCTTCTCGTTGGGGTGTGGGGGACGGGGTCAACAAGGATGCTGCAATCTTACTCGAAATGGGAACTGCTGACGGTGTTTGAAACACTTCTCGCATCTCTTCTTCCTCAGGCCTTCGTGGGGTAGCATCTCTGGTGACCCCTGGGGATGGTAGCAGTGTTGGTGGTGATGGTGGTGGTAGTGATGATGGTGCTGGACTTTTCATCAAGGTCTTAAAACCTTTCAGAGTGGGTAGAGCTGTTTCGTCTAAAGCTTTCTGGTGAAAGAGTTGCAGTCGTTGCAAGAGTTGACCGTACTTTTGCGATTTTTCTGTTTCGGACAAATCTTCGCGATCCATCAAGGACTGCAATTCGTGTTGTAACTGGGACATCTCGCTCAAATTGGGATTGGGAGGTAAATGCGGGGTGCGTTGTTCTTGCCAACGATGGTATTCCATCCATCGTTTGTAAGGCACTAAAGCTAGTTTTCGTCCTTCCATGGGGTTGTCAGGGGTCAATTCTGAGATCTTGGGACTTCCGAGGGCCTTTTTATCTTGCTCCCACCAGTCCTCCCAACATGGTTCCCAAGACTCCTTTCAGTAAGGGACCTAACAAGAGGGGTAAAATGCCTCCACGTTGGACCAACATCTTCTTCTTTTGACGAATGGGAATTTTCTTTTGAACCATTTGGCGAAGAACGTGACGATGTTTGCTTAAGCATTCTTTCTGGTGTTTGGACAAAGGGATCGTGCCTTTCAAGACGTTCAAACAGCATTCGCACACGGTATCGATGACTTCTTTGGAGGCCGATTGAATGAGTTTTTTTCGTAGAGGTGGAGAAGCTTTGGACAGGACAGATAACATTTCTCCATGTTTGACTAAACGTGGTGGTAGTTCTTTCCTTTTCTTTCCTTGGGGCTTTCTGGATGGTGACATCTTCAGGAGCACCAAAAACACTGATTCCCCGACTTGGTCACAGACCTTTTTTATACTGGAACGCGTCGCCACTGATTGTCTTTACGTCGTATCAGTTTGAGGACAGGCATGACACGTCGTGCAGGGGTACGTAACGGACTAAATCAGCCAGTTCTTGCTTGGACAAATCCAGTAAACTTTGTAACATGCCCGATCTTTCTTGGACTTTAATTTTGGGAGAAGGTACTTTGTGAGCAGCAGCCACTGCCACTAAATTGGAGGGTCCTGCCACTGGGGAAGTTCTTTTTGGGGTCATCAACGGAGAAGTTCTTGGTGTGATCAACGTCTCCAAGTACTCTTCAGTTCTTGGTGTCATCAACGGAGAAGTGGATGAACGTGAAGCTGCCGGAGACGCAGTCACCGCCATGGCAGGTCGTGGTTTGCGAGTGTAAGGTTGCGTCCTGGCCGAAGAAGAAGTGCCTCTCTTGCGAGTAGTTTTCTTCTGTGGGCTTTTCTTTTTCTGGGGACTTTTTCTCTGTTTCTTTTTCTGGGGGCTTCTTTTCTTTTTCCGGGGTGGTGTCTGGTAAGAGAAGGGTCCCGCCACTGGAGAAGTTCTCCTTCTTGGGGACCTGGTCTTTTTCTTCTTCTTGGAGCTTCTTTTGACTTTTTTCTTGGGGAGAAGTTTGGGGGCATTAGGATCCCATCTTAAGAGAGAGCGAATGATGACCCCTCCTAGAGTACCGCTCCCTCCAGGTTTCAAAATGATTTGATTTTTGGTTTGAGTGTCGATGCGGGGATCGGCCAGTTGGGTCAAAGCAACTTTGTTTCGATCGAAAAAGCGTTTGGTTTGATGAGGAATCTGAATGATCCCTTGGAGTATTTGACGTGCCGTCACCGTGAACCATCGTAAGACTTCTTTGAGACTAGCTTCTAAGACACGAGCTCGTGTTTGTGGATTTTTTTCTCGACTGATGCCATACAAGGCACGAATCAATTTGACAGAAAGATGCGACTGAAGGGACGTCATGTTCAAACTGTGTGTGAGACAGACGAAAAGGGTCTGAGGTTTTTATAGATTTTTTATGTGGAGTGAAATTAAGTCGAAGACGGAGACGTGTACAGGACAGGCCCTCCGTCTTGGCACCAGTGGTGAAACAAGTGGGTACGAAATCGCAAATCCTCGGGGATCGTAGGTTTCAAATCGACGAGGAAATAGGCGTGTGGCGTTTGAGTGGCATCGTCGTACGCCTGAGTCAGCCAAGGCGTTCCTAACTGTTTGGCTAAGACTTGCACTTGCGATTTATCTCGAGGGCTTTTAAACAAGACCACGTAATGCGCATTGAGACTGATGGTGCGATGGGCTTTACTTTGTTGAAACAAATTTTGTGTGATGTAAACGACACTGGCATTACGGTGATGCCCTTTGCGCGTGAACCACAGTTTAATTTCTTCTTCGTCTTCTCCTAACATGTCGTCGAAAATGACTAAATGGGTTTGACGGGAGTCAGAGACGATGCCGTCGTCTTCTTTAGGAATGCCTTCCACAAACACGATGGAATCGCCTTGACTTTCTCGCAAGAGGCTGTACGCCGATTGCCACTCTTTGTAACACCACACGATCCGCTGAGGTGGCCGATCGATCAAATGATGTTTATGTTCGATCAAACGTTTGACGAATTCGGTTTTGCCTGAACCGCTAGGTCCAGCAATAAGCATGTTAAAAGGATGGCGAAGATACAAAGCCTCCCAACTGGCACGATCTAAGTGTTCGTCGATGACTTTGACAGTGGAGGAAGAGGGAGCAGAGACAGCAGAGGTAGCCATAGTGTGAGAAATGTCACTTGTGACACGAAAACAAACAAGACAAGAGTTTATATACTTTTTTCAGAACACGTTTATTGAATGTTTTAAACATGAATATGAAAGACAAAAATACATAAAAGCCAAAGGCTTAAGTACAAGGATAAAAGGCACATGATAACCATTAACGTGGAATAAAAACAAGTGTCTGTACAACATGTCTTGGGTAATGTTCTAACCAGTTCTATAGTAGGGGTAAGGTCATACAAGTGTCCTCCCGAAAGGGTCTTTCAGGCCTGTCCACGACAGTCCTGTCCTGGGTGACGGGTTCTTCTGGCACCGTCACTAACACAGGTTGAAAAGTAACTTTTTTCCTTGAACAACTCTCGTGCATACTGGGCCACTTCTTGGGTCCAAGCCTCAAAATCCCATTCTTTCCAGGCACGGACATCTGTCCAATGGGGATGTAAGTCACAAGCTACACACACATCGTCATACACGTCTTGGGTAGCTAAAAGTTGACGAATCTTTTTTTCCCGTAGAGGTCGAGAAGTATCCAGATGAAAACGCAAGGCTTTGAGCAAAAGGAGTTTTTCGTGACCATTTAAGGCCATGGGGGATGTGGTAAGTACTAATCGTAAAAAGTCCACAAAGAATCGGCTGGTAAACGAAATCCCAGAAAACAAGTCACTAAGACACACACCACTTGTCGACCCAAATTGACTGGATACAGTTCTTGTAATAATCGATGGTAATGATCCACGGTTTGAATATGGTCAATGAGTTCCTTCCACGGAATCTGTTCAATGACACGTGACATAAGTCGTGGCATGGCAGCCTGTTTTTATATTCTCTTTTTTTCGGATGCAATACACGTACTTTCTAGCCAGAGATCTTCGTTCTCCATTAGGGAATTTAAATGTTACATACTGTAACCGAAACGTCAGAGTTTGTCTAGATGTTTCGTCTTCCGCTAAGCAGATTCCACGTAACAAATGTTGGTAATCCTTTAACTTGTCTTCCTCAATACGTTGCAGTAGGTGAATCTCGAAGTAACCATTATTATGAACATGTCGATCATTGGCGACCTCAAAGTTTTGAACAATGTCTGACCATTGAAACAATTTCTGACGAATCAGTTCTCTTATACCATTCAGGTACCAGTGGTTAAAGATCTGGTGACGTAACGGATGCAATTGTTCTTTACGTTTGACTTGTATTTTCACCAGCTCTCGGTAAATCCTTTCTCTCAACTCCTCAGGCAAGCCCAAAATGTTCTCTTGTAAAGTATCCATAAGTATATAGACTGTTTTTGGAATCCTTGGGTGGTGGCCAATAGCCTCGTTTACTTTTGTGCCTGATGTAATATCCACTCATAATCAGTCTTCTTATACTTTGGAACAGAGCATAATTTAAAAACGGTTCAATAACTTTGCGTTTGCGTTTCACTTGTATTTTGATCAGTTCTCGGTAAATGCGTTCTCTCAACTCCACAGGCAAAGCACGAATGTTCTCTAGCAAAGTATCCATGAATAGGTCATACTAAATCCTCTTTTGTCTGACACAAGACATGTACTGTTTGCACAGACATGGTTTTAATTCATTGTCAAATCTAAATCGTTTAGTTACTAATTTACACGTTACAATTCGTTCAGAAGTTTCCTATTTCACTAAGTCGACATTGTGAACAAGATGTTGGTAATTCGTTAACTCTTCCTCTGGAATTCGATGCAATACGTTTACAATGTAGTAGATAGAATCATCCAGAGCAAACCATTCCTTTTTAAAACCAGGGAGTCGTTGATCAATGTCTGTCCAATGGAACACTTTCAACTCAATCAGTCCTTGTATAGCATTCAGGTACCAGTGGTTCAAACACCGGTGACGTAACGGATGCAATTGTTCTTTACGTTTCACTTGTATTTTGACCAGCTCTCGGTAAATGCGTTCTCTCAACTCCACAGGCAAAGTACGAATGTTCTCGTGTAAAGTATCCATGAACAGATTATGGTAAGTTACTTCAATGTCTCGGTCCCACTAAGGGTAAGTAATGACAATTCGGTGACCATCGAGCATGTTCTACGTAGGCCGAATCTTGCGGTTCCCAGTGGTGAAGTGACACACCGCAACTGAAGCACTTGACTTTATCTCCTTCGCCCAAGTAGAAAAATCCGGCTCTGGCTAATTCTTCGGGGGTCGGTCCTCCCAGATACTTAGGCCATTTTCCTTTGAACGATTGAAGACGATTTTCAAAGTCGCAGTATTCCGACAAACGCACAGGAAACGAATATTCGTCTTTCACAGGTTCGTTTCGATGAGGGTTGGGTGACATGAACAGGAGTTTGCTCAGGACTGGATGACATCCGTAGGGGGGTAGACGTGAAGGTGAACATTCCCCTTTAAAACGAAACCCAGTAAAATGTCCAAGAGGACGAGCGGCATCACTTTCGCATCCCTCAGGTTTGACACGCACAGCATCACTTTCCATAATAGGGGTAGTGACACTAAAAGTTCCCATGATGCTTTACGGCATCGCTAAGGTCACAACGTACAGCATCGTACCCATCGCAAGGCTCACAATCGCATTCCACTTCAGAAGTCCCACACTTGAATTGTGCCTTTCTAAACATCTTGTTTTGTGTTTCTCTGAAAGTATTCATCTTGTTCGCTCGGTCTTGGTAGTCACAATGAACTATCGATCTTGCCTAGGGTTCCTTTTTATATACAGACCAATACCGACGTGTCCATACAGTAAGGTGAAATGATTGGGAAGTCGAACTCGCTTCTGGTACACGATTTGATAGACTTTTTCCAAGGGCCGACTGACGATGTGGTGAGTGGGTAAACGTACAATCTTGTTCGGTTGATAGGTGTCACTTTAAAGTTTGCATCCTCTCCCGATTGCAAGGCTTCTTTCAATACCCCAAAGTTGACCACACGACTGGTACGATAATTCAGAGTCAGTCCTTTCACTTTGCACGTCGTGTGCACTTCTCCTTGTTTGTCCCGGTATTCGTAGCCGTAATTTTTGGGACCGCCACTGACGAAACTTAGAATCTTGTCGTCGGGATGCTCGTCTGTCCAGGCTCCTAAACGGTCTCCTTCGATGTCAGGGTGCTGGTGACTCGGGTGATGGATGTAAATGCAACTGTCCGTGTCAAAGTACAGGACGCGTTCCCCTAACAGTTCTAAAGCTTCGTACAATTTTAAGCGAGCATGAGCTGTCACATAAGCCGCAATGATGACATTTCCAAAAGGGTCGTCTTGTACAAAGTCCAGATCTTCTTCGTAATTGACCAAGATCAAATCCTCACGAACGACGTCCACGTGTTTCATGTATTTGGTTTTGTCGTGAATCATCTGGAAGTAGCGGGAAGGCTCTGTCAAATATTCCGTCTTGGGTAAACACGGTCGTTGTGCCATTTTACCCCACAAGCAATTTAACATCACTTTGGCAAACGATCGCCTGCCTTCGTTTTTCTCGATGTGGTCTAAAGGAATACCTTCTTGTTCATAGTATTTCTCTTTGAATTGTATTTGGTCTTCGGGAGTGTGACACCAGGACGGATAGCCGCTGGCTTCTTGCTTCAGTTTCAAAAAATCATCCACGTAGTCGGCGAAAATGCCTTTCTGACTGGGGTCACCCTTGTGGTATTGTTGTGTCTTGGGAAAGTGGCAAATTTCGTACACTTCTAACAGTTGGTATCCCATGTCCAGAGCTTTGAACAATTCCACGCTAACCCACGTCCCCGTCAAGGCCCGTTCTTCCTGGGTGTGCTGACAAGGTTGGTCTTGGTTGCACGTTTCGGCACAAGTACGGCACAAAGGAAACATCAGTTTGCCTTGGCAATGGTGAGGTAAGACGGGATGGTATAGGTTCGTGGGAGGCAAAACTTTACACTTGATCAAGCCTTCGTATTGTCGAATGTTTTTCAGGTCGATGTGTTCCGTGAAGAATTGCGGGTGCCCTACAGGAAAGCGACAATATTTGCACACGTAGGGATACAGCGAACACACGTCCAAGTATTTGATTTCTTCTCCTTTCTCTTCGTCGGCTTGGTACAGCAAGCAGGTGGCATTGGTCCTTCCTCCGTACAAACTATCCCTCGGGTTCAGCGGGTCCATGAACTGGTAACTTTCCACGAGGCGTTTAAACTCGGGATCGGTTTTCAAACGGTGATCGTACTCGTGTTCCCACATTTCCACCACTTGGTATCCTTCCTGTTCCAACTTTAGGCGCCGCTGACAAGTGTCCTGGTACAAGTCTTCCATGGTTCGTTGTAAAAACTGATTTTTAGTGCTACGATCAGGGTAACAGACGGGATATCCGTGAAATAAGCAACCGTTAAACTCGTACACGATCTTTGGGTTTTCTAAGTCCCAGCCATCTACCGAATACGTTCCGATGGTCTTTTCACCCCCTCCGTTGCGGGCATGCTGAATCCACTTGTCTTCCTTGTCGCACAAGTAATGTAACCAACGTAGGGCTTTGACCGAGAATTGACGTTTGACATAGTGGGTCGTTTGAGGGCTGATGACAGCTACGGTGTTTTCAGGCATGAATCGTTGTCGATACACTAAGGAACACGCTTTGGCAATGGTGCAAGCTTCTCAAAGGATCGACCCCTCCGTGTTCCATGAACAGTTCTCGAAATTTTCCACAGCAACGTCGTAAAATGTCCACGTCGGAACGACAATACTTTAGCATTTCTTCCTGAAAGTCGAAAGGGTCGGAGGCGTGAGCCTGGTACCAAGCGTAGAAAGCTTCTCGTTGTTCGGTACGCATGTTGTCGGGGTCGTAATAGTGAGCCTCAGGTCAATGGGGTAGAACGGCGTGTTGATTGGCTTCCGTATTGAAAAAGTGTGGAAAGTACCCTTTAGCCATTTCTGTCATTCCAAACGTTTTAGGCATTCGGCTCAAAGGCATGGCCAAGTAACTCATCGAATCTTTAAACTGTACTTGTCCCACTTGTATGAAAATGATTTTGGCTCCGTTCAAAGTCACTTTAGGACGCTCGGTGCCATGTTCCGTATAGTATCTGAGAAGAAACTGTCCATCGTATCCGGAGAAATTGTGAGCCATCACCGTGGCATGACGATGACAATCTCCGTAACGTTCGATATCCTCTTGGCTCCACGTCTTGTCGATGGGGTCTAAGACCCATTGGGCAAAATCGGCTAACGTGTTCGGTCCCCGAAAGATTTTTTCACGCCCTCCAGGAATCTTGCTGCTGTGAGGGCAGTGACTGAAGATATGTTCTTGAATGCACTTTTCGCACGCTCGATGAGCCACACAGAAATTAGGAATATGAATGCCGGTTTCTTGCATGCATTCGAAATCGAAAAGATGAAATTGCCTTTCTTCTTGTGACCGTCCTCTTTCTCTGGTGGAGGTTGGTATTTTTGCACGTAGCTTTGGTGTTTCAAGTCCACGATGTGATGACAAATGTGACATTTTTATTTTCCTGAACATACGTGTGCCTTGGTACTATTGGTACGTATGCCTTGTCTACACGTAGGGCACAATCTCAGGAGTTGACAAGCACATTTCTGCTGTGAACCTTGCGTCTTCAGATGTTGTTGGTAACAGGTAGGGCTGACAAACGTGCGCAGACAAGTTGAACAAGGCACTGGTCCTTCGCTCAGACTGGGTGGAGAGGCCAAACATCCTGAGCATTTCGATCCGCAATGTTTGTGTTGCTCTCGATTATTATAACCATGGTCACATTTCTCACAGTAATAACCGTATCCCAGGAATCCGGTGATACTGGTAATGGTATCGAAATGGTCATCGTGATAATAGACATGAATGTATTTTCCGTCCTTAAAGTCTTGGCCTCGAAACAACAGAGGTCAGCGCACTTCTTGAGGGTGCACTTTCAAGGTGTATCGTGGAGCTAGGGCATCTTGCAATTTTTGCATCTCAGGAATGCCACAGGGTGTGTCTTTGGATAGGTCAGCTTGTTGCAACAGGAGTTCTGCTTCGTTTCGTTGTTTGGCTCAGTCCGATTGTCGAATAGTTTTCCAGGCTCTTTTCTATTCTGTCGTGTCGTTCTTTTTGGCATAGGTTCGTCCCACCACGATGGCCCTGGCTAAACACATCTGGTCTTGAGGGTTGTGAATTTGGACGAGGCTACGCTTAATGCTGCGAAGCTCGTTCACCAATAACATCTTTTTGCGTCCGGTCCCTTGAGGAGGAGAGACGTGGGTCATGTCCAATGTGGCTTTTCCATCGGTAATGTCAAACTGGTCATTAGATTGTTGCACGTGTTGAATCTTGTCATTGACTTTGGAAGCGGTCAATTCTGCAGGGGTGCTAAACTCGATCCAAACAGGGGATTTCAAACCGTCATGTTGTATGGAAAGTCTCAAGCGATCGTCTTCTTTGGGTTGACATTGTCGCTTGAGTGCGGTGAGCAAAGAATCCCACACCCCAGTGATGAACACTTCTGCTTTCTCTAACGGCACTTCAGCCTTGAAATCTTTAAACTTCACTGTGTATTTGTAAGCCGTGGTTCTAAATTTTCTAGAGGAGCGCTTTTCCGTCTCTCGAATGGAATAGTATTTTTCAGGGTTGACTAAGGGTGACGAACTTGGTTTAGAGGGTTCGGATTCTGGTTCACTCATGTGAATTTGTGCCAAGATTTCAGCCCTGGTACGAGGCGATAGATCACGTTTCGGCCTCTTACTTTCTTCTTCTTCTTCTTTCTTCTCGAATGAATAGGATCGTTTCATCTTGATAGCAAAACGTCAAATGACTCAAGTTTAAACACCATGGACTAATTTATAGTCATGGCAGACCAGCGTATATAAAAGGGTGTGTGTCTTGTCCTTTCACTATTCATTTCACTCTCAAACCGAGCACAACGATGGAAGAGACTAGCCAAATCGAACGTTTCATCAGAGCTTTGCGAGGGGTCATTAGAAAATTCTCTTCAGACCAGCCCACGGGGACTACTCTCCTTCCTTTCGAGATAAAAGTCAAGATACTTGCTATATCTGTCAGAAGAAAGGGCATTGGTCTTCAGAGTGTCCAGACCGTCAAAAAAGAAAAAAAGGGGCTAAAAAAGACAGAAGTCAAGATACCTGTTATTATTGTCAAGAAAAAGGACATTGGTCTCCAGATTGCCCAAAAAAGAAACAAGAGGAGTCAGAAGAAAAGAGGGATTCTTCAGAAGAAGAGAGGGATTATTGGGAAGAAGAGAGGGATTCTGCAGAGGAAGAAAGCAGACAGGTGAAGAAAAAGAAACAGGAGAAGAAAAGAAGAAGGGAAGAAAGTGAGGAGGAAGAAGAGGAAAAGCCTGTGACGGTGAAGAAATTTAAAAAACAGAGAGACTAAACAAGGAGAAAGAAGAAGTCAAATAACTTTTTTTTTAAAGTGTTCTGATGTGAATTGTGAATTGGATTGTAACAATGGATAAAAGAATAAATTAATTATATAAGGTAAGTGTCTTTGAGTTTTGATTTTAAAATAAGAACGTACACTCACGCACTCATACAAAGACACGTACTATAGGGGGTAAAATGGTTTCTTTTTTTTAGTTATTGGCAAATTGAAAGGCTATCTCTTTTCGAGAAATGTGGGTGGCCCTGAAAAGGGCCTTTTTTTGGTGTAGGGGTGAGTTTAAGCAATCAACTTTAACTGCCTTAAGCCTTTGCCACGGCCAAGGCCTACTTCTGCACTGCGTAATGTTGATGATGATGATTGGGTTGGAATCACTAAGGGTGGTACGGTAGGCTTAGTCACAGGGTTAACGTGTTTAGCTCGGGAAGGTCGTATTCTCTTCGGTCGTAATAAAGAAGTCTGATACATTTGTTTCAGACTTCTTAACTCCACTAAAATGTCCAACAGTACCGTGACCGTTTGATTTTCACCCTCTTGTTTCTTTGCTGCTGGTGCTACTTCTTGTTGTTGTTTTTTTCTTACCTCTTCTTCTTGCTGCTGTTGCTGCAGGAGGAAAGCTTGTTCCGCTTCCTTTTGTCGTTGTATAAATTTCTCCAATTCTTCTTTCTGTCTCTGTCTAAAATTCTCCACTTGCGGTAATGAAGAAGGTAACGAAGGTTCCGGAACAAATTCTTGCGAGGTAAGAAAATCCACAAAATCCCAATTCACCTCTTCTGAAAGTAAGTCCGGGTTCCCTTGGGCGGTCTCCACTGCTGGTGCACCCCAATGGATCGTTTTCTGAGTTTCCATCATGTTGAATCACTGTCGCATAGATTGACTGCACACAAGCGCTAACGAATCTATATAGACCACGTGACGTCACAGACTGCTCTCTTCGGATTGGATGCGGGCTGACTGAATTTTGTAACGCGTGTTCGGATTGGTGAATGAACTCAATCCGTTTCAATCCTTCCTCTACCTATAAATAAGCGCAGTTCACTGCATTGATTCGCCTGTTCTCGTCGCCTCACGATGTGGACCACAGTTGAATCATCCACCCTTGTGTCTTCAATGATGTTTAGGACGGACATGCTCATGTATGTCCGGTCCAAGTGGACTGTTTTTGATAGGACAGATACTAGTCTATGGATGAGAAGAGTTTACATAGAAAGACAAGGATGTCTCAAGAGGGTACTTGTGTATGGACCTGCAGTTAGAAGGAGTTTAAGAAGAAGAAGAAGATGTGACATATGCCATCTATGTTAATATTAATATTAACATAAACCCAAAGGCCCTTTTCAGGGCCACCCACATTTCTCGAAAAGAGAATGACTTTCAATTGCCTACCCCTTTTTTAAAAAAAAATTGTTTTAAAAAAATCCCATGTTCAATTTCCCTTGACGCTATACAGTCCCACCCTGTTTAAATTCCTTTGACGCTATACAGTCCCTATTCCCATGTTCAATTTCCCTTGACGCTATACAGTCCCACCCTATTTAAATTCCTTTGACGCTATACAGTCCCTATTCCCATGTTCAATTCCTCTTGAGGCTATATCGTCCCACGATTTTTCTCCATGTTAAATTCCCTTGAGGCTATATGTTCCCACGATTTTTCTCCATGTTAAATTTCCATTGAGGCTATATGTTCCCAAGGGGGGTCTGTAATGCTAATTCCCATTGAGGCTATAGTATCCCCATATACTACTTTTATTACTCTCCGTGTTTTTGTTGTAATGTATTATTTACTTCATGTGGATTTTTTCTGATACTCTTTCGCAGGCCTGTCCACTTCGCATAGCGCCTTGTGACATAGCCCTGCGACGTCTATGCATCGTACTTTATCCACATGAAGGTCCCCTGTTTCCTCATAATACTATAAAATAATTCTAATTTGTATTTTGTTAGTCCTATGCTATTGAGTTACCCTTTATATTTTAAATGTTGGTTAGACACAAAGGGGGAAAAAAAAGAAAAAAGACAAAAAAATAAGAGAATACTAAGATTCTTAAAGTTTTTAAGAAATCTAGTTATGTTCAAAGGGAGCTGGAACCGTATGTTCGAGTTGAGGGATGAGGTGAGGGCTCCAGCCCGCGCTCTGGCGGTGGCACACCCCTAGTGGGTAGCAAACCGAAGCCTCTCCTCCTATCCCCCACCCATTCCCGTTCAACACTCTTCCTGTAACACTTTACATTTAATGTTGTAATTTAATTGAATTAAACATTATTAAGAATTTAGAGATTTTTTAGTTTGTGTATTGGTTTGCAAATTCCGGAGGTAATTGTGAATTGATAGTTTACGATCATATTGTTACAAAACCCAAACATTGCTTAAAGTATAAGCATCCGTTCAGTCTTGAAAACTTAATGTCATTTGCTAAAGGAATTCTAGAATGCTTTAAAATAAAGTTCGTAAATTTAGAAAGTGCAATTCAGAGGCCATTTATTTGTATAGGCATTAAAACTTAAGATTTTAAGTTATTTTTAAAAATATAGAATATTAGAAAGTGTGGCTGTGGCTTCTTATACTAGAAAATTTTATTACAACCATTTTTTAATCTATTTTTTTTTATAACTGTGAGGAGAACAGATGAAACTGGGACTCCAACCCGTTCCCATATCCCATACGCCCTCAGGTTTAGTAACGAATCCTTCAACTACTTTATTATTCTTAATACCTGACCACAGGATAGCATAGTTTTTAATAATGTAATATATTATTTTTAAAATTACCTTATTTTTATATTTTACATCTAAATATAAGATATTGTTTCTATGATATTTGTATTTTTTTGCATATTTCCATGATTAGCATTAACCTATTTTTTTAGTTTTGTCACATTGGGCTATCGCATGTAGTTTGGTAAAGTTTGCTATTTTGCATAGCGGACATTACGGTATTGTTCTAATCATGCGACGTCTAACAGCTTCTTCGCTCGTGAGCCAGGCGTTGTGTAAATATTAAAAAATTAGACTTTGTGTTTTTAAAGACCTTATTTTTGCTCAATTTGCCCAAGTTTGAGTTCAGTTTATCCCCCAGTTATCCTGTTCTACTCTACATTTTATTTTTTTAGTTATGTCTTCTCTTATCCATTGGTAAGTATTCTTTGTGTCTAGTTGCCATAGTTCTATTTTATCCCTATGCTTTAATAATATTTATTTTATATATCTAATTCGTCTTGGAACTTCTAGTTTTTTTTTGTGAAGGTTGTTATTCCTATATATATCCGGTCTGTTTCTCATTGTGAAACCAAACCAGTAGATATATAACGCCTCCCAAGCTCTTTTGGGATCAGGTTGTACTTTTTAAATCTATTAATCATTTTTGAAACCTTTAATAATAGAGGTCTCGGGATCCCCAGTCCCCCTCTATTATTTGCTCTATATAATGTTTCTTTAATAATGTAGTGCATTTTATAACTCCATATGTAGTCTATTATCTCTTTATCGACTTTATTCAGATTTTAATTTTCCATATCAATTGATTTTATGGTATAGTTTATATTTGAGTAAAGATATGTTTTTGCTACTTGTGCACGCTCCATGATGCATAGTGGCGTTAGAGCCCAGATATTTGCATTGTCTTTCATCTTTTTTACTAAGTGTTTATAGTTCTCTAGTTCATTATTTCTGCCAAAGAAAACCCCTAAAGCTTTCACTTTATCTCTCAGGAGGTGCGTAGGAAACCCTGGGTGGTTTCCGCGCCAGTCACCTATTTTTAGTATTTCGGTTTTGTCATTATTTATTTTGGAACCAGATGCTTTTCCGAAATTTTCAAATTCTTCCTGTAAAGAAACGTAAGATTTAGCATCTCTTATAAAGTTGGTGCAATCATCAGCATGTTGGAGCATTTTAAATTCTTTTTTTTGAGAATAGGAATCTTAATACCTTGTATTTGTGTGTTATTTCGGATTTCGTTGCTTAGAATTTCAATTGCTATTACGTATAATAGCATTACAAGGATAAGAAAATAATTGCACATCCTTGCCTCACTGATCTTTGATATCAAATTCTTTCCAGCATTTTTCATTTACCTGTACACGTGAGGTTATTCCCGTGTAGTGGATTTCAGCCCACTTATGTAAATTTGTCCCGAAGCCAAATTTTCCAAGTACTTTTTGTATATGGTTGTGTTCTAATCGGTCAAAACCTTTTTCTTGATCGAAAAGTACCATGGCACCTTTCGATCCTGTTTCGTTTATATAATCAATTATTGTTTTCATATTTAAAATGTTACTTTGTATGTTCCTCCAGTTTCCCCCGCAAATTTGATTTACATTCATGATTTTACCTAATCCAGTCTTTACTCTATTGGTTAATATTCTACTTAAAATTTTGTAATCTGTGTTTAAAAGCGAAATTGGCCTCCAGTTTTTAATATCCTATCTATCACCCTTTCCCCTATAAATAATTGTTATGATTCCCTCCCGCATTGATTTTGACATCTGTTTCCTTTTGCTTAAGAAAATATTATTGTGCAAAGCATTTAGGATCGGCGTTAGCTCACCGTGGAAATTTTGATAGAATTCCGCTGTGAGACCGTCCTTCCCTGGTGATTTCTTCTTTGTAAGTGCAGCAATATTTTTTTATATTTCTTCATCGGAGATGACATCATCACATATGTTCTTATGTTCTGTTGATATCATCTCACGTTCAACTTTATTTAGGTAGTTGTCGATTGTGTCAGGATCAATATTTTGTGTTGTATATGGATTTTTATAAAATAATTAGATACTGTTTAAGATATCGGATTTTCCTGTATATGTTACATTTCCAACTCTGATTTGTTTCTAATATTTTCCCCCTCCTTTTCTTAATTCTTCCCGTTTGTATAAGCTATGTGCTTTTAAAAAAATATATTTCGGTAAATTTCCCTGCCCTGACTATTTTCCCTTGTGTTTCTTCTTCTTCGATTTATTTTATTTTTTGTGCAATTATTCTCTTATATTACTCATTTGTTGTTATACCTAAGGTTATTAAAGTTGGTTTTTACCTTTCTTTAGTTTTCCTGCCCTTGTATTAGAATATTGGATTGCTTTCTTTTTTATTGTGTCTTTTAAAATATCCCATTGTTTTATGATGTCGACAGTTCCATCATTTTTAAAGCCTTCAATTACGTTTTTTATTATATTCACAGATTCTGCATCGTTTAAAATGCTGTTGTTTAATTTCCACTGTCCCGGACCCCACTTACTCCTATTCCTAATTTTTAATTCAATATAAACCATATTGTGATCAGATAATTTAAAATCATATATTGTAGCGTTTTTATATATCAATGGATTAAAATTTGTTCCGTAAAATCTATCTATCCTGCTTCCCTGTCCATGTTTGTATTCATATGTGTGTTCGCGTCGAACTAGATTTAATTTCTTATATATATATATATATATATATATATATATATATATATATATATATATATATATATATATATATATATATATATCAATGGGCGCAGTTTCTCACCCCACACAAAACTGGGAAACCTTCTACCCCGATAAGAAGGCCAATCGACATCCAAAATAGATTTGAAATGTTACGGGAAGAAGATGGGGAACTGGAAGTTGAACAAGGGGCTACAGAGCTGAATGGGCTGCTATCCCTTACATCAACTCCAATACCATCAGTTAGAAATAAAAGAAAACACATGAAATCTATATCGGGGTCGTCACCAAGTGACGGTACTTCGATAAAAGAAGCTCCAACCATCAAAGAAAATTATAGCAACGATGGTAACACCCCCCCCAAAAAAAAAGAGGGAAAAAAAATCTTATCGAAACGACAAGTATGGAAAACGACGACGACGAAAACGACTCCGAAAATGACAATAACTCTGTAAATGACAATGAGGAAAAAGACAAAAGCGGCAATGACGACCATGAAGACAAGGACGACAAAGACGACGACAATGGAAAGATTAGATGTAGAATAAAAATGATGGAATCATACAAGGAAACGGACATGGACACAGAAAATGAAACCAGTTATACAGAAAATGAATCCAACCACACAGAAAACAAAACAGCGGATATATCTGAAGTCGATGGGGGGCCAGTGCCCCCAACCATTTAATTGAGATCTAAATTAAATCTACAAATAATATAATAACAACAAATTTTAAATTTTAAATAAAATGTAAAATTGAGAACGGCCACATGGAGGAAAATAAAAAATGGAAGGAACAAACTTCTGAATTGCTTCAATAAACACTAATGGGATAGATAAAGACAAAGTCCAAAAACTAATAAATTTAACTAAATATGATGTCATCTTATTACAGGAGACACATAACAATTTAACTAAACAGCTCATAGCAATGATAGAAGAGAAAATGGATGTTATCGTAATTTTCATTAACTACAAACAAGACGACATACGAGCAGGAGATGCCACAATAATTAAGAATAAAAATAATCTAAACTGGGAAAGAAGAGAAGTAGGGGGGATCTAAGAGGAAGAGTAATACACATTAAAATTTAAATAATTACACATAGTTAATGTTTATGTGTCTGCAACAATAAACTTGAGTAAAAATGTAAACGACTACACAATGGAATATTTAGTATTGAGGGGAGACTTTAACTGGGTGGGAGAAACTATAGACAGAACAGGGGGTTTAGCAACAAATGATCATAGTTCAAAAGAAATAATGCAAAAACTTCTTAAAAATTATATTTTAGTATATATATTTTGGAGAATACATTTATTAAAAACAGAATACACATATGAATATAAAAACAAGGGGGGTTAGTAGATTAGATAAATTTTATGTTACGAAATTTGAAGAAAAAATACACACTAAAGCAGAGATAATAGATTACAAAATTTCAGATCATAAATTAATTATTTTGGAAATGAAAACAAACCTTAGGAAAAAATGGGGAAAAGGAGATGAAAATTAAATAATAGAATATTAGAAGAAGGAAATTTTATTGAAGAAGTAAAAAATGAGCTTTTTAACATAAAAAATAAAAAAGGGGATAACATTAGTAAAATAATTTCAGATTGTGATATGCTAAAAAATTATATAAAAAAGATAGCAATATACCACTCCAAACAACATGAAAAAATTACAAGAGTGGCAAAAGACGAATTAAAAATAATTTAAAAAAAGACTACAATAACAGACGATCTCAGGAAAAAATGCACAGGAAGATTAAATCAAATATTAGAGGAAGAAAGGAAAAGACAAGAAATAAGAGCAGGAAAATACAACAATATATACAAAAAAGCAGAAGGTTTATAAAGAGAGGAGAGATGAGAAGATGAGGGGAAAAGACAATAAAGAAACTAGTAGAAAATGGGAAAGAAATAAAAGATAAAGCAGAAATAATAGAAAAAATAAGAAAGCATTATGCAGACTTGTACACATCCCAAAAATAGATGTTAACGAAATTACAGAATACTTAAAAACGGTCCAATGTGAGATAATATCGACAGAACACAGGAACATGTGTGACGATCTCATGTCCGTGGAGGAAATAAAAAACACTATCAAAGAATTAACTAAAGGTAAATCCCCAGGAAGAGATGGACTCACGGCGGAATTCTATAATAAATTCCAAAGTGAGTTAGCGCCGATTCTTGAAAACCTATACAATAATATATTACTAAAAATGACACAATGTCCAACTCAATGAGGAAAGGGCTAATTACAATTATATACAAAGGGAAAGGAGATGGAAAGATCTAATAAAATTGGAGGCCCATCTCCCTCCTAAACACAGACTATAAAATACTAAGTAGAATCCTAGCAAATAGAGTGAAAAAGGGAACAAATAACATAATAAAAATAAATCAAACATGTGGGGGAAAGGGAAGAAATATTCAAAACAACATTTTAAACATGAGAACAATAAGCGACTTTTTAAATGGAACTGGTATGAAGAGTGCTATGGTACTCTTCGACCAAGAGAATGTTTTTTTATAGAATTGAACACAACTACATACATAATATATTAGACAAATTTGGTTTTGGAATAAACTTCCAAAATTGGACTAAAATCCTGTATAACAAAATAACTGCACGTGTACAGGTCAACGGAGCCATAACGGATAAATTCGATATACAAAGATCAGTGAGGCAAGGATGCCCGCTGTCAATGCTATTATACGTAATAGCAATCGAAATTCTAAGCATCAAAATTAAAACTAATAAACAGATAGAAGGTATCAGAATTCCAAATATAAAAGAATTCAAAATGTTCCAACATACCGACGATTGCACCAACTTCATAAAGGACTCCAATTCCTTTAAACACTTGGAAAAGGAATATATTTCCTTTGGAAAAGCATCGGGATCCAAAATCAGTCACGATAAAACAGATACTAAAATAGGAAACTGTAGGGGAAACCACACAGGGCTTCCCCTCCCCCCACACACATACCTAATTTAGGACAGAGTCAAAGCTCTAAGAATTTTCTTCGGAAAAAAACGAAGAGAAAGAAAACTGTAAACGAAAATAAATGAAAACATCAAGATCTGGGTACTTACTCCATTATGCATAATGGAGCGAACACATGTGGCAAAAACGTATCTATACTTAAATATGAATTATCTCCTAAACTCTGTAGAAATAGTAAAGAACACACTTGATAAAATAATAAACTATGTTTGGATTTTTTAAAAAAAAAATCCACCCTATCTAGGGCTAAGACTAGAGGAGGGATAGCCCTACCATGCCCTATATTAGTCAAATGCACACATATTTTAAACAGATTCAAATTTTAAATAGCCAACCCAAAACCCCTTAGGAAGCTTTATACATTTACTGGTTTGGTTTTAGCATGAAAAACAGAAGTGACATCTACAAAAATAATAAACTGGTAAAAAGACTAGAAGAACCAAGGATCTTTAAAAGTACAAAGGAACTTTTATGTAAATATAGGGAAAATGAGGAACTTTGGGGAATTGCAACTAAGGAAACATACAATTGGATAAGGGAAAATTTAACCTCTAAAATTAAAAATAAAGTAGAGGAGGAAAATATCTCGGTTAATTGGGACAGAGTTTGGAGGCACTGGGCCAACATCGGCTCTCCAAAAATACAAAGCTTGATATTCAAATATCTACACGACACATGGCTGACTGGTGAAGTGGCACTCCGAAGGAGAATGATACGCATACATGTAAAATATCCCATGTGCAAATGTGCGAATTTCACAAAATATCATGTGATAGCACAGTGCGAGATTAGGAAACAAGACAGGATACAATTAATTATGGAGATATACATGAAAGAAAAATAAAGAAGCAACCAAATTTTATATCTAGACGGCAACTTTAACAAAAATTTAATAAGAAATATAACAGATTACATAACTAAAACCATGATGGCGTGTGGCCAAGTCATAACCATTAAATAAATGAATGGGCCACATTTTTTAAAGTATCCTTTCAAATTAATTTTAAAAAACGAAATTATAGGAAGATTTGTGAATGGGAGGGATGGGGCTGCAAAGGGTGAAAAGAAGGGGAGCGAGGGGGCAATGAATAATCTCCCCTTAAGGGGGACCACCACAAAGTGGACCCTTGCCTCCATATCCCCACCCCGGATTGGAATCTGCTGTATCCGCCATCCTTTTCTTTTCTTATAAATTTTCCTAAAATGCTTCAGTTTCTTTTTAATTATTTATTTAAATTAAAATTAAATAATTTAATAGACTTTAATTATATTACGCAACCTATCACAACTCTTAATTAACGGGACAGAGAAACTATTTGGGGAAAGTACGAGATAATGACGTCATGGAGCCATGTCACATGGCGCTACACGAAGTGAACATGCCTATGAAAGAGTCGGGAAAAACACCCCATATAGGAAACTTTACATACAAATAAGAAAACAAAGGATCTAATAAGCCTCTCTTATAATTCTATTCTCTTTAACTGTGCAGCTCCCGCACTGCACAGTAAATCCCCCTTGTGGGGAAAAAAAGAACAACCATTTTAGAGATTTTGGCAGAAATCCAACAAATAATTAGAGACGTCCTAACTCGAGGTGGGAGAAATACAAGCAAATAAAAAAATGTATAGACCCCAGCTCAAGTACAGCGGATCTCAGTTTACAAATCCAATATGCGAAGAACGACACAATATATCTGCACACAGAAAACATTAAGTTTTTATTTCTTAATTAAATTATAATACACCGTTACTTCACCAAAATTCAAAAATATATTAAATAAATAAAAAAATAAACCTTTTCTTGATCCCATTATAAGGATCCTAAGATAACTGGGGAGATTTGGAAAAAACATATAGGCTATCCCAACATGGAAACAAAATATAGCATACACATAATATAGCCTCTACACATATAGCACACACGGAATATAGACCACCTCTAGCCAAGGTCAACCAAGAGTCAAGGAAGGGATTTCAAGTCAGGCGATGAAAACCTACTTGGAAAAACAACCCTATAGATAAAACTAGTTTTCAAGAAAAATACCCCGTCAAAAATTATATTTAAATTTTTTTGACCTAAATTCTTTTGCATAATATAAAACATACAACACATGGGGGGGGGGGGGTGAATACACATAAAACACCTTAATTTTTGGGAAAGGGGGGGATCTGTCTGGTGACCCCCCCCCAGTACTTCGTCTTGTGGAGATAAATGTACGTCATTTCCTGCTGGCGTCCTCTATAGGTGGAAAATCGTAGCTAAGAGGAAGTAACAGCGATGCATACTTCTATTTCGAGAAATTAAATTATTTCTTCTTTACACTTGATAGTTTTTTGGTTCTTTTTGTTCAAATATAACTACTTTTAATCATGTTATGCAAATCTGAAGTAAAAAGAAAAATGGTGGTGCATGGCCGGTAACCTTTATACGTCCTGGCAACGGAAATTAAATTCTGCGCCTGCGCATTTTGTGTGGGAGCAAAATACCACACAAAAACAAGCAAGTGAATTCAAATATCTACTAAAACGAGCCATTACGTAAAAACTTGGCCTGAAAAGAGCAAATATAGGTACTATAAAATGTTGTCTAGTCTCGTATTTGACAATCCTGGGTTCTTTATGCTGATGAAACATTTTTCAGTAGATTTTTTTCTACAGTTTAAATGTTTAATTTTACTGTTTGTAATCATATCTGATCAAATGTACTGGTCACATATAACAATATCGTCGAAATATTAACTAATAACATGCTGGATTTATATAGAATGTTTAATTATCATAAAACTAAAAGTGTAATTGATTATAGCCAATATTAATTTTTTTTACAATAACCAGATAATGAGATCCGAACATTGACCAAAAAGTACTTAGAGAAATTAAATTTCGATTAGTTCATCCTCAAACCCCGACTGATTGCAGGGGGTAAATGGTACCGTATTGAAATGGAACCGTATTTAAAGACGTGTTAGGATAAATGATACCGTTGTTAAAGAATATCCTGACCGACTGAGATCTCAACATCGTACATCATAACTAAAAACAGTGCAAGCCAGTATACATATTTGCATTATGCTCATGCAAGAAATATTGTAACAACCAAAGGGGTTTCTTGACCGAGCGATGTCAAACCCTGGCGCGAATCCCGCTACGAGTCATAAGTTTCCCCTGATTCAAAGGAATCCTGTACAACTACTTCTGTAAACTGGAAAGTCCATCGCGTCCATTCTATCAATAATTTTACTCTAATTAATACATGACCACAAATCCCAACTTCCCAATTGTCTGTCAAGGTCACAGCTGCATAGCTTCTCTTCGTTAACTTTCCGTAACTTACCGCCAGTATTTCACGCCGTGAAACTATACAACTCAACAACCTAATACAGGGAACCGTTTTAACTACGCCACCTTAGGCCAGTTAAATCATGATTTTAGCTTCATTTCGCCTGTAACTTTGTAACATATTTACCACCACAGAAACAATAAATGGCTCCCGCCGACGGCGGAACAGTCCTTTCCCGTTGATTCCATTGCATAATTTACCAGTCTCCAGTCATAAATACTGCACCTGGAGTCACACGATCAATTCACGCAATTAGATTTGAATAGGGACTACTGAGTGACAGGGACACTCATGCGGCTCTGACCTGAATTCACCAAAAGTAAACCATGGCATCTTGAAACTCACTAACACTTCACTCCGTAACGTTTCCCCCTAGTAATTGGCTAATTATTTCTGTCTTAAGACTATATTCCCAGCACCGACTTCCCATAATCAAGCAAGTATATAAGGAATCCTTAAAATGGAGAGCTATAAACAAATGCGCATACTCCAAAAAATATTAAAATATTATACATACCTGGGAATTTTATTAACTATTTTTACATATTTCCATTGTACTCGTGGATGGGCAATGTCGTTTTGCGTTCTGCCTTGCTTATAAAATGTATTGTCTTTGGTCAACAAAAATTGATTTAGAGAGGACAAAAAAAGAAGTTTTGTTAAATGATCATGGAATTAAATAAACAATGGGGACAATATCGTGCGTTGCATCAAAACGATAACACATAAATCACAGAGACTAATTGAGATTTTGCCTAACGATTGACCATCCGTCCGCACTCGAAGTAGGAAATAGGTGAATAATGCAAAAGCCGACCATTGTCTGATAACCGACGCACATCTGCCACTGCCATATATTGGAAAAATCCCATTGCTATAGGTAGGAATTAACTACAACTGCTTCTTTGGAGCGTCATGTGTGACCAGTTTATATTAGTATTGTGTTAGAAAAATATTGCGACAAACCAAAGTAAAGAAAACAATCACTTTTATCAATTAGTCCATATCGTTTTGCCAACTATACTGTATAATTGACTTCAGTAGAACTCAGAAGAATTTATTCCTGTAAGCACATCACGATTGCGGTGTTTGTACATTTATATAAAGTGTGATCATTTTACAAGCAAAGTATACATTTAAAAATAAATACTACAAATGAGACAACACATACGTACAGACGGATTATAATTGTGAGATAGCAAAGGATGGTTCATATTTTGAGAGGTAACAAATACACCAACAAAATTAGAGTCTGTCAGAACATCACATTTCCTTCTTAGATATACTTAGAGATAATGCAAATTGTTTCCTAATATGAAACTTAAACATTTCAACACATTTAAAATATTCCGACCATGCTGGAAACAAAAATAGTGAATTTAATTTAGTTTAGCGTAAACTGTAAAATAGTTCTTTCTTTTTGGCATGGTGTCTGAATAAAAAAGTATCTTTCTCAAATTTGCTATATAGTTTTGTGGGCATGTACGGTTGAATAATACCATCCCGTGTTTGTGTAGGGGAATGCGTACATCACAATCGCACTTGTAAATTTGAATCACTACCATCTCATGAATGGTCAGTGGCCGTCCATTTAGTACGTACGCATGGAGGGGGAAGGGGCGTAACCCAAATGCATAGGCTTGCGTATGGGGGGTCTACTGATTATATTCATACGCATTGGGGTGGGGGGGGGGAGGCGCTGAAACCTCGATAATAATTTGTATAATACGTAACCTGTTCGACTGGGTTCAGTAGGCGTTAGCATTTTAGCGGACACAAGACAAACTTTTTAAAGTTACGCAGCTTATTTCTTTGATGCAGCCAGACATTCAACGTCGGTGGACTATCTATTTTATCACACACGTTAATGTTATTAATCCTTGATCGTTTCTGCGTGGATTAAGTATAGGCCGTTCTATAAAATTCGGGGAGGGGGTGTCAAGTGTACGTACGCGGGGGGGGGGGTGGTGGGGTTGTTGTTTAACAAAAAGTACGCATGAGTACAGGGAGGGGCGGAGGGGGTCAAGATTCGCCAGATTTTTGCGTACGTACTAAATGGATGACCCCTTGCGAATAAATTTGTACAGTGTTTTAATCACGAGCATCCAGGTAGGGGGCGCCAGTACAGCACGAGCGCACGTGCAAATGTTTTTAATGATACGATCTCGTGTGGGGCACAGAAGGTACAAGAAAAACGCACATATAATACTTTGATAATTAACACATTACGATCTTTACTTGCATAATAAATGAACATAATCTCCTTAGAAAAGAAACGCAGGAAATGGCGTACATTTATCTCCACAAGACGAAGTACTTGGGGGGGGGGGGCACCAGACAGATCCCCCTTTTCCAAAAAATTAAGGTGTTTTATGTGTATTCCCCCCATGTGTTGTATGTTTTATATTATGCAAAAGAATTTAGGTCAAAAAAATTTAAATATAATTTTTGATGGCACAACAGAACGAGATCTGAATGTGTGCCAGGTCAAGCTAACTCAAACAGAAACTCAATAAATACACAGCAATATGATACTTGTTATAGCTACTTAAAGAACACGCATTCTTCTTGAAATGAGTGTGTGTAATTTGGATTTTTAACGTAGCTTTAACACTATTTCAGCCATTTCGCTATGATGTCTGATTTATGGCATATTTATAAGGATGTCTGTTAGTACCATTTTTATAAGTCTTTGGTATAAAAAGTCCGGGGTTCGAACCAGCGACTTCTCGCATGCAAAGTGTACGCTCTAACAACTAGGCCAGTGGAACTGTTTTTCTAGAAATGAGACAGTTTTAAATCCTATGTTAACAATTAATACGTTTCTACGGTATAAATCATTTTCAAACATGTAAACACAGGGAAGAAATGAAAAACAAAATCATACTGAGATATGAATTTCACCAGTTTTATACACATGCAACAACGTCATATCTATCCTTCTATAAAAGATTTTAAACTGACAAAAATACCACAACAAAGACAGGCAGATAGTCAAAAACTCAGTTCATCAAAGACAAATATCTTCTGTTTTGTGGTCTGATTTCTGAGCAAAAGTTTGGTTGTTCGAATCTCAACAGGCTTGATTGTCAAACAAATTTGGATTGACCTAAATACACGAATGCTTATTTCATATGGGAGCATTGTATCACCATATTAAAGATAAAGAGAACATATGTGTTTGGAACATTACATGGCATTGTTCTGGGTAATATTCGCAAGAGAAAATATATTGTTGTGAACTTTCTTCAATATAGAGGTGATCCAATGAAATAATTTTTAAATGTCTGTTCATTACTTGAGATGCAATTTGTATTAAATTGATATTTCTTTCTACCCAATAGCAGTGTCTGGGAACATGATTGTCACGATTGTTAAATGACCTTTTTATTAATTGAATCGCGTTAACGAGTCTTGAGAGATAATGTATTTCTCTGTCGGATGACTGAAGGAAGAAAAAGTTGTAGTAAAGACTCTTACTCCAGCTTGTATTGATTGGAAGCTATTTATGTCACAAGCTATGTAACTAACAACTGGTGTAATCGGAGATATTATAATTAAGGAAGTCTTGAGCCAGTTGCCATTTTGTATAGAAATGTAAGTTAGTGTTTTTGTAGTCTGGATCCATGACTTTCCAGTCTTATTTTTCTCGACATAAAACTTCAGTAGTTACTAACTTTTTGCATTGGTTGTGATTCTGGCTGTCTTATTTTTAACATTTTTTTTTCTCCTTTCTCAAGTAATGCATATTCATAAATTGACAAAGTTTGACAATTTTTAAAATATGCTACTACCAAAACAATTTATTGTTGCATAATCGCATGTTTTTATTGTATTATTTGGATCTATAAAATCCCTAAAATTTTAAACTGTCTCATAAAATTGTAAAACGACAAGTGATATTTAGCTGTTATTGGGTCATGTATACTCATCGGAATGGCTTTTGCTAAAGTAAAACAAATACAGGAAAAATTTATATACTTATATATTGTGTTGTTTTTGTTTTTATTTATACTACACCAAGTAAAATCGGAAACAATTATCAATTAAATAAAAAAAATTTACGAAGCAAACGGAATTCTGAAATTTTCTCTTGGACAAGGGGGAGTTAATTCTGCGAAGTCCTCTCAAGTGTAGTGAACTACAGGTGTTTAAACCTGTGTCCCCGTAGTGTATGCCATTTACTACATGTGTGTCATCCCCCCCCCACAATGTATGTGGAAAACACATCATATCAATAAAATAAAAATGTAGTTTTTCAAAACATCTAAACCCTGAGATAAGTTTTTTTAAAATAAAAAATCAAACAAAATCCTCTATAAAGGAAGCGTATAAATTCTTTCCTTGAGGTGGTTCTCCTAATGTATGTGGATTTACAAGGTCCTCCTAATATAGGTAATGCTTGTGTGTGTGTGTGTGTGTGTGTGTGTGTGTGTGTGTGTTTGGATTTTTAACGTAGCTTTAAAAAATTAAATCATATCGCTACCATGTCTGCAGTGTGACAGCTTATAGTGATGTCTAGCAATGTGGCATCATGCCACAAACATATAGCATTTTGTCCCACCTAATCACATTATCCTGAGACCAGGCCGACCAATCCGAACACTAACCTCTTAATGATCGGCACCAAAAGAGGCAGCTGCTGGTATCATTTTTATAAGTCTTTAGTATGATTCGGTCGGGGTTTGAATACGCGACCTCTCGCTTCTGAGGTGGACGGTCTATAGACACATTGCACCATCGGAGCGGTCACTTATCAAAGAATGTACGATACTGGTTCCTGTTGTTCATGACAACACGACCTGAAGACCTACCTGATGGGAAATGAAGGCGCATTATAACGTCCAGTCCAGAAATATTTTGAAAATTACAATTTTCAAGCAAGTTAGTGCCTGTTAGCATTTGACAAAGTCTGCTTGCAGTAGCGTACTAAGGGGAGGGGGAGTTTACAACATACTTCGATGCTAATATTACTGATTTCAAGCATAAAATTAAAGCTAAACAATAGCATAGAACATGTTTATATATCTTATTAAGTACGTCTTCATTTGTCTTTCCGTGCGCCCGATGCCTTCCAACACGAACATTTTCCATATAGGTAAATAAGTTGTACCAATCGTAAACAGCCATAGATTTCGACATATTTGATAACAATTTATAGGTTTCTCATCAGTTTAAATCGATCTGTGCCAAAAAAGTCGTGAAAATTAATAATAAAAAAGTTGGTATTTATGACTCATTATCGCTTGCGACTTTACCGATCTTCATATCCTTGATACGTGCATCTACCCTTCCCGTTTTCCGATGGTATCACATACTTCGATGCTAATACTATAGATTTGAAGCATAGAATTAAAGCTATACAACAGTATATAATATGTGTATGTATCTTATTAAGTACGTCTTCATATGTCTGTTCGTGCACCCAATGCATTCCTATCCGAACGGTTTCCATATAGGCGAATAAGTTATACCAATAGTAAATAAACACCGATTTTGACAAATTTCATTTTAATATGTAGTTTTCTCATCTGTCTAAATCGATTTGTGCCAACAGACATGTGTGAAAATACAAAATAAAAAGAATTCTACTTTTTACGGAATATCGGGTGCGACTTTACCGATCGTCATATCCTTGCTACTCTAATACACCCTTCCCGTTTTGTGATTGTAGCACATACTTCGATGCTAATATTATAGATCTGAAGTACAGAATTAAAGCTGTACAATATTATAAAATGTGTGTATATATCTTATTAAGCACGTCTTTATTTGTTTGTCCGTGCGCCTAGATCCGACCTATAAGAAAGTTTTCCATATGGGCGAATAAGTCATACCAATCGCAAAAAACAGCGATTTTGCACATTCGATATCAGATGACAAATTTGATATTAATTGATATGTTTCTAGTCATACTAAATCGATCTGTGCCAGTAGACATGTGTGAAAATGCAAAATAAAAGGTTTTGTTCTTTGTACTGAATATCGGGTGCGACATTACCGATCTTCATATCCTTGCTACGTGAATCTACCATTACCGTTTTGCGATTGTACCACATATTTCAATACTAATACTATAAATCTAAAGCATATAAATAAAGCCGTACAACAGTAAATAATATGTGTGTGTATCTTATTAGGTATGCCTTCATTTGTCTGTCATTTCGCCTAATGTCTTCCTATACGATTGTTTTCCATACAGGTGAATAAGTCATAACATTAGTAAATAAACCCCGATTTTGACAAATTTGATATCAATTGATAGGTTTCTCATCAGTCTAAATCTATCTGTGCCAATAGAAATGTGAGAAAATGCAATATAAAAATTGTGGTATTTTTGACTCTGTATCGGTTGTGACTTTTACGATCTTCATATCCTTGATACGCGCATCTACCATTACCGTTTGCCTCGGTACCACATACTTTAATGTTAATAGTATAGATCTGAAGCATATAAGGAAAACTATACAACAGTATATAATATGTGTATGCCTCTTATTAAGTACATCTTGATGTGTCTGTATGTCCGCCCAATGTCTTCCTCAGCGAGCGTTTTCCATATAGGCAAATCAGTCATACCAATCGTACAATACAAAAAAGGATATTATGTATTGTTCCACTTCCTCTTTTTACACTGCCTAATTTTGACCTAGTTTAGGGGGCAGGGTCCAGTTTTTATGTACAAATTTAATGCCGCAATCAGCGACCTAGTATAAAAAATCATAAAAAATCAAATACACAAGTGAGGTCAAAAAGGTCCATATTTTTAGATACCTATATTAAAACAAAGCATAAGAATAGTATTCACTTGACCAGAGAAGTCAATGGCAGTTCATAGCAGAAGAGGTTTATGCACCCCAACCCCTATTTTATACCTGCATTTTTCACATCCAAATGCCATTTTTGACAGCATGTAGTGCTCACAGTGCAAACGCAAGCCCTTTCCCTGGATGAACATTTTGAAAAACATTGTCTACTAAATAGTTTGATGCAATTCAGAATAGTTGTCATCCAAGCCGTTTTTGAGATACTCGGCTTGCCTTGAACCCACGTGTCTACTGCTATGGGAGGCTAGCTCTTCTTCCTAGCCAACTATTGGTATTTCACTATCAACATACTGCAGAGCAACTATGGAAGGTGTACATGCCTGACATCAATTTCAAGAACAACACAAGCCCAAAACACCTAGTTCACAAATATATCCATATCTATAAATAGTAAACAATAATAGCTGAAAAAGTCACACCATAGCCTGAAGTTAAGAAATTTGCCAGGGGCCAATATACGAAACTGGACCCTGCCACCTTAATAAACACCCATTTCTCGAGAGGACACATATATCGCAGCCTCGACATTTGTTTACACTGATCAGCACTGAATCACGCAGACAAAAAGATTTGTCAAAAGTCATATCATTATTATTAATGAAGTGAAACAATGATACATACGATGAAAAAAATAATACATTTCTCCAATTCACTTCTTTCCAACCAGGAAGTCTTCTTAAAATCTTTACCAACTATTCTGACAAAGCAAATACAATTCCTACCATACCAAGCATCAAGTCTGCTACTCAATATGTGTTAGCTATGTGACTCACAGCTGATAACTGCATTTGCAACACTTTTTTAGAATCGTGCTTAGTGTTTCACATGAATAGGTCATTACTGATTTTCTGAGGTGGTTCTAAGGTATTTTACTTTGGAGGATTGAACATGAAACACACGTTTATGGTATATTTCATAAATAAATCAGCATTCTCTACATTCCTGCTTATTTAAATAAAAGTACATGTATTAATATTAGCATTTTTTTCTCAAAAATAGGCAATTTTACTTTAATAGTAAATTTTCAAACGTCCATTAAACTAATCTTGATATTTAACTTATTTTGACAAATTAATTCTTTCAAAATTCTTCTGTCTCTTATTATTTGCACTTTTTTTTAGAGAAATAAGTTATGAAGTATGCAAAACAGTTTTGTAACTTAAACAGTACATGTACATTAAAGAATTGGGGTTCTGCATATTCACAATGCCAAATAATTATTGCAAGGATGTTGTACACTAAATCTAGTATTCTTTTATTATAAGTAAACAATTTTATTATTATACCATCATCATTTTTTCCAATTTTATTCTTTCAGCTTTTCCAACAAAATCTGTTCCAAAACAAAAATTATGATAAATATAGGATAAAATTCCGAGTAAACACCATTTTTCTTTTGTTGTTGTTGTTAATGGTAGAGTGAGAGAAGAAAATGCAGCAGCATAATATGAACTTAAGTAAAGTTGTGAACTTACTAAGCCTGGATTTAAATAAATGGTATCACTTGTATTTCTAATGACAGCCACAATTCTCTTAGTTTGGGCTCAAGACCAGCAATAGTGAATAGAGGTATTTCAAAAGACATATCACAGCTCATTCATTATAATATGTTAATAATTATCATTATTGAAAACTTCTTAGATATAATAATAAATAGTATATATGTATGGTGCTTGTAGGTGACATAGGCAGAATATTCACTCCCCATCCCGCTTCCCGGGCAGTTGAGATCCTCACAATAATAATTAAGGGCACTGGGGCTCGTTACAAAGAAAATCAAGGGATGTGGGTTCTAACCTGTAACAATATTAGGTTAGAACCCCATCCCTTGATTTTTTTTTGTAACGAGCCCCTGTCATCACGGGCAGTAAATTTAAAACATACTACTTCCGGGTCAATCTATTGTTACGGTGCAAGAAATGTTAGCACCCAATGAGAACTAGCTTAGTTTATGTTATTCAATTCAATTCATTAATGAAGAAAACGGAAATAAATAGGTAAAAGGGCAATATACAGGTAGGCATACTTACGTACATGCATATACATACTTATACAGGTAGCATACTTACGTACATGGACGCGTATACATATATACATATACAATTAGTCAATCATACAAATTGTAGGTCACTGGCAGTATGTTAATACTGAGCAATTTTCGGAAGCGAAGAGTTCACCAAACTTTATTACACTTGGATGAATACAGTAAAAATGATGTTACGAATTTATACCTTTCTCTTGGTAAAAAGGAGAGACACATAAATAGTGAACTTCGCTACGTCATGCTATAGCACACAGTGTATTTTTCTGTCTTGTCTTGGTACGTTTTCCAAACACACTGACTCTACTGGAAGTGTGTGGTTGATAATTCTAAATGTGTGCAAAGGAAAATAAGCATTTCGATCTAGAGATATCGAATAATCCTCAAAGTTTAAATATTGTTTGAATACTTGGTAAGCCGTACTTTTCACTTCATTCCTTTAAAACTTAAGTCACTTAACAATTATGCTTCGCTCGCTTTCAGAACTTGAGTGTTACGTATTGATGCTTGGTAGAGTAGATCAATTCTTCCAACGGAAAATTATTATGATTCTAATATGCTCAGGCCACTTACAAATTATGCCGGATTACGTATCCCTCAACATGACATTGCATAACCTTTTGGACATTTTGAAATATCTTTCATTTATTACCGAGGTTCAAACTCCAACCATGCCACATTTAATGTGAATGTCAATTGGCTTCCTACCAAGTTCTGAATACAGAAATGCGACTGGTAAACTCGTTCTGAGTTAGATTATATATCGTATCCGCTAAATTGGTAGAGGTGTGTGATCGAACAGTTGTAATTGTAAATCTATTTCAATGTACAGGTTGTTTATTCTTTTACAGAGAAGTTCATGGTTCTTTCGCTTGTTGAACGTTGTGTTTTATTGTTTAAAAAAAACATATACGTATTTAAATTTCTCACAAACAGAGACTGCATATCCGCTCAATGTAAATTTGAACTGACTGCAATTACGTGATCCAAAACTTAATATTTTTGGTTTTGAAAAGTTGACATTTAGTTTCCAGATTTTAGTGTACTCAAAGACAACATTTAGGCTTTCTTGGAAAGCGTCAGCATCAATTCCAAATATTACAGTATCGTTTTCATATATTACAGTCTACTTGAGCAGATATGGTTGATGGTGTCTTTATCTAAATTTCATTTGCATGAGCATTCTGTATGCGTCTATGTAAAGCGTTGCTTTGTCGGTATCCATGTATTTAATAAATTTGCATTTTCACTTTTCATTCCACCTTAGATACGTTATAGTTACTACATTTGTATGTGATTCCTTCTGATTGTACACAGCACGGGCGAAGTTTAGGGTAGCTGTACGAAGAGAATGAACATGTGAATGGAGTGAGTCATGGTTGTCCACACTAAAGTTGTCAACGTACTTACGAGCTTTTGCTGTTACTAAAGAATAGTCATTAAAAATATATTTTAATAAAACGACAACTTATTCAATCCCTCCCTGTCTCACACCTCCCTACATCACATCTCCCGATCTCACTCCTCCGATTCACCCAGCTGTTACTTAATATAACAAGTTACAGTGAGTACCAGGCTTTATTACAACTCGTTTCTTCCTTCGTCCACTGGAGAATGAATACATTATCTATTTCGACTCGGCAGACCGACTCCAATAAAACTTCAAAAACACATTAACACTCGTTTTCCCAGACACTTTTCCTTGGTTGGAGATAAATTTAACATTTGTTATGTCATACTTAGACAAAATGCATTTCACTTAATATAATCGAATCACCTCTTTGAGGATATGAATATGTTGAAAGTGTACATACTTTCTTTTCCACTCCACTTGCTTTTATGGCCAACACCAACGTGTCTAACTCTTTCAATCCTTCACACCATATGGTAAAAGTCAAATAGATTTACCTAATCGCACATATTACTAACAAGCATGCACTTCCACAGGTCATGAACAGCTGTAAACAGCAATTATCCAGTTTTCCAAATGATTCGCATACGCAACGAGTCGCTCTAGAAGGAAGTACTATTTGATTCTAATTTCGCTGTCATGTTACTTTTTATTTATTTATTTATTTATTTATTGTATTTTCCTTCCCTATATTTCCTCTCTATTTTCTGAACTTTCTACACAATGTTCGACACATTTTATTTGACAACTTCTTCTTTTAACTTGTTACTTTACCCTCGTCTGTCAACTACTCCCTCGTTGTTCCTCCTCAAGCTTTATAGTCTTTGTCTAAATACTACTGTTGAACTAAGATACTCTTCACCAGGACTATTCAAAATTTGTTTGGTCATTAAAACTTACTGTCAACCGACATATGTTCTTATCTGTTTGCAATTGATGCATAGTCAAGCGTGGAGAACGTTGTAAGTCATGGTTTTTGTCTTAATCCATTACCTTCTGTATCGTATATCTTGCTATCTTCATGTTTAAATTCATGAAATAAAATGCATTTTTAAAAAGCCTGACTCAAAAGTTACCAAATCGAGATCATAGGTTGCTAAGTCAAGATCATAGGTTACTAAGTCAAGATCATGTGTTACTAAGTCGAGATGATGAATTGATAAATCGAAATTATGAGTTTGCTAAGTCGATATAACAATTTACTAAAACGAAATTATGAGTTTGCTAAGTCGAGATGATAAGTTACTAAATCGTGATCATGAGCTAAAAGAAGTAGAAGGTACATTGTATGATGCATTTCAATAGTTTGTAGCCAGTCATTATTGTTACAGTTGGGACAATATAGAATAATGCTAATACCTTATCAATGTCAATTGCTTAACTCGATCTGCATGAAGACAGATGGACAGAGACAGACAAATGGTCGAACTTACAGATGGGTATTTAGGCAGACACACATATACCATAAATATTCATGCAACATACATGCGTGTTATGAATCGTAAACCCATGTTTGGTGCATTATGGAATAGAAGACAATGCTTTATTATGTTTGCATTCGGATACAAATTATGCATGAACAATGTTTGTTTTTATATATCATAGTTGATATTGTTCTCAGAATTTACCTCTAACTGGCAATCATTAAAGCATAACTACAGAAATCAGCGATACTATTAATGACAGCTGTTATTTAACTTATGTGGGTAGGTACCTGCATGTGGCTTGAGGCATAGATGCACAGATGGTCTATAATCAAAATCTAATGTAAGCCTAACATGTATCTTCCTTTTGTTTGGCGGCATTATAATTTTCCACGTGTACCTCTTGTACCTTATCATGCACATCATTATTTTCCACGTGTACCTCTTGTACCTTATCATGCACATCATTAAATGTCTCATATTTATTTGCACCCATATATCATCCAATTTATTTTTTGGCAGACGTGGAATAATCAGTTGTTTTAGACTACTGTCAGTCGTCTTTTTAAAATTGGGGAAGCACCAAGAGGCTTTCAGACAGAAAAGATTTTGCACTAATCTTTTTCATGGATTTCAAGATCAACAAGCAAGCTGACATAGTATTATCTAAACCCATTAAAAGCGGATCAGAAGACACCAAACCTAATAACATATTTTGGATATTCGTATACAGTGTAGAATTAAACTCAGAGCAACACATCTACTTCAGTGAAAGTCAATATGCCTCAAGCAAAACAACTCAGAACAAAACAGCAACAACAGAAACAAAACAAACAAGCAAAACCAATTTCATTTTCAATCTTTACAATACCAGTTCCTTTCAAGCTTAGAAACATTTGCACTACCGAGAAATTGAAGAAAGCTATCAATGGACAATATTTTGTTACCACTGAAGGTGTGGCTAAACAGCTTTCAAATCTAAATACAGTCATGACATCCTTGCACACTGCATCCTTACAAACCCATGCAGCATGTCTACAGTCTCTGACTCAGTCCCAACAGATTGGACAAAAAAAAATGTTTCTGGTCATTACTTACTATAAATAGATCCAAAAAAATAATTAGAGCAATACAGACCAATTTCTCTAACTTGTATATCCTATATATTCTGGAACACATTCTTGTGTCTAACCTTATGACCTACTTTGACAAAAATCACCTATTGTACCGAAGTCATCACTGACATTAAGACCTACCTTGACAAAAATCACCTATTGTACCCATGCCAGCATGGATTTAGAAGCAAACTCAAATGTTAGTCTCATCTCGTACAGTTGTCTTAATGACTCCATGATAGACTACAACATGTGATGAAAGTGGTGTCATTGTAGTGGACTTCAGTGATGCTTTTGTCAAATTTGACCGCAAGAAATGCCTGTTGAAATTACACAGAACATGGATCAATACTGAAGTCACCAGCTGCATCGTGTAATTCATGACAGAATCATCTCGCTGGCGACTCTTTTGCCGAATTCCCGGTACAATGTAGAGTCTAACAGTGCTCATGTTTTTGAATATTGTCTCTGTTTGATCAAGACAACTTATATGCCCACGTCAATCAGTAGTAGCAGTCATCTCTTTGCTGATGATAAAATCATACAGAGGATGACCTTTGAGTATTACACTAATATAGCTGTCTAAAAATCTAACACAAACTGGGAAGGGTGGTCAGAGGAAACTCGGACTATATGCGGTCTTGAACGAAACTTTCAGCACAGAAGCAACTAATTTCATATGGCTGAAACACGTGACCTTCAAAACACCAAATCTAACTCAGTGCAAGTAAGTCATGAAATTTACAAACAAACGGTTTTATCAAAATCCATTTTGAGAGCCACAATAACTTTGAACTTTGATTTCAGAATTCAAAATCGACAAGCCTCTTCCTTGCAGTAAGGACAAGCCTTCTGTAACTATTGACAAATATATGTGGTCTATAACTCAAGTTATTGTGCAAAAACCTCTTTCCTTCTTTCACCAGCAAGTGTAAGCCATCTAATACCTTTGGTAAAAGTACATATTGCAGAACAACATTTTTTGTACAGAAACCATGATATATATATTACAGCGGCAGTTACCTAGACCTTTGATCTTTTGACTAAATAAGTATGGCTTTTACCTTATTCCAAGTTCAGACCATCTACAAATATTGGTCCAGATATGTGATATAGAACTAATGAAACTATGTTGGTAACTATTTTTCTTTTTTCAATTACAGTGACCTTGAACTTTGACACCAAATTGACAGGCTTCTTCCGTACCTCAAGTTCAAGCCATTCACAAAGTTTGATGTATGTATCCGATTTACAATTAATGTTATCAGGGAGCCGCTAGCTCATTTGGAAGAGCTTCGGGTTTCTACTCATGCTCGATACCCGCCCAGGCCAGCACTGGCGTCCTCGGTATGTCTTTGGGAAAGGCACTTAGCTCCTACTTCTTGGGTATAATATAGCCAATAATGTGTTACAAGTGCCGTTAGAACAAACAAAACTAAAACAAAAAACCTAATGTTATTGTGCAGAAACCTTTTTTCGGTTACATTGACCTTGTCGTTTTGACCCCGAAATTGACAGGCTTCTTACTTATCTCAAATGCAGCTGTTCCAGTTTGATATCGGTGGATGTGAAAAGTTTTTGTTTTCGTGCTTTATGGCAGGAGTAGAATCATCATCATCAACAACAACAACTAACACAACTATTCATTATCCAGCGACTTCTGATAAAGAATCTGAAGATATAAGTAGCAATTCTGCTTGCAGGTCTTTGAGTTATATACACCTATATTTACTATTTGGGGACTGCAAAGAGATAAACAAGAGGACTATTTGTGTGGACGGAGGTTCCGTTTGAAGCTCCGGTTCACCCGTTCTGTCCAGTTTCAACAATCGGAACACTGCCCGGCAGTTTCTGTGAAGTTCTGGAATTTATAATTTCTACATGACATCATTCATGGCATTTATCCATTCGAAAACCGCTATCTGAGTCATTTCGTTCGAGTACTGATTGACTCAGTTACTATCTTTTTAGAACTCTGTCTTTGACAGCGAAGAAAACTTTTCTAGCCTTCTATTTTGTTTTTGAACTAAATTTATAACCAATAACGTGTTGAAATGTATTCGCACGATTTTTCTAAATTCATGTTGAGAAATTCTCGGATGACGAAATTAAACACTTATAAGGCAAGCTGTAGGATAAGACCCGAGTAAACCAAATGTCATCACTAACAGGCGTGTAAGAAATGGGTGCAGATAATTAAAACAAATGATTTATGCAGTTTTTCCATCACACAGTTGCATGAATAGCATTATAAACTAAATGTGCATGTAGTTCAATGATTGTTGAAACATCGTCGAGTGTTATTTTGAAAAGTTATCATGTTATTACACATATCGATGATAACTTTGTATAAATGTATATCAGATGAAACACAAATATTAAAGTGTAGGATAAAGAATGGTTTCGTCCACGATCGACATAATAAAATTACAGGGGTAGGTGAGACAAAGTGTCAATTTGTATTAATAGGAAAGGACCTATTATGAATTGAAGACCTTAAATCGATTTTTTTTTAAAAATAAAATTTTTGTTATAAACTCGATAATGTTTACTGCAGATATAAGTCACTCTTATGATTTTGTCAGCTGTAAAAGTTTACCTTCTCCAGGCACGTACCCAAGGTTGGCACTTATCTGGAATTGTTTTTCGAGCGGCCATTTCCATTAGGTGGTGAAGTAACCTCGGAAATAGTTATAGGAATGCACATCAATATCATCAATTTCATGTGTTTGATGATTCGCCTCCTGTGTAGAGCACCAGATCTTTTACGACAGAGAAGCCCGAGATCATTCCGATTGTGACTTTGCCTCCTTCCGCCGCCATATTGCTCCATTTGAACGAAAGTAGTTCAGAATACAGTTCTCAACGTCGACACATTAAATACAAAGTTTTTTCTCGACTGACTAGAAAATTCCAAGGATATTCCGGATGATCTAGCCAGATGTGTGTCCGCCAAGCACTTACCAATGTGTACGATATCAGTACAAAACTTACCAATGTGTACGGTATCATCACTACAGCTCCGGTGGTCCAAAAGGTTAGGGCGTCCGCCTCAGATGCGGGAGGTCGTGGCTTCGAACCCCAGCAGAGTCATACCAAAGACTTTAAAAATTTGTATTAGCAGCTGTCTCGCTTGGCGCTGACGTTCGTTTTAGGACTGGTCGGCCTGGTGTCAGAATAATGTGCCTGGATGGGACGTCATCCAACATGTCTACGGCATGATGCATCAGTGGCAGACATCACTATAAACTTCCAGATTGCAAATACTCAGAGTGTTAAAGCTAATTTATAACTATAGATAACACAAACACACTCTGTCACTGAATCACAGTTACTCGACTTGCTGGGGAAAGGGACGAAGATATTCCAAATGGTGAACTCTGTACATCCGACTATAGTTCACAGTGGAAGCAAAGTACTTCTGTTGTTTCTTTCCTGACTTCAGAAACAAAGCCAAAGTATTTAGATTGTAGTTATATGATTTTCAGTGTGGTACTCTCGATACTGCACATTTACAATATGTATCGTGTATGCTAAGAAATGATTTTGATATGTCTATGCCAATGAATCACTAATTAGCAAAGTGACATAGTTGGGACAATGCGTGGAGTCCATTAATTCATTGGTGTAATTAAGTTGCGAATTCTTTGCAACCGAGAATCGAAGGTGGTAGTATTAGGAGCATGCGTCGACTGCCAATTCAACTAGTATTTTAGAAGCACAGAGGAGTGTGATGGTTTTCTAAGAGATCTAACTATGTCGTGTTCTAGTAGGAAGCCAGTAGCTGCTAACAAGATATTAATTTATATTCGTAGGGTGCGGTTATCTGGCTTCGAACTGACCATAGCTTAGTTCTGTTGAATTTCGATAAACAGTATCTGACGTAAGAAGAGTGAAAATATTGTTTGATTCCAGGATTTAAAAAAACTGACACGTATATAGGTAGGGTATTATATTTTTTATTTAAGGGATAAAAATAGCTCCATACCTGTTGTGCACAGTGAAAAATAGAAAATTTAAAATCAAGACAGTTATTGATCTGAAGAGGCGAGGTAGGAGGGGAAAGAAATGCAGAAATGGCCGACCTAACTTGAACAGTCATTTAGAAAATACAGGAAGCAAACTGGCGATTCTGATTATGCCGCAATATGTGTTCGATCAGGCATTCAATTATAAAACAAAATGGTTTTTTTTATGTTGTTATCGGTGTACCAGAACGGCTAATTGAATTTCACATAAATTTTCGTACTCTGTTTCTAAGAGAAAGTGAATCATTAAAATGTCATGTTCAATTTCATTTTGTTTATGTAATTGATTGAACTATTATATTTTTCATACGCGGGCTCATGCTTTTCTATTCTATATCTCTGCTGTCTACTCGATCCGGGTAATAACATCATGGTCAATCATATCCTAGATAATGAAAACCAAACACCATAACGAGTGGGGAGATTTCTCATCATTCAACACACCTCCGACAATAGGTCATGTGTGCGTTCATTCGACTTGTTTTACACCAAACCTCACAAGTTCCGATGTTTTTCTTTTAGACCGATCACTTCTATTTAGGCATTATGGGATTACGAACAACAAGCAAGATTTACTTGCCTGCGACATTAAAGAGCTTTACAACGTGCAAAACTACGCACCTCCGAAAATGAAGATTTCGCAACGGAATTGCTCCAATAACCATCGGCAATTTTACACCTTGCAAAAATACATATTAACACACTCGTTTTGAAAAAAATTGTGTTTAAAATTACTTAGAAGAAATGTATTGGACTGGCTTCAGTAAGTCATGAAAATTAACAAAGTAATGGGGCCGCTTATTTGAAACTAATTTGTTGTTTTTAACATACAGACGTGACCTCAGCTGGAAGAGATTTTAGAATGTGAAATTAGAATGCAATATAAGTTTTAAAAGTCACTTTAAATTGTATCAGTAGAAAATCAAATCTCATTTTTTAGGTTTTGATTATTTTTTAGAACAGTTTGTATTTGATAATAAATATACATCATGGAATCAAATGGTATCAAAATTATCCCCAAATTTGTAAGGCTACTTACGTTTCAAAATAGCACGAAATGGTGTGCATATAGAACTGACTGATGCTCAGGTAATAATCTATCAATATGCACACATCGTATGTCCAAAACGTTGATATTTCACAAAAAATATAAATAATGGAAATCACACAGAGCTAAACTGCTACCGAGATCAGTAACATAAATAATATCTTATGTTTTGGTTTTTTTTCACAGACAGTGTTATATCTTGCCTAAATTGGTTAATCAGAAATATAACTAATCCTGATTTTTAAATCTTGCCTCCTCATGAAGGAATAACAAAGTAAGGATCCTTTGAGTAAACTATCATATACATAAATGTACCATTGTATACAAGATCAATTCTATGGCACTCAACTGTGAAAAAAGAAACAAGTGCCAACAGTGAATCATATGTGCCAACATTTCCAAGGTATACCATTATTTCTTCATTAAATCCAAATCATATGTGCCAACATTTCCAAGGCATACCGTTATTTCTTCATTAAATTCCAACCTTACGTGCGAACATTTACAAGGCATACCATTATTTCTTCACTAAAAACGCCTTAAATCACCCATCCCTCAGCAGCAGGGAGGGCGAACAGACCTAAGGATTCCGACAAATAAATAAAGCTTCCTGAGAAATCTAATCCGGAGAAGGGCTCCGTTTATCAAATTAAAGCTTCCTGGAAGAGTTTTATTTCTGTTGGACCCCAACCTGGAAATGAACTCTTAGTTCGAAGCATAGCTGCAGAATAAAGTGTATATGACTTTATTTATTTTTTTGCTTATATTTTAGACGACCAACTATCGTTAGCGCCCTCCCTGCTGCTATCGTGTTTAAATGAAAAATTTTATATCTCAATTTTAAGATACAAATTAAAAATAATATAATGGACGTTGGAGAATCACTAAGAAGCAGAATAGCACGAGAGCGACTAGAAGCAATAAGAAAATATTTACCAACAAAAGAATCAGTTAAACAAAAAATACAAGCTATTCAAGATGCAAAAGAGGGATTTGCAGAAGCAACTCAAGAGTTATTTAAACCAGTAACTGAAACCACAGAAAAAATTATTTTTGGTGACGTAGATGATCCTGAAGCAAGAAAACGTGGTATCCTTCCTGTGCTGAAAACAATTGAAGAACAAACACGACCGCAACCTGCTGTTGCACCTATTGTTATACCTCCACCTAGAGTCAGAAAATCTGCGATCAAAAGTAAATCTAAAATAGGATATAAATCTAAGGCTGGATATCAAGAAGCAGGTGACGGAACAATAATACTTAATCCAAAACAACAGCAGCTGGTTGATAATTTATTGGATAGATTTAGTGATGAAGGTATACAGCAGATAAAAAAATTATCTTGGGGAAGTCAACAAGAAGTAGCTGAAGCTGGTGCTTTTGCTTACTCCTCCTTTAAAGATAGATTTAGATTTTTAAAACCTGAGGAAGCAGGGAGAGTTAGAAGTCGAGATGATTGGGCATCACTAATATAAAAAGTAAAACGAAATATTCCACGTAAGTATACAGGTGATCCTGTTCATTCACATTTTATGGATTGTATGTCAGAAGCAATGTATAATGTGGAGCAACAAAAACATCAAGAGAGAGAACAGGAACAACTAGATGAAGAACAAAAACAGCGAAAGAAGGAAGAGGAACAACCAGAGAGAGTAAACAAATTTAGAGAAAAATTAGCAGGAGAGAGAAAACCATGGAAGGAAAGTACAACTATACCTCAGCAGGATGTAACACCACCAATCCAGCAAACATATCCTATTCCAATATATCATGTAGCAACTCAGCAGAAAGAAGAAGAAGAAGAAGAAGAAGCTCAACAAAAAAAAAAAAAAAAGAATGGATCATCTACTCAGAAAGAAGAAGCTCAACAAAATAAATTTACTCAGGAAGAAGAAGAAGCAATAGCTCGACAGAAAAAAAAAATAAAAGAATATCATGAAAGGACTCGGCTGGAAGAATCTAAATTAACACAATTAGAACGCTTCACTAACATGTTCAGAGAAAACGCTGTTCGTAATATTCAAAGTAGTGAAGATAAAGCACTTGAAATTGCTGCTCATCAGTATAGAAATAAAAGTTTTTATATGAAAGGTATTCATACAGGTGATGCCCAAACAGATGATATTAAATAGATTACAGCAATATATTTTGTGTCTAGAAATAAAGAAGTTGATTATAATGGTCCAGGTTATAGAAAATTTATTGATGATGTATATGAGCTTCGAAAAACAAAATATCAATCACCAAAAACAGGTAGAGTATACGATATCTGTCCCGATAGCGTTGTTAATGATGTATCTCGATTGGAGATCCTTATTGGGGGAAAACGAGCTGGAAATAACTCGCACGAAATAATTAATGAAGCAACCGATATCTGCCGAAGACTGTTTCAAGAAAAAGTTATCGACGTAGCTATTTATCGCGACCTTATTGATGAGCTCGTTGACGACTACAGCGATTAAATAATTAGGTTATAGATAAAATGATCGTGCATAAAAGTCATCAGAGACCGGTACAGGTCCGCATCATGAATTCAAGGTTACCTGTATATAAATTCAAATATGGATCAGGATTAGGTGAATTATTTACTCGAATAGCTCCCAAAGTTGGTCCTATAGCTAAGCAGCTATCAATGAAAGCGATAGGAGTTCTTCGCGATAAAGTTATAGATACTGTTGGTTCTGCTACCAGCAAAGCATATGACGCCATCAAAGATAGAATACTAAGATTAATAAGACGAAAAAAACCTGTTAAGTTACCGAGTACCACTGAGATGCCAGGTGACATTAGCAAGATAATAAATAATGCAGCTAATCAAAAACTAGCGACACTGACGTTAGAACAACCATCAGCGTTAGAACAACCATCATCAACATCGTTGGAGTCGCAACCGCGTCGAGTTAATACTAGCGCATACGGAGGTGGTCTTCGTTTTAGAAGATAAATAATTTATTATAATAATATTTTCACCAGCATCTAATGACGCTTTTAATCTGGAGGAGCCAGTAAGAAAAGATAAATCTGTACAAGATTATCAATATTATTCGTATGATGCAAGAGAACCAAATGCTAGTGGTAGAATAGAATTACAAGTACATGATACAACCAGATACTTTTTGCCGTGTGAGGCATTTATCGAGGTTGTTGGTCACATTGAAAGGGTTACTCCTATTGCTGGTCCTCCTATTGTTAGATCATTTGTAGGTGAGAATTTTAAAATCGGGTTCGTCAACAACGGCATTATGGCATTATTTAAGAGCGCCGCTTACATGATTGATGGGAAAGATCTTGAATCAATTAATGATAACGTTGATGTTGCCACAACAATTATAGGCTTAGCAAGATACTCAGATGATTTTATCAGATCAGCTGGTCCTAGTATGATGTTTGCAAAAGATAATTCTGATAATGCTGATCACAAACAATTTATTATAAGACAACCAGTAGATCGTGCTGCTCCTAATCCAGCTGCTGTTCACGTTGAAAATATGATCATAAATAAAAATGATGATTATAACCTTGTATTTGCTGTGCGTAAAAGTGCGATAAATGGTGATGAAAAAAGATTTTCGTGTGTGATTCCGCTATCGCATATTTTTGGGTTCTGTAGAGATTTTAGAAAAGTTATTTTTGGAGCTAAACACACTATTGTCCTTTATCGAAAACCTGATAGCAAAGACGCTATCTGGAGAGAAGCAGGTGTTGGTGCAGGTGATAACGCTAAGGTTATATTAAGTAAACTTACTTTGTGGATGCCATCAATGACGCCAGCGTTACTTGAAGAAGAAAAGTTAATTTCTTTCATGGAACACGGTGGTAAATCAATATTATCCTGGTTGACAACTATCACTGATGTTTCCTCTCCTACTAACGTTAGAGGTAATTATACTTGGCATATAGCATCACAGCAAGGTGTTTCTGCACCTAGACACATCTTTATTGCTCTTCAAAATATTATTCGGTTAAATAATCAAGAACATAGCCATATGATATTTGATGATCTTGGAGTTAGTGATGTATCACTAAGAATAAACGAACGTCAGGAACCAGTCGAAGAAATTCACTTGGATTATGCAAATAACTCAATAGCACGTGGTTATCACAGGTTGTGGAGTTATTTAGGACGAGATCAAAATATTGATACTGGATTGCAAATATCACAGTTGGATTTTAGGGATTATTATCCGATCTATTACTTTTCACTGGAACATATGGATCTGATAAAACAATCTGTTGTTGATATATATTTTAAAGCCAGAATAGGTAATCCTTTAAACGTCAATTACAGAGCTGTTGCTGTTATACTCAGTGATAGGACAATGATTCTTGAGGGCATCAGTGGTAGAATGAGAGTTATTGATGCTCCTGTGGAGACAATGTAATTTAAATCAATCACGTTATTTATAAAATGCCGTATGAACATGTTAGTGTGACTCTGACTCCGGGTCAGATAAAAAAATTACAATCAGATACAACAAAAAAATGTGGGACAAAATTGACTCTAAAACACGATCAGATTCAAGGTGGACCAAATAAACTATCTATAACTAAAACACAACAAAAACATTTCAGTAAAGCTAAATCATCCAACATCGGAGTACAAATCAGTTTATCTCCAGCTGCCATAAAAGATATGATTAAAATAGGTGCTATTTTCCCCTTTTTGGCTGCGATACCAGTACTATTAGCAGCAAAAGCTACTGCGTTACCTGCGATAGCCCCAGCTGCTGCACCGGCTCTGGCAAAAGCTGCTGCGACAGGTGCTGCTAGTACATTAGGGGGATTAGCAATAAATAAGATAGTTGGTGGACGATATGGCCAAAAAAAAAAAAAAAAAAAATACGGACGCGGACCTTATCTACCAGGAACACCAGCCACATCGCGAGGGAGGGGCCTTCGACAGATAATATAACACCGATGTCAAATTATGATCTAATTGATGCCGCCAAAAAACTAAAAATAAAATTCTTCAGAGGAGTATTTATGCGAGATCAGTTACCAGCTCGTCCGAATAAGTACGAAACAGGGATCATAAATCTTGATAACAACACAGGACCAGGTACTCATTGGGTAGCGTACGCTATAAATCCGCGTGAAATTATCTACGCTGACTCATATGGATTAGCCCCACCCAGAGAATTTTTAAATTATGTATCTCAATTAAATATTCCAACGTGGTATTCTACGCTACCAACACAAACACTAGCTGATCCTCCGATATGTGGCGATGAAGCAATAAATATTCTTGCAGCGATATCTAACCCTGATAAACCGTATCATAAAACAGTTCATGAGTACACGTCAGATAAATTAAATCAAAAACAAAAATACAATGGTTGACATCTATGGTAGATCTCTGCTAACAAGAACAATAAGAAAAATACTAGAAAGAGAAAAATTTGATACCGGTGATTTATCTAAATACGCAACAAAGGATGATATTAATAATCTTTTATCGCTAGCAGAAGCAGATCCTGGTGAGGTTGCTGTTTTTCAGGATGAACACGGCAAGCTAAAAACAAGCAACGTTAAAATAGGTGATATAATCAAACGAAATGAATATGATACTCACGTAGGTGATTTTAATGTCATTAAAGAAAATATTAAAAAGGTTAATGAAGATATTGAAATTTTAAGTAATTTAACAGGGAATATAAATAATTTAGTGCGTCAAAAAATCGATATATCATTATGTGATGGAGAGGTTCATGATATTAATGTAAAACTTAATAATCGTGTGAAAATCACCGGTGATACAATGTTAGGAGAAATTAATATGAATAAAAACAAAATATCTTCACTAGGAGACCCAACAGCAGGTGAAGATGCTGTGCCAAAAAAATACGTCGATGATGTAGATTTAAGATTACGTGGTCTACAAGAAGAATATAATCAACATCTAGGCACATACGGAGCTTTTACAAGTTTTAGAAGAAATACTTTAGAACTAAACAAAACAACTATTGAATGTTTTGGAAAACCACATGTGGTTAGTATAAAACTCGCAGAAATTAAAAATTTACTTGATAATGTGGTTCGTGTGGTAGCATCATCTTCATCTGCAACGTGGACAAGAGCAGATAATACTATAAAATATACTCCAGCTGTTACTGGCATATACAGATTATCAGTAATTAGTCCAATGAAATTTAGAGTAATTATAGATGGATTATCAATTGAATCTCCTCACCCGGTAACAGTTGAATTACAAAAAGATACTGAAGCAGTATTTGAATTACATCCAATTGATAATATTTTATTTGGAGCAACTTACTCATACGTGTTAGAATTTCTAGTTAATAAATAAATGGCAGAATACAGATATAATCAGGCTTGTGCATGGCAGATGTCGTTGAAGAGTATCATCGACGTCTATCAGGTAAAAATAAAAAAATATCAACGACGATTAGTTATCATTGATGTTACCGTTTATTCTGTTTCAGCTGTAATAGCTGGTGCTGGAATAATATTATCTGCGGTAACCATGACAGCTCCTGTGGTTATTACCATAATTGTTTCTGCAACCACTACGCTGGCTGGTGTATTTAACATCATAACTAAAAAAATATCCTCATGCACCAACACAAAATTAACCGAGTACAAAGATAAACTAAACACAGCAACGTTAGCGTATTCAAAATTATCTTCGCTGCTATCAGAAAGTCTCAATGACGGCGTTATATCTGATGCAGAGTTCACATTAATAACTAAAATTTATGATCAAGTGATTAAAGATATCAATATAAATAATGACCGAGCTACTGCAACAGATCGCGACAAACACGACGGTGACAAGAACAACGATGATCTCAGCTAGTTCAACTAAACCTGAATTTAGTATTATCTTTCCTACTCCTATTTCTATCAGCGAAATAGCACTAGCTCAACTACGTGTCTACTACAGCTGGCCAAATATTAGATCAAAATCATTTGGTGGGCTACAATCAAATAATTCTCTTGCTTTTGCTTATAAAAATAAACCTGATAACACACCAGACTGGAATGTAGTTGGATTACCAACAGGTAGCTATCAGATCGATGATATTAATAGCGAGCTCATGCACAGAATAAAAAACAAAGCAGGAAGTGATCCTGGAATAAAGATATCTGTACATGAACCAACGCTAAGATCAATTGTTGAAATAAATTCAGATTACCAGGTAGATATTTATGCAAGTTCAATAAGAACCGTACTAGGTTGGCCTGTAATTAAACCACCAACGCCACCAACACCACCAGAACCTAAAAAATCTGATTTTATTACAGATAGAAGATCTTATCATGATCTTTCACACCCAAAAAATCATCATGAGATTTTATTTGATATAAAACATTTATCTGATGGAGATTTTTACAGTCTTATAAATACAAAAAATGAATCTACCTTTCAATGGACTTTTACTGATGAGCATAAAGAATTTGGAAAAATGACAGTGATATCGGTTACTTTAGATGATGTTATTGAGGTATTTAAATATCTGAATCAAATTCATGAGCAACAATTAAAAATGTTAGATGCAACTTTTACTGAGTGTGTTTTTGATGTATCAAACTCATGTGATGAAATTATCAAATACATAGAAATACTGAATAAAATTGCGCTCGATATGGAACGTCTTAATGCACGATTAATTCAGATGATAGTTTATGGTGCTGATGTAACGGGAAGAAGTAAAGATAGAATTTTAGCCGCGTACTCATTAACTGAAGAAACATTACCAAATTTTAAATTACCTGGATACAGCGTAGATGAAATGAAAACATCTCTCACTAAAACCATTGATGAAATGATTCATAAATTACACGCCGCATGGAAAGAAAAATTACCACCACCAGATATTTTTAAACGTGATAACGCTGAAGACGGTACCGGACGGCATATCTCACCTAAGATAGTTAATATAACTAATGTTATCGCGGTCAATCTCAATTGTGATATCATCGAAAACAGCTACGTCGCTGATGCATCAGTGTCAGATCAAGCTAAACAGGGATTTGTTTTGTATTCATTTTCACCAAAGGATCCACCAGGATCATACAAGAACCAGTCAACTCTGTTTATCTTCGATGTCATAATAATCTGCTACAGCGAGTAAATTTTTCCCTGACTGATCAATCCGGTAATCTGCTCGATTTGCGTGGAGAGATTCTGAGTATAAATTTATTAATAAAATCATAACTCTGCAAGGTAAAATTTTTTAAATTTATTTTATGTAGATTTTTTTCTGTAAATTTCTTGCTTTTTGACTATTTTAGTCGATTTTTTGACTATTTTAGTCGATTTTTTGACTATTTTAGTTGATTTTTTGACTATTTTGACTATTTTACCCATTAGATAGGTTGGGTAAGTTGCCTGATTCTCTAATTGATTTTAATTAGAGAGAATGCCAAAATCGATAAATATCGGCAAAAATCAACAAAAATCAGCTAAAAAATCAACAAAATCAGCTCAAAAATCAACAAAATCAGCTAAAAAATCAAATAATTGTTGGCTTTTATATTCTCTCTAATTAAAATCAATTAGAGAATCAGGTAGTTTTACCCAACCTATTTAATGGGCAAAATTGATAAATATCGACTAAAATAGTCAAAAAACGACCAAAATAGTCAAAAAACAAGAAATTCACTGAAATTTACAGAAAAAATTAAATTTATATAAAATAAAATAAATTTACAGAAAAAAGTTTACATAAAATAAACAAAAATTTACTGACTTTCACTATCTATCAGCTTTCTTAGTTGTCTTGCACATGTATCTATCATTTTTTTAGATTCGTATTCAACGCTGATCGAATCTTTTCAACAGCGCGAGCTAATGGAGTAAAATCACTTATCTCAGTCTCATCGATGTTTGTAAGTGACTTTACATCGCAGATTGAATCTTTTTTATGAATCTGTATTCAGATGATAGGGTATATCTTCCCTCCTGTTTATTTTGTACTATGGTATCAAAATCCGCAGCAATTTTATCAGAATCCAGATCATCTGATAGCGGTATTTCTTTTATTTTTAGTACCTCAATAGATTTGATTATTTCATCAATATTTTTCTGATTCATTGTTTATAAATAATTTTATTTGTCTAATATAAGTGGAATAACTAAATTTGATCCAACAGCCAAACCGATATGAAAAAGTTGATTTAGTTATTCCTTCTGCAACCATACGTATTACAGCTCGATCAATACCAAAATATTTACCAGCAGAATACATAGATTGGAAATATAATTCTTCATTTGTTTCTGTATTTATTGATTTAACAGCTTTAGAAACTCTACGTCCACCTGCATCACCTTTTGCAGTATTTCCACTTTGTGTTATAGCCTGAAGGTTAGATAAATTATTATTTAGTTTATCTCCATCGATATGATCAACTACTAAACCATTTTTTTTATTGGTCCATGAAAGCATTCAAATATAAATCGATGATTATAATAATTTTTATCACCACCGATGGTAAATCTGAGATAACCGAGTTTAGTAATATTACCAGCAGATTTTTTTGTTTTAACATTTCTAACTGTACCATCAGCTGATCCTTCATAGTTATCATAGATAGGATGCTTCCTGTATATGGAATTCATATACTATATTCTATTTGTTTAAATCAAAGTTTGTCTGAGAACCTATTTAAATAATCCTCTTCGCATTTGATAGCAATATTGCTATCAGGTGATTTTTTGTCGTAATGTCTTTTTAGCTCTCTGTATTGTTTTCCACCACATCCTGCACATATTCTAGTTTTCCCCCGAATTCCAACGCCGCATCTGATACATCTTGTTGGACCAACTCCACCACAGTATTCTTTTCTGCATGATCTACCACAACAAACTAGCGAACCAACCATGAGCCATTTACAATTGTTCATTATTTATTTAAACAAATACTTGTTTAAAATATAATAAAATGTTATTCGATCTCGATGAGGCAGAATATATTATTCCTGAGGTAGATCAAGCTAAAAAAGAATTTTACGATGATGGAGCAGCTCATGTGTGGTCGACGTGGAGAGCAGCTGATATTGATAATACGATGAATGATGCAAGAGCTAAAATGATAATTGATTCACTCAGTAACGATAAATTCATATTCAGAATAAAATTTATTGTGAATAATGAGAATGATGTGTGGATTACTCGTGACAAACATGATACAGTAATTAATGGCAAAAAATCTGTCACGGTGAGTAATAGTTCTAGGCCAGGATTACTAGCAGGTATTGATAAACCATACTACGTACGAGCTTATCCTGTAGCGGCTGTTGTTTATGGCATCTACAGATTAAATAAACCTGTTGCTGAGAATCTCGCTAAGATGAAAATGTCGGTAAAAATAAACTGTGTGGCTGAGCGAGTGATAGAACACTTTACAAACATAAAACGAGGAAATGGCTTAACAGATCTACGGCGAGAAAAAATAAACAATTGGGCTGAATCAGTTGCTGATGGTGCATCAGTAAATGACGTTGCAGCATTATCAGCGAGATTAAAATTTCCTATAACGGTAAAAACGATGTCAGGTGAGATCTTGTATTCATCCGCGTATAAATCCAAAGGAGCTCCTATTGAGATAGTTGATCACAATTCACACGCTTGGAGTAAATCAGTAACAATTTTTCCTCGAGAGCGTAATATTAAATTCTATTCTGCCGCGGGGAACATGTTCGATTTTATTTATGAGGTGAGTAAATCAGATCCTGTATCTGTCTGGATGTTCTCTAGTGATGATCGATATGATCAGTTCGTCAGACCCAACGGAGACATGTATCGAAGTGAAAAATTACACGATTCAATGGTAGAGATAGCAGAAAAATATTCAGTAAATAAAGAATTATTAGTCAACTGTTTCACTATTCCATCTGTTGTTGCTCACGCAGCAAGAGAGAAAAATTCGTGGAAGCCAACTAGAAAAGAATATCTTAAAGATATCCAACAGAGTTGTGTTGAATACGGTCATGGAGGACTATGGAATACTGATTATAATTTTATTAATATGATTTCGTTTGATATGATAGCATGCTATCCAGGTAGTTTTCTAGGGATGGGAGAGTGTAACGAATATTTCACTCAATTTGGTCATCCATGCGACGAGATGACAAAAGTATCAGTTAATGGTCCGTTGCCAGATTTTATTTCAACCGGATTCGCTAAGATCACATCATTCAAGTTTGCTTTAGGGTTACACAAAATATGTTACGTTTGGTTTGGAAGACACTTTTCAGAACAAAAATGGGTTCCAATAGTGCTATTGAGATATATGTTAGATTCTGCGATGCTAACGTCACTAACAGTTTGTGAGGCAATTATTTCATATCAGAAACAATCTGATGTTTGGCTACCAACTGAGCACGACGACGCAAAGGATTTAGGTAGAAAAATTATTGGTAAGTTTACTCAGGGTGGTGCTTATGATCATCAGCGACGTAATTGTAGATTGATCATGGATGAAGCTGAATTAGATTTTATAATAGCTGATACCGCTGAGAGGGGTATATTTTGTAGCAGGGAGGATGTTTATGTCGCAGATGGAACAAAATTAGGTACCGTGGTTAACTATCTTGAGGGAGAGTCACCTCAGTATACTCATTTAAGATCGTCGATGTTAGCTTATGCAAGTATAAATTTATTGTCGATGATAAACAGATTCCCTGATACCGCGGTTAGAGTAGCTACTGATTCATTCTATATTGATAAAAAATACCTACCAGAGTTAGAAAAATTAACAGGAGATGGTTCATGGAGAACATGGCGAGTGAAAGATGAATATATTTTACATCACTGTGAAGGTGCTGATGTAGTTGTTGAAGAAAAATACTACTCAGATAGTGTGTTAGAGATATCAACTGCACCAAATGTGTATGATCCTGCTGCAAGATATAAAACGGTTTATATAAAAGGACCAGGTGGATCAGGAAAAACGACTAGAATGATAGAATTATTTAAGAACTCTGATATGATTGTTTCAACGCCAACACATCGATTAGCAAGAGAGATGAAACAACGAGGAGTTAATTCATGTACGTATCACAGTTTTTTCAAATATAACGGTGGTGCATGGAATCCGTCTAGGATGGGAGAAAAATATGTGAATAAAACCATTATCTTTGATGAGGTTTGCACAATATTTGTTGGTGTATTAAAAATGTTCTTAGATTGGCTGTTTACAAAAAATACTGCTATAATAATGTGCGGCGATCACGGTCAACCAAATCCTATTGATGGTGAATCACCTCATAATTGGCTAAAGAATTTTGTTGATTACCATGAGGAGGTTGATACTGACTATAGATCACTTGATGGTAGATTAAGTGAATTTAAGAAACTAATTTGATTGAAATCAAATAAAATTCAGTGCAACGTGATGAGAGAGGTAATTCCGGAAACATCGATGAAAGATTTTTTATCAACGTGGACTCCAGATGATCTGATAGTAGCTAGCAGAAAAATAATTCGAGATATGCTTCAACAAAAACTATTTAAGCTACATCAGGAAAAATTCCCATTGATGCCTGTTCTGTTATGTTACAGACCAACTGATACTAGATTGCAGAATATCGACGTCGATATACCTGGACGAGGTAAGCAAAATCTTGTATTAAATGATATCGTTACCGTTGATATCGGTTTCGTTAGTGATATGCTGAGTGCGGAAAAACCTCCGTGGACGCTAGGATACGCTATGACAATACACTCCTCGCAGGGATTAACTATCTCTGATATCAGAGTTTGGATTGTGGACGATCACGTTGAGTGGTCCAATCTGGTGTATTTAGCCGTTTCTAGAGTGAGAAAAATATCTCATTTGGGTAGAATTACCTTAGATAGATCAATTACCAGCGACGAAACAAACGAGTACGTGATAAGAAAAAAATATTTAGCTACAAACAATTTGATAAAAAAAATGATCATGAATTCGATTTGGACGTAGACTTCATTTTATCGCTGAAAGAGAAGCAGGGTAACCACTGTTCAGGCTGTAATTGTATTATGACATGGACCTATAAAAAAAATGATTCAAGACAGTTTACCGTAGATAGAATAAATAATAATCTAGGCCACAACAGAAAAAATGTTACTCTAGCGTGCTTAGAGTGTAACAGACGCGGCATAGATTATTTAAGTGAATGAGGTGGTAACTGAGTATCAACCGGAATTACTTATAGTTGCTCACGTGTAAAACCGCGCTGAGAAGCAAACACATCAAGTGTATACATTGCTGGTCTACCTGATGATCTCGTTACAGATACTATTCTGTGCGTCGTTACGCTCCAAATAGGATCTGTTGCTCTTTTTGTGCCACCCTCAGCCTCACCTGGTTTATATAAATACCTAACGATGACATCGCCTAATACCGGTCGAGTTGAAAAATCCTTTCTACTAATCGGTATAAAATCTTTTTGTATAGCAACTGATGGTCTCATATTTATTGCTCTTGTTGTCTCATTATTTATTGCTGAAATAACATCTGGTAGCCTGACGACCCAATCACTAGATCTTTTATTCTGAATGAATTCCATCGCATATTGATAGCCAAATAACTTTTCGGCTAGTGTTTTATTAAATCGTTCAGCAATAGCTTGATCGTTGTGAATGTTGACCTTACCACGTCGTATTGCTACATTTTTTTGTCTCATTAAATAGGTAACAGCACCAAGAAACTCTCTTCCAGGATCAACCTGCAATAATCTTGGCCACGTTAACGGACCTCGTTGATATATTTTCTCAAATGCGTTAGCTACCTCAGTTGCTGTTTTAGTTATCAGTGGCTCGGCTTCTTTGTATCTGCTAGCGATATCTACCACAGTTAGTACATACTTGTAGGTTTTATCGTTGACAGTATCGTGTGGTAGAAACATTATATCAGCCTGATGAACCTCATTTGGTACGCTAACATCAAAGTGTGCGTATTCTATTCGTTTAGGTGGTGGTAGATAAATCTGCCAAATAGCCTGTTTAGCTAACCACGCAGCAGCTACTGATGGTTTCACCTTAGCAGCTTTTGCTAGTTTTTTAATAGCTGACTTGCCTCTCCAAAATCCAACAGGAGAGTAATAAATTTCTTCCATATAATATTAACCAGCACCAAAAACTAATTTACTTTTCATCGCAGTATTAATTATCCAACTAGCTAATCTTTCTTTGAGAGATTTATTTTTTTATATAATTTAGTGTATGAATCAATTTTACATCAGCTAGATGTCGTTGTTGCAGATCTTTACTTCTATCAGCGATGTCATGAATTAGACAGGCTCTATCAATTGCATTTATAGGATCTTCACCAGAATTCGGTTGATCCTGATTATTTAATCTGATATCGAGTCGTGTTCCTGGTCCGCAGTAATTATATCCTGGTAAGTGTTTTTCTCCGGGATATTTTGCCCAGGGTGTTCCTGGTAACGATGATAATTTTGCTGTAACGTCACCTCCGTATCTTCTTCGTTTTTTTAATCGTTGATTTCTGACCCGATGAAGAGAATCTAAATTTTTTTTGTACCACATATTTCACATGTACCAGTAACAGCTGATCTATTAGTTTTTGTAACAATCGTAGCTAGATTCACCGTTGGTGTACGCGTTCTACATCTCACACAATATAAATCCATAATATAATTATATCATGAATGTAATTGATTTTTCAGCTACAAAGAAATCTGTTCCGGTCAAACATCATGCTGCGTTACCAAATTCAATCAGAATGATAATCATAGGACCATCTGGATCAGGTAAAACGCAGTTGCTGTTAAATCTAATAATGAGATGGTTGAAGTGGGAGAAGTTATATTTAGTTGCACCATCTGTTGATGATCAACGATGCTATCAGGTACTTAAAGAATTTAATGAAAACGCAGCGTTGCTGAATAACGGTGAAAACGTAATTGATTTTATCACCGATGTGGAAGAAGCTCCTTCAGTTGATGATCTGAATGGATCGATAAATAATTTAGTAGTCTACGATGATGTGATGCTGGATAAACAATCTAATTCAGCCAGAATTTTCTCTCGTGGACGGCATAAAAATACTGATGTCATTTATGTAACTCAGAGATATACACAAATACCAAAGGTGATCAGAGATAACTGTAACATGTTAACTGTCTTCAACGGTGTAGATACACATACACTAAGAAATATTCATCAAACTTGGTGCAGCGGCGACATGGATCTGAATAAATTTAAGAATTTCTTTAGTCGAGCTCAATCTACCCCATATGGATTTGTCACAGTAAATTTATGTGATCCACGAACTAGATATCGAATAGGCCTAGATAGGATATTTTGATGCTGATCAATTAAAATTTTTCATTTAAACACGATAGCAGCAGGGAGGGCGCTACCGATAGTTGGTCGTCTAAAATATAAGCAAAAAAATAAATAAAGTCATATACACTTTATTCTGCAGCTATGCTTCGAACTAAGAGTTCATTTCCAGGTTGGGGTCCAACAGAAATAAAACTCTTCCAGGAAGCCTTAATTTGATAAACGGAGCCCTTCTCCGGATTAGATTTCTCTGGAAGCTTTATTTATTTGTGGTAGTGTTTAACACCATTTTCAGCACAATATAGGCTATACATGCAGTCAGTATAACTGGTGGAGGAAGAACCCTGGAAAATTCCGGAAATAACCACCGACCCATGAAAAGTTACTGGAAAGCTTTCTTACGTACCCACGGTAGCCAACCCCGGAAGATGTAATAAGCGGTGGGCGCAAATAATTACAAAGCGCACTCAGTGCAGTGTACTTCGTCTCCTATCTTATTATGTACTTTCGTTTATTTTTATACTTAAAATCCAGGCTATGCTACATGAATTATTTATTCCCGTGTCTTCCATGTATTCTGTCTTTCTAACATATCTACACCTCGTGTAAAACTATTAGAGTTCTTTATATGGATTTCAGTTCCAGTCCCGAACTCAACTGTACAGAAAGATCTATCAGGTTTTGGGGTCAAACTTCTTTATAATGTTGATGATGGTATTGAATAATAATAACGCAACTTTGACGAGTACATTTAAATGCCAGGAAATGCTATGTTATTTGTGAAACGATTTTTAAAGCTTTTTCAAGTTCTCTGTTTTATATAAGTACGTTGATGTTAAAGGTGACTTTTTATAATTGCATTTTAGGTTTTCCAGGCCCAAAGGGTGCTCGTGGTAATCAAGGGGAGGCTGGGTTACCTGGAGCGGTTGGTCCAAAGGGTCGTCCTGGTCCTACTGGTTTGCCTGGTTTTCCTGGTGCTCCTGGTCCTGTTGGTCGTCCTGGTCCTCCTGCCAATAAGTAGACCTGGCCTTTCACCTATTTTTCGGGGTCCTTACAGAGAAGTACGGCTGTTAGCACCCCAACTGATATAGTTACTTGATGCCAATAAACAATTCATTTGAATAGCATTTTAGTCTTTGCGAAAGGTCTGTTTTAAATAAAGCAATGAAGTATGGAATGAAGCTACATCTGTTTCAAAATGTCAAGATGTATTGCCAACAATTTTGAAAGTTTAAATTAAAAGTAAATTTCTGTATCCAAATATTGTTTATTACATTTTATCCTTTTTACTCTTTTTCGTTCGATCTCTCCGGATTTATTCACCCTTTCCCCGTTCTGTTGCATCCCTACGATCACCTAGAGTATAGGTATGAAAATGCTAAAGCCATTAAGATAGTTTGCAATCACTCTAAATCACACATTAAGGTTTCAAATCAGTCTCGTTTACAAACGGCATGGTTGTAAGGACTGTGAGAACCCTTTAATCATTTTGAGAAAAGAACTATAAAGCGGTATCTATTGGTCTCTCTCTCTCTCTCTTTGGAGACATATGCGGCATATTTAGAAACCAAACGGGTATATCTACAGCTATCTGTCACAGTTTAATTGTCCATTTTGTCATGTGTAAGTGTAGCTTTACATGTGAATAAATGAAAATAGCCATTTTTTTAAAAACACTTTTAAGGACGATATTTCCATTAAAAGAAACCAGATATTACCTGACTAACTGTATATGAATATCTGCTTTACACTTCTTTATTTTCTATTCAATATCTCACATATCTACTTACCTCCTCTCCATCTCTCTTTCTCGGCCAGATATATGACAAACAGGAAAGTGTGAATAACTTAATCTGATAGGTGTCTGTACCAAATCGTCAAATGACAGAAAAGAAGCAGGGTAAAGACAAAATAACCGCGATATGAATTATGTAGTCATGAAAGAGTCTTATAACCACCACGACACATCTCATAATTTAAAATACATAGTTCACAAACCTACTATCATTACTCTCCTTCGCTCCTCTGACGAAAGAAATTACCAAGCATTAATTAGACGAGCTTGTGTAAAAAGTTACTTTTTGAGAACTTGTAATTTTGTTTTTAAAATATAGTTTTTTGCTATTGTCACAAAAAATATAGTTAAACTGTAAAGAACAAGCGAATTAAGCATATAATGTTTCCGAGCAATGTTAAAACAGAATATTACAATGACAATGATACCAGCCAATGCGGCCAATCCTTTCTTTGGCTAACTCAAGCAAATGGTTGGCTATTTGATTGATAATATTTGTAACATTTCCAACGAGAACCTCTGGGTTACTTTTCTCACTTCTATCCATATTACCGTCACCTTTTCATCTGCTCCTCCGCCTCTCGTTAAACCTATTTTTACTAAATTTGCTATGGTGGTACAAAGGGTAAACGTCATGGCAATTTTTACACCTTTGTCAGCAGTTTTGTTAGCCTTTCTCATAATGGTACCGACTTTAGCTTTAAAATCAGGGATATTACTACATTATGCCTGTTAAATGCCAATCTCTTTCTTTCATATGAATGCGGTATTTCTTGCAATTTTATATTCAGTGGAAGAATACAAATAATTTGTCAAAACGTGGCTTCAACATAGCTGAATATAAAATATTACCTCCCAACCAGGTATGTTTGTAACCCGTTTTTATCTGCATTTGGAACTGTCACCACATTTACATAGTAACATTATGTGCGAGTATGTTCCAGAGGAACCTAACACATTATTGGAAGCAGAAGAAGAAAAAATATTGAACTCGTAGCTTGGAATTATTATCTTTAACGTGTGTCTCTTTAGTGGGGGATGGGGATACTCGAATTTAGACAAAGATGTTATTTATTTGGGATGACAGTTTCGTATATATAGGGTCGGGATTTTGGTGTTTATTTTAATTGCTTGGTGTGGTAGTTGCTTCTGGTTTCATTCGTTTCCACAAAGTCTGCTTCTTTTTCTGTCTTCTTTAGTAGTGTATATGTAGTCTTTTCTCATGCTGTTGGTCTTGATCTTCCTTATTTCTGCAACTCTTGCCTTATTCCCTTTTACTGCTGTGATCTTGCTTTCTTTACCTGATCTTTATTTATGCTACTTGTTTCCCTATTTTCCCGTATCTTGCGGTTTTGTTTTCTTCTGCTAGTGTCCTGATCTTCGTTATTACTGCTCTTATTTGTCCTGTTGGTCCCTTGTTCCTGAATTTTGATTGCCAGTGTATCCCTCACCTGATTGGGCGTAGCTTGTAGACTGATTTCGCTTTTATTATGCTTATTTTGTGTGTTTTATTTTATTAGTTTAGATGTCCTTATCTGTGTGATTTTGTTATATGTTTACATTCATGGCCTTAATTTTATTCCTACTGGTATCCTTCTGTTGATTTTGTTACTATCAGTACTATTTTGACTTTTAACTTGATGTTGATTTTTCCCCAGCCACTGTTTTATGTTGTTTTTTTCGTTGCTATAATGTTATGTCTTTCGATCACTCTAACTTTTTGTTTTGTTGTAGATTGGGATGTGGGTTGGGTTTACTGATTTCGGTTAATTTTGAAATAGAGTCATCTGTTTTTGTGTTATCTATAAGGCTATGTCGTTCGACCAATCCGACTGTTTGCTTTGTTGTAGCCAACCAGGTGGGTTTAATTTATTAATTTCGATTAGTTCTGACAATTTGTATCACTTAGCATATTGTTGTTTTTCCGGAGCCACTGCTTAGGGCTTTAGTGGTTGCTATAAAGCGGTGTCTTTCGACCATTCTGATTACTGTTCTGTTGTAGCCGTAGGGGGTGGAGGTGAATGGGTTTACGCATTACTTTTAGTTTTGAATTCTTTCGTTCATTTATATTTTCCCTCCTTTTTCTATTTAATTTACACATTCCAGGAGGTTATAAGATGTACCTCCCTAAGGTTTTATTTTTTGCCTCTATTAACTCCGGGGATGTGCTATGTAGTAGGTGTTTAGCACATATTCGGGTGTTTCCGGAATCGGGCAGTGGGATCAGTTTGTTCTTTTGACACCTTTTGCTAAACATCCTGCCAATAGGGTATGCCTGTTCTTATCCTGTTTATTATGGTGGCATCGTATGGAGTTTTGAAGGTAGAGTTATTGATGTGCGTAATTTTTTTCTTTTCTCTTTTGTTCATTTGTCTTCTTGTGGTCGACTCGTCCCACTGTTCTTGACATACTGCGTTTATTTTGTTATGGATAATGCTATTTATTTCAGTGACAATGGAGGCGATATTTTCAATAATAGGTGCCTTGAGACAGTTTCTTGTCTCTGCGTCTGCTTTTTCGTTTCCCGGAACTTGAATGTGGGAGAGGATCCATATGATTTCTACTTTTTTTAATTGGTTATCTATATTTGTCCGAGCAGAGATCTTGTATGATTTATCATATTTGGTCTACTTTTTGATTGCTCGGATGCCAAAGATTAAAGGACACTGTACGAGTCGCTCAGTGTTACTGACTAAGTTATTGGCATGACTTTGATGAAATTTAGCGCGGCTATTGCCATGACTTTGACAGTGCAGTTAGCACATTCAACTGGTAGTCGTTATCCAAATGAGATACCTAATTTTGGGATGACTACCCCAGCTGCTGTTTTATTTTGGGTTTTTGGTTTCCAACCTGTTTGTGTAGATTTGGGTATAGGCGTCGTACGTGTTCTCAATATAGTTTAACAATGTTGCCCCTAGGCCTATTGGATGGTCCGGTCTGTTTCTTATTTTTCGTAGTTTAAAGTCAAATTGTCTAGGGTCTAGGTAGTATCTTATTTCTTCTGGATTAATATCTGGGATCTGTAAGTCTTTTATTAGGTATGCCATTATTATGCCATTATTTTCACAAAGGGAATTTTACTGTTCATTCTTTTGCAGAATGGTTTATCGCACTTTGCGAGAGCTTTGGTCGTACGGTGGTTAAGTACCGTGTTCTGATACTCGTGTGAGGTACCGGAGCATCATTTCCTTATACCTTAGTTCTAGTGGAGGTTCTCCTGTTAGTATTTTAACTTCTAGTGCTGGTGTGTTTTCTAGTACTCTGTTGCACGACCGTAGCGCTTTTGATTGGATTTTATCCAATTTCCGAAGTAGTGCGGCGCTAGTTGATCCATAGACTTGACAGCCGAAGTCAAGTTTAGCTCGTGCTAGCGCCCTGTAGTTGGTCACGGGGATTTTCTGGTCAGCCCACACAGCGCCTCTGAGGTTGCGGTGCAAGTTGATATCTCGATTGCACTGTTTAACGAGCTCTTTGATGTGAGTTGCCAACATGGGCTCTTCATCAAGAATCATACCTAAGAAAGTTGCTTGTTTTTGAAACTGTATAGGTACCCCGTTGAGGAATAGATTTGGGGGTAGGGTTGGTTTCTGCCTCTTGGTTTAAAGACTATACCTATTGTAATGTTTTTAGCGGTTCCAATTTAAATCGCCATTTATATGCCCATTTCCTAACTCATTTAGCCCTTTTGTAGCTGTCTGGTTACTTCTCTGCTTGTGGGTTTCTCCGCTTTCCATATGCCGCATTCATCGGCGAATTGTGATAGGTCTAGGTGTTTTGGGACAATAGTTTTTTTTCCAGGTCGTTTATTGTTCTGAGATATCTTGTCCAACGCGGACTTTTATTTCTCTATCATCAAGGAAGCTGGCTATCTATTTGGATATATTGGCAGTTCCATAGATTTTAAGTTTTTATATCAGCCCTTTCTACCACCTCAGGTAATATGCCTCATCCAAGTCTAGGAAGACGGCAGTAGCATATCTTGCTTATTTGTTACCTTGTCGAAATGATGGGTTTCAAAATAATGATCAGGTCAGTCGTGCTCTGGTTGTTGCGGAATCTGCTCTGCGTAGTGGCTATTAGTCCCTGGCTTTCTGGGTGTTATTTAGATTGGTTATTTATCATAGTTTCCATTATTTTACATATGTTTCCAGTTAAAGACATGATGGTATATGATTTTATATCATGTGTTGGTTTTCGTGGTTTAGGGATTTGGATACAACTGCCTGCTTCCATCTTGTAGGGATCGTTCCTGTTTCCTGTATTTTTAATGAGGGTAATTATGAATATTACAAGTTTGTTTGGTAGGTCTCTATATATATTTAGTACCCTAACGTGTCTTCTTCGGGGCAGATTTTTGGTGGGGTTTTTTTTTTGAGGGGGGGAGGGGTAGGGTTTTCGTTTTGGGGCTCGGCGTCTGTAAACAGTATGTTTAAGGGACCGCTGTTGTCCTCGGCCTCATTCATGCTATTGTAGTTGCTTTCTTCAAAATTTTGTTTGTGTGCCTTACATTTATCTAGTTTAGTGTCGTTAATCATACTGGCAGAAAGTTCGCAAATATGCCTGCTTTACTTTTATTAATATATCCAGATATGATGGGACTATCGATTTGATTTTGTTCAATTGTTTGCCATACTTCCTTAAACTTTGCATTAAGATCTAGTTTGTGCAGTAGTATCTCCAGGATTTTTGTTTTGCTTCCATAATTATTTTTTTGCTCCTGTCTCTTTGTCTTTTTAGTTTTTAAAATCCCTAACTTCTTTTGTTCGTTTGAATTTATTAATGGCTTTTTAATCTCTCTAATGGCTGTTTGACATTCGTTATTCATGGTACCCTTTGTTTTTAGGTATTGCTGCTTACTGCAAGTGTGTTTAGGGTTTCTATTAGATTGTTATTAAATGTGTGGATATCCTGGTTTTATATAATGCTATGCCAGTCTCACAATTTTATATTCTCTATCTGGCTTAGTACAAATATTTAAAATGGTGGATTCATGTACCTTGTTTCCTTTGAGTACGCTGCCTTGAGACGGTCCCTCGTCGAAAGCACACGGCAACTTTGGTTAATATCGACCGACACTCATTGCATCCATTGTGCTGAAGCTTTCAACTCGTCACTATTTTACGAGTAACTGTTAGATATGTATTTATTACTAAATAACGACATTTTATGTTGCCTTATTTGTTTGCGGTGTATTTTAGTAAAATACTGCCTCCTCCAACGTGGTTCGCTAAGTTTGTAATGGCTCCATTGTTCCGGGCTTTCTATGTTGCTGAGGTGGTACCGTTCCCGTTTCTAACATCCGAATCGGGGAACCTTATTTGCCCCCGTTGTTATGTTTGTGTAAACATCCGAGGTTCTCCAACGGTACAGAAAGTACACAATGTCAAGAGTCTAAATCCAAAGTTTCATCAGTCATGACTATTTTATTCAGGTAAAATCCATCTTTGAAAGTGTTATTTTATTACAATTCCAAAATTCGGATTTGCCCAGATTTTGATTTATAAAAATTTCGGATTTGCCCAGATAGTGAGTTATGTGAATTTATGGTTTATCCAAAATTCGTAATTTGCCCAGATTTTGATTTATATAAATTTCGGATTGCCCATATTTTCATTTTAAGGTTGTATTTTATGGAGAGTTTCTATCAATAAGGTAGTATAAATCTCCACCAAAAGGATTAGACTTTAATGTTATAAAAACATAATCTTCATTTTATAAGATTTAGTTTATAAAACATTTATGATAAAATTGTCGTTTTTAAAGTATGCATGAAAAATTGTATATTGAGAAAACCTTGCTGGCTGAGGTTTTTATAGTAAATGTAAGGTCATGACGTAAAATTATTATTGTGTATGTCAATATAATTGTATTTATTGATATAATAAATATCACGCAGTTCTTCGTTCTTCTCTACAATCTATTCTATCATTCTAACCCGACCCATCTCCCTTACAAACAATATTTGCAAAATAATGGAGACAATAATCGCAAATATTTTAAAACACCACGTAGAAACCAATAACCTACTCTCCATAAAACAATGTGGCTTTCGGAACAAACGGTCCACCACTGACCAACTTCTCAGATTGGAAACAGACATCAAACTCGCTTTTAACGCACATAGGAAAACCGATCGCAACCTCATAGCGGTTTTTCTAGACCTAGAAAAAGCGTTTGACCTAGTATGGACCAATGGACTAATGGCCAAATTAAACCAATTTGGAATAACTGGACGCTTGTTCAATTGGATTGGCGATTTCGTCACAGACCGGAAAATTACCACAAGGATAGGCAACACGCATTTGGAAGAATTTTCACTTGAAAATGGAACACCGCAAGGCAGTGTAATAAGTCCCCTACTATTTAACCTAATGGTAAACGACCTTGACCTTAACGCAGCCTCCGCAAAAATAAACTTGTCACAATTTGCAGATGATAGTGGCATATGGAGGAATGGAAATCCTGCCAATAACACAGTAGTTAAAGAAATCCAGCAGAGCCTAGACAACCTAGGGAGATGGGCGGACAAATGGGGTTTCAAAATATCTCATGAAAAAACTGTGGCAATCATATTCACCCCCAAACGAAATAACAACATAGTCTATCCAAACTTCTATATACAGAATCAATTAATCAAATACGTAACAGTAGTAAACTTCTTAGGAATGTTCTTTGACAACCACCTCACATGGAAACAGCACATTGAACAACTCACCTAGAATTGTAACAAAGATCTCAATTTACTCAGGAACATCACAGGGACTGACTGGGGATCCAACCAGGAAACCCTCCTCACGATATATAAAACCCTAATTAGATCAAAACTGGATTACGATTGCCAAGCATATAACTCGGCTAAGCAACCTGTACTACAAAAACTTGGCACTATCCAGAGAAAAGCCTTACTATTATGCACAGGAACACTCCCCTCAACATCATTAGAAGAACTACAAACACTAACAGGAGAACTACCCTTAAAATTACGTAGGCAAGAACTGCTCCTCTGATACCACTGGACAACAAATTTTTACAAAAGTCATGTTACTGAAATAAAATTAGTCAATTCTTATCAATTTTTATGTGCTGAACACGAATATGACAGTCAAATTGCAAAATTGGCTCTAGTTTTTTTGTAATCTGCAAGAAATTAATGTTTACATAACGAAATGCATTCCAATAGTAAAAGGTCAACTGTAATAGCCTACCTATAAAAAATCAAGTCATTGACTACATCTTAGATTTCTTCGCCTGTCTCTTGTACAGCTGTTCGGGAGCATCTCTGAGGAGTGTCCAGCAGTAGTCAGCCAGCATTGTAGTGGACCATTTTCCCTGGTATCTTTGTTCCATTGTTGCGATATCTTGATGAAAACGTTCGCCGTGTTCATCACTAACAATACCACAGTTGCTAGAAAGAAATCCAAATGGGAATGAAGGAAGTGAATCTTTAGAGACATATTGCAGCCAAGTTTCTTATACTTCATCAACATGTCTTCTACTAGTTCCTTATAGTTTTCTGCCCTAACATTTCCGAGGAAGTTTGTAGAAACTAGGCGAAAAGCATTCCATGCTTGTTTCGCGTCACCTTCCAGCAAGTTGTTGAACCGGTCATATTTGAAAAGCTCTCGAATCTGAGGACCCACAAAAACTCCCTCTTTAATCTTTGCTTCGCTGAGTCGAGGGAATTTTTCATGCAGGTATCGGAATGCTGGCAAAGTCCGGTCAATGGCTTTCACGAAGTTCTTCATCAAACCTAGTTTGATGTGAAGGGGTGGTAGCAAGATTTTCTGAGCCTCAACCAGAGCTGGGTGTTGGATATTCTTCTCTCCAATGGCTACATTCTGCCTGTGAGTCCATTCCTTCCTCATGTAGTGCATTTCCCTTGCTCGGCTATCCCACTCGCATAAGAAACACATGTATTTTGTATATCCTTGCTGCAGTCCCATTAAAAGGGCAACTACCTTCAAATCACCACAGAGGTGCCAGCTGTACTTGTTATACTCAATGGAATTCAGTAGCTGCCTTAAGTTATCGTATGTCTCTTTCATGTGGACAGCATACGCTACTGGAATAGATGGAAGAATGTTTCCATTGTGCAAAAGCACAGCCTTGAGACTCAGTTTCGAAGAGTCCACAAATAGTCTCCATTCTTGTGGGTCATGAGTGATTTTTAAAGCATTCATGAGGCCCTCAATATCGGAACAGAATATCAGATTACTTTCCTTTCTGAAGAAAGGCTCCAATTGCTGGTGGCGCTTTCGATATGCAGTAATTGTGACATCTTCTTCTAGAAGATTCCATTGTTGGAGTCTTGATCCTAGCAATTCTGCCTTGTTCTTTGATAAGTCCAAATCACGAATCAGGTCATTTAGTTCTTCCTGTGTTATTCTGTGTGGGGTTGATGATGCACCACAGTGAAAATCTGGATCACTGCATGCTGATGGACCAGGAGAAGAACAGGTCGACTCACCTTTGTCTTCGTCAGATGAATCAAGAGAATATTCTGCTGGAGGTTCTGGAATAGGAAGTCCCTCACCATGTGGAACTGGTCTCAATGCAGACGGAATGTTTGGGTAGACTATTCTCGACTTCTTTCGCTTCGTTATTCCGCCGGAAAGAGGAGGAACCAAGCAGAAGTAACAGTCATTTAGGTGGTTGCTTGGCTCTCTCCACACCATTGGGACTGCAAACGGCATTGATGACCTTTTGCAATTCAACCACTGTGAAAGCTGTGTTGTACATGTAGCACAGCATATATGCGGAGCCCAAGGCTTGTCTTGGTCACCAACCTTGCATCCGAAGTAAAGATGATATGCCTTCTTCACTTGAGAATTGATACTTTTCTTCTGGTTGGCAAATGTCACTTCCCCACAAATATAGCAAACATTGTCCGCGGTATTAACACACTTTCGAGGCATTACTGTTCTTTATTGTACGTAAATGGATAAAATAATAAGTTTTATGTAACAGTAGCTTGAACTGTCTCGCACAACGTCTAAAATATTTTAAATGCTGAACCTATCTGATTGGACTTTATATAGTACACTGCTTACGTCAGCTTCAGCAGCCGCCTGGCATTAGTATAATAGGCCTACACATGTATAGTACACTGCTGACGTCAACTTACTTCAGCAGTCGCATGGCATTAGTATTGCATTGCATCAGAAAATGATGCAATCAACTGTGGATGATGTGAGCATGATGGTATTATGCAATGTTACATCATTATTCCGGATGTTGCTGCAGTCCTACTGGAGAAATTTACACAGTGAAACATAGAAAATGAGGTATATGAATATCTTCAAAACGAGAGCCAATACAAATTTTTCACGGTTATATTCGTGTTCGGCACACCAAAATACTACAGATTAGGGCCTTTTCAAGTCAGTAATGATTTCACTGTTGACCAGTGTACTCTATTCGATTAGATACCCACCCAGACAATCATCCCACCAAAATAGCTATAAATATTTGTAAAGTTGTCTTCAAACCCAAAAATCATACCCACCACACCAAGTGGCAAAGTAATCCTTGAACTAAGAGAAAAGATACCTCTACTAAAAAAACAGGTAACAAACAATACAGACCAGAACAAATCACCATGGTTACAAAAACCACCAAGGATTAACATCGAAGCATATACAAATTAGGCAATAAAGAAGGACAAGAAAACTTACTAAAACCTGTACTGGTAAACGAAATCAACCATAAATACACGGACTATGTTAAAATATATACCGATGGATCAAAAACAAACAACCCACCAAGAACAGCAGCAGCAATAGTCATCCCTGAATTCATTATACAAACGGGATCCAGATTACCTGACTATTGCTCCATTTACACCACTGAATTCTGGGCTATACTTGAATCACTACAATGGATCAAAGACAACCAAATGCCTAAAGCAGTCATTATAAGCGATTCCCTAAGCGTTATCAAATCGATCCAAAATCGCAATACACACTCTAGGGAACAATTCCTCGACAGAGCATGCCAATTAATCGACGATATCACCACAGCACATCAATTAGTCGATCTCATGTGGATACCGTCGCACATTGGAATCTCTGGCAACGAAACAGCAGACAAAGTTGCACAAATCAAACTAGGAGATCAAAACTCTATCAAGCTTAACTATAGCTCTACAGAAGCACTAAGCTTCGCACAAACATATATAGACCAAACATGGCAAGATTTTTGGAACTCCTCCACAAAAGGTGAAAAGCACCATGAAACCCCAAAAAACGTAGATAGGAACATACAGCTACCTAAGGGTACCTATTTAGAACAGAAAACCATAAACAGGATAATAACTGGAAAAACTAAACTAGCAAGCAGTTTTGGTAGGTTTATATGACCCGAACCAGCAACCATTAACTGCTTTAACTGCCACACCACCGAAGATCTACACCATGTGTTCAATATATGCCCAAAATATCAACCCGCTCGGAAAATATTTATCAAAAACTAAAAAGAGATTGGATCACCACACACATACCCAGAGTTACTTATGGATTCTAATAAAAATAAACAATCAGCATATAAAAATATAAATAAATTCATAGACTCAGCAGGACTTAGGAACAAAATATAATTACTATCCCCACAAAACCAAAAGACCCAGTAACTGGCTAAATAAATTTAGAAGCCACCACATAAAAACCCATAACATATCATTCAATTTTATAAAAGTATTAATAAATAATTCACTTACGAAGCACCTATAAAAAACTAAGGAAACCGCAAAATCGGATGTCCTAGATGTTCTTAACGAACCGAGTAATCAGCTAGGACTCCGGTCCTAAATGTCCTTAACGAACCGTGTAATCGGCTAGGACTCCGGTCTCTTGCTAAATAAAGTATAAATAACATTCAATCTCTAAAAACATTAATAAATAAATAACTTAAAGAGGTAATATCTAAAAACTTATAAATAACACAACGTAGGAAGCACACCCTAAACACCTCGACTAGTAATACCATAATAACCTTGAAAATCTCTCTTCATACATGATTTCTGCTAAGAACCTCTATAAACAGCATAGAACATTCCCCCTTTTTAGAACATTTTGAAGAAGAAAACAAAAATCGAAAAAAAAAATCGCAAGAAACACCAGGCAAATGCAACAAGAAACCAGTGATGTAAAGCAAGAAGGACCGTTCCCGAGCTCTCCTTCCCACTAATGACAACCAACCATTCAACTGTAAGGGACCTTTATGGACCCACAGATTGAGGCCAAACTATCAGGGTTCCTTGAATCCATAAAAGCCTGGAGGAGGTGGCACCATTCCCTTCCCCAGGAACAACTAGCAGGCTGCGGTGCAGTCAGAAAAAAGTGGCACATGCACAATTGTGCGCACGCCACTATAATTAAACTCAACAACAACAACCTAGATTCATGGAAACGCGTCACAATGATGAAAATGCGAACTTTTGACATCAGGTCTGACATTCAGGTTTCCTTCTTGTACGGTGGACTTTTATCATTGCTTGCAGTCACTGTTGTGCAGGGAAAACATCGCCAACTCTCTGTATCTGTGTGACTTGACTCCTGCTTAGTATATTATTGCTGGCTGGCTGTGAAAAATGGGGGGTGGGTACTATTTAGAAGATTCTTTTTATTCATATAACACACAGTCTAGGGCAGAAATAGACTTTATCACTTAGAATTCTCGTAGATAACGTGGACTTGCGTTAATGGACGGCAGTAAATCAAGGGAAACAACATTTCTTAAGACTGTTTCCTACACAGAAAAGAGTTATATCACTTAGACAGCATCCTAGCCGACGATTACTCTAAGTTGGATGTGGTATGGGTGGGTGGGTGATTATGTTCGCCCGACGAACGTATGTAAGTTCATCAGATCGATAGTTTCAGTCTAAGAAACTGTTAAATTTAAAGATAAATATATAAAATATATTTTAAAATAGGTGTGATATGAGGAGATAATTATTTTCATTCAATAATCACACAATGTATATAAGTAAAAGCGTAGTATGCGAAGAGAAAATGAGCTCATTCAATGATCACGCACAATTAATATTAGTTAAAGTGTGGTATGTGAAGAGAACTTGGACTTGTTCAATGAGCACACACGATTAAATAGAACAGGGGATATTTGGTGAGAAAACGTCGCTAATGATCATCCAAACGAAGTTTTCTAACTGCAATACAGTTGGATTTCTATATTGATTGTGTAGTGGTCACTCCCTAGCGTGTCTTTCTCGCTGACTTGTCATTCGGCTAATCCTCCTATTCTTGGTGTGCGGAAGGACAAGTCGATAGCCGATGTTTGTCCCGTTATGTCGTCTAATCGTATGTGGGATCCGTTGTTTAGTAATAGCAAGTTACATTTTTTGCCCATTTTGTCATGATATTGCCTTTAACATCAGTTTTATTTCACTGGTCGGGTGCATAGGCCGGGTGAGTTCCCTTGCCGGATAGCTATGTTGTCCTGGATTGCCATTTTCACATTGCCTAAATTATGTGGTTTTCTTAATTATCCTAAAGTGTTGCATTTCTTTTCAAGACTGAGCAGACACTGTGCAAATTGGGAGCTTTTCTGGTGCAATCACTGTGGTTTGCGCCACCCAACCAGGAATGACTGCAGCACAACTAAGCAGAGCTATGCAAACTCCAATGACAACCACAAGCCAAACAACCCTGAATGCCCCAGAGCCATTAGAGAAGACCTACCAACAGAGCAAATGATCATGAAGAAGCTATCATATAGACAAGCCAGAACACCACCCCCATAAAAACAAGAATAATAAGTATGAAGATTGACTATATATATATATATATATATATATATATATATATATATATATATATATATATATATATATATATATATATATATATATATATATTGAACTGCTGATGAGAGTGACGTTGAATATTGCCTCCAAATCCACTAAATGTGTTATCATGCAGAGCTCGCATTACGGCCTGAAATATTCATACATTACATTGTGGACGTATCCATGTTTTAGTGTCGGATTGCCCGAGTCAATGATGCCCTGATGTGTTGTTTCATTCATTCTTTATCCGGGCCTCACCCACAACAAATGGCTGAATTACGCACAGTGTCTGTGTTTACCAGAAACATTCAGCTGTAGTCACACAGAATAATCACATTTTTCTAGCAGAGGAATAAAACTTGTTCACCTGCCCTAATATGACTGATTCATTCAGATCGATAGAAACTTCGATGTATGCATAGAAGAATTTCAATTTTGACTGGTCCAAAGTAACCAGCGTGTATTTTTATTTGCGTATCATTGAAAAGACAGTTCAGAATATGAGTTATTTCCCGAAAGTATCTGCCAAATATCATATACTTGCTTCATTCCTGAGAAATGACAGATATTATATTAAACAATTCACTAATATGGTTATTCCTTACTAGATAGTAGAAAGCTCACTCGTTTTACATCTGATGATTGGGGGGGGGGGGGGGAGAACGTGCTGCCATGGAAAGGATTTAATTGGACGCAATGGCGTTTGTAATCAGAAAACTTTAAATTGCATCCTCTTGTTTGGTACGTATTTATGGAAGAACAGCGATTATAATGTTTTATTGTCGTGGGGGGGGGGGGTAGTTGTCCTCCTGGAAATGTTGCCCAGTAACTCTGGTGTGTCGAGGCTCTCATCCATTGTGTTAAGGTTTTAAGCCCCACCCACATCATGCCTCTGAAGTCGAAGAATGTTGATATTCAACACTAATTGTTTAAGTAAATTCACTCATCCAGGTTTTAAGCACACAACTTGCCTCTGATGTCGAGGAATCTTGATACTAAGAAATAAGTGTCAATTGTTTATATTCCTTATAACGTGACCAGTAACATCTCAGTGGGTTTGTAGCAATTCCCACTTTAACAGCTGTGTCAATATATATTGTCGTTAGGCGTTACACATATGGACCTTTTAATAAAATAAAGAATTGGAAACTTTTACTTGATTTTGCCGAAATCGTATATTTGAGGTTTCTAAAGAAACATTAATTCAATTTTGAAAGATGTATTTTCCTTGGTTTAAAGACACTAACATGTTTAATTTCTTCATTAAATGAAACCTAGTTAGCAGGCATGTAAATATTTTTTAAGAACCTGGAAAAATAACATTAAAAAGCAATAAATAAAAACCCAACTGAGATTGAAAGCTATACAAAAGGTGATGGTGAGTTTCCCCACTCTTTAAATTTTTCGTGTGGTTATCGTTATCTGGACCTAATTAGGCCCTCTCTTAAAAAGTGAAATCTGGGATTTTTAATGTGCAAAATTTTAGGAATATAAGTTACTAAACGTTCTCCTGTGAACACTTCACCTCAGCTTCCTTAGCCTACATAAACAATCTGCCCTTTCATTCTCGCTACCCTTAATATACCGCACGTGCTCCCATGGTCAGTTAGTATCTCTTCAGGAACATCGATCAGTGGGTTGGTTCCTAGTGGCACTGGGCGATGGGAGTTCTTAAATGCCCCCCCCCCCCCCCGCTGATACTTGTCGCACGACAATCAAAACCTCAACACATCCACATATACACCTGACCATTAGAACTCCTTCACGAGCCTATCTCTGGTATTCGCCACGCCCATGTGTTTCCGAGTAGGTCCTCATGTGCAAGCCTAAACACTTCAGCTCGTTTTTATTTCTGCTCGATGACCTGTTTAAATGTATTTGACCCTTTCCTGGCGTACTGGTACAAGATACCTCGTTTAAACTCACACTTCACTTCGCCGACTGGCGATTTCCATATGGACCCCTCATTTGCGTACCTGTGTACCTTGTTGAGAGTCAAAACTTCCCCTTGAAGTTTTCCCAACTCGTCAGGTAGATAATTATCTATGGGCGAAGTCGTGAGTCTCAGCGACATTGACCCTGACTTTTGCTTTTGCCTCGTAGACTTCGTCTCAAAATACCCTACGTACACAGGTGTACGGGTCACAGTGTTAGGCTGTGCCAACACATACCTTCACCCTAGGATCACATCGTGAAGCTAATAGAATTTATGTTGGGTTTTGAATCGAGACAAGGAAATCCCAGTCAAGGCGTTATATTATTTGTCTCCCATCGAGGCTTTGCCTCGTGGGGAGAGAAATAATGTAACCCCACGACGTGGTTTACCATTATTTTGCTAAATAGTTCGTTAAATGCAAGCATAGGTTGCAGATGAGCAACTCTTCATCAGCGGGTACCTCAGGTGATCTCCATTTTCTCATGAGGAACGCAATTTTATTTATAAGAAAGACAGGCACTTCTGTGAATTCAGTTTGGCTATAAGCCCCTGAAAGAAACAGGAGATCTAAGCATCTTGTTCCTGTCCGACAATGAGTGATTATCGTGAGTCATACTGATTAGAATAAAGAGAATATGTGGTAAAAAGTGGACCACTGTGATCAACACCTTTTGATTGATCTGTACCAGGAGAAAAAGTGACCTCATCCAAAGCCTAGCCAGTAAACATATCAGCTAAAGGAATAATTTCCTGATCAACATCTGTCACGAGTCTATGCTCTTAAAATAAGTAACAGAAAAGAGTGAAGACAACAAGCTTTGTATAATTTAACAAATAATTTATTTCCCATGAATACAAAATTGAGAAATAAGGAAAAAGAACTTACAGTTTTACGAATTAAGTCCAAAAATAATACAAGAATTAAAAAAAATGAAGTCCTAGTAATAAAAAGTCCTGAATGAAATTGAGTTCGAGTCCCGATGAAATCCGAAATTGAAGGCGATGACGTCTTTAATATCCTACGAAGTGCAGATGTGTCAACAGTATCTTTTTGAATCACAGAAAATATTATTCCAGTTTTGAATTCAGTATAAATTCCAATGAATGTGTTTATCCAAGAATTTTGTCAGGGCACTTTTGTATTTCCAGAGAAAGTAATCGCTTGAATTCAATAATTTAAAGAAAAGAAAATTCAGCCCAAACTAGTCATAACATAATAAACCCAACGTGTCAAGTATTTAAAGCCCAGCTAACAAACTAATTAAGACTAATTAAGACGCAAAACAGATTCCCGGATGAGGGTCAAAAGTTCATTCTTCTGGAAAAATAGAAGTTTGTTACCAATTGGCACATGCTTCTTGTCACGTAGTACAGGTATGACCTTCATTTAACGTAATGATTCTTACTCTGAGAAAGATTAAAATATTTAAAAAAGGTTGCTTACCAAAACTGTCACTGATTGTGGAACAAGGTCAGCAACTAGATACAATGTTTCACCTCCCACAGCATATAACGAAAAAAAAATCAATCAGGTCAAACAGAACTGAACTAAATTCTGGACAAGGTCAAGTCCAGTAAGCAATGTTACATTATAATAGCATGTAATGGAATAAAAACGAAATTGAAAGCTAACAGACAAACAATTAAATTAAATATGCATAACACATCATTCTCAAGAGTTTTCTTTGCCATAACTTTGGTAACTGCAAAAGCTGGGTGTAAATCAGGGAATTCATTTTTCAATAGGATCGAATTTCTGATGCAAAGACGGCTTGTCAGTTACAAATGGATTAACCACAACATTATCTCCAGTAAGGTCATTGCCTGGTAATAAATAAATGCTCTCGATGGATATAGACGACACTTTTCCTTCTGTTACCGGTTCTGAAACTAAGTCTAATGACAAATTTACACAATGGAGAGGAACATGAACAAAGCCGCACTCTAAACCCTGAAGAAGAACAATTTCATTAGAAGAGAACTTCTCAGAAGAAAGACAAAGATCCAGATAATGAGTAATTCCTGTGTCCCTTAAGATTTTAACAGGGATAATGTTGGTCGAATTACCAATACGTGATACAGAAACCTTCGATATGAATGCTTCATTATTCCCCAAAATAAAATTAGACTGTGGTTTCTTTGACCAAATAAATGTATTTCTTTCAATACATGACCGTGACCTTGATCATTTGGAATAGCTCTGTCTTGATTCAGTTACTTATTTTTCAATTCTGTAGCAATACAAAATTACTTGCATTTTCTTTTTTGCAATAGGTATACATAGGATGAGATAAGAATTTATGATTAGTCTTATCAGAAAGTTTATTCCTAAAACTTGTACCATATTGAGATTTAGAAGTGCTCGTTTGCGATGAAATGTCTTTTTCCCCAATAATATTCTGAGTGGAAGACGTAACAATATTAAAAGACTGTGAGTCACAGAAATAGTAGCAGCATTTTCTAAAGTTTTGACCTTTTGCTCATCAAGATAGGTCTTAAAATCCTTCAACTATTGAACTAATATGAGTTGTCTGATATTATTATAGTCTTGACAAACCTTCTGACTGAACACCACCTATCATATTTCTCTTTCTTTAGCTTCATCTGTTTTGTTCTTTCTCTGTTTTCTCTTTCTCCAATTTCATTTGTTTCTCCTCATTCACTTACTGCGACTGCATTTGTCTCTTTCTTTCCCTTCTCGCAAATTGTATTTGTTTCTCCTCTTTCTCTTCTTGAAGACGAAGCTTTCTTAACTCTATTAATATCTTGTGTTTTAATTTCAAGTCTTTTAATTTCATATCAGGGCCAATTATAAGCTTACTAATCAACCCAAAGCACTTGTATCCTCAAGATTCTTTTCCACCAAATATTGGACCTAAAGAATTTGTATTTCTTGATTCGTTAAACTAGCCTTCGCCTCAAAGAGATTGTATTCTCTGGGAAGCTGGAGTAGTGCATCCTATTTCAGGGACTGTAACCTTTCCAGTGTAGGATTTAAAATAAAGTTCTAAACTTTAGATAAAATTATGAACACTTGTTGGTGTCACTATTGATTTCTCAAGTATGTAAAATAATACCTGGAACTTAGAAAATTCCAAATAAAACAAAGTGAACCTAAATTTCAAAAAAAGTTTTCTGAATCATTTTAGAGAAATTCTATACCCTATAGGAGCCTCCAATTTTCTAATGCGACTCTATGGTCTTAAACTATGTAATAGAATAGAGCGAAAACTAAAAAGTTTTGTAAAAATTGAACAAATAAGTTTTCTCTTTAAAAAACAATGTGAAATATAAAATAAGAACTTACAATAATGTGATTTAAATCCCAAACAGACCAAACGTTTTATCACCAGTCTCATTAAATAAAGTTCCAATTAAATGTTATTGTTATTTCGATTAAGAGCCAACGCTGAAGGTGATGATGTGATGGAAGTCATAAATGGACTATTGTAACAATGGTCAACAATGGCCGTAAGTGTGATGTTACGCCAACATTCTTTTGAGTGAACAACCTGTTAATACCATTATAATATATAATGTGGTGAAAACCAGGTAGGTAGGAGATTTCTTTGTGGAATTTCAATAATCATGACCCAAACCCTAATAACTGTGTTTACTTTTATGAATAATGATCTTAATATTTAATAAACACTCATAGAGAAAATATTAGTGATGTATTATATGTTTACGAAATAAAAGCAACATTAGTGTCTTTGGTCAGGAACACAGTGAACTTTATTTTCGACAAGGTCAAGTCCAAAACATTTATACATGACAATTAATTTCGAGAAAAAAAAACAACAAATAAAATGCAACGTTTGTTAAAAGTGATGAGAGATGTGTGATCTCCCACCCCTCATAGTTTTGGTTCTCGTTATCTAGGAGATGATCGTCCACGTGTTATTGCCCGGATCGTGTAAACAATAAAATAAAATATGAAATTAAAAATGGGATAAAACAACACGAACACCCATAAGTAAAAAAAATAGCAAGTTAATCAATTACGTAATGAAAATGAAATTAACAATGACATTTGAACGATTCACTTACTCTTAGAAATGGACTGACAAAATTTATGTAAGCTTCAATTAACCGCTCTCTTACACCCATAGAACAAATTTCATCGCATAATCGAGTGACAGATCAAACTCAGATTGCCGGCATGTCATTATCACCTGTTTGCTTCCGGTCAGCATTGTCGTATCTCTCTCTCTCCCCTTCTCTCTCTCTCCTCTAGCTTCTTCTAGAAAAGATGTTACAGACCTGAATGGCTTTATTCCTTTATTCCCGATATCTGTATTGTTTAGCACAGTTAAGATTTTTATGAATTTATTGAAAATTTTGTATGAGACAAACTATTTAAGGAAGAAATGCAGTTGACACAAGTTATGAAATATGCTACTCATATGTATGAAAACTATTGCTTTAAAAACTAGTGCCACAACGACATGTCCTTCAAAAGATTGAAAAATGTTCATGCTTCCATAAAAGCCTTAGTTTTATGGAAAACAGTCAGATGGACGATGCGAACGATTTACGAAAGGATTAGACATATATATATATATATATATATATATATATATATATATATATATATATATTACATGTTTAGTGCGCTGTAAATGCATTATTGTCAAGCAAAGTTCCTATCTCTATTGTGTAATAATGAAAAATTAAATGAAAAATAATGGAAAATTAAAAGAATAAAATCTCTTCTCAAGAGGAAATAAAGAAAGTCATACATACATACATACATACATACATACGTACGTACCTACACACACATACATACATACATACATACAGTCTTTTGTGTTGCACTCAATATCATTTGCTATCAGGAGCCGGTCACATATTTTTAATAATGTTCCACGTATTATCAGCAGAAATATAATGACTAATAAATAATCAGCCAATGTAGCATCCAATAGAAGAAATCAAGAATAAAGTCGTCACTAAATACATTAAATAGAGACGGGGCTGGAACACATCCTTGCCGCAAAGCTTTAGTCGCACGGAATTACAGAACTTATCTAACCCCACTTTGCACAAAATTGTTCTTTGTCGTATCAATAAAAAGATCGAACTTATAACTCATAACTTACTATGGAATGGCTCTATCAAATAGCTTAGAATTTAGTAATTAGTTCGGTCAGAAACCTTCTTAGCATCTAAGAAAGATCCACAAACTGGATTACAGTAGTCGATATAGTAATTAAAGACTTCCATTAAGGCAAACACCTAGAGATTTGATGTCAAACTGATTTTCTTGGAACTCTATTTTACATCTTATAAAGCTTTGGATATCACAGTCACCATGACAATAGGTCGATAATTGTATTGTCAGATAAATCATCGTTTTTCGATTTAACTGTTGGTATGTGAGTTACTCTTATGAGCTAAAAATGAATAAAGCAGTGAAGAAAGATGCTGTTAAAACAAAACACAAGACGCATGCACGCAACCTTTCACGAACATACTGATGGTGTTCTGGTTGCAGAGAATCAGCACCTGGTGAATGTCTGTTGTTAACTTAAGAATGGTATTATTGATCTCGCGCAGATGTACAAACTCAATAAATCCATTTGCAGTATGTTTATTTGAGTCAGTTAATGTACTAATTTTGTGTTTTCCGCCTTCTACTAAATTAAATATGACACTATCATGACTTTTCCACATCACAGCAATGTCTTGCTGACCTGTCACACTAATAATAGAATTTTCTAGAAGAGAGTATTTTTACTCTTGGCAAACATCGTTCTAAAGATATTTAGCATCATTATTTTTCAGCTTCTTGGCATAGGTATCAGTTCTGCATTCATTTTCTTCCAGCTTAAAAAATCTTCATCCTTACGTAAGCTTGGCCATTGATTTCTTCATCCTGTCACATAGAAAACAATGCCTAGGCTTACTGTAATCACTCCACAAGATATAATAATCCCTAACTTCTTTATGCAAATCTTGTATAGCCATTCCATCCAGGTACTGCAGAAATTTACGATAAAATATATTTATAGCGTCCTAAGATCAGCATGATAAAATGAATTAGCAGCGTCCCTAAGATCGAGGTGATAAAGTCAATTAATAATAATAATAATAATAATGAGGACTTTGTATAGCGCCTAATCTTTAGAAGCTCTAAGCGCTTTACAACATTAGACAACACCTATAAGATAAAAAACATATAATGATATGATTACAAAAACAAACACCATGAAATTACAAAACATAAAAAACATGCTGAGAATATTAGGTAGGAAACATTATTAGGTCTTTAAGTTTGTTCTTGCAGTCGAAATAAGTGAGTTTTGAGAGCACTCTTGAATGTGATCACTGTGTCTTTGTGTCTAAGTTCAGTGGGTAATTCATTCCACATTGCTGGGCCCTGGTATGCAAAAGAACGCTGTCCATATGACTTTGTTGTCATAGAGGGAATAATGAGTATACGATTGTCAGAAGAGGAGCATAAGTATCTTGCTGGTGTGTACACATGGGTGAGGTCAGATAGGTATGTTGGACTAGAGTCCGACAGTGAAACATAGCACAGAGAACAAATTTTGTGTTTGATTCTGGATCGAATGGATAGCCAGTGTAGGGTACAGAGCAGCGGGGAGGTGTGCTCTGATCGTGGTACTCTAAGTATGATCCGAGCAGTTGTGTTTTGAACTTTTTGAAGTTTCTGGAGCAGATATTGAGATGAACCAGACATAACTGAGTTACAATAGTCCAGTCTTGAAAGTACTAATGAACACACCTGTGTTTTAGTGGCATCAACTGAAATATATTTGCGAATTGAGCTGATGCGTCCCAGCTGTCCAGAGTAACACCTAGGTTTCGTACTGACTGTGAATTTAATGTTGGTGTTGCTGATATTTATTGTTTGAGGTAAAGGATGTGAATGAGAAATTCTTTGTGTTGTGATCAGAATGGCCTCAGTTTTATCATCATTCATCTGCAGCTTGTTACATGTCATCCGTGATTTCACATCAGAAATGCACCTCTCTACACCTTGGATGGTAGCATCAACTTCAGTTGGGTGGCTAGATTTGTATATTTGGGTGTCATCAGCGTACAATTGGTGAGACACTGGATGATGATCTATGACACTTCAGAGCGAATGAGTGTATAGAATGACGAGATCAGGACCAAGAACAGACCCCTGTGGAACACCACAACATAGATCAACTGGGCTGGAGTGTATTCCATTTGCAGATACAATTTGTGTCCTGTTGACCAAGTAGGACTTGAACCACAGTAAGGCTGTATCATGAATGCCAAATGTATGCTGGAGATTGTGAAGTAATATATCATGGTCTATTGTGTCAAATGCTGCAGACAAATCAAAGAGGGTGAGGACTGTAATCTTTCTGCTATCCAACGCAGAAAGAATGTCATTAACTACTTTTAGAAGAGTAGTTTAAGTACTGTGGCAAGGGCGATATGCAGATTGTACATTGCTAAAAAGACTGTTTGAATTCAGATGAGATAAAAACTGGGATATAACAACCTTTTCTAAGATTTTTTATGTGAATGGGAGATTCGAAACTGGGCGATAGTTCTTTAAATCGTTATGGTCTAGTGTTGGTTTCTTCAGCAGAGGCTTTACAATGGCAATTTTGAAAAATGAAGGGAATTCCTCAGATGAGAGAGAGGTATTAATAACATCGGTTAGTGAAGGCAATACTGGATCTAAGCACTCAAGCAGCAGTGATGATGGAATTGGATCAAGTTCACATGACTTTGGTGGACTCTTCATCAGGATTGTACGTACAAAATCCATAGAGACAGGTTCAAATGCTGCTAATGGTTTCCGCTGGTATTCTGTATCCCAATTGTATGGTGACGACGAGTCAATTGAAATTGTGGTGTCAAGCTTATCTCTAATGGTTTGTACTTTGTCACGGAAAAAATTTGCAAACATGTCCGGAAGGTCGATTGGAGAGAAGGTATTTGGAAGTGTTGTAGATTTGTCCCTTGACATTAGCTTGTTAGTAATCTCGAAGAGCTCTTTGCAGCTGGAATTTTCCATGATCTTAGTAGTGTAGTGGGCTGATTTCGCTGCATGGACTATATTATAGACATTCTTCTTAGCGGCTTCAAATAATTGCTTATGAATAGTGAGTTTGGTGGAAAGCCAAAGCCTCTCAGCTTTACGGCGGTCTCTTTTTGTAGTGCGAAGCTGGTTCCTAACACTGCTTTACCATGGAGAACACGTTTGAATTGATACTCTGCACTTGGTAGCTGGGGCATGTTTGTCGAGCAATGAACGCAGACAGTTATCGAGTTGTTCTGCTGTAGGAGGTAAGCAAGTTGTTAGGTTTGCTTGGATGTCGTGCATTAGTTTGGTTCTATTTATCATATGGAGGTTTCTCTTAGCAGCAGATACAGGTGGAGGGTTAGGGACTGATACGTCCAGATGGCATATAATGCAGAGGTGATCTGATGCAAGGTCATGGGATACCAGGGAGGACCGTAGAATGTTATCATCAGATCTATGAAGAATCCTGTCTAAAATGTGACCATGTTTATGGGTGGGTTGGTTAACTGACTGTTAGAGGTTGAAACTATTAATGGAATCTATGAGTTTTGATGTGTTTGGGTTTCCGGGACAGTCAAAGTGACAGTTGAAATCTCCAAGAATAATCAGGTTGCCACCTATCGAGTTTCCATAGTCCAGGAGATTCGGAAAGTGCTCCAAAAAGAGAGATTCAGCCATTGTTTTTCTACTAGAAGGAGGGCGGTATAGGCAGAAAAAAAATGGACTGACCTATGCTCCAGTGTGAGTGTGGTTTGGACTAGTTCAAACGATGTGTGGTCGAAATTGAATGTTGTGGTGTGGTTAAGACGTTTGATCATGGAGTTCTTTGTGATAACAGCAATTCCACCTCCGCGAGAGTTACGGGAGAACGACTTGATGGAGTAACCAGTGGGTGTTAGATCCGCACACGTGGGCTCATCGCCTGATGTTGTTAGCCATGTTTCTGTCAGGAAAAAGACGTCAATATTCTGGTCGTTGATAAAATTAAATATTTCTGTGCGCTTTTCCAGTGGTCCCACTGACTGGCATTGAATAATGCAATACGCAGAGGTATCTCTTGGATAGTTGACACATAGGTTCACCAATTAATAGGGATTTGAATTAGGTTATCTAAATTAACGGTCAAATGTTTTTTTAAATTGTTGAGCCGAAATAAGGGATATAACTGGAATTATTCTTCCTGTTCTACGCCGACAGCTTTGAAACAACGTTTCTTTTTTTCGCTTCTGTTTACATTTAGGTAATGATAAATGTAGTCCAAGTTCGTTTAGTCTAGAGCACGTAGTGTGGAGAGCCAAGGAGTGATCATTTAAAGCAATTAATGAGGGTCCATCATAGCAGAAACGGGTTGACTGGCGAGTATCACGTGATGGCGGTTTGTTAAAAACAGTGGACCAAGATAGCTGAGAAAAGTCTAATTGTTCTCATTTCCAAAACAAGGAGATGAAGAAACACATACGAATTGAACAGCCAATACATAATGAACACAATAACGTAGATGAAGACAGGCAACAAGCACAAATATCATGAAAACGGCACTAAAATATGGAACAGCTGCTTTAAGCCGGTTAAGCGATAGCGGCCATCTTGTTTTCCATAGCGTCCCTAAGACCAATGTAATAAAATGTATTAATAGCGTCCATAACAGCGTTCCTAAGATCAATGTGATAAAATGTATTAACAGCGTCCATAAGATCAACGTGATAAAATGTATTAACAGCGTTCCTAGGATCAACATGATAAATGTAATAATAGCGTCCATAAGATCAATAAGATGATTTACTGTGGCGCATAACATGGTATATTCATATCAAAAAGTGGCATATCAGTATATCTCCTCTTCTCATCTACAGTGGAATAACACTATTTTGTATACCATTTTTACCGCTTTATAAAATGTCCAAATTCTTGGGTTTAGTTCTTGGTAGATTTTCTACAGTAACGAGAATTTTTTTGCCTATGATCTGAGTATACTGATGGTAGTTTTTATATATAACCACGGAAGGGCATTTTATCGATTGTGTTATTTATTTTATTGCCTAATATTACGGCTCTAGGTCTTAAAATATGCAACAGAAAGAAGAGAAACCAACGATTGAAGGTTATTTATTTCAACAAGCAATTTATTTCTCTACAACGCAAAATGAAAATTCAGGAGACACTCAGTGTTGTCAATTAAATCGGAAATAATCATAAATATCCATTCACTAGCAAAACATATGGAATATTCCGAATGAATCTGAATACTCAGTAGTCCGAACGGGAATGAGCCCTTTAGTAAATCCAATGAAAATTTAAATAATTCCTTTTGATTAATGTCTGACAGACTGATCTAAAGAACTAATGAATTATTTGTTTATAAATCTGAATTCATAAAACATTTTCGGTTGATCTATAACGTAATAAGAATGTGTAGATTTCCGACGGAAAAAAATAATCTAACTGTACACAAGGCTCACTTTGAACTCTTACTAAGTAAACACTTTATTTTTACAATTTACAATCATTGACCTAAATTGGCGATGTAAACTTTCTGTTTACAATATCATGCACACAATATCAATTAAATATAATTTACAATAATCATTTGTGTTTTTGTAATTTTAATTCTGAATAAAAAAAATTTAAGCACTTCATGCAAACGTATCTTTTTTGGAACATTTGTTTGCTTGTTTGTTTATCTGGACTGTTTATTTTTGAGACGCCATCAATTTCCACAAATGCTTTATTCTATATATATGTGGGTGTGGGTGAGGATGTGTGTGTGTGAAGAACAAATATATATCCTGATTTTCTATGGTTATCTACGTGGGTAATGTAATCGTTTGTGTATAGCAATAATGTTTGTGTTGTCTGTGTTATGTGTATTTAGTTTGTTCGGTTAACAATTGCTTCAAATCAGAACATTTTATTCCTTTCAGTTTATTTTATTTGTTTAAACAATAGATTTATATGTTATGTTAGATACTGAACGTCCACGATCAAGAGATGAAAATATTAAATGATCTTCATTATTCTTCGCTTTTTTCAAACTCTTTGAGTCTTACATTCTCTATTTAATGATCTTACTTCAAAGTCTTTTTCACCTTTCACTTTCAAAGCCTTGTCTCGAAACTCAGCCACATTTGGACTACAATTATGTGACACTTTTGCTCACTGATATTTCAGCTTATTTTCTCTAAGATCACTCGTGTGTGATTATGATGTATATTTAATTTACGTTGGTTTTGTTAGGTTTATTAATTCTTTTTGGTAATGTAATATTGTATAAATGACCTTGTCCAAATCAGTTTTTGTAAACAACGCTGTTTATCTTTTGTAACTGAAGGATAACTATCAGGATTCTTTTTTTATTCTGAGTCAAAGGGCATTGTGTTTACTATGTTCTTTATTATAACCTTTTAATCACAGACCTTCTAATTATAACTAAGATTGTATTTTGTAAACATTTGAAACTTTATCAAATTAAATTTTCCGTTAGGTAAAAGTCTTTTATTTAGAAAATGCTAATTGTGAGCTAGGTCAGGTACAGGAGTATAAAATCTTTACGATAAAAATTATTTATTCCTGCAATAACATCTGAAACAGAAATCAGTCATTGTTGTGTGCAGTATTTCATTTGGACTGAGATTTATTCAAATCATGTATTAGCAGGAAATACAAAGTGCTCATCTAAAATATATTCTTGGAAAGAGAGACATGGATTTATAGAGAAATTCAAACAAGGTTATATTCTTGGATGGTATTAATGTGATTCAACAAAAGACTGCAGGCACACATCATTACTATTCATGCCATCACAGGCACATCCATACTTTCAGTGTTGAATTTGTTTTTGTAATACCACTAGAGTTTTATCAAGACTTTAATCACTAGGATTTGTGCTAGAAATTCGGAGATTATTTAGATTTAATTTGTCATACCGTGAGATATTTTCTTAAAATTTTCACTTTGTGCTTGATGGAAATAAATTGTTGAATTTTACAAAACTCGTTGGTTTTTGCTCTTTTCTTTTACTTTAAGACCATAGAGTCTTAATACTGATTCAGTGGTATTTGATTACGTCTAGATTACACTGACCTGACTTTTTTTAAAAAACCTCTAACATTCTTATGTTTATCTCTAACCAATACATACATTTGGTAAGTATATAACGGCCGTCTAGCAGACACGTGTAGTGAGCTTATGAAATCGAGGGCATTACTCAACGGCATACGAGAACAAAGTAATGCTTACATATGTTCGTTAATAGTGTGTGTAAAGAGTAATTATTAAACATTTTAGTGCACAGTTATATGGTATGTGGACCGCTTGTTTTAATAACGACGGTTCATTCCCTAGTTGTTATAGATTTATTTAATGCCTTAGGGTAGCAATTAAAAACCTAAAACATATAAAACACACATTCAAGTACAAATAAAACAAGAAATTGCAATAGAGACAATACAAACTTCACACTATTCATATGCGACACAAATATCATCTAGAATTATAAATTATTTACAATCCTAACCAGAACTAAGACTTCTGTGTAGCAATTGCTTATAATCTTGGGAAAGAAATACAAAAGTAGATGTAGATATATATTTTACAAGTGCTACATACTGTAGAGAGTATTGAAACTTCTGATAGACTGTTTGAGAGAAAGGATAGTGTGGGGTTAGTAATTCGCACCAACATGCACTGCACGTGCTTGCATGGTGAACAGTTATATTCTTTCGCTCACTCCACTGTTACGTGCTACATGAAACGATCTCGACATACACTACACTGTAAACATATAATGGCAAGACAACGCATACCACATATATAACATTTATGATCAATATAACACTGGTTACATCCTCCCCCTCGTAGGAAGAAAATGTCTTCAGACATTTAAAACATCTTGACTGAAATTCTACAAATATGAAAATCGTTGAAAGAGTACCCTTAATGGGTACGCGGACCTCTGGTGTTTCGACGGACGGAAAATTTATTCATGTCTATCATGAGGAAAAACATTTCTTTGTCATCGTCAGTGTCTCCGGATTCCTCGGATATAGTTATTATTGTGAGAAATGCAACGATGGATTTAGCCATCGAAAGCAACACATTCATTGCAGAGAGAGAGAGAGAGAGAGAGAGAGAGAGAGTCAGTCTTGTTTAGCCTCCAAACCTGGTCTTCAAGAAGGACAAGAACGAATCATTTGCTGTGCTTGTCAGCGGACTTTTGTCAGTCCCATGTCTTACTAACAACATTGCATGGTGCAAGGTTCACAGTAGAAAAGTGCTTGCCAACTTCTGAGGCTGCGCTCTACTTGCAGAGATCTCTTACACACCACAACCCCGCACGTTTGTCGAGGAAAGAAACGATGTCATATTTTTCACCAAATCATGGACTTGGAAAATCAAAAACATGAGGATGAAAAGAAGAAAGGGAATTTCATCTTTTATGTTTTCGAATGCATGCATGTGACTGGCATTCGCATTTCTAATATATGCGATGTTCACTGAGCGTGCGAGAAGTGTAATCAAGTATTTATCATGTTTTCATTGCCCTCACTGTAGCAAGATTCCAGAAGGACGTGCAAAAATCTTTCGAGGACTTAACACGCTTCCCGATTTCGCCCAATGGATCTTAGACCCTGTTGACGACACTTGTAGCCAAGAGGACATTTAATGTTACGGAGACTGCCATAGTTTTGCCACGGTGATGACTCACAATTACTCGGGATATGATGGTCAATTTCTTCTGAAATACTATTTAGTACAAGGCACCTAATGCCCCTAAGTCACCATGAACGGAGCCAAAATCATTCACATGCAAGTGGAACAAGTACAGTTTCAAGATTCCTTGAGTTATTTGGCCATGCCTTTGAGTCCAATGGCTAAAACGTTGGAATGACAGAAATGGCCGAAGGTATTTTCCACACTTTTTCAATACCGAAGTCAACACTCAGTACTGCCACATTTGCCAGACTTCCACTATTACGACCCCGACGATATGCGCACCGAACAACGAGAAGCTTTTTACACTTGGTACCTATCTCATGCTCTGGACCCCTTCGACTTGCAGGAAGAACTATTAAAGTATTGTCGCTCCGACGTGGACATTTACGTCGTTGTTGTGGAAAATTTTGACAATGTTCATGAAGTACGGAGTGGTCGATCCTTTCAAGTAAGCCTGTACCATCGCCAAAGCGTGCTCTTCTTTAGTGTACCTCAACCGATTCAATCCCCAAAACACCCCAACTGTCATACGCCCTCAAACTAATGAGTGCATCAGCTGTCAATACTCGACCAGAGCGGTGCGCTGGTTACATTACTTGTGCGAAACGGAAGACAAATGGATCCAGATGCCCGAAACGGAGGAGGAGGAAAGACCATTTGAAAATATTCGGTGGATGGCTGTGAGTCAGAAGACCTCAAGAAGGGGGACCCGAGTTGCCGAGTGGTCTAAAGAGATTACCTTTACGGATCATTGCCATTTCACCTCTGTCTGCGTGGTTTCCAGTTTAAGGTTAGGCCAATGTGGGTATGTGAGAAAGCTTGCAAAAAGCTTCTCGTGGGTCGGGTGGTTTTTTCCTGTTTTTTTTTCTTCGGGTTCTTCCTTCACCATTTATACTTGCCGCCATGTATAGCCTATCTTGTGCTGAAAGTGGCGTTAAACCCTACAAAAACAATAACCCCAAGATCGTGTACGAATTTAATGGATGATTATTTCACGGATGTCGGACCTGTTTGTTACCCTCAACGTCAGACGAAAAACGAATTCTTAGGGAGCATCATGGAATAATTGTACGAGAAAACGTACCAATGTCGCCTAAAGACAGAGCAAGAAAGATACCAAGTGGTTGAAAAGTGGGAGCAAGACTACGGTTGACATTTTAAAGCCGATTCAGAGTTTAAGCTCATCGTGAAAAGTTACAATGTGATGGACCCTTTAGACACACGCGACAGATTATATTGAGAACGAACGAATGCCACACGCTTCCTGTACCACGCGGACGAGGTGAGCGGAGAATAAATCAAATACCCAGACGTGTGTTCTCTGTATCCTTAGGGGTGTAAATATTGCCACTTTCCATTTGGGCACCCACAAATGCTGACAATACCCATCGATGTGATAAACATTCAACAATACGAAGGCTTGATCAAATGCAAAGTGTTGCCTCGCCAACCACTTGTACCATCCCGTCTTATCTTAATATTGTCATGGAAAGCTGATGTTTCCGTTGTGTCTGTACGATATTGTACTGTGTCGAAACCTGTAGCAAAGATCGACCTTGTCATCACACCCAGAAAGAATGCGCTTTGACAGGAAGTTTCGTCAGCGTTGTTTCGCGCTCTGTAACTGGGATGTCAGCTGTTAGAAGTATACGAAATTTACCACTTTCCCTGACAGAAAAGTACTTAAGGACGATGACATCCAAAAAGGAATTTTCTCAGGCTACGTCGATGCCTTTCTGAAACTCAAACAAGAGACCAGTGTCTTTCCTTCCTGGTACCAGACTCCCAAAGATCAAGACAAGTTCAAAGAGGAATATCGTTCCAAGGAAGGCATCACTTTAGACCACATCGAACAAATGAATGAAGATGCTCGTTTGTCAAAGTCATGTGAAATGCTTGTGGGAAATATGGCACAACAGAGTACTTTGCGGAACCCTCCCGTACTACGACATGATTTACGACAAAAGAAAATATACGAAAGACGTGGACGTCGTTGGTAACGATTTGATCCAGGTGAATCACGAAGAAGAACCAGAGTTTGTACTGACCGAATATTTGGAAATGTCATCACTGTTGCCTACGTGATGCCCCACGCTCGTTTCAAACTGTACGAAGCCTTACACCTGTTAGTAGATCGTGTCCTGTACTCTGACACGGACAGTGGCATCCACATTTATTACCCTGACCATCCTCGCCCAAACATCACAGTAGACCGTTTTGGGACATGGACGAACTAGCACATCGAAACCAAGATTTAGAGTTTTGCTAGCGGTGGTCGTAATATTTACGGCTACGAATACCGGGACCAACGAGAAAAATTGCACATCGTTCTAAGAGTGAAATGATTGACGCTGGACAATCGAACGAGTCAACTGGTCAATTTTGGTATGCAGAAAAAGCTTTGAAGTCAACACTTTAGAGCGACCACCTACGAGCCGCATAATACTGTTGGGTTACCAAGTAGCGAAGTCATTATTCAATACACAAATGAGGTGTCTGCTCCTTAAGGATTTAATCTCAATAACATGCCTTTCAGCGATAAATGCAAATGCAATTTTTTTTAAACCTTGTTCTTTCATCACTTTTTTCATATTCTCTATCAAATAGTCATAAATCGAATTGAACTTCATTTCTGCTAACTTTATTTATATCTCCAGTCACTTCAACATTTTTTTTGTGGGCCGTGACAAGTTGTGAAATGTTCAATATCAACATCACACTTACACCTATTTCCTGCAAATTAGAGCGTTGGAGCTCAGATCTAATATTTCTTCTAATCATTTGATAGTTAATCCCAATGTAAATCTTCTAGGCTATCATTGATGTACTCCTCACGTTCTGACATTCTGATTGCTTGTAAGTCTCTCAGCAGTGAGCGCATCGTTTTGGGAATTCGAGATTTTGCTAGATAACCCGAGAACGTTATTTTCAGGGTTTGTGAAACTTGTCCATTACCTCTTTCATATGTAATATAAATCACGTATTGTAGGAATTTAATGCATTACAGTGATAAGAATTCCGAGAATTAATTAATATGGCTTAAACGATAATGGTTACGTAAGAGGTATGGCATGTTTCTGTAGAAAGCGAATAGGCGCTAACAAAACATTGATTTATGATGGTGGTCAGTATGTAAGAGTATCTAGTTTGGAACTGATCATAGCTTAGTTCCGCTGAATTACAATAGACGACATCTGACGTAAAAAGAGTCGGGATATTGCTTGGTCCCAAAAGAAAAAGACTTGACACGTATTTAGGTTGGGTATTATATTTTTATTCCATGGCAACAATAGCTCCATACTAGTACTGTACGGTGGAAAAGAATGGAAACGAAAGCAGTCTACAGTCAAGACGCATGATGACCCAAAGAGGCGAGAGAGAGAGAGAGAGAGAGAGAGAGAATACGTCAACACCAACTTGCTACAGTGATTTGGAAAAGACCTGTCGCAACCAGCAGCTGATATTGGCATGCCGGCTTTGAGTTCGATCAATTATTCGGTTATATGATTTATTTTATCGGTGGGAAAGAACAGCTAATTGAATTTCGCATACATTTTGTAAATTTATTGCTAAGAAAAGTGAATCATTGAAATGTCATGTTCAATTTCATTTTATTTATGTAACTGATTAAATGGTCATATTTTATATACGTGGGCTCGTAATGTTCTTTTTCTCTCTGTGTGTGTGTGTGTATGTGTGTGTGTGTGTGCTCGTCTGATCTATGCTATTTCATCCATTAATTTCATATTTAATTTTATTCTTTACTCGATACAGGCAATAACACAGTATTCGATTATCTCCTTGATAACGATAGCCAAACACCATAAGGAGTGGGAGATGGCACATAATTCCCCTGGGTCCATGTATTTACCACAAACCACCACATCCCTGCCGCAAAGCACTCTTAAAGTGCATAATAATGCTAATTTATCAGTGAAAATATGTTGTAAATGAACAAAATGTGAAACTTATCATATAATACATGAAGAAATTTTGAAATGAGATCGTTAATTTACACAGAGTCCGATTTATGCTATAAAATGTTGTCATGATATGTGCATTTTCTTTTTTCATGACCATTAAAAGATCCAATACATTCATTAGATAATTGAAATAAGTAACTTTATTTGACTATATTTGAGTGTACTTTAGTATATTTCATTGCATTTTAGTAACAAGCTACGATGTCTTAACCTCTACGTCCACGAAGTTAGGGTACTAATATAAGTACGATTTAGTAACTTTCATTATTGGTATTATTTGATTTCCCCCCAAAATTTGATTGTGCTGATGATTACTGTCTAAATCATTTTTGTAAAAAAAATGTCTAGTGGATTTCTGTGTGTCTTATCCTTACATATTAATTTAAGTGTCTACAATTTTTCCTGGCAACTTCATACTTTGATGTCATGTAGGAAGGAGAGATTATTTAGACAGTATTTCACAGCATATAGTATTTGCTGTTTTTTTTAAAACAGATTTAATGTAAATTTTAAGAGTTTTAAAAACAAGGAGCCTGCCTCCGCACGTTGAAATTGAGTAATGAAATTTAAATCGTGTGGACAAATTCATTCTACATAAAGCGTTTGAGACTGAGATATTGATTACATTTCGTCATATGATAGATCTCCGCAAAATGCAACATATCACAATTCCAGTTAGAATCAATTTTCAATTTGAAATCTATGTTTAATTCATTGATTTTTAGTTTCAGTTTTGCATACTTGTCTAGTTGTATACACGTACTACAGAAATGTTCAAGGGAACTAACTCCTTGTATGTAAATTCTCAATCTAACACTTCAGATCATCTGCCCAGAAGCTGTTTCATTTCTATGTAGAAACCAGAGAAAACAATATTTGTAACAAGACAGATTTGCAATAACTAGTCCTTACATGAGATTAAAAACTTCACACACACACACACACACACACACACACACACGTTACATGTCCTCACGCAAAACACACAAATACACTGCCTTTCTATGATGATTTATAATAAATGAATCATTATGAATGATTTAAGGAGGAACGACAACTGTACTGACCGGCAGTCGACTGAGAAGAAAAGAAATTAATAAAACGTCTTTTATATACATATAAATACACATGGCATTAACCCAACCCCAACCACCCAACACCAGTTAAAATATTAAAGTTCAGCATGGCAAAAAAGCAAAAAAAATGAATTTAAGGATCAGATTTCAGAATAAAGATACATTAAATTTAATAGTCTAAGTCACTCCCCTGTCAATTCTTTCAATTTGCTTTTGTTTTTTCACTTCTCGGTCTTTTCCGTTGGTTTGGCTTTCGAGCAATGTTCTTAGCGCCATTACAAAAAAAAAATTTTGGTGGTTGAAACTGTTTCTGTTATGTATATTTGATTCAATTTATATTTGATTTGATTAAATTATTTGTTTATTAGATTTTAATTTTTTTTATTTTTAAAAAAAATTTCATTACGTGCTATTGTAATTTTAATTTATTTACTGGATTTGATACGTTCAAGAAATTCAGTTGAGTTTTTCGAAAACCTAATATTAGAACTTTGTATATAAAAGCTGACCTAGTTCCTGACCTTATTTCATGATTGGAAGTAAACAACTTTTTAAAAACTTTTTAAAATTCTTTCTTAGTGTGGGATTCTTAAAGTGAAATCGAGGCTGTACTGGGAGTACATGACTTTAGACATGTAAATATCATCCACGTTGTTATTTCGAAATTCTGGTTTTACCGGAATTCCGCGGTAACCAGATTTAATAGTGATGTTTTGAGAAATGTTTCAGTTGGGCTTATAAACACTTGGACGTCAAGTGCTCATACAGAATTCTTGGATAAAGATATTAATCGAAATTTTATTCGGAATTCAAAACTGAATATTATTTTCTGTGGTTCAACAAAGAACTGTTGACACTTCAGTACTATACTGACTACAGTATACGTCATCGCCTTCCATTTCGGATTTTCGTCGGGACTCGAACTCAAATTCATTAGAACATTTTATTACTAGGACTTCTAGTTTTTAATTCTTGGATTAATCTTGGATTATTTTTGGGTTCGATTCTCAAAACCGTAAGTTCTTTTTCTCATTTTTACCTTCTCTTTTTCTAGGGAAATACATTTTTTTAAAAAATTTTATAAAGCTTGTTTTCTTCACCTTTTTCTTGTTACTGTTTTAAAGAGACTAAAACGTAGCTCTTGCATTTTGTTTTTCGAATTCTTAAGGAATTTCATGAAAATGTCTTTGCTTTTCTCTTCAGTTTAACAACCTATTTTACGCTGTTGGCGCAATAAGTGGCATAACTTCAGTGCAAACAGTAGGCCTAATTGCTTGATCTATGTAGTGCATATCTGAAATCAACGAACTGGAGGTCCACTGCTTGATATAATAGTTGAACCAGCTCAGTTGTATGCCGTGGCTTCCAGACAATGTTGTTTATTTTTTTTGTATATTTTTTTTTTGGTGCATATTGTTCAGTGATTCAGAATTATTGTTTGTCCATAAGTCCTCGGTGGGACTTTTTCTTCTTGGTTCATTTACCTGGCAACACAATTTCACTTTTACGTGGCTTTCATAATATTTAATGAAGAGAGGGTGGTCACAAATAAGTTGCTTCATTTCCGAGGATCCACCTTCAAAGACGACGGATCTGTCCGCATTAACCAACAACTTTATCTATGACTTATCTCCAGATTACTAGTCACGACAACTATTCGTTGAAGTTGGAATTTAATGTGTTTTTTTGGGAGGGGGTCAATAGTCCGATAAATCAACCCCACAAATATGTATTGATACTGATGGATGATATTGTGGACGAAAATCGATATCATCACGGGTGAAGAGCTGATTTATCGGCCTAGGGGGTCATGTGCTCTGTATACTGCACCCAAGACACATTTGAGAAGGGCATCTCCACAGCTCTGGTCAGGGCAGATTCTTCATCTGTACAAAGGGACACATGCTTTTGTTGTCTTATTTCGACGCTTCTGGTGTTCTTCTGAAGTTTTGCTGCAATTTGGGGTATTAATGTTCTTTACTGTCTCATAACTTGCGTCTTTGTACAAAGGCACGGCCCCCCAAAAATTGGAAGTTCATTGGTGTATTTCCTTATCATACTCTGGTTTTTGTATTCAGTTGTTGTGAGATTATTTGTCCCGTGTATTTTTCTAAGTCTTCCAGGAAGACTGCGTTCATTTCGTTGATGTCAAATTTTGATTTACTTGATACTGCTAAGTAACTAAAAATAATAAAAAATAGAGGTGTTTTTATGCGCGATCGGTTACCACAACAACCAAGCAAGACCGAAACTGGTATTATTAATCTCAATAATAGTACCGGTGTAGGAACTCATTGGGTAGCATACGCGATTGATCCCCGTGGAATTGTTTATTTTGACTCGTACGGGTTAGCTCCGCCGCAGGAATTTATGCACTATGTCTCTTGTACTCAACGCTACCAACACAAACTTTAAACGAGCCACCAATATGCAGCCGTGAAGCAATTGCTGTACTTGACGCTGTATCAGCGACGCCATCGTTGCTCCTGACAAAGTCGTACCTAATTATACAAGTCAGCAGTTTGAGAAATCACTGATTTAGATCAGAAAGAAAAGAATAATGGTAGATATTTACGGAAGATCCCGCGGCAATACTAATAAGAGTAAAAAAGGTTCGACGAAATGTTGTTGTTGTTATTGTTGTAGGGTTTAACGCCATTTTCAGCACACGATAGGCTTTGCATGGCGGCAAGTAATAATGGTGGAAGAAGAATCCGGGAAAACCCCGGAAAGAACCACCGACCCACAAGAAGCTACTGGCAAGCAGCAGAGAGACTGAGCCCACCAACTATTTCGTCCAACAGAACCTTCTATCGAAAACACTCTTGATAGAAGGTCTTGTTTCACAAAATAAACCCTTCTAGTCAGAAAACATTGATAGAGGCTTTCTCCGCTGACCAGAAGGGTTATCTCATGAAAAATATCTACCTATATAACTACTTCTCGATACAAGGGTCTACTAGACGAAACATTCGGTGTTGTTTCAGTCTCTCTGCTGCTCGAAATACAAAGTATTTCTAAAAATGCAAGCATTAGAAATCCTAGGATTTCTAACTAAAAATTGTATCTAATCCTATTCGATACCGTGTCCGAGGATCATGTAAATTTATCGTTACAAATCCGTGTGGTTTTGCCTGAGCACGACTAAAGAAATTTCTGAATTTATTTATGTCCATGTCACCGCTGCACCAAGTCTGATGAATATTTCGTAACGTGTGTGCGTCAACGCCGTTAAATACCGCGAGAACGTTACAGTTATCTCTGATCACTTTTGGTATTTGTGTGTATCGTTGAGTTACATAAATCACATCAGTGTTTTTGTGTCGTCCACGTGAAAATATCCTGGCAGGGTTTGATTGTCGTCGCCGTTTCTGCTGCTGTGAATTAAAAATTTAAGTTAACAATAATGGCCAACGTCGGAGAAGCACATTCTGCTAGACTAGCTCGAGAGCGACTAGAAGCAATAAAAAAATTTCTTCCTGTACGAGAACGTGTAAGGCAAAAATTGCAAGCACGGCAGCAAGCACAAGTTGAATTTGCAACAGGTGCAGAAGAATTATTTAAACCCGTTACAACAGCTACTGAGAAAGCTGCGGTGGTCACTGAAAGAGCTTTACTGGGAGATCTAGGTGATATAACAAAACCGGGTATTCTTCCAGTGTTAAAACAAACCGCCGAACAGACTGAAAAGATTGCTAGGAGAACTAAACAAACAAAAAAGATTTTACGAGAGCTTCCAACTGATATAGCTGCGGCAATACCGCCCAAAGAAGAAGAAGAAGATGCTTCAGAAGTAGTACCAGAAACAGCTTCAGCTAAGGCTAAGGTTGATTTGATGGATAAATTTATAACGGGTGCTGTTGATGGTTTAAAAAAAATGCCAGAAAATCTGTTAGGTTCAATAGCTTATGTAACTTTTGATCAGCGACATAAATTTTTAAAACCCGAGCACGTTAAAATGGGTCGTGATGAATGGAATAAGGGTATATTTCGTGGGTATTATGGCTTTTCTCAGGCTAGAAAAGACAATCCTAAATGGTCTCAATTTAATAAGGGTATTAACGATTTTCTCAATAAACCTGTTCTACAACAACAAAAGGAAGAGGGCGATATTCTTGTGGATCTTGGGCTTATTGATCCTCCTAAAAGTTTAACACCATTAAAAACACAATCGACTAGCATAAAAAAAACATCTGGTAAAGGTTTGGGGGGTGATTTTATTCTCTGTCCTGATAATATCATCAATGATGTATCACGGTTGGAAATTCTCTTAGGAGGAAGGCGTGCCGGAAATAACTCACCAGAAATAATTAATGAAGCAGCTGATATCTGTCAGCGATTATTTCAAGGCGGCATCATGGATACTCACATCTATCTAGAACTTATTGATGAACTCGTGGACAGCGACTGAAAGTCGCTGCGATTGAAAGTCGTCGCGATTAGAGAAATAACTAATTAAATAAAATGATCGTACACAATTCTCATCGTAGACAAGTCATGGTCAGGGTGGTAAATTCACGAGTACCCGTATACAGGATGACTTATGGAAACGGATTAGGCGATGTTGTTCAGGGTTTATTTGCGAGAATGGCACCTAAAGCAATACCGATCGCAAAACAATTATCAATGAAAGCCATTGATGTTATTAAAGATAAAGCTACTGGCGCTGTTGGTAGCGCTGCCGGTAAAGCATTTCAATCAGTCAAGGACAGACTAGCACGACTGATACGTAGAAAACCTCCGCCGGTAAAATTACCAGCCACCGCAGACATGCCAGCAAATGTTAGTAAAGTAATAAATGAAGCCGCAAATCAAAAACTAGCAGCCTTGATAAATCAAGGGATAAATCAAGGGATAAATCCTGAACAAATAAACACAAGTTTGGTGGCGGGAAGTGGTCTTCGTTTTAGACGATAACTTCTATAATAAAATGTTTAAACGGGAATCCGACCCAGCATTCGACATAGACGTACCGGTTCTTAAAAATGAATCAGTGCGTGATTTTCAGTATTATTCTTATGACGCACGAGAACCAACTAAACGAGGACGAATTGAATTGCAAGTTCAGGATACAAGGAGATATTTCCTGCCCGCTGAAGCATTTATTGAAGTAGAAGGTGAAATTAAAAAAATAGATAACACAGACTACGGGAATGCGTTTAAAATCGGTTTTGTCAATAACGGAATTATGGCCTTGTTTAGTAGCGCCATATATATGATTGATGGAAAAAATATCGAATCGATTCAGAATGATGTTGATGTTGCTACAACAATAATTGGTCTAGCGAGATATTCTGATGATTATACAAGATCAGCTGGTCCATCAATGATGTTTGCCAAGGATAATTCTAATCATCCTGACAGTGATCAGTACAATATTAGACGACCAAGAAACTTTGCCAACAACGCCGACGCTGATGTGTGGTCTGTGGTTCATGGTGGTAATGCAAATTACAATTTAGGTTTTCATACGCGTAAATTAATGTTGAGCGGAGATAGTAGAAAATCTTCTTGTGCGATTCCGCTGTCGCATATCTTTGGATTTTGCCGAGATGTCAGAAAGGTAATTTTCGGAGCAAAAGATACCGTCGTGCTTCTTAGAAAAAATGACGATAATGATGCGCTATGGCGAGAAGCTGGTGGTGGTGCTGGTGATGCTGCTAAAGTATTAATAACAAAACTATCAGTTTGGATGCCGGTAATGACTCCTGCAATTACTGAAGAACAACGACTGCTTTCTTTTATGGATCAAGGTGGTAAAGTGTTGTGCTTACAACAACCACAAATAGTATTCAAAGTAACATCAATGGTTTATTTACATGGCATATAGCATCACAGCAGGGGGTTTCCGCGCCGCGACATATTTTCATTGCTCTTCAAAATGCTGCACGAGTAAGCTCACAAACACATTCGCATATGATATTTGATCAACTTGGTATCACTGACGTTTCTCTGAGAATAAACGGACATCAAGAACCGTCTGAGAACATACTGTTACATTTTGGTAATAATCATGTTGCACGTGCATATCAACGATTGACGAAATATCTAGCGCGCGATCTAAATATCGACACTGGTTTGCAAATATCACAATTGGATTTTATCTCTCATTATCCAGTCTATTACTTCTCGTTAGAGCATATTGATTTAACCAGACAGTCTGTCGTTGATATTCACTTTCGGGCTACCGTGAATAGAGACGTAGGAGCTATAGCTAATTACAGAGCAATCGCGGTCATACTTTCCGATAAAGCAATGTTGCTTGAAGGTGCTGGCGGCCGAATGATATTCGCTGATGCACCAGTAGAAAACATGTAGCATTGCTAAAAGCAATGCAATTAGATCAATCTCGTATTAAATAAAATGTCATACAGTCACGTTAATGTCACTCTGACTCCTGGTCAGGTGAAGAAATTACAATCGAAGAACGCGAGCACATGTGGGACAAAAATAACACTAAAACACGATCAGCTAATGGGCGGTCCAAACAAACTGTCATTAACTAAAACCCAACTAAAACATTTCAATAAAGCAAAGCATGCAACGACTGGAACTCAACTTGATTTCTCTCCTGCAGCTGTCAAAGATATGGTTAAAACAGGCGGTATATTTCCTCTTCTCGCGGCAATACCAGCGTTGATAGCTGCTGATGCTCCCGCAGTCGCAAAAGCAGCCGCGTTAGGGGCTGTTGGAACAGCTGCTGCAATGGCATTAAAGAAAGTCACAGGGAAAGGATACAAAAAAGGGGGGATCCGCTCGCGGATCATGGCTTAGACTTCCGGGAACTCCACCCTCATGGTACCCAAAACGGTTCTAGACATCACTCCAATGTCAAATTTTGATTTGCTTGATGCTGTTAAACAATTAAATATAAAGAACTTCAGAGGGGTCTTTATGCGAGATCAATTACCAACACGACCGAATAATCCAGAAACCGGAATTATTAATCTTGATAACAGTGATGGTCCAGGAACTCACTGGGTTGCTTACGCGATCGATCCACGTGGAATTATCTATTTTGATTCGTACGGGCTAGCACCGCCAATTGAGTTTCTGAATTATGTCAGCAGAGTACAAAGTACTCTAGTGCCAGGCACTGCAACTTGGTAGTCAACGTTACCAACACAAACACTGACCGATCCTCCGATATGTGGCCGTGAAGTATTAAATGTTCTTGATGCGATCTCGAAATCAAAGATTTCTCCTCACAAAATCGTGCACGAGTATACTATGGGCCGATTTAAACAGTTTCCTATCAAATAATGGTTGATATTTACGGAAGATCTCTCATCGAAACAAAGACAAAAAAACGTGCCGATGTGGATTTATCAAAATATGCGACCAAAGATGAAATCGATAATCTTTTAAGTCTGACCGGGATAGACCCAGATGAGGTTGTTATTTTTCAGGGCCGGCACGGAAAACTAAAAACCAGCGATATCAAATGGCATGAAATAATTCGTAGGGTTATTGGAGTCACTCCGGGTAACATCCCTGTGTTCAACGACAGCGGAAAAATCAGAGATTCGCTGATATCAATCGCGACGCTTCGAGATGACACACAAAAAGCTGCAGGGGACGTGTAGCGAAGACCGGTGATACAATGACAGGTAAACTCAGCATGAACGTAACAAAATAACTGTTTTAAGAGATCCAACATCCCCGGAAGATGTCGCAAACAAACAATATGTAGACACCGTTGACGGTAAACTAACCACGTTGCGGGCAGAATATGATGTTCACGTGGGCGCGTTTACAAGACTTCGAAGAAACTTCGCAAAAACCGATGATGCCACGGATAAGTTCTTTGGGGTTCCTCCAGTCATCGACATAAAACTTTCTGATATCAAGACCGACATTGACACGATCAAACAAACACAGCAAAATATCGTAAGTGGAATTCCTGAGATCGTTAGCAAAACCAGTCTGATTAAAGTCCCCACTGGCATATCACCAACATAAGATATACGGTATCATCGGGATTCGCAACATGGTCTCGACAAAATAATACTATCAAATATACAGCAACAGCCACTGGCGTGTATAGACTGTCTGTGTTCAGTGCCGCTAAATTTGAAATCTTCACAACATATCTCTGGAGACATTCCACCGATAAGTATTCCGGGGTTGTGACTATCATATTAAACAAGGAAACCGAAGAAACATTTATACTGGAAGCCGCAGACAAGAAATTAACCGCAACATCTTACTGGTGGTGTTTGGAATTTGTAGCTGAAACGCCTCAATTGGTTACCGCGTAAAATAATAAAATGAAGTCAAAATGCAAGCATTTTAACACAAAGTGTTTTGAAGTCAGCATCAACGACAACACTAATGACAGAGTCATTAAGTGCGCAGCAATATAGATATGATCAAGTACGCGAATGGCAGTCAACGCTAAAAGATACTATTGACAAATGCGCAACAAAGATAAAAAAAATACAAACGGCGTGTAACTGTATTAGACACAATAGTGTATTCGGTATCCGCGGTAGTTGCATCCACGGGTGTCCTATTGTCTGCGTTAACTCCGGTGACAACTGCAATCGCGGTCACAATTATAGTTTCAACATCAGCGACAATTGCAGGAGTTGCTAATATTATTGCGAAAAAAATATCATCGTGTGCGCTAACAAAATTGCACGAGTATGAAAAGTTAAACAGCGCGGCCACAAGCACCTACTTGAAATTGTCCTCGTTGATATCATCCAGCCTTGACGATACAACAATATCAGATTCCGAATTCGCGCAGATGGCAGCCGCGTACAACGATTACAAAAAGAATTTCGATTTGAAACGACAGCAAACGAATAATGACGGAATTACTTCAGCAGATAGTCGCAAATACAAACCCGTCGCGAACATCTTTGTTAACAGTAACCTCAACTAAGCCAGAATTCAGTATTAATTTTCCAACTCCGATTCCAGTAAGCGAAATCGCGTTAGCGCAATTACGAGTATATCACAGTTGGCCCAATATCAGATCAAAATCGTTTGGTGGATTGCCAGCAAATAATTCGTTTGTGTTTGCATATAAAAATAAACCCGATGGCACGCCAGACTGGAATGTCATTGGGTTACCAACCGGGTCTTATCAAATCGAAGAAATCAATGATGAATTACAACGTGGAATAAAAACTATCACAACAAAGGAATCCAAAATAGCAATAACTGTTCACGAGCCAACGCTGTCATCCGCGATCGAAATAAGCACCGATGCCGATGGCACTGACTACGCCGTGGATATATACAATAGTTCGATCAGAACAGTGTTAGGATGGCCTGAAGTTGCTCCACTGGCACAACCAATACCACCAGCGCCAGTGAAATCTGATTATGTCACTGATAAACAATCACGAAGTTGATCCATCGTACAAGCAAGACCTACTTGACATAAAAGGATCAAAGTTGCCTGGGTTTATATTTCTCAGCAAGGATGATATAGTATGGTCTCCCGTAGGAAGAGGTTATGCGCTTAATTTAAGTATAATTATTAATCATTTTAAAAACATTAATCAAGAACATGAAACACAACTAACGCGACTACGGCAATATTTCCAGGAACATCTTTTTGATATAACAAGTTCACGCGTTGAAATCATTAAACAAATTGAAATATTAAATCAGCTTGTATCAGATATGGAATATTATCACCGGCGATTAATTCAAGCAATAATTAACGATGAAACTCTTGTCAATAAACAACGATTTCTCGATTATTACAAAATAACAGAAGCTGAATTGCCAAATTATAAATTCCCCTGGTACAACGCAGACGAACTAAAAAAATCCACCACCAAAATCATCAATGAGTTCTTTGACGACATACTCGCACAGCACAGGCGAACACTACCGGAGCCAACTATCCTCAGACACAATAATAACCCCGAAGGGCAAGGCCGTCATGTATCCCCGGGCATCGTAAATATAACTTCAGTGGTCGCGGTCAATCTTGTGTGTGATGTCATTGATGGCAGTTACAGTACAGACACGACAGTATCAAATCAAGCCCAGCAAGGATTTATTCTTTATTCATTTACTCCGAAAGAACCACCTGGATTTCTGATTGTGCTAGAGCCAATCAATCCGGTCTATCTACGATGTCATAATCCATGGCTGACCAGAATAAATTTCACGCTGACAGACCAGTCTGGGAATCCCCTTGATTTACGGAATGAAACACTACATATTAGTCTCCTGGAAAAGTCTTAAGACTTTCAATCCTAGAAGTCTTCGATTTTCGGGGACTTTCATCGTAAAACGATTTTTCAATTAATAATATTATATTATAATAATGTCCCAAAAATCAAAGACTTCCCAGAAAAAATGTGATGATGATTTCATTGATGATAGCAGTGACGTAACTGACGATGATAGCACTGATGTCACTGACGATGATAGCAGTGATGTCACTGACGATGATGATGTCACTGACATCACCGACGACGACGATAGCAGTAATGTCACCGTTAACATAAAAAATATTTCAATAAATTATAAAAAAATATAGCATGACTCATGCATTTCACGAGATCGTCTCAATAAGATATTGCAGTAAAAATATTTTACTTTATATATATTTTCTGCAACACTGACAAATTCACTGAAATTTATAGGGTGTTTACTAGTAAAAATTACAGAAATCGTCTGATTTGCTAATTTCATGGGGGTGTTTACTAGTAAAGATCACAGAAATCGTCTGATTCACTGAAATGTATGGGGTATTTACTAGTAAAATTTACAGAAATCGTCTGATTCACTGAAATTTATGGGGTATTTACTAGTAAAAATTACAGAAATCGTCTGATTCACTGAAATTTATGGGGTATTTACTAGTAAAAATTACAGAAATCGTCTGAAATTCACAAGCAAGTATTTGTTTTTGTGCAAGCGAAATCGTGAAACGATTTTCCAGTAAAAATATTTTACTTTATATATATTTTCTGCAACACTCACAAATTCATTGAAATTTATAGGGTAATTACTAGTAAAAAGCAAAAAAAATCGTCTAATTTTTCAACCCTGATAGGGTAATTACTAGTAAAAATCACAAAAATCGTTTAATTTTTCAACCCTGATGGGGTAATTACTAGTAAAAAGCAAAAAAATTCACAATTAATCAAGCAAGTATCATATAGTGTATCACCACGTGAAATGTTTCATATATGATAAAGTACTTCTTGATAACGCTGTCAGAACCGGAAAAGTTACCCCGGTAAAAATAATTGTTGATATATATGGTCATGACGATTTTATACTGACTGATGCACAACTGAAAGTATTGATAAAAGATCACGTTGTGATCGCGCATTGCGATACACATCAAATCCTCGAGTATATACGCTTATTTAGATCGTTAGATTTATATAAATCTCAAATATGTACCACCACATAAATGTTTTTGTGTATGACGAACAAGCACTCGAGCAAGCAGTCAAGGCTGCATTTGCACAAGAAGAAATTAACGTTAAATTGCTCATAGATGAATACGGAGAAGAATATTTCTTACGAACACAGCAACAGTTAGATAGTCTCAGACGCGAGCATATTACCGCAATAGTATGTGACAGAGATCAAATTCTCAATTATGCACATTCCTGCATTGAACCCAACCAACTAATCACCCTGATTTCATCAGGAATTTCATCTCCTTGATTTCATCCTTGACGCTGTCACCTTGACTCTGTCAAGGGGGAAGTAAAAATAAAGTAATATATTTTTTTTACTTTCGATTTCACTTCCAAGTAATTGACAAAGTCAATGATGATGAAATCAAGGTGAGGTATTTACTTCCTTGATTTCATCAAGGATTTCATCATTGACTTTGTCATCCTTGACGCTGTCAGCGGACATACAATGTTTCAATTTTCTAACGCGATTATTTATTATTTTTTTTGTTTCATACTCGGCTGCCAATGCCAGCCTGATCTTTTCAATTGCACGAGACAATGGAACAAATTCATTTATTTGTGCTTCTTCTACGCTGGCCAGCGATTTATACAAATTATTTTGCATCATCTTTATGAATCGATATTGAGCAGGAAGAATATAACGCCCTGCGCATTTAGCTTCATATAATGATTCAAAATCAGACAGAATTGTTTCAGGATTTAGTGATATATTAAATCCTTGTTTTTCTAATTTTTTAATAGCATCAATCACATTATTGATATTTTCGTGATTCATATTTATATATATTTTTATATATTTAAAATAAAAAAATGTGGGTCGTTTTGACCCTTGTATTTACAATATTTACAATTGCATATATAACTTAATTCTAACTTATCCTAGGTACTTAATTCTACCTTATCCTAAGACGGTATATTACTTAATTCTAAGACGGCACAAACACATAGTATTTACAATATTTACAGTAGAAGCATATTTACAGCATTGTAGAAGCATATTTACAGCAGTTGTATTTACAGTATTTACAATTGCATATATAACTTATCCTAGGACGGTACAACATATAGACAGCACAGACAGATGCGGGGTTATATTCTACGTCCAACAAAGTGGCACTCCCTCCCCCAAAATCAATCCCGTTGAGTGGTAAAAGACCACCCCTAACGGGGCGATAACGGGGAAAGTTGTGCAACTTCGTTGGGTTTCGAAACCCCGTATATTTTTCGGACGATATCGTATATAAACCGACTGATACTTGGAAGTTCAGAAATAGCTCAGCGTGATTTGTTTAAAATGTTTTTTCTTAAATATGATCGTGTGAAAAATACAGATGAACCATAAACCCGAACAAGTGTAATAAAATAAAGATTTCATCTGTGAAAAAAAGACAATTACGCGTTTGTCCCTGACTTTGTCATTCTTGACGCTGTCACCTTGATAAAATAAAGGGAAGTTATTTACTTCCTTGTGCAGAAAACCGTCTGCTCGTACCTGTAACGATTTACCACTGAATAAATTTACCAATCGCACAAAGGGAGGGAACTAATTGCATGAGATATGCCTAGAAATGCTAGCATTTCTACGGAGTTATCTCCGTTTGGAAAATCCTCGTGATAATGAAAAGTAATCTTCTGCTTATATGTTTTTGACAACGCGGATTTATATATTTTTTCTGCGACTTTTCGCACTGAAGCCACACAAATATCAAAATACTTGCCAGCTGAGTTAATAGATGGAAATATTATTTCTTCATTTGTATCTAAATTTATGGATACAACTGCCCTAGACTCTCTCTTCCCCCCAGCATTCCCAGCCCTACAATTTTGGCGTTGCGTCACAGCTCTCAGATTGGATAAATTATTATTAAGTCTTTATCCATCAATGTGATCAATTACAAGGCCGTCTTTGATTATCCCAAAGAAACACTCGAACGCGAACCTATGATTATAATAGTTTTTACCTCCAGAAACCCCCAAATGGAGATAACCAGAATTATTAACAACACCAACTGGTTTTTTCAATCTGCAATGTCTCACTATTCCCTCGCGAGATGCTTCATAATTCTTAATGGTTGGATGTCGAACAAATTCTTGGCTCATTTATATAATAATATATTTGTCTAATTTATAATTTGTCTGAAAACTTAGTTATATAATCACGCTCGGATTCAGCGCATCTCCATTATTTTTTTTATTGTAGTATCGCTTGAGTTCACGGTATCGCTTTCCTCCGCATCCCGCACATAACTGTGTTTTATCTCTGACCCCAATACCACATCGAAGGCATGGTATAGGTCCTGTGCTTCCTCGTTTGATGCTTTGTATGTGTTCACCGCAGAATTCTTTCTTGCAGGACTTATTACAGACTGTTACAGATCCAACTTTTAACCACTTGCAGTTATTCATTTGTATATATAATATTTCTTATTTAAATATTTGTCTTAAATATAATATGAAGGAGTTATTTGGCGCCGGGAGATTCGATCTTGACAGACTAAACAGAGACTCACGACGACGGAATCTAACTGATCTATTTAATATTATCAGGAATGCCAAAAAAGAATTCCGCGACGACGGCGCATCTCATGTATGGTCGTCATTTAAAATTATCCGTAACATTGACGAAGTCATTGTCGTTGATAAAATCAAGGATGACAAAGTTAATGTTGTTGACTCTACAATGAATGATGCGCGATCGAAAACAATTATTGATTATCTTCCCCTTCATAAACATCAACGCGGTAAGAAATATTTTTTTCAGAATAAAATTTATTGTGCAAACAGATTCCGATATATGGATTATCCGTGACAAACTCGACCCGGTTCTTGCTAACGGAAAGACCATTCTGGTAAGTAAAGATTCCAAACCAGGAATGCTGACCGGGATTGATAAACCATATTACGCTCAAGCGTATCCTGTAACCGCAGTCATTTATGGAATATATCCGGTAAAAAAACAAAAAATTGATAAACTCACCCCGATGAGAACGACTACGTTGTTGGTGTTAAATTGTGTAGCCGAGCGAGTAATGGAACATTTTAAAAACGCAAAACGAGGAAACGGTTTAACCGACCTGCGACGTGAAAAAATAGCAGCATGGGCTGAGCAAGTCAAGGATACTGGGGCATCAATAAATGATGTTGCTTTGCTATCAAGTAAATTAAAATTTTCAATAACAGTAAAAACACTAACCGGGGAAATATTATATAATTCGAAGCATTATAAAAAGTCAGGATCACCGATTGAAATTATTGATCATAACTCTCATGCCTGGACTGATGCAGTTACAATATTTCCACGAGATCGTGTTGTAAAACTTTACTCGGAAAACATATTTGATGTTATTTACACGCTGAGTAAAACCGACCCTGTGTCAGTGTGGTTATTTAAGAGTTCCGAAGATGGCGAATATGATCAATTTGCAAAACCCAACGGTGAATTATACCGGACAAGTCGTTGCAACAACAAATGAAAAAACTCGCAGAGAAATATGTGAAAATCGAAGAAAACATTGAGCAGTTATTGGTTAATTGTGTTACAGTTCCAAGTGTTGCCGCTCACGCCGCAAGAGAAAGAAATTCGTGGAGACCAACCCGAAGTCAGTTTCTTTCGGATATACAATTGAGTTGTGTCGAGTATGGACATGGCGGGTTGTGGAATACCCGGTATGACTACCGGGATATGATTTCCGTGGATATGATTGCTTGCTACCCAGGAAGCTTTCTCGGGATGGGCGAGTGTCGCGGATACTTTAAGCGATTTGGACATCCCAGAACTCGATGACACGAGTTGCTATAAACGGTCCTTTACCCGATTTTGACCTGACAGGATTTGCTCGTGTGACTACGTTTGTGACTTCATCCGTGCTGTTATGTTTGGTTTGGCAGACACTTCAGTGAAAAGCTCTTGGTACCAATAGTGTTATTGCGATATATGCTTGACAGCCGAATACTGGTATCGTTGACTGTCAGTGAAGCAATTATATCATATCAACCACAGATCAACCACAGATGAAGTTATTATCAAGTATGTACGAGAGAGTCCAAATACCCCGATGGATGTCATTGTCAGTGAGGCTCCTAAAGTTCTCAAGATCAAACTTAGCAATAGTGAAAAAACAGCAAAAGATCTTGGACGAAGAATAATTGGTAAATTTACTCAAGGTGTTGCATATGATCACAAACTACATCACTCGCGACTGATTATCGATGATGCTGAATTGGATTTTATAATTGCTGACGCTGTTGCGAGAAATATATTTTGTAATCGGGAGGATGCGTTCTTGTCCGACGAGAAAAAGTTGGGCACAATTGTAAGTTATATCGACGGAGAATCGCCTCAATACACACATCTAAGATCTTCAATGCTGGCTTATGTTTCTATAAATTTGCTATCAATGATAAATCGATTTCCTGACACCGCAGTTAGAGTTGCAAGAGATTCATTTTATCTAAGTAAAAGATATTCGGAATTACTGGCTCGTTTTACAAAGAGCGTCGAAGACTTTTGCGATGAATCATGGAGTTCGTGGAGAATAAAAGTGGAGATGTTACATGAATATTGTGAATCCGCTGACGTTGCAATTAAGGATGATTATTGTAAATCAGAATTATCAGAAATGTCTTCGACAACTTCGTTGTTGCCATCTGTGTATGATCCAATCACTAGACACAAAACCGTTTATTTGAACGGGCCGGGAGGGTCTGGTAAGACAACTCGAGCGATTGAATTATTTGGAAAATCAGATATGATTGTGGTAAGACCTACACACAGGCTTGCCAGGGAGATGAAACAACGAGGAGTCAATTCTTGTACTTATCACAGCTTTTTCAAATACAGCGGCAGTGTGTGGACGTCAGATCGAATGGGAACAAAATATATTCCCGAGAAAATAATTTGGGATGAGATATGTACGGTGCCCTTGGAAACATTAAAAACATTTCTTGATTGGCTGCTAACGAAAAATACTGCAGTGATTATGTGCGGCGATCACGGTCAACCACCTCCATTTGTCAGTGCATCTCCACATGATTGGTTAAAAGATTTTGTTGATTATTACGAAGAAGTGTCTGATGATCATAGAGCACTTGATGCAACGTTGAAAGAATTGAAAACATTAATCAGATTACAACCGAATAAAATTCAATGTGAAATTATGCGCGAGATGATTCCTGAAATTCGATGAGCGACTTTTAGGGTGTGTGGAAACCAGACGATTTGATAGTGGCAAGTAGAAAGATAGTCAGAGACACACTTCAACAGCAGTTATTTCAATTACAACAAGAAAAGTTTCCAATGGTGCCAGTGCCGTTATGTTATAGACCAGCAGATACGCGGTTACAAAATATAGATGTTGATATACCAGGGCGCCTGACTGCGTCAGGGAAACAGAATTTAGTATTGAATGATATTGTGTTAGTTGAATATTAATGCTGTCAATGATGCACTAAAAATGAATAAATCTCCTTGGACGCTAGGATACGCAATGACAATTCATTCATCTCAAGGACTAACTATCAGTGATACAACTGTCTGGATTGTTGATAATCGAATCGAATGGTCAAACCTAGTCTACTTGGCTGTGTCCAGAGTCAGAAGAATATCTCAACTGCGAAGAATTGTCTTGGAAGAGTCAATAACTGATAAAATTAATAATGAAAACAACAGCATCACCGATGGTGATGTAATAAAAAGAAAACTCGCCGGTTACAAACAGAGTGACAAAAAAAAAAATAATAATCGCGATTTCGACCTTGATGTTGACTTCGTTGTTGCGCTGAAACAACAGCAGAATAATCACTGCGCGAGCTGTAACTGTATAATGCTATGGCAGTATTCGAGTAAAAATTCAAGACAATTTACCGTAGACAGAAAAGATAACAATCGCGGTCATACACGTGATAATATCATGTTGACCTGTCTTGAGTGCAATCGACGTAGAGGCGCTACCGCTAGTTAAGTGATCGGGGTGGTAATTGTCTGTCCTCGGGAATTACTTGTAATTGCTCACGTGTGAATCCACGTTGAGGAGCAGTTGAATCCAACCTGTTGATTGCTGGTCTGCCAGTAGATCTTGTCACGGTGGATATCTTGTGTGTGGTAACACTCCAAATAGGATCAGTCGCTCTTCGTTTACCACCTTCAAGTTCACCAGGTTCATATAAATATCTAACTGTAACATCACCCAGTATTTTTTGTTTTTATTTCTTTCGTGGTACATTTTTTGAAAAACACGTTGTGTTTTCGTGATCGCGATGGCAGGTTTCATGTTGGTTGTTCGTGTAATCTCATTATTTAGTGCAGCTATCACGCTTGGTAATCTTGCAACCCATTCGCGCGATCTCGTATCCTGGATAAATTCCTTCGCGTATTGATATCCAAATAACCGCTCAGCAAGTGTTCGATTGAATCGCTCAACAATTGCCTGATCGCGATGAATTTCAGTATGTTCTCGTCTGATGGTGACGTTATGTTGTTTCATCAGTGATGATACTGCACCCTGAAATTCTTTGCCAGGATCAACTTGTAATATATTTGGCCATCGCAGACCACCTCGTTGATAAATTCGTTCAAATGCAGAAGCAACCTCAGATGCTGTTTTAGTTGTTAACGGTTCAGCATCTTTGTATCTACTTGCAACATCAACTACAGTTAACGCGTACTTGTATGTACGTCTTCGGATAGTATCATGTGGCAGAAATAATATATCAGCCTGATGAACGTCATTTGGCACACTAACATCAAAATGTGCAAAGTGAATTTGTTTAGGGCGCGGTAGATAAATTTGCCATATTGCCTGTCGGGATAACCACTTTTTAGCAGTAACTTTTGTAACTTTTGCTGCTTTAGCGAGTTTACTAATTGCTGCGCTACCTCTCCAATATCCGCTTGGGGAATAATAAATCGACTACATTATATACCAGCACCTAGCGCTAATTTACCTTTCATTGCAGATTTTATCAACAAGGATGCTAACTTTTCTTTGAAAGATTTATCAGTGATGGCATTTAACGCATGAATTAATTTCACGTCCGCGAGATGGCGCTGTTGCAAAAGCTTACTTCGGTAAGCTACATCATGCGCATGACACGCCTTATCAACAGGGTTTATCGGATGCTCACCTGGTTTTGGTTGATCTTGGTCATCAAGTCTGATATCAAGTCGGGTTCCAGGACCACAGTAATTATATCCTGGAAGATGTTTTTCTCCTGGGTATTTCCCCCATGGTGTTCCTGGTAACTTGGCTAAATTGGCTGCGATATCACCTCCCTTTTTTTAAATAAATTTAAACTTTTTTATACCACATCGTTCACACTTGCCTGTAAGCGCTTGTCGATTATTTTTTGTTGTAATTGTTGTCATATCCGCAGTTGGGGTACGTGCTCGGCATTTCACACAATATAAATTCATATTATTTTTATGATATATCTAATGGAGATTACTGACTTTTCTGCGTCAAAGCGACGAGAGCCAATTAAACATAACTCAGTGCTACCAAATTCTGTTCGAATGATTATTATAGGTCCATCTGGGTCGGGTAAGACGCAGTTGTTACTTAATTTAATAATGAAGTGGATGAAGTGGGATAAATTATATTTGATAGCCCCATCTGTGGACGATCAGCGATGCTACAGCGTGTTAAAAGATTTTAACGAAAGTGCAAAATCGATAAGTGAAGAAGATGTTGTTGATTTTATAACTGATATTGATGAAGCACCGAGTATCGATGATATTGATGGGAGTATTGATAATTTAGTCGTGTACGACGATGTGATGTTGGACAGACAATCAAACCCTGCCAGGATATTTTCACGTGGACGACACAAAAACACTGATGTGATTTATGTAACTCAACGGTATACACAAATCCCGAAAGTGATCAGAGATAACTGTAACGTTCTCGCGGTATTTAACGGCGTTGACGCACACACGTTACGAAATATTCATCAGACTTGGTGCAGCGGTGACATGGACATAAATAAATTCAGAAATTTCTTTAGTCGTGCTCAGGCAAAACCACACGGATTTGTAACGATAAATTTACATGATCCTCGGACACGGTATCGAATAGGATTAGATACAATTTTTAGTTAGAAATCCTAGGATTTCTAATGCTTGCATTTTTAGAAATACTTTGTATTTCGAGCAGCAGAGAGACTGAAACAACACCGAATGTTTCGTCTAGTAGACCCTTGTATCGAGAAGTAGTTATATAGGTAGATATTTTTCATGAGATAACACTTCTGGTCAGCGGAGAAAGCCTCTATCAATGTTTTCTGATTAGAAGGGTTTATTTTGTGAAACAAGACCTTCTATCAAGAGTGTTTTCGATAGAAGGTTCTGTTGGACGAAATAGTTGGTGGGCTCAGTCTCTCTGCTGCTTGGCAAGCTTTCTCACATACCCACATTAGCCGAATCCGAGATCGACGAAATAGATTTGTCAAATTACGCAACTAAAGTCGAACTCGATGATATCATGAACCTCTCTGGGATTGACCGAGATATGGTTGTTGTTTTACAGGATAAATACGGCGTTTTGAAAAAGAGCAATATCAAATGGAATGATATAATTCGTAGAGTTCTCCGTGCTACCATGGAAAACATCCCTGTTCTTACTGACGGCGTTAGAATTAGAGACTCAAATATATCGTTTATAACCATCAGAGATGAAATTGCAAGAAGCGTTGCTAATATTTGAAGAATATCGGCGACACAATGAAATAAATGAAAATGTCCAATATTAGTAAAAACGATGACTGAAGAGATTTTATACGAATCGATGAATAAATCGAGAGGAGCTCCAATAAATATTGTTGATCTTAATGCACATGCCTGGACCAGCGCAGTCACAATATTTCCACGAGATCGAACCGTAAGATTTTACCGCGGAGACATGTTTCATTCATGAAATAAGTAAAGATGATCATGTATCAATATGGCTGTTTAAGAGTTCCGATGATGAAAAATATGATCAATTTGTACTACCTAACGGCGAAATGTATGGTAAAGAATCTCTCCACAAAGAAATGAAAAATCTTGCGCAGAAATTTTCAACAGAGAATATTGAGCAATTACTGAATAATTGTTTCACCGTTCCGTCAGTTGCTGCCCACTTTGCAATAGAAAAAAAATTCGTGGAAGCCAACACGATTTTAATTTCTCGAAGACGTACAACTAAGTTGCTGTGAATACGGAGACGGTGGATTGTGGAATATCAAGTATGACCACAGCGCTGTTGTCTCGGTTGATATGGTCACGTATTATCCGGGAAGTTTTCTTGGTTACGGAGAGTGTTCTGGATATTTTAAAAGATTTGGACACCCCACAAACGAAATGGCTAGAGTATCGATAAATGGACCACTACTTGATTTTGACCTAACTGGATTCGCTTGTTTGTATCATTCGAGTTTTCTAAGGGTCTTCATCCGATCTGTTATGTTATGTTTGGTTTGGTAGGCATTTTACAGAAAAACTTTGGGCACCAATAGTTTTATTACGATATTTTCTCGATGCAGCAATATTAATATCGTTGATTGTAAGTGAGGCAATTATATCATACCGTCCTCAGACCGAAGTTCGGTTGCCACCAGCTGATGATGATAAAACCGCAAAGGATCTCGGTAGAATAATAATCGGTATATTTACTCAAGGCGGAGCATATGATCATAAACGAGATTATGCACGATTAATCATGGATGATGTTGAATATGATCTTATAATCTCCGATGCAACAAAGAGAGGTATATTTGTAAGTCGAGAAAACGCTTACTTGTCTAACGGAACACCATTAGGTACAATTGTTGGTTATATTGATGATGAGTCACCTCGGTTTACTCATTTAAGATCCTCAATGCTCGCTTATGTTAGTATAAATTTATTATCGATGATAAAAAGGTTTCCTTGTACCGCGGTCAGAGTTGCAACGGATTCATTTTATATTGAAAGAAAATATACAGAATTACTGACTCAATTTACAACCACTGATGCATCATGGGGTGAATGGAGAATAAAACAAGAAATGCTATATAATTATTCTGAATCCGCAGATGTTGTCAAAAATATTTATTACAAAAATAATCAGATATCAGAATTATCGTCTGCGGCATCTGTGTATGATACAGTATTCAGATACAAGACGGTCTATCTTAAGACGGTCTATCTAAACGGACTGCTGTGTTCTGGTAAAACAACGCGAGTTATTGAATTATTTAGGCAGAGTTCAGATGATATGGCTGTTTTAACACCTACACACAGACTCACACGAGAAATGAAAAAACGAGGAGTGCGATCATGTACTTATCATAGCTTTTTCCGATACAAGGGTGACACATGGACTCCTGATCGAATGGGAGAGAAATATTCCAAGGCTCATCATTTGGGATGAGATGTGTACAGTGTCGCTAGATACATTAAAATTGTTTCTCGATTGGTTGTTATTGAGAAATACAGTTGTGGTCATGTGCGGCAATCATCGTCAACCATCGCCGTTTGTTGGGTTATCTCCGCACGAATGGCTAAAAAATTTTGTAGATTATTACGAGGAGATAACTGATGATCATTGATCTCTTGATCCAGAATTAAGTGAGTTAAAAAATTTATCAGACTACAACCGCGGATAAGACTACATGGACACTGGGAAACGTAATCACAATTCACTCATCTCAAGGGTTAACCATCTCTGATACGCGAGTTTGGATCATCGATGATCGTGTCGAATGGTCAAACTTAGTTTATCTCGCAGTGTCTCGAGTCAAAAGAATATCTCAGCTGCGGAGAATTGTCACAGACGTTACATAAACCATCAATGATGTTATTGACAGCGATATAGTAAGAAACAAATTAGCCGGTTATTAACAATGTGACAACAACAAAAAAAACGAGCATTTGATCTAGATGTTGAATTTATCATAGTGTTGAAACAAGAGCAGAATAATCATTGTGCGAGCTGTAATTGAATAATGTTGTGGATGTACTCGAGTAATAATCCAAGACAATTTTCCGTAGATAGAAAAGACGGTCATACACGCGAAAATGTGATGCCGACCTGTCTTGAATGTAATCGACGTAACGGCGCTAGTTATATGATTGCGGTGGTAACTGTGTCTTCAGAAATTACTTGTAATTGTTCACGTGTAAATTTACGTTGAGGAGCAGTTGAATCTAGTCTGTAGATTGTGGGTCTACCCGTAGATGTAACCACACTGAAATTTGTATGTGTCCTAACACTCCAGATAGGATCAGTTGTTCTTTTTTTTTACAACCTTCAAGTTCACCGGTTTCATATAAATATCTTACAGTAACATTACCCAATACTGGCTGCGCTGAAAAATCACGTCTTTGCACGGGTATATGTTGTTTTTTGTGATCGCGCTAATAGGTTTCATGTTGGTAGTTCGAATAATTTCATTATTTAATGCAGCTATCACACTTGGTAATCTTACAACCCATATTTTGTCTTGAATTATTTCCTTCGAGTATTGATATCCAAATAACCACTCGGCAAGTGTTCGATTAAATCGTTCAACAATTGCTTGATCATGATGAATTGTAGTATGTCCTCGTTGTATTTTAATGTTATGTTTTTATCAACGATGTTACTGCACACTGAAATTCTTTGCCAGGATCAACTTGTAGCAGCTGTGGCCATCGTAGACCACCACGTCGATAAATTCGTTGAAACGCAGAAGCTACTTCAGTTGCTGTTTTTGTTGATCATGGCTCTGCTTACTTGTATCTACTTGCAACATCAACGACAGTTAACGCGTATTTGTATGTTAATTAACGTCTTCCGATTTTAATAGTATCATGTTGTAAAAACAAAATATCCGCCTGATGAACTTAATTTGGAACGCTGACATCAAAATGTGCGTACGGTATTTTTTTAGTCGGTGGTAGCTAAATTTGCCATATTGCCTGTTGTGCTAACCATTTTTCAGCAGCAACATGTTCGACACCTGCTGCTTTGGCGAGTTTACTAATCGCTGCTCTACCACTCCAGTTTCCTCTTGGGCTATAATAAATAGACTCCATTATAATAATGTGTTGATTAATTACCAGCTCGGGAAATTTTCAATTTCCTAATGCTGGTTTACCTTTCATTGCAGATCTTACTAAAATTAGCTAATCACTCTTTGAAAGGTTTATTTTTATTTTTTATGGAATTTAGCGCGTGAATTAATTTTACATCTGCAATATGTCTATCTTGTAGGTTTTTACTTTTAATAGCTACATCATGAGCGTGACACGCTTTAGCAATAGCATTTACGGGATATTCACCTGGTTTTGGTTGATCTTGGTTATCAAGCCTGATATCAAGTTGAGTACCAGGACCGCAGTAATTATATCCTGGAAGATTTTTTTCTCCTGGATATTTCGCCCATGGAGTTCCTATTAACTTTGTTAACTGCGCAGCAATATCGCCTCCTTTTTTAACTCCGCCTGTTGAAAAAACACTTTAATTTGTTTGTACCACATCGTTCACAATTACCTGTAACTGCCGATCTGTTATTGTTTGTTGTGATGGCTGTTAGTCCATCATGTGGGAGTACGCGTCCTGCATTTTACACAATATAAATTAATATTATTTATTATATTTCTAAATCATGGATGTAATTGATTTTTCGGCGACACAAATCAAGAGTCGATCAAGCATCATGCTGCGCTACCAAATTCTGTCCGAATGATCATAATAGGTCCATCTGTCACAGGATGAAGCATGGTTGGGACTGGATTAGGTAAGACACCAAAGTCAACTGCGTTTACAAGATGTTTATTTATAAACGGAATTTAAATATTAACAAATCTGACACCATTATAAACAAAAATATAAGGAAAATCATAAAGTTCCTAACATGGAACTATCAACAACAATTAACTCAACGAGAAAAAACTCAAACATGAATTTAACAAATGGAATTTCAAAACAACGTGAATTCCTATCACCGATCAACAAAATAAAAGTGATCTACACTCCAATATAAAGAGTCTTGAATGTATCATTCAAATAACGATTTAGAAAAGAATGTAATTATGAACGTATCGTTCATAAAACGATATTGAAAAGCAGTGTGAATTACGAATATATCGATCGTTCACATAATGATATAGCAATAGGAATGAATTAAATTACGAACCTATCGATCGTTCACATAACGATATAGCAATAGGAATGAATGAAATTATGAACCTATGGATCGTTCACATAACGATATAGCGATAGGAATGAATGAAATTACGAACCTATCGATCGTTCACATAACGATATTGCAATAGGAATGACTGAAATAATGAAATGCAGTAGTGGAAATAACATGGAACACTATAACTATCGTGGCGCCCATTTGACATCCAAGATGTTCCGGTTCCACGCGCTAAAGTCAATGGCCAGAGAAGAACTCACGCACGGTCCGCTCCTCAGTCTGTTGAAGGATCCCTCGAGAGCCTTCACATCACACCATATACAAGGCATGGCATAAGGCAGCTAAAATGATAACAACTAAACCGTGTAGTACATATGACACGGTTAAGTACTTCTGCATTGATATATGTAGCGCATGCGCGCACATGAATTCGTTACCCATTACATTAATCGTTCAATGCATGCAGCGTATAATTAAATATCTATTTGTCTGTTCAGTTACAACAAATAGCTAACTCGAACCAGACTAAAGTATTTCTAATATGGCGTTGTATAACCTAGGTATTGACTCTCCGTAGAATTCAGAATAAATATACATTTCCTGCTCGTTAGCTACTGCATTCAATGAATATGTTTGCAGATATGTCTTTTTGAAACATTAAGGTTCTAAAACATCTAAAGTATGAAAAAGATTCTGTCATATAAACGAATAGTAAAGAAAATTTCATTACCTCTACAGCTGGAGATTTGCTTCCGTAAAGGGTTTTATTGGTGTGGTCCGTCTCAGAATTAACATCTTTTGACTGACCCCCTAGTTCCGAAAGTTAAAAACGTTTTTAGGTTTATTTGTTTTTCCCTCGATAGTATGTATGCTTTTTTTTAAATTTATTTTAGAAATTTCATTTTGAAAGATTTTGATCTAGGGTTTCTACACCTGCCTAACTAGTGTATCATTTCTCCTCAACCCAGGCTGGTTTTTGGAGTTAATTATACAAGTGATCCAGGCCAGTGGATCAATGGTGTCCAGTGTGTGCTATGTATTTATTGCTATAGTGTTTGTATGTTTTTATCCCTTTATGTTTTTGTACGGACTGGCTTATATGATCAAATTCCATTCGAGTTGTTATTTTGCTTTGTTAGAGTTTTTAGAAGCATTTTAGTGTAGGCAGTAGGTTGGAAGATAGTAGGTAAATATGTGTGCGAGGAGGCGTTGAATGTGTTCGTTTTATCGTTATTTTGTTGTGTTAGAAAGGTGAATAAGTAAGTGTTTAATAGTATATACTGTCGTACAAGGATCTCCTTAGAAGTGCCAACAAACAAACAAAAAAAAAATATTAAAAAAATCAACAAACAAAAAAAATAATTATATTACCAACAAAATATTAGTATCAAGTTAAAATCATAATTTCTGAGGTTTTAAGTTAAAAATCTTCCCTTCTCGTTTTCATAATGGAGTTGATATATAGTATTAATTCGTTATATATTGTCTTGTCGTTGATGTTATTTGTAAATAAAAATTGTGATTCATTTGCTGTCCCATATTTATGTGTGATTTTTTTATGTTTTAAAAGTTGTCTTTCTGCATAAATTTTAGGACATCGTAGTATCATGTGTCCTTTTGAATCTATATCCTTTTTACATAGTCTACATTTTGGTACCGCTTCTATTATATGTCTAACAAAAGCAGTCTCACCTGTCATCCAGCTTTCGAATAGGTATAAAAATAGTCCACCTTGTATAGAGGGTGATTTTATTCCTGCAAAGTTTTTCCATATTAATGTCCAATTTAGGTTTGGGTATTTTTGTTCTATTAATTGTTTGTCTTGACAGACTATATCTTTTAGAGTTTTATATATATACTTTTTTATCACATATATTTTGATTATCTCTATATTTGTATAGTATTTCAGTTGTTCTTTTACATCTTCCAGGCGGTTTTATTAGTTTAGTTAATAAATTGTTTTTATATATTGAATCGTTGAAGCGACATAGATATCCACATGTGTGTGTGTGTGCGTGTGTGTGTATATATATATATATATATATATATATATATATATATATATATATATATATATATATATATATATATATATATATATATATATATATATATATATATATATATGTATTGCCTCCCATGGTAGTTGGGGTGTATTATTCAAATATTTTAATCTATTTAAAATGTTAGTTTTCTGTATTAAGCTTAAATTAGGTATGGCTAATCCTCCTTTGTCTTTAGGTCTGCATATATGCTGTTTTTTTAAATAGTGGATTTTATTATACCAGATAAAGCATTCGCCTTTCTATATTGTTAGTCATGGCTTCAGTTAGTTGTATCGTGCTCATTGTGTAATTCAATTGACTATACATGTAGGTTTTAGCTACCTGTACTTGGTCCATGAGGTTAATCCTTGTGTGCAACCAAGTTTCTATTTGTGCTTCTATCTTTGTAACTCACGATAGTTCTTGTGAGTAGAGTTCATTCCAAAATAAATTCCTAGTGCTTTTACTTGTTTTTTTTAATTAAGTTTGGGTAATACAGGGTGATTACCTCGCCAGTTTCCTATTAATAAAATTTCTGTTTTCTCATGATTGATCGCTGAATCAGATGCTTTTCCAAATTTTGTGAATTCATATTGTAGATGTTTGAAAGAAAATCCATCTCTGGTAAAGTTGGTGCAGTCGTCTGCATGTAATATAGTTTTAAATTCTTTTTTCAAATTTGGTATTTTTATTCCCTGAATGTTGTTGTTTTGGTTGATATTTATGCTCAGGGATTCTATTGCTATTACATATAGCAGCATAGACGGGGGCAGCCCTGTCGGACAGATCTTTTTATATTAATTGCCTTAGTATGCGCTCCATTTACTATTATTTTAGAGGTGATATCTTTATACATAGCTTTGATCCAGTTTATCAAATTTTGGCCAAAGCCACATTTTTCTAATGATTTAAAAATAAAATTATGTTCTATTCGATCGAACGCCTTTTCTTGATCAAACAGGTACATTACTCCCTTTTCTCCATTATCATTTAAAAGATTCATTATTTCATTAATTGATAGATTATTATTCGTAATATTTCGTCCCTTCCCCCACAGGTCTGGTTTATATCTATTGTTTAAACAATTTCGTATTGGTTATGATTTTGCTAAAGATTTTATAGTCGTTATTTAGCAAGGTTATCGGTCTCCAATATTTTTTAATATCAATTCTTTGTCTCCCTTCCCTTTATAGATTAAAGTTATAATTCCCTCCCTTAGTGTTTTCGGCATATCTCCTTTTAACAGTATATTATTATATAATTGTTCTAGAAAATCAACTAATTCGTTTTTAAATGTAATATAGAAGTCCGAGGTTATGCCGTCGGACCCTGGTGATTTCTCTTTTTGAAGGCTATTAATTGCTTCTAAGATTTCTTTATCTGTGATAAAGTTTTCGCATTTCTCCTTATCTTCTGTTGTAATTTGCTTATAATTAGTATTTTCTATATAATTATTTATTATTTCCTTGTTGATATTTTGAGATTCATATATTTTTGTGTAGTATTGCTTTATATATTCTAAAATATCTGTTTTATTTTGGTGGATTATGTTGTTTTCTTGTATTGATTCTATCTTTTTATTTTCTCCCTTTTAATTTCCATTCTCCTGTATAGCCCTCTCCCTTTTTATATATATTCCCATATTTCCCTGATCTTAAGTTTATTCCCTGTCTAATCTTTCAATTTTCTCCCATTTATTGATTATTTCATTATCTAATTTTGTTAATGGCCTTATAGATGTCATTATTTCTAAATATTTTTCCTTTAGATATTGTTGTTGAAGTGTTTCGTCTTACTATGATATTTCGTAATTCGTTTAATTTCACTTTTGATTGTTTCCCAGTCTTTCATTATGTCCCCAGTATACTTTTCCTTGAAAAGCTTGAGGTATGTGCGAACAGTGCTCACATCCTGCATGAGCGCACTGTTCATTTTCCATACTCCCTGTCCCCATTTTATAGTGTTCGGAATATTTATTTCAAGTAATACTAATTTATGATCTGCTATTTTTCTTGTAGAATTTCACATTTCTTAATTGTATTTGTCTCGTTTTTAGATATGTAAAATATATCAATACGACTTTCTTTATGAATTTCATATTTAAACGTATATTCCCTCTTATTAATATTTAAAAATCTATAAGCGTCTACAATATTATTTGTTTTTATGAAAGTATGGATCCATTGAAATCGATTTTTTTTATATCATTTTCCGTCATTCTATCACTTTTATCTTCTTCTGTTAGTATCCAAATTAAAATCTCCTTCCATTATACATGGTTCTAAAACATTTTTGAGTATAATGATTTAATTTTGAATAAATGTAGTTTTCCTGTTATTTATACCTGGTGGCGCATATATATTATAGATGTTCCATCTATTTATTTTTAAGTGAATTAGACGTCCTTTTAGTTCATTAGGTATTTCCATACTTTCAGGGTTCAATCCCTTGGCGGTTTGCCTAATAATTGTAGCCACTCCAGCTCTTATGTCTGTGGGGTGGTTACTAATAAAGATTAATGCATTCAGTTCTTCCTCTAGTCTTTTCATAATGTGTACCGGCATTCTGTGCGTTTCTTGCATTAATATTATATCAGTTTTTAGCTTGTTCTATGATATTATCTATTTTATTATTTATACCATTAGTGTTCATAGTCAGGATTCGCAGGTTTGATTTCTCCATCTTGACTATGGGCTAGTCGATAAATGTTTATTTTGTGTTAATAGGTTCTAGTTTACATAATCGTTATTTGGTTATTTTGCAATTTTGCTAGTGGCTAGTTTTATTTGTTGCCCTGTATTCTTCGATGCTGATTGTTCTTTTTTTTATCTTCTCTATTGAGACTGACTGTTCGTCTTGTTTGCTCTGTTTCTTTTGTTTCTTTCCTAGATTTTCTTGTCTCGTTTCCTGGCGATCTAAACTCGTCATTAATCTCTTCCTCTGACATTGTTCTGGGCGTTGATGCGGTCCTTTTTCTTTTTTGTGTTATTGTTGGTGTTGCAGGCTCTTCTCTTGGTTGAGATGATGTTACCACTTGTTGCTCCATTGAAGTGTCTGTGTCCATTGTCTCTTCAATAGTCGATCTATCTGGACTTGTCTGTATATCGTCAAGAGTTTGCTCCAAATTTTGTGGTGTTGCTGTTTTTGCGTCTCTTCGAGGACATAGAAGGGGGCTGTCTTGTCTCTCTATCAGTTTTACTTCCTGCTTCTTTCATTGTATTTGCCTGTCTCTAGCTCTTGCCCTTTTCTTTTCTGCTGGACTAGTTTGGTCAGCAGATTCCCATTTATCATGTTAGCTTCCTGTAGTGTCATTTGGAGTTTGTAGATCTTGTTCAGGTTCTGGTACTTGTACTAGAATCTTTTCTGTCACTGTATCTGTTCCCTTGGGTACTGAACTGGACAGTGCTTCAGCATATGATTTTGGGGCTGTGTTAATCTGCCTTTCTGTATCCTGTGGTGGTGCTTGTTGCTTGCATTCTCTCAGTAGGTGTCCAGTATTCCCACATTTGTAGCATTGCCGGTCGTATTTGCAACCTTTATACCACGATAATTATAATAAAACCCATTTATGTAGAAAAAGGGTGGCAGCTTTTTGACGTCTTCCGGGGTGAGGCTCACTATCCTCTCACTCCTGTGTATACTGAGGGGAATCCCCAGTATGTGGCCATTTGTGCAGTAGTGATTTTGATGCCGTACTTATTTTGCAGTTTGTTCGTTAATTCGATCGTCGGTATTTCCATTGGGAGTCCCGGAAAATGCACATCTATCATTCTATCGCCAATGTTCTTGATCAAGGGCGGCGGGGCGTATATCTTCACTGGCTTGCCTCTGAACTCGATTGTCTGATCATATGTCATATAGTGGCTTTCCTCCTTTTGCGAAGAGGAAGTATAGCCCTCTGTCACCATTTTGTAGTCCTTTGATGTCGTTAGTGTTCCCTTGCCTATTAGGTACTGCAGGATCTCGGCTGAGCGCGGCCTTTCTGCCTCATTAAAACCTGTAAGGTGCAACACCTGGCACCGTGGTGATCTATACGCAAGTAGCAGTCTTCCACTGTGTATTCTTTAGGTCTGTGGGAAAGTAATTTTTAATCTTTCCTCCAGTTTGTTCATTAGATGGCATTGCCATTTTGGGCTGTAAAAACTACCCACTTAATTTGATAGGGGCTAAACACCCTTAATCTTCCAAAATGCAAAAACAAAGACAAAAAAACAAAATAAGAAAATTTTACACAGTATAAATAATGGCACCTTACAAAATATAGGATAAATTATACCTGGAGAGCCTTGTATGAAATTCACAATCAATCACAATGAATTACAGAGTAGTAATCCTTAAAGCACGGGTCCCGTAAAGGGATAAGCTTCCTGACAAGACTCTGCGTAATGTGATTTGGTTATAGAGAATTTGCTCTATATGTACACTAGGTGTGACAGATATGCGCAGCTAGGTACTTAGGTTTCCCGCTGCCGGCAATTTGCACGTGCAGGGGTCCGAGTTTCGCTCAGGATTTCGAAATAACTAGAGCCGAAAAAATATACCACCCTCGGGTGACGCTGTACGCGGCAACGAAACCCGAGTACATTTTTGACAACATATACATATTGATATAACCCGGTACACAATTCCGTGACAATCTGGATCTGGCAAAATGCAACTGCTGCTTAATTTGATAATGAGATGGCTCAAATGGGATAAGTTGTATTTAGTAGCTCCGTCTGTAGATGACCAACGATGCATCGATGTACTTAAAGACTTTAATGAAAACGCAAAGTTGCTGGATGAAAACGGTGACGATATTGAATTTATTACTGATATTAATGTAGCGCCATCTGTAGGTGATATTGATGTTTTTTTTAATAATTTAGGTATACGACGATGAAATGCTGGATAAGCAATCAAATCCTGCTAGAATATTTTCACGCGGTAGACCAAAAAAACCCCACAGATGTAATTTATGTAACCCAGCGGTATACACAAATACCAAAACTGATTCGAGATAACTGCAATATTTTAGCTGTATTTAACGGAGTTGATACACATACTCTGCGAAATATTCTTCAGACTTGGTGCAACGGAGATATGGACATAAATAAGTTTAGAAATTTATTTAGTCAGGCTCAGTTATCCCCACATGGATTTATAACAATAAGCTTACATGAGCCAAGCTCGAGAGACCAAGTCGGTCTTGATACAATTTTTGGATAGTAGCAGCAGAGAGGGCGAAGTCTCATACGCGGTACCCAGTCACCGCGATCCCCCTTTTGCGATTTTTTTTGTTGTTGCGATTTTCGGGAAGGCTTATTTTTGCAATTCGAGGTTGAGGCAATTAGGGTCTGTTCGCCCTCTCTGTTGATAATGCTATATCAGTTATTACAAGTTTGAACATTTAACAACAGATGGCACTGTGACACGTCAATTTCTTGCAATACGACTACTCTACTGACCCTAGCAACAAAAGGTTATACCACTTTACGGCATGTTTGGGCGTCTTATTTAAAGTATCATTCGAATTAAATTACAGCAGCTGATGTCTCAGAGAGCAGCAGAGAGACTGAGCCCACCAACTATTTCGTTCCAACAGAACCATCTATCGAAAACACTCTTGATAGAGGGTCTTATTTCACAAAATAAACCCTCTATTCAGCAAACTATGATAACTAACTCTTCTCTGCTGACCAAAGAAGTTATTTCAACAAAGATAACTCACTATAAAAATACTTTTTGACGATGGGACGGTCGACGAAACACTTGGTGGCTCAGTCTCTCTGCTGCTTCATGTAAATATTCTTAATCCTTCAGGATTTCTAACGAAAAATTGTATCTAACCCAACTCGATACCGTGTCCGAGGATCATGTAAATTTATCGTTACAAATCCGTGTGGTTTTGCCTGAGCACGACTAAAGAAATTTCTGAATTTATTGATGTCCATGTCACCGCTGCACCAAGTTCGATGAATATTTTGTAGCGTGTGTGCGTCAACGCCGTTAAACACTGCAAGAATGTTACAGTTATCTCTGATCACTTTCGGAATTTGTGTATAACGTTGAGTTACATAAATCACATCGGTGTTTTTATGCCTGCCACGTGAAAATATCCTGGCAGGGTTTGATTGTTTGTCCAGCATGATATCATCGTACACGACTAAATTATTAATACTCCCATCAATATCATCGATACTCGGTGCTTCATTGATATCGGTTATAAAATCAATAACATCTTCGTGAAAATCACTTTGATTTTCCATTATCGATTTTGCACTTTCGTTAAAATCTTTTAACACCTGATAACAAAGCTGATCGTCCACAGACGGGGCTATCAAATATAATTTATCCCACTTCATCCACTTCATTATTAAATTAAGTAACAACTGTGTCTTACCCGACCCAGATAGACCTATAATAATCATTCGAATTGAATTTGGTAGCACTGAGTTATGTTTGATTGGCTCTCGTCGCTTTGACGCAGAAAATTCAGTGATCTCCATTAGATATATCATAAAATAAATATGAATTTATATTGTGTGAAATGTCGAGCACATACCCCAAATGGGGATACAACAACAATTACAACAAAAAATAATCGACAAGCGCTTACAGGCAAGTGTGAACGATGTGGCACAAAAAAATTTAGATTTATTAAAAAAAAACGGAGGTGATATCGCAGCCAAGTTAACAGCGCTGCCAGGGGCTCCGTGGGCTAAATACCCAGGAGAAAAACATCTTCCAGGATATAATTACTGTGGTCCAGGAACCCGACTTGATATCAGACTTGATGCTCAGGATCAGCCGAAACCAGGTGAGTATCCGATAAACGCTATTGATAAGGCGTGTCATGCTCATGATGTAGCTTACCGAAGCAAGGATTTGCAACAGCGCCATCTCGCGGACGTGAAATTAATTCATGCGTTAAATGCCATCCCTGATAAATCTTTCAAGGAGAGGCTAGCATCCTGGTTGATAAAAACTGCAATGAAATCTAAACTTGTATTAGGCGCTGGGTAATTAATAGAAATGCAAGCATTTCCAATGGAGTCGATTTATTATTCCCCAAGCGGATACTGGAGAGGTAACGCAGCACTTAGTAAACTCGCTGAAGCAGCAAAAGTTACGGCGGTTACTGCTAAAAATTGGTTATCCCGACAGGCAATATGGCAAATTTACCAACCACGGCCTAAACAAATTCACTTCGCGCATTTCGATGTTAGTGTACCAAATGAGGTTCATCAAGCTGATATATTATTTCTGCCACATGATACTATCCGAAGACGTACATACAAGTACGCGTTAACCATAGTTGATGTTGCCAGTAGATACAAAGATGCTGAACCGTTAACAACTAAAACAGCATCTGAGGTTGCTTCTGCGTTTGAAAGAATTTATCGGCGAGGACCCGGACCACAAGGTGGTCTGGGATGGCCAAATTTATTGCAAGTTGATCCTAGCAAAAAATTTCAAGGTGCAGTATCATCGTTGATGAAACAACATAACGTCACCATCAGACGAGGGCATACTGAAATTCACCGTGATCAGGCAATTGTTGAGCGATTCAATCGAACACTTGCTGAGCGGTTATTTGGATATCAATACGCGAAGGAATTTATTCAGGATACGAGATCGCGCGAATGGGTTGCAAGATTACCAGGTGTGATAACTGCGCTAAATAATGAAATAACTCGAACAACCAACATGAAACCTGCCATCGCGATCACGAAAAAAAATATACCACTACAACGAAAGAAAGAAAAACAGCAAATACTGGGTAATGTCACAGTTAGATATTTATATGAACCAGGTGAACTTGAAGGTGGTAAACGAAGAGCGACTGATCCCATTTGGAGTGTTACCACACATAAGATATCCACCGTGACAAGATCCACTGGCAGACTAGCAATCTACAGGTTGGATTCAACTGCTCCTCAACGTGGATTCACCCGTGAGCAACTTCAGGTAATTCCTGAGGACACACAATTGCCGCCAAAATCACTGAAGTGATTTCAATGACTTAACTAGCGCTGGCACCCCGACGTCGATTACACTCAAGACAGGTCAACATGACATTATCACGTGTATGACCGCGATTGTTATCTTTTCTGTCTACGGTAAATTGTCTTGAATTTTTATTCGAATACTGCCATAGCATTATATAATTACAGCTCGCACAGTGATTATTCTGTTGTTGTTTCAACGCGTTAATAAATTCAACATCAAGATCAAAATCGCGATTATTCTGTTTGTAACCGGTGAGTATTTTTCTTATTACATCACCATCGCTGTTGTTTTCATTATTAATTTTATCAGCGTTTGAATCTTCCAAGACAATTCTTCGCAGTTGAGATATTCTTCTGACTCTGGACACAGCCAAGTAGACTAAGTTCGACCATTCAATTCGATCATCAACGATCCAGACAGTTGTATCAGAGATAGTCAGTCCTTGAGAACAATGAATGGTCATAGCGTATCCTAGCGTCCACGGGGATTTATTCATCGCTAGTGCATCCTCAACAGCATCGATGTCAACTAACACAATATCATTCAATACTAAATTCTGTTTCTCTGTCTTTCCTGGAATATCAACATCTATATTTTGTAACCGTGTATCAGTTGGTCTAGAACATAAAGGCGTTGGCAGCATTGGAAACGTTTCTTGTTGTAACTGAAATAGCTGTAGTTGAAGTGTGTCTCTGACTATCTTTCTACTTGCCACTATCAAATCGTCTGGTTTCCACACGCGTAAAAAGTCAGTCATCGAAGTTTCAGGAATCATCTTGCGCATAATTTCACATTGAATTTTATTCGGTTGTAGCCTGATTAATGTTTTAAATTCCATTCAGCGTTGCATCAAGTGCTCGGTAATCATCAGACACTTCTTCGTAATAATCAACAAAATTCCTCAGCCAATCATGCGGAGATGCGCCGACAAACGGAGGTGGTTGACCGTGATCGCCGCACATAATCACTGCAGTATTTTTCGTTAACAGCCAATCAAGAAATGTTTTTAACGTTTCCAGCGGCACAGTACATATCTCATCCCAAATTATTATATCATTGATATATTCTGTTCCCATTCGATCTGACGTCCACACACCGCCGCTATATTTGAAAAAGCTGTGATAAGTACAAGAATTGACTCCTCGCTGTTTCATCTCTCTGGCAAGTCTGTGTGTAGGTGTTAGCACAATCATATCTGATTTTTCAAATAATTCAATCGCTCGAGTTGTTTTACCAGACCCTCCCGGCCCGTTCAAATAAACAGTTTTGTGTCTGGTGATTGGATCATATACAGACGGTGCGGAAGATATTTCTGGCATTTCTGATTTACAATAATCATCCTCGATTGCAACATGAGCGGATTCACAATACTCGTTGAACATCTCCGCTTTTATTCTCCACGAACTCCATTCATCTCCGCCGCAGAATTTCATTATATCGGTCAGTGATTCTGAATATTTTGTATCGGTATAAAATGAATCTGTTGCAACTCTGACTGCGGTGTCAGGAAATCGATTTACCGTCGATAACAAATTTATAGAAACATAAGCCAGCATTGAAGATCTCAAATGTGTGTATTGAGGCGATTCTCCGTCGATATAACTTACAATTGTGACCAACTTTTTCCCGTCGGACAAGAACACATCCTCCCGATTACAAAATATATTTCTTGCAACCGCGTCGGCGATTATAAAATCCAATTCAGCTTCATCGATAATCAACCGCGAGTGATGCATTTTATGATCAAATGCTGCACACTGAGTAAATTTACCGATTATTCTTCGTCCAAGACCTTTCGCTGTACTTTCACTGTTTTTGAGTCTAATCTTGAGAATTTCAGGAGCTCCTTCGCGGATAGCATCAAGAGGAGTTTCTGGACGTGCTTGTGTCCATTCTTCGATTACTTCTTCGAGGGTAACACGCTCCGGTGTTGGCAACCAAACTGAGGTCTGCGGTCGATATGATATGACTGCTTCACTGACAGTCAACGATACCAGTATTCCGCTGTCAAGCATATATCGCAATAACACTATTGGTACCCAGCGCTTTTCGACGAAGTGTCTGCCAAACCAAACATAACAAATCTGATGAAGTCCCGTGGCGAACACAAACGAAGTCACACGAGCAAATCCTGTCAAATCAACGTCGGGTAAAACGCCGTTTACGGCGACTCGTGTCATCGAGTTCGTGGGGTGTCCGAATCGCTTAAAGTAATCGCGGCACTCGCCGTTCCCGAGAAAGCTTCCTGGGTAGCAAGCAATCATATCCACGGAAATCATATCCCGGTAGTCATATCGGGTATTCCACAACCGCCATGACCATACTCGACACAACTTAATCGTATATCCGAAAGAAACTGACTTCGGGTTGGTCTCCACGAATTTCTTTCTCTTGCGGCGTGAGCGGCAACACTTGGAACTGTAAAACAATTAACCAATAACTGCTCATCGCTAGCATTTCTCATATACGTTTTTGCGAGCTTTTTCATTTCCTGGTGCAAGGATTCTGTTCTGTATAATTCTCCGTTGGGTCTCACAAATTGATCATAGTCGCCATCTTCAGAGCTTCTAAATAACCACATTGACACAGGGTCGGTTTTACTCAGCGCCTAAATAACCTCGTATATGTTTCCAGAATAAAACTTGACAACACGGTCTCGTGGAAATATTGTAACTGCATCAGTCCACGCATGCGAATTATGATCAAAAATTTCAATCGATTTTCCTGACTTTTTATAATGCTTCGAACTGTATAATATTTCTCCGGTTAGTGTTTTTACTGTTATTGAGCATTTTAATTTACTTGATAGCACAGCAACATCATTTATTGTTGCCCCGGTATCTTTAACCGATTCAGTCCACGCTGTTATTTTTTTACGTCGCAGGTCGGTTAAACCATTCCCTCGTTTTGCGTTTTTAAAAGGTTCCATTACTCGCTCGGCTACACAATTCAACACCGTCGAAGTTTTCATCGGGGTGAGTTTATCAATTTTTGGTTTTTTTACCGGATATATTCCATAAATGACTGAGGTTACAGGATACGATCGAGCGTAATATGGTATATCAATCCCGGTCAGCATTCCTGGTTTGGAATTGCTACTTAACAGAATTGTCTTTCCGTTAGCAAGAACAGGGTCAAGTTTGCGGATAATTTTAAATGACGACCATACATGAGATGCGCCGTCGTCGCGGAATTCTTTTTTACCCTCGTTGATAATATTAAACAGATCAGTTAGATGCCGTCGTCGTGGATTCGGGTTTAGCCTGTCAAGATCGAATCTCCCAGCGCCAACTGCGGATAATTTCAAAAACACTGTCATATTATATTTAAGACAAATATTTAAATAAGAAATATTTTATATACAAATGAATAACTGCAAGTGGTTAAAAGTTGGATCCGTAACAGTCTGTGGTAAGCCCTGCAGGAAGGAATTCTGCGGTGAACACATACAAAGCATCAAACGAGGAAGCACAGGACCTATTCCTTGCCTGCGATGTGGCATTGGTGTCAGGGGTAAAACACAATTATGTGCGGGATGCGGGGGGAAACGATACCGGGAACTCAAGTGATATTACAATAAAAAAAATAACGGAGACGCGCTAAAATCCGAAAGTGATTATATAACTAGGTTTTCAGACAAATTATAAATTAGACAAATATATTATTATATAAATGAATCAAGAATTTGTCCGACATCCAACCATTAAAATTATGAAGCATCACGTGAGGGAATAGTTAGAAATAGCAGGTTGAAAAAACCAGTTGGTGTTGTTAATAATACTGGTTATCTCCAATTTGTTGCTGGAAAGAAACATTATTATAACCACAAGTTCGTGTTCGAGTGTTTCTTTGGGATAATCAAAGACGGTCTTGTAATTGATCACATTGATGGAGATAAACTTAATAATAATTTATCTAATTTAAGAGCTGTGACGCAGAGTGAAAATTGTAGGGTTGGTAATACTGGTTGTTATAGTAAATACGCCAAGAAGGTTGTTTCCATAAACTTAAATACAAATGAAGAAATCATATTTCGCTCAATGACCTCAGCTGGCAAGTATTTTGGTATTTGTGTGGCTTCAGTACGAAAAGTCGCATAAAAAATAAACAAATCTGCGTTGTCAAAAACATATAATAAGCAGAAAATTGTTTTTCATTATTGTTAGGTAATTTACTGTAATCCGAGAATTTTCCAAACGGAGATAACTCTGCAGTGACTGCGTGAAAAGTCAATGATATAATTATTTCCCCGTTGTTACCTTGACTTTGTCAAGGATGACAGCGCGCTACAACACTTTACAGGTAACAGCAGACGGTTTTCTGCACAAGGAAGTAAATAACTTCCCTTTATTTCCCCTTGACGCTATCAAGGTGACAGCGTCAAGAATGACAAAGTCCTTGATGAAATCGAGGTAAACGTGTATTTATCTTTTTTTCACAGACAATATCGCTATTTTATTACACTTGTTCGGGTTTATGGTTCATCTGTATTTTTCACACGATTATTATTTAAGAAAATACGTTTTAAACAAATCAAGCTGAGCTAATTCTGAACTTTCAGGTATCAGTCAGTTTATATACAATATTGTCCCGATACCATATTCGGGTTTCGAAACCCAACGAAGTTGCACAACTTTCTCCGTTATCGCCCCGTTCCGGGGTAATCTTTTACCCCAAAACAGGGTTGATTTCAGGGGGTGGGTGTGCAACTTTGTTGGATGTAGAATTATAACCCCGCATTGTGTTTGTACCGTCCTAGGATAAGTTAGGATTAAGTTATATGTTTGTACCGTCCTAGGATAAGTTATATATACAATTGTAAATACAACTGCTGTAAATAGCTTCTACTGTAAATATTGTAAATAACAACTGCTGTAAATAGCTTCTACTGTAAATATTGTAAATAACAACTGCTGTAAATAGCTTCTACTGTAAATATTGTAAATACTATGTGTTTGTGCCGTCTTAAGATAAGTTAGAATTAAGTTATATGTTTGTACCGTCCTAGTGATTGTAAATACAATCGCTGTAAAAATAAACAGTGTGCTCTACTGCCAAAATACGGCTAAAAGAACCGATCACGAGGATGCCGAGAAGCTATGGAAAAGCTCTGTAAGACTGAGATAAAAAAAATTCTGAAAAATAAAAAAATTACCTAAAACACAAAATAAAAAAAAATCTCAAGTCTGAAAGGACCTCGTGGAGACCCATAAGCCAATCAGTGGCTACTGTTTATTTTTTTATTTTAAATATATAAAAATATATATAAATATGAATCGAGAAAATATCAATAATGTGATTGATGCTATTAAAAAATTAGAAAAACAAGGATTTAATATATTACTAAATGTTGAAACTATTCTGTCTGATTTTGAATCATTATACGAAGCTAAATGTGCATGGCGTTATATTCTTCCTGCTCAATATCGAGTCATAAAGATGATTCAAAATAATTTGTATAAATCGCTAGCCAGCGTAGCGGAGGCACAAATAAATGAATTTGTTCCACTGTCTCGTGCAATCGAAAAGATCAGGCTGGCACTGGCAGCTGAGTATGAAACAAAGAAGATAATTAATAATCGGGTCAGAAAATTGAAACATTGTATGTCCCTTGACAGCGTCAAGGATGAAAATCCAGAGAATTTTGAAGTCAATGATAACTTCGTCACTGACGAGGAAGTCATTCACGAGGAAGTAAATACCTCACATTGATTGCATTACTTGGAAGTGAAATCCTTGAGAGCGTCAAGGAAGTAAAAAAAAATATTACTTTTATTTTTACTGCGTAAATTATGCAATTGTCCGATTTCACTGATTTACCAGCGAAAACAGTCAACGGCGAAACGTTATATTATACTGTTTTTCTGCAACTGTCCCGTTTCATTTGATTTTCGTCAGTGAAACATGAAAAAAATCAGCAAAAATGTCTCAGGGAAAAAATATTATTATATGAAAAATCAGCAATGGACCAATTTCATGAAAAAGTTGGGGTTTTACCCCGAAAAAATCAGCAAAAATGTCTCAGGGAAAAAATATTATTATATGAAAAATCAGCAATGGACCAATTTCATGAAAAAGTTGGGGTTTTACCCCGACAAAATCAGTGCAATGGACCAATTTCATAAAAAAGTTGGGGTTTTACCCCGACAAAATCAGCAAAATGGACCATTGCAGAAATTTCATATAATAATATTTTTTTTTCCCTGAAACATTTTGGTAGCAAAACAGTCAGTGAAAAAAATTATATTATACTGTTTTTCTGCAACTGTCCCGTTTCATTTGATTTTCGTAGCAAAATACCCCTATGAAATCAGCGAAATTGTCAGTGGTAAAAGAATATATATAAAGTAAAATATTTTCAAAGGATGGAAATATCGAAGATATTTTTAAAAATCCTAAAGGATTTTCACTGCAGTATTTTATCGAGATGATCCCGTGAAATGCATGAGTGAACAACATTGAAGATTTGGTCTGCGTCACAAGTAATCATCGTGATATTGTTTTCGCGGAATTGCTTCAGCTGAAAATCTGTCAGTAAAAAATCATCATTGCCGTACTTATCGATGATTATTTTAACATAACCCGGGAAATGATTTCCGGTAAATATTTTTCGGATGAATTCTTCAAGCGCGCTTTTGTCATGTATAAAACATTTCACGTGCTGATATATTTGCTATGTTATTCGCGTTAATTTAATATAATTTATTACGACAGTGCTGTCGCTGATGGTGATGTCGCTGACAGTGCTGTCATCGTCGTCGTTGTCACTGTCAATAAAATCACTGTCAGAGAGATCTTCATCATCATCACTAACAACAAAATCACTGTCGTCGGAAACACATTGTGTTTCTACGCTAGCGTCAGAACTGTCAGAGAGATCTTCATCATCATCATCGTACTTCCAGAAATTCGAAGATTTTTTGGACATTATTATGATATGATATTATTAATTGAAAGTCCTTGAAAAAATCGGAGATTTTTTACGACTTTACCAGCAAATTAATACTAACCGTTTCACCTCGTAGGTCCAAAAGTCTACCCTGTTGGTCAGTGACTTTAAAATTCATCCTTGTCAGCGTTGGATTATGACACCGCAGAAATACTTGATTGATTGGTTCTTGCACAATCAAAAATCCAGGTGGTTCTTCAGGAGTAAATGAATACAATATAAACCCTTGCTGGGCTTGATTCGATGTTGTCGTGTCTATGTTGTAACTACCGTCGATTACGTCACACACAAGATTGACCGCGACGATATCAGTGATATTTACTACGCCTGGAGAAATATGCCGGCCATCGTTCGCTGTGGAATTATCGTGTCTGAGGATATTTGGCGGTGGCAATATTCGCTTGTGCTGTTCAAGTATGTCATCGAAGTATTCATCGATGATATCAGTGACGTATTTTTTTAATATGACCGGGGAAACGTATTCTGGAAATTTAAAATACCGTAGTTCAGCTTCGCTTAGCGAGAACTTATTTAGAAATTGTTGTTTAAAGCGGTATTCACTGTTAATTACTGTTTGAAGCATTTGCTGGTTATAATATTCCATATCGTAGGCAATCTGATTTAATATCTTAATTTGTTTAATAATTTCTCCGCATGAACTTATATCGGGAATGTTTCCAAGATGTTCTTGGAAGCGTTGCCGTAGATAAACTAGATATGTTTTATGTAATTTATTAATATTTTTAAAATATTCAGTAATATCGCTCAGGACAACAGAAACACTTCCCTCACCCACCCCCCCGACCGGAAGTTCTCTCCGTGAAAAACGCCACTCAATATCGCCGCCATCTCCATTGTGGATGAACCAGTTAAACAACGTTGCATTTTTTAGAGGATCCAGTTGTTTTTTGTATGACGGTGTAATTCCGTGATATGACTGCGAGTCAGTGATATAATCGGATTTTTCGGGTGCAGATGGTATCGGTAGTGCTGGTGGTGGATTTTCTGGCCATCCTAATACTGTTCTGATTGAACTGTTATAAATGTCTACGTGGTAACCCGGTGTAGCAACTTCGATGATCGTTGACAACGTTGGCTCGTGTGCGATTATATTGATCTTTGCTTCTTTTCCGGTGACACGCTTCATTTGACGCTGTATTTCTTTGTTGATTTCTTCTATCTGATAAGACCCTGTTGGTAAATGAATGACGTTCCAATCTGGTGTGCCATCAGCACCAGGTTTATTCTGATACGAAAATACAAATGAATTATTCGGCGATTGTCCGTGAAATGATGTCGACCTGATATTGGGCCAACTGTGATATACTCGTAATTGTGCCAACGCGATTTCCTTTACTGGAATTGCAGTTGGAAAATTAATATTAAACTCTGGTTGCGTCGAAGATATTGTTATCATTGATGTTTTTACCGGAGCTGTATTTGCGGCTATCTCTTGAAGTATCTCCGTCATTATTTATCTTCATCGTTTTCAAATTAAAATTCTTTGTGCGCTCGTAATCGTTGTATGCTGTTGCGATCAGCGTGAATTCAGAATCGGATATAACTGTATCATCAAGGCTGGATGATATCAACGAGGACAATTTCGAGTAGGTGTTTGTGGCCGCGTTGTTTAACTTTTCATATTCGTGTAATTTGGTTAGCGCGCACGAGGATATTTTTTTTGCAATTATATTAGCAACTCCTGCAATCGTCGTTGATGCTGAAATTGTGATTGTAATCGCGATCGCAGTTGTCACTGGTGTCAGCGCTGATAATAACACACCCGTGGATGCAACTACCGCGGATACCGAATACACTATTGTGTCTAGCACGGTTACACGCCGTTTGTATTTTTTTATCTTTGTTGCGCATTTGTCAATAGTGTTTTTTAGCGTTGACTGCCATTCGCGTACCTGATCATACCTATATTGCTGAGCATCTAATGTTGTCGTTGATGCTGGTTTCATTTTATTATTTTACGTTGTGACTAAATCACAGGGTGACCAATTGAGGTGTTTCTGCGACGAATTCCAAACACCACCAGTAAGATTTTGCGGTTAATTTCCTGTCTGCGGCTTCCAGTATAAATATTTCTTCGGTGTCCTTGTTTAGTATTACAGTTACAACCCCGGAATACTTATCGGTGGAATGTCTCCAGGGATATGTTGTGAAGATTTCAAATTTAGCGGCGGAAAACACAGACAGTCTATACACGCAAGTGGCTGTTGCTGTATATTTGATAGTATTATTTTGTCGGGACCATGTTGCGAATCCCGATGATACCGTATATACGATGTTGGTGATATGTCCGGGGGTAACTCGAGTGGGGACTTTAATCAGACTGGTTTTGTTAACGATCTCAGGAATTCCCGCTACGATGTTTTGCTGTGTTTGTTTGATCGTGTTAATGTTATTTTCTATCAACGCGATTTGATCTGAAAAACTTTTTTCTGTTCTGACTACACCTAACCGGGTATTAATCTTGTTGATGTCGTTGGCGTTATTAGTAAGATTTGGTATGATTTCAGAAAGTTTCATGTCGATGACCGGAGGAACCCCAAAGAACTTATCAATGGACTCATCAGCTTTTGCGAAGTTTCTTCGAAGTCTTGTAAACGCGCCCACGTGAACATCATACTCTGCCCGCAACGTGGTTATTTTACCGTCAATGGTGTCTACATATTGTTTGTTTGCGGCATCTTCCGACGATGCTGGATCCGCTAAAACGGTTATTTTGTTGCCGTTCATGCTGAGTTCACCTGTCATTGTATCACCGGTCTTCGCTACACGGGCTAGTGCAAGTTTTTGCATATCATCTCGGAGAGCTGCAATCGATATCGACGAGTCTCTGATTCTGCCGCTGTCAGTGAATACAACGATGTTGTCCGCGGTAGCTCCAAGGACCCTGCGAATTATGTCATTCCACTTAATGTTACTGGTTCTTAGCTTGCCATGTCGATCTTGAAAAATTACAACCTCATCCGGGTCTATCCCGGTCAGATTTAAAAGATCATCAATTTCATCTTTGGTCGCATACTTTGATAAATCGATATCTTTTTTTTCTTCCTTTGTTCTGATTGATCTTCCGTAAATATCAACCATTATTAGTTATGGGGTTGTTTAAATTTGGAAATCACAGATGTGATTTCAACGTGTATTCATGCACGACTTTGTGAGGAGAACTAGCTGATTTTGAGATTGCATCAAGAACATTTAATACTTCACGACCGCATATCGGAGGATCGGTTAGTGTTTGTGTTGGCAGCGTTGAGTACCAACTCTTACCTGACGCGGGGATGTTTTTTGTATATCGAAGAAACTCAACTGGCGGTGCTAGCCCGTACGAATCGAAATATATAATTCCACGTGGATCGATCGCGTAAGCAACCCAGTGAGTTCCTGGCCCATCGCTGTTATCAAGATTAATAATTCCTGTTTCTGGATTATTCGGTCATGCTGGTAATTGATCTCGCATAAAGACGCCTCTGAAGTTCTTTATGCGCAATTGTTTAACAGCATCAAGCAAATCAAAATTTGACATCGGTGTAAAAACACTTAAAACCTTTTTGGGTACCATGACGCCGGAGTTCCTGGAAGTCTTAGACCGGATCCCTTCTTTTTTTTGTATTCTCGCCCTGTGGCTTTCTTTAGTGCCATTCCAGCAGCGGTTCCAACAGCTCCTAACGCGGCTGCTTTTGCGACTGCGGGAGCAGCAGCAGCTATCAGTGCTGGTATCGCGGCGAGAAGAGGAAATATATGACTGTATGACATTTTATTTAATACGATATTGATCTAATTGTTTACAAGTTTTCCACTGGTGCATCGATGACTCTCATTCGTCCACCAGCACCTTCAAGTAACATTGCTTTATCGGAAAGTATGACCGCGATTGCTCTAACACCTCCAGGAACTGCTGGTGGACCAACTACCGCAGCTGGTACTCGAGCCAGGCGAGCCCGAATAACTATATCAACGACAGATTTTCTGAATAAATCCAAATGTTCCAACGAAAAGTAATAGATCGGATACAAAGTTGTAAAATCATGCTGGGATATCTGCAACCCAGTGTCAACGTTTTGATCACGCCCATCATAAGACATCAATCGATAATATGCCCGTGCGACATCATTTTGTTCAAAATTTAGATTGATATCCTTAGCGGGTTCTTGATGTCCGTTTATTCTTAATGAAACTTCAGAAACTCCAAATGTGTCAAATATCATTGGATTTGCTTCCTGGTTATTTATTCTAGAATTTGCCTGAAACGCGATAAATATATGTCGTGCTGCTGATACTCCCTGTTGTGATCCCAATTGCCACGTAAACGGTCCAGGAGCGTTGATAGAAGTGCTATCTGTTGTCATTGCTAACCATGATAACAACGATTTTCCACCTTGATTCATAAAAGAAAGTAACCGTTCTTCTTCAACGATTGATGGAGTCATTGTTGGCATCCACAGAGATAGTTTTCTTAACTCTACTTTACCAGGATCAACTCCAGCAGCTCGCCATATTGCATCATTATCAGAGTTTTTTCTGACAAGCACTACTGTGTGTTTGGCACCAAATATAACCTTTCTTACATTTCTACAAAATCCAAAAATATGAGATAGTGGAATAGCACAGGAAAACTCTTCTTCGCCGCTCAGCATTGCCCGACGCGCGGCAAAACCCAAGTTGAAATTTTCGTTCATGGCTGCAACTGCATCCCCGGCCGCGTTCATCGTTACATTTCTATTTTCGGGATGATCAGATGTGTCCTTTACAAACATCATTGTTGGACCAGCTGATCTTGTGTAATCATCAGAATATCTTGCAAGACCAAGTATTGTCGTGGCAACATCAACATTGTCCAAACATGACTCAATATCTTTTCCATCAATCGAGTATGTGGCTTTGCTAAATAACGCCATCACACCATTATTAACAAAACCAACACGATCACCTATTCCGTATCCAGTACCATCCGCTTTTAAGATTCTACCTGTGACTTCAATATAAGCTTCACAGGGTAGAAAATATCTACTTGTATCATGAATTTGAAACTCAGTTCTTCCCTGCGCGTTAGGTGTTTTTGCATCATAGGAATAAAATTGATAATCGCGCAGGGATTCATCCTTTCTGACTGGTTTATCCATATCAAATGCTACATTGGATACGCGTTGAAACATCTTATTGTAATGTATTATTATCTAAAACGAAGACCACTTCCCGCTATTAAACTTGAAGCTATATTTTTTTCTATTTCTTTGGAAGGTATCAGTGACGCTAGTTTTTGATTTGCAGTTTCATTTATTATTTTGCTAACATTTGCAGGCATATCTGCCGTGCTTGGTAATTTTACCGGCGGAGGCTTTCTGCGTATTAATCGTGCTAGTCTATCTTTGATCGCCGTGAACACTTTGCCGGCAGCATCACCGATTACACCAGAAGCTTTATCTCTAATAACATCAATAGCTTTTGACGATAATTGTTTTGCAATTGGTCCCGCCTTTGGAGCTATTCTTGTAAACAATCCTTGAATAACATTTCCAAGTCCATCTCCATAATATGCACTGTAAACAGGATATCGCGAATTTACCACTCTGACTCGTTGGGTCACATGATGAGAGTCATGTATGATCATTTTATTTAATTATTTATTTCTCTAATCAACTTTCAATCGCGGCGACTTTCAGTCGCTGTCCACGAGTTCATCAATGAGCTCTCGATAGATATGAGAATCCATGATGCCGCCGCGAAATAATCGCTGACAGATATCAGCTGCTTCATTAATTATTTCCGGAGAGTTATTTCCGGCTCGTTTTCCTCCGATGAGAACTTCTAGCCGTGATACATCATTGATGATATTATCGGGACAGGGAGTGAAACCAGACCCTAAACCTTTTCCTGATATTGATTTGGGTTCATCGAAAAATTCCTCTGGAATGATTTCCTCGAGGGGTGATTGTGGTCGTTGTTGTTGCCGTCGTGCTTCAATTATTTTTGATATCTCATTATTAAAGTCTTCATAACCGGGATCATCTAAATCAACGGGGGTTTTCTTATAACCAAAATATACCGCTTTCTTCCAATCATCAAAATCTTTTATTTTAGATTGTAATTTTTTATGTAAGAATTTATTTCTTTCATCAAAGTTATCTACAACAAAATGGGCAGGGGAGGCAGCCTTGCTTATTTTTTTTAAACCCGATACCGTGAGCAAAAATAGCGGAGATTGTTTGGGTTGTTGCGAAGAAGGTGGTTGATGTTTCTGTCTTGGAGTTTGCTTTCGCTCTTGTGGCCACTGTTCTTCTTCTGGTTCTATGATTAATGGCGCTGCAGTTGCTGATTTTGTAGCCCCTTTTTTATGTCGTTTTTCCTGTCGCATTTGGACATCAAATCGATCTGATCCTGACATATACTCTCGATAAAATACATCACTGGTATCTAACCGTTCGATACCTTGTTTTATTTTATATACTCCATCTAGAAATTGTTGTTTAGATACCTTTTGATCAGGATCTTTTAGAAACTTTTCTCGAGAGTGATAAGCCCTAGCAACTTCAGTACCAAAAGCGATTGTTTCGTCTCTGTTTCTGACTGGAAGATTTTTTATTTGATCCACAAAATCTTCAATAAAATCTGTTTTATAATTAAATCCCTTAATTGGTTTAGGTTGAGCCTGTTTAAGTCCTTCTATCGCCTGAAGCAAACTTGGCTGTGGCTTATCAGGATCAACAGGATCGGGTTTTCCTATGATAGCGGTTTTAACCATTTCAGTAGCTGTTGTTATGGGTTTGAATAATTCCTCCGTGACCTCTGCGAAACCTTCCTTTGATTGCTGTCTCACTTGTAATTTTTGTCTAACACTCTCTCTGACAGGAAGAAATTTTTTGATTGCTTCTAGTCGCTCTCGAGCTAGTCTAGCGGAATGTGCTTCTCCAATGTTAGCCATTATTGTTAACTTTAAATTTTTAATTCACAGCAGAAATCCTGAAGGATTAAAAATATTTACATGAAGCAGCAGAGAGACTGAGCCACCAAGTGTTTCGTCGACCGTCCCATCGTTAAAAAGTATTTTTATAGTGAGTTATCTTTGTTGAAATAACTTCTTTGGTCAGCAGAGAAGAGTTAGTTATCATAGTTTTCTGAATAGAGGGTTTATTTTGTGAAATAAGACCCTCTATCAAGAGTGTTTTCGATAGATGGTTCTGTTGGAACGAAATAGTTGGTGGGCTCAGTCTCTCTGCTGCTCAGAGTATTAACATTCCGAAGAGAGGTGGCCTGCAAGTAGCACAAAACAAATTAAATGTATCACATTGTATACAATTAGATGTATTTACACAACGTTATATTTCCGCTGACCCTTTCCATCCCATTTTAATTGAACATTTTGTCTGTTTAATTTACCGCTGCCGCACGGTGGCAGAATAGGGTCATCATCATCATCGTCGTCGTCGTCGTCGTCATCATCATCATCATCACTAGTCCCGTAGTTTGGAAGACCGTTGGGGCACCGCACAAAACTTAACAACCAGCTCCCTCCATTCCTCTCGATTTTCCGTCTTTCTCAGTGAGTCGCTCAACATTTAAGGCCCTAATTTGTTTATATATTCTATTTCACAATTTTATCAGTTTAGAGCCTATTTATTATTTTAGAGTGCAGTGCAAATTCTGATTTTGTAGCAGTAAAGACCTCATACGGTTTGAACAAAGCGCAGATAATTTCACCTCAAGGCCATACTTTCATTTCTTCTTTATTCACGAGAGAGAGAGAGAGAGAGAGAGAGAGAGAGAGAGAGAGAGTACATTCCAGAGATTAGGATTCTGTTTATTCTCTCAACCATACGTAATTAAATTGTCCTGTTAATATGTAGTTTATAGTGAAAGTTTAATTATATATATATATATATATATATATATATATATATATATATATATATATATATATATATATATATATATATATATATATATATAACAAGAAGTAAGGTAAATAGTCAAATTATACATAATTTTTATATATGTATGGCATGGATGATTATGCAATAGCCAGCAATTTTGTCACTAGTAGTTGTCTGCGACAAGTACCTCATATCTCCAATTTCATTTTAAATCTCGAATTCTAATAAAATATCAGGAGGCAAATGACTTGAAACAAGGACATCACATACATAGCATATATGCTACAAAAATATGAACTTATTTCATTATATAAGAAAAGAAATTCTAAGAGTATGAAATGTATTTTCTATATGTAAACATAAGAAACACTTCCATACAATTATGAGATGCTTTATTTCGACAGATATCAAACTGGAACTACTTTTTGTATTATTTAAAAACCGTACATATCCATATCAAGCGATATTTATAGTACAGATAAGATGACTGATTGTATGGTACCTCACTGATAAAACATCAACTCCTTTGGTAGCAATTATAAAAATATAATATATTGAATATAAGTAACATTGCAACTGCTACCAGTAACCAGCTCAATTTGTATTATTACTGCTACAGTACAGTACTAAAAGTGCTTGATACATTTGGATATGAAATTAATGTAGTAGTTAAAAAGATTAATACAAAGTTTTACATGTATCTTCTACACCTGTGATTGTTTACTGTTAGAAGAGTAAGACACCCCACACAGAATTTTCTAAAAAACTTGTAAAGTTTTTAAGGCTACTCACAGCTCAGGCTGTTGTAGCATCCACCACACACACCACCCCACATAAACATCTTCATTTGTCTGTGATTTTATCATTATTTTATCCTGTTTAAAATATAAGTTAATATTGTCATGACACAAAAATTATCAGGGCAATACAACTATGCAATAAAGCAAAATAAATAAATAAAAACAATGTACAGTCCTATGTTTAACTTTTCATAGGAAATGTAAGAGAAAGAAAAGTTTAATTTAAACCGGCATTCATAAAAACAATATTGTTAGATGAATTAGTGTATGAAAAAAAAATTGTCATACAGGTAGGTAATTATAAGCAACAAATACCTGGATTGTCTTGAAACATTGTACTTATAGATTTATTTGTTTTTCACTTTCACATGATTAAAACATGAATGAAGACAAGCTTTTCACACAATCTGGGTTTTGGATTGGACATACACTCATCATTGCAAATTCTGAGGAATTAAAACTGTAAATTCTGAGACACATTAGCTTTTGTTTACCACATACGTTTGTAAATTATGACTCAGGAACAATCAGGTTTTATTCAGGTGTATGTTTCAAGTATTAATCCCCAAAAGCATTCCATTACTGGATCTGTGTTAAATATATACACTGTAAAAAATTTGGAGACCTTATTTTGCGGGCAATAAAACAAAAGTTGTTTGCACTTGCTATGAGCAAAAAACCATGAAAAGGATTATATTTTATTTGCAAATGTGTTATTTCTGATACTTTGACCTTCACAAAACAATTATATGTATGAACCTGTGATGAAATTTTAAATTTGGCCTCTTATCCCTAATGTATGTGCCTTGGAACAATGGATAAGGTAAATTCCATAATTTAAATGTCTAAATCACTCAGCAGAGAGAGAGAGAGAGAGAGAGAGAGAGAGAGAGAGAGAGAGAGAGAGAGAGAGAGAGAGATTCATAAGTAAGTTAGTTTCTTCACAGAATAATAGAAACCACTAGCCAATTTCTGACTGCAGTTGTAAGATATCTGAGCAGAACGTAACAGCTACTTTATAAGCATGGAAGTCATTTTAATGTGAGTTATAGCCCTAAGTAATATTCATCAGAGAAGACACAAGACTGGGTTTTAGAAAATGAAGCCACACAAGTACCAGTTTGTTACTTTGTGAAAAATGGGGTCATTATGAGAAAATGGAGACACCTGATGTGCCTGCTGGTGACGAGTGGTCATTGAGCAATCCAATTGTTGTTCCTAAGTCATATAGACAGGAAATACATAGCCTAGCCCATAAAACTCCTTAAGCTGGTCATTTTGTTGTCAATAAGACTTATCACAAGACCCTGAATCATTTCCATTTTGCCGAAAATTAAAAGTAATGTTTATAAGTACCATAGATCTTGTCACACTTGTCAAATGGTAGGAACTCCCAGTCAGAAGATATCTAAGGCAAATCTGCAACCTATTCCTGTATTTGACCATTCGACAAGCCATTTAACAAAAAAATGGTAGACTGTCGGTTCTTTACGTAATACCAAGTCAAGAAACCAATACTTGTTGACCATAATGTGCGCGTCCTCAACATTTCCATAGCCTATTAGTAGTGAAGTGGGGCACCCTACGTACAATGGAAATTAGCATTACAGGGACCTCTGGGCAAATCTACGTACAATGGAAATTTAACATGGCGAAAAATCGTGGGCAAATCTACGTACAAGGGGAATTAACATGGAAATAAATCGTGGGCCACTTTACGTACAAGGGGAATTTAACATGGGGAATAGAGTTTGGGCTTGTTTAGGGACAAGGGGAATTGAACATGGGATTTTGAGAAAATTTTGAAAAAAAGGGGTAGGCAATTGAAAAGTCATTCTCTTTTCGAGAAATATGGCTGGCCCTGAAAAGGGCCTTTGGGTTTATGTTAATGTATCCATTAACCTAAAGGGCACCGCATTGGTCTTCTTCTTGTCCTTAGGCTGCGTCTCACTGTAGGACCGTAAATCAGGACTCTTTTGAGGCATCCTTGTCTTTCTACGTAGATCCTACGTATCCACAGACTGGTGTTTGTCCTGTGGACAACGGTCCACTTGGATCGGACATACATGGGTATGTCCGTCCGGAACATCATGGAAGACACAAGCGTAGAAGATTGCACATCGGTCCACATCTTGAAGCGACGAGAACAGGTGAATCAATGCACTGAACTGCGCTTATTTATAGGTACAGGTAGGATTGAAACGGATTGAGTTCATTCACCAATCCAAACACGCGTTACAAAATTCAGTCAGCCCGCATCCAATCCGAAGAGAGTAGTCTTTGACGTCAGTTGGTCTATATAGATTCGCTAGCGCTTGTGTGCAGTCAATCTATGCGACAGTGATTCAACATGACGGAAATTCAGAAAACGATCCATTGGAGTGCACCAACAGGGGAGACTGCCCAAGGGAACCCGGACTTACTTTCAGAAGAGGTGAATTGGGATTTTGTGGATTTTCTTTCCTCGCAAGAATTTGTTCCGGAACCTTCGTTACCTTCTTCATTACCGCAAGTGGAGAATTTTAGACAGAGACAGAAAGAAGAATTGGAGAAATTTATACAACGACAAAAGGAAGCGGAACAAGCTTTTCTTCTACAGCAACAGCAGCAAGAAGAAGAGGTAAGAAAAAAACAACAGCAACAACAGCAAGAAGAAGTAGCAGCAAAGAAACAAGAGGGTGAAAATCAAACGGTCACGGTACTGTTGGACATTTTAGCGGAGTTAAGAAGTCTGAAACAAATGTATCAGACTTCTTTATTACGACCGAAGAGAATACGACCTTCCCGAGCTAAACATGTCAACCCTGTGACTAAGCCTACCGTACCACTCTTAGTGATTTCAACCCAATCATCATCATCATCAACGTTACGCAGTCCAGAAGTAGGCCTTGGCCGTGGCAAAGGCTTAAGGCAGTTAAAGTTGATTGCTTAAACTCACCCCTACACCAAAATAAAAAGGCCCTTTTCAGGGCCACCCACATTTCTCGAAAAGAAATACAATTTCAATTTGCCAATAACTCAAAAAAAACCAAAAAAAAAAAGACCAAACAGCCCATTTTACCCCTATAGTACGTGTCTTTGTATGAGTGCGTGAGTGTAGCTTCTTATTTTAAAATCAAAACTCAAAGACACTTACCTTATATCATTACTTTATTCTTTTATCCATTGTTACAATCCAATTCACAATTCACAACACAACACTTTAATAAAAAGTTCATTGACTTCTTCTGTCTCCTTGTTTAGTCTCTCTGTTTTTTGAATTTCTTCACCGTCACACTCTTTTGCTCTTCTTCCTCCTCACTTTCTTCCCTTCTTCTTTTCTTCTCCTGTTTCTTTTTCTTCACCTGTCTGCTTTCTTCCTCTGAAAAATCCCTCTCTTCTTCCGACGAATCCCTCTCTTCTTCTGAAGAATCCTTCTTTTCTTCTGACTCCTCTTGTTTCTTTTTTGGGCAATCTGGAGACCAATGTCCTTTTTCTTTACAATAATAACAGGTATCTTGACTTTTGTCTTTTTTAGCCCCTGTTTTTTTTTTCTTTTTAGACGGTCTGGACACTCTGAAGACCAATGCCCTTTCTTCTGACAGATATAGCAAGTATCTTGACTTTTATCTCGAAAGGAAGGAGAGTAGTCCGTGGGCTGGTCTGAAGAGAATTTTCTAATGACCCCTCGCAAAGCTCTGACGAAACGTTCGATTTGGTTAGTCTCTTCCATCGTTGTGCTCGGCTTGAGAGTGAAATGAATAGTGAAAGGACAAGACACACACCCTTTTATATACGCTGGTCTGCCATGACTATAAATTAGTCTATGGTGTTTACACTTGCGTCATTTGACGTTTTTCACTCAAGATGAAACGATCCTATTCATTCGAGAAGAAAGAAGAAGAAAGTAAGAGGCAGAAACGTGATCTATCGCCTCGTACCAGAGCTGAAATCTTGGCACAAATTCATGCCAGTGATTTTGAAGAGGACATGAGTGAACCAGAATCCGAACCCTCTAAACCAAGTTCACCACCCTTAGTCAACCCTGAAAAGTACTATTCCATTCGAGAGACGGAAAAGCGCTCCTCTAGAAAATTTAGAACCACGGCTTACACCTACACAGTGAAGTTTAAAGATTTCAAGGCTGACGTACCATTGGAGAAAGCAGAAGGGTTTATCACCGAGATGTGGGATTCTTTGCTCACCGCACTCAAGCGACAATGTCAACCCAAAGAAGACGATCGCTTGACACTATCCATAGATCACGACAGCTTGAAATCCCCTGTTTGGATCGAGTTTAGCAGACCCGCAGAACTAACCCCTTCCAAAGTCATGGACAAGATTCAACACGTACAACAATCTAATGATCAGTTTGACATCACCGATGGTAAAGCCACACTGAAAATAGCCCACGTCTCTCCTCCTCAAGGGACTGGACGCAAAAAGATGTTATTGGTGGACGATCTTCGCAACACCAAAACAAGTCTCGTCCGAATTAACAACACTCATGACCAGATGTGTTTAGCCCGTGCCATCGTGGTGGGACGAACCTATGCCAACAAGAACGACACGGTAGAATGGAAAAGAACCTGGAACACTATTCAACGTTCCTATCGAGCCAAACAACGAAACGAAGCAGAACTCCTGTTGCAACAAGCCGGCCTGTCCAAAGACACACCCTGTGGCATTCCTGAGATGCAAAAATTGCAAGATGTCCTAGCTCCACGCTACACCTTGAAAGTGCACCCTCAAGAAATGCGCGGGCCTCTGTTGTTTCGAGGCCAAGATTTTAAGGACGGAAAATACATTCATGTTTATTATCACGATGACCATTTCGATACCATTACCACTATCACCGGATTCCTGGGATACAGTTATTATTGTGAGAAATGTGATTATGGTTATAACAATCGAGAGCAACACAAGCATTGTGGAATGAAATGCCCAGGATGTTTGGCCTCTCCACCCTGTATGAGCGAAGAACCAGTGCCTTGTTCAACTTGTTTGCGCACGTTTGTCAGCCCTACCTGTTACCAACAACATTTGAAAACACAAGGTTCACAGAAGAAATGTGCTTGTCAACTCCTGAAATTGTGCCCTTCCTGTGGACAAGGCATACTTACCAATAATGCCAAGGCACACGTATGTCGAGGAAAGAAAAAATGTCACATTTGTCACCACATCGTAGACTTGGAACACCAATGCTACGTGCAAAAATACCAATCCCCACCAGAGAAAGAGGACGGTCACAAGAAGAAAGGCAATTTCATCTTTTTCGATTTCGAATGCATGCAAGAGACCGGCATTCACATTCCTAATTTCTGCGTGGCTCATCGAGCGTGCGAGAAGTGTATTCAAGAACCTATTTTCAGTCATTGCCCTCACTGCAGCAAGATTCCTGGAGGGCGTGAAAAAATCTTTCGGGGACCGAACACGTTAGCCGATTTTGCCCAATGGGTTTTAGACCCCATCGACAAGACGTGGAGCAAAGAGGACATCGAACGTTACGGAGATTGTCATCGTCATGCCACGGTGATGGCTCACAATTTCTCCGGATATCATGGACAGTTTCTTCTCAGATACTATACGGAACAAGGCACCGAGCGTCCTAAAGTGACTTTGAACGGAGCCAAAATCATTTTCATGCAAGTAGGACAAGTACAGTTTAAAGATTCGATGAGCTACTTGGCCATGCCTTTGAGTCGAATGCCTAAAACGTTTGGAATGACAGAAATGGCTAAAGGGTACTTTCCACACTTTTTCAATACGGAAGCCAATCAACACGCCGTTCTACCCCATTTACCTGAGGCTCACTATTACGACCCCGACAACATGCGTACCGAACAACGAGAAGCTTTCTACGCTTGGTACCAGGCTCACGCCTCGGACCCTTTCGACTTTCAGGAAGAAATGCTAAAGTATTGTCGTTCCGACGTGGACATTTTACGGCGTTGCTGTGGAAAATTTCGAGAACTGTTCATGGAACACGGAGGGGTCGATCCTTTGAAAGAAGCTTGCACCATTGCCAAAGCGTGTTCCTTAGTGTATCGACAACGATTCATGCCTGAAAACACCGTGGCTGTCATCAGCCCTCAAACGACCCACTTTGTCAAACGTCAATACTCGGTCAAAGCCCTACGTTGGTTACATTACTTGCGCGACAAGGAAGACAAGTGGATTCAGCATGCCCGCAACGGAGGGGGTGAAAAGACCATCGGAACGTATTCGGTCGATGGCTGGGACTTAGAAAACCCCAAGATCGTGTACGAGTTTAACGGTTGCTTATTTCACGGATGTCCCGTCTGTTACCCTGATCGTAGCACTAAAAATCAGTTTTTGCAACGAACCATGGAAGACTTGTACCAGGACACTTGTCAGCGACGCCTAAAGTTAGAACAGCAAGGATACCAAGTGGTGGAAATGTGGGAACACGAGTACGATCACCGTATGAAAACCGATCCCGAGTTTAAACGCCTCGTGGAAAGTTACCAGGTCATGGACCCGTTGAACCCGAGGGATAGTTTGTACGGAGGAAGGACCAATGCCACCTGTTTGCTGTACCAAGCCGACGAAGAGAAAGGAGAAGAAATCAAATACTTGGATGTGTGTTCGCTGTATCCCTACGTGTGCAAATATTGTCACTTTCCTACAGGGCACCCGCAATTGCTGACGGAACACATCGACCTGAAAAACATTCGACAATACGAAGGCTTGATCAAGTTAAAGTATTGCCTCCCACGAACCTGTACCATCCCGTCTTACCTCACCATTGCCAAGACAAACTGATGTTTCCCTTGTGCCGTACTTGTGCCGAAACGTGCAACCAAGACCAGCCTTGTCAGCACACCCAGGAAGAACGGGCCTTGACGGGAACCTGGGTCAGCGTAGAATTGTTCAAAGCTCTGGACATGGGATACCAACTGTTAGAAGTGTACGAAATTTGCCACTTTCCCAAGACACAACAATACCACAAGGGTGATCCCAGTCAGAAAGGCATTTTCGCTGACTACGTGGATGCCATTTTGAAACTGAAACAAGAAGCCAGCGGCTATCCTTCCTGGTGTCACACTCCCGAAGACCAAATACAATTCAAAGAGAAATACTATGAACAAGAAGGCATCTCTTTAGACCACATCGAGAAAAACGAAGGCAGGCGATCGTTTGCCAAAGTGATGTTAAATTGCTTGTGGGGTAAAATGGCACAACGACCGTGTTTACCCAAAACGGAATATTTGACAGAACCTTCCCGCTACTTCCAGATGATTCACGACAAAACCAGATACATGAAACACGTGGACGTCGTTCGAGAGAATTTGATCTTGGTCAATTACGAAGAAGATCTGGACTTTGTACAAGACGACCCTTTTGGAAATATCATCATTGCGGCTTACGTGACAGTTCATGCTCGCTTAAAATTGTACGAAGCTTTAGAACTGTTAGGGGAACGCGTCCTGTACTTTGACACGGACAGTTGCATTTACATCCATCACCCGAGTCAACAGCACCCTGACATCGAAGGAGACCGTTTAGGAGCCTGGACAGACGAGCATCCCGACGACAAGATTCTAAGTTTCGTCAGTGGCGGTCCCAAAAGTTACGGCTACGAATACCGTGACAAACAAGGAGAAGTGCACACGACGTGCAAAGTGAAAGGACTGACTCTGAATCATCGTACCAGTCGTGTGGTCAACTTTGGGGTATTGAAAGAAGCCTTGCAATCGGGAGAGGATGGAAACTTTAAAGTGACCGCCTATCAACCCAACAAGATTGTACGTTTACCCACTCACCACATCGTCAGTCGACCCTTAGAAAAAGTCTATCAAATCGTGTACCAGAAGCGAGTGCGACTACCCAACCACTTTACTTTGCCGTATGGACACGTTGGTATAAAACATTGGTTGTAAGAGGATAGTCACACGCTAGAAGGATGACTTCGCCACAGCAAGAATCGAGTGAGAAACCCGATGAGGACTCCAAGTTCAAACCATACCATTTTCCAGTCTTCTTACCTGACTATTGTGATTGTGCCCGTCGATTGGACACGTTTCAGAAATGGCCTACGGATAGGGAAGGATTACCTTCTTCGCATGTTTTAGCTAGAACAGGATTTGTCTACTTGGGACCTGATTCAGGATTGGGATACGAGGTACAGTGTTTCGCTTGCGGACTGAAGTTACGAATGGATCTATGTATCTATAAAGATTCAGCTATTCTGGAACATACTCGATGGTGTCCGCATTGCCCTTACCTTTCTATGGCCTTTCCACCCATCACACTACGGTACAATGTTGACGGTACCTTAGAGACGGTACCTTCCGAAACAAGACATAAAAAACGTAAAAAAGGAAAGATGTACAAGCTGGAGACTGCATTGCGACTAGTATAAAAGGGGGCTATGGTCAAGATCGATAGTTCATTGTGACTACCAAGACCGAGCAAACAAGATGAATACTTTCAGAGAAACACAGAACAAGTTGTTTAGAAAGGCACAATTCAAGTGTGAGGCTTCGGAAGTGGAATGCGATTGTGAGCCTTGCGATGGGTACGATGCTGTACGTTGTGACCTTAGCGATGCCGTAAAGCATCATGGGAACTTTAGTGTTTGAACCACTGGTACCTGAATGCTATACAAGGACTGATTGAGTTGAAACTGTTCCATTGGACAGACATTGATCAACGACCTCCTGGTTATAAAAAGGAATGGTTTGGTATTGACGATTCTATCTACTACATTGTAAACGTACTGCATCGAATTCCAGAGGAAGAGTTAACGAATTACCTTAATCTTTCACGCAATGTCAACTTGGTGAAAGAGGAAACTTCTGAACGAATTGTAATGTGTAGATTAGTGGTGAAACGATTTAGATTCGACAATGAATTAAAACAATGTTTGTGCAAACAGTACATTTCTTGTGTCAGACCAAAGAGGATTTAATATGACCTATTCATGGATACTTTGCTAGAGAACATTCGTGCTTTGCCTGTGGAGTTGAGAGAACGCATTTACCGAGAGCTGGTCAAAATACAAGTGAAACGTAAAGAACAATTGCATCCGTTACGTCACCAGATCTTTAAGCACTGGTACCTGAATGGTATAAGAGAACTGATTCGTCAGAAATTGTTTCAGTGGTCAGACCTTGTTCAATACTTCCAGCCCCCCGATGATCCACGTGTTGATCATTTTGGTTACTTCGAGATTCACCTAGTAAAACACATTGAGGAAGACAAGGTAAAGGATTACAGACATATTTTACGTGGAATCTACTTAGCGGAAGAGGAAACTTCTAAACGAAGTCTGACGTTTCGGTTACAGTATGCAACATTTAGATTCCCTACTGGAGAACGAAGATGTCTGGCTAGAAAGTACGTGTACTGTTTCCGAAACAAAGAGACTATAAAAACAGTCTGCCATGCCACGACTTTTATCGCATGTAATCCAACAGATTCCGTGGAAGGAACTCAATGACCATATTCAAACCGTGGATCATTACCATCGATTATTACAAGAACTGTATCCATTCAATTTGGGTCGACAAGTGGTGTGTGTCTTAGTGACTTGTTTTCTGGGATTTCGTTTACCAGCTGATTCTTTGTGGACTCTTTACGATCGGTACTTACCACCTCAATGGCCTTAAATGGTCACGAAAAACTCCTTTTGCTCAAAGCCTTGCGGTTTCATCTGGATACTTCTCGACCTCAACAGGAAAAAAAGATTCGTCAACTTTTAGCTACCCAAGACGTGTATGACGATGTGTGTGTAGCTTGTGACTTACATCCCCATTGGACAGATGTCCGTGCCTGGAAAGAATGGGGTTTTGAGGCTTGGACCCAAGAAGTGGCCCAGTATGCACGAGAGTTGTTCAAGGAAAAAAGTTACTTTTCAACCCGTGTTAGTGACGGTGCCAGAAGAACCCGTCACCCAGGACGGGACTGTCGTGGACAGACCTGAAAGACCCTTTCGGGAGGACACTTGTGTGACCTTACCCCCTACTATAGAACTGGTTAGAACATTACCCAAAACATGTTGTTGTACAGACACTTGTGTTTATTCCACGTTAATGGTTATCATGTGCCTTTTATCCTTGTACTTAAGCCTTTGGCTTTTATGTATTTTTGTCTTTCGTATTCATGTTTGAAACATTCAATAAACGTGTTCTGAAAAAATTATATAAACTCTTGTCTTGTTTGTTTTCGTGTCACAAGTGACATTCCTCACACTATGGCTACCTCTGCTGTCTCTGCTCCCTCTTCCTCTACTGTCAAAGTCATCGACGAACACTTAGATCGTGCCAGTTGGGAGGCTTTGTATCTTCGCCATCCTTTTAACATGCTCATTGCTGGACCTAGCGGTTCAGGCAAAACCGAATTCATCAAACGTTTGATCGAACATAAACATCATTTGATCGATCGGCCACCTCAGCGGATCGTGTGGTGTTACAAAGAGTGGCAATCGGCGTACAGCCTCTTGCGAGAAAGTCAAGGCGATTCCATCGTGTTTGTGGAAGGCATTCCTAAAGAAGACGACGGCATCGTCTCTGACTCTCGTCAAACCCATTTGGTTATTTTCGACGACATGTTAGGAGAAGACGAAGAAGAAATTAAACTGTGGTTCACGCGCAAAGGGCATCATCGTAATGCCAGTGTCGTTTACATCACCCAAAATTTGTTTCAATAAAGTAAAGCCCATCGCACCATCAGTCTCAATGCGCATTACGTGGTCTTGTTTAAAAGCCCTCGAGATAAATCGCAGGTGCAAGTCTTAGCCAAACAGTTAGGAACGCCTTGGCTGACTCAGGCGTACGACGATGCCACTCAAACGCCACACGCCTATTTACTCGTCGATTTGAATCCTACCACCCCCGAGGATTTGCGATTTCGTACCCACTTGTTTCACAACTGGTGCCAAGACGGAGGGCCTGTCCTGTACACGTCTCCGTCCTCGACTTCATTTCACGCCACATAAAAAAATCTATAAAAACCTCAGACCCTTTTCGTCTGTCTCACACACACAGTGTGAACATGACGTCCCTTCAGTCGCATCTTCCCGTCAAATTGATTAGTGCCTTGTATGGCATCAGTCGAGAAAAAAATCCACAAACACGAGCTCGTGTCTTAGAAGCTAGTCTCAGAGAAGTCTTACGATGGTTCACGGTGACGGCACGTCAAATACTCCAAGGAATCATTCAGATTCCTCATCAAACCAAACGCTTTTTCGATCGAAACAAAGTCGCTTTGGTTCAACTGGCCGATCCCCGCATCGACACTCAAACCAAAAAACAAATCATTTTGAAACCTGGAGGGAGCGGTACTCTAGGAGGGGTCATCATTCGCTCACTCTTAAGATGGGATCCTAATGCCCCCAAAGTTATCCCCAAGAAAAAAGTTCAACGAAGCCCCAAGAAGAAAAAGAAAAAGACCAGGTCCCAAGGAGAACTTCTCCAGTGGCAGGACCCTCCTCTTACCAGACACCACCCCGGAAAAAGAAAAGAAGCCCCCAGAAAAAGAAACAGAGAAAAAGTCCCCAGAAAAAGAAAAGTCCACAGAAAAAAACTAGTCGCAAGAGAGGCACTTCGGCCAGGACGCAACTTTACACTCGCAAACCACGACCTGCCACGGCAGTGACACGGTCACCGGCAGGCTCACGTTCATCCACTTCTCCGTTGATGACACCCAGAACTGAAGAGTACTTGGAGACGTTGATCACACCAAGAACATCTCCGTTGATGACCCCAAAAAGAACTTCCGCAGTGGCAGGACCCTCCAATTTAGCGGCAGTAGCTGCTGCTCACAAAGTACCTTCTCCCAAAATCAAAGTCCATGAAAGATCGGGCATGTTACAAAGTTTACTGGATTTGTCCAAGCAAGAACTGGCTCGATTTAGTCCGTTGCGAACCCCTGCACGACGTGTCACGCCTGTCCTCAAACTGATACGACTTAAAGACAATCAGTGGCGACGCGTTCCAGTATAAAAAAGGTGTGTGACCAAGTCGGGGGTATCAGTGTTTTTTTGGTGCTCCTGAAGACTCAAAGATGTCACCCTCCAGAAAACCCCACGGAAAGAAAAGAAAAGGACCACCACCACGTTTAGTCAAACATGGGGACATGTTATCTGTCCTGTCCAAAGCTTCTTCACCTCTACGAAAAAAACTCATTCAATCGGCCTCCAAAGAGGTCATCGATACCGTGTGCGAATGTTGTTTGAACGTCTTGAAAGGCACGATCCCTTTGTCCAAACACCAGAAACAATGCTTAAGCAAACATCGTCACGTTCTTCGCCAAATGGTTCGAAAGAAAATTCCCATTCGTCAAAAGAAGAAGATGTTAGTGCAACGTGGAGGCATTTTGCCTCTCTTGTTAGGCCCCATACTGAAAGGAGTCTTGGGAACCATGTTGGGAGGACTGGTGGGAGCAAGATAAAAAGGCCCTCGGAAGTCCCAAGATCTCAGAATCAACCCCTGACAACCCCATGGAAGGACGAAAACTAGCTTTAGTGCCTTACAAACGGTGGATGGAATACCATCGGTGGCAAGAACAACGCACCCCGCATTCACCTCTCAATCCCCATTTGAGCGAGATGTCCCAGTTACAACACGAATTGCAGTCCTTGATGGATCGCCAAGATTTGTCCGAAACAGAAAAATCGCAAAAGTACGGTCAACTCTTGTAACGACTACAACTCTTTCACCAGAAAGCTTTAGACGAAACAGCTCTACCCACTCTGAAAGATTTTAAGACCTTGATGAAAAGTCCAGCACCATCACCAGTACCAGTACCAGTACCACCAGTACCAGTGGCCAAGACAGAAAAAGGAAAAGAAGAAGAAGAAGGGTTTCAAACTCCACCAGAAAAAGTACGCAAGTTAACAACACCACCTACCTCCAGAATTGGATGGATTAAAAAGATGATGGCCACCCCTTCTTCATCACAAGAGAAAAAGAAAGTGAAGACAGAAGTGAAACAAGAACCGATATCCCCCGCTCAGACATCCTCCTCTTCAAGACCTATTGCCGGTCGCACACGCAAAGCATTGCAATCCAAGAAAATACCCCAAGAGAAAAAGAGTAGCATCCTCCAAGAGTGGGTGTCTTATTAACACACAAACACACCAAAAATGGAAAAAGTCTTAGCTAGCATTTACTACGATCCCTCGCATCCTGCAGGTTACGCAGGAGTTCAAAAATTGTATCGTGCTGCCAAAACGCGACTGAAAAGTCTCCGTTTACCTCAAGTGCAACGATGGTTACAAGAACAAGCTACCTACACTTTACACAAACCCATTCGACACAAGTTTGCCAGAAGTCGCACCCGAGTGGAAGGCATCGATCATCAATGGCAAGCCGATTTAGCCGATGTCTCTCATTTGGCCAGCTACAATCGTGGCTACAAATATTTGTTTTGTGTCATCGACGTCTTTTCCAAATTTGCCTGGGTCGTGCCCTTGACTTCCAAATCCAGCAGCGAGTTAGTGCGAGCCCTGCAACGGGTGTTGAAACAAAGCGGTCGTCACCCTCTTCGATGGCAAACGGACAAAGGCACTGAATTTCTGAACCAAGCTTTCCAAAAAGAATTAAAGAAACGTGACATTCATTTTTTTACCACCGAGAATCCCGAAACCAAAGCCAGCATCGTGGAACGTTTTCAACGCACTTTGAAAGAACGCATGTGGAAATATTTTACGCATCACCACACTCTGAAGTACATCGACATCTTACCACACCTGGTGCAAGCGTACAACCAATCTTACCATCGAAGCATCGGACGTGCCCCGCAAGACGTGACTCCCGACAACGAAGTGTTGGTGTTTGAGCACCTGTTTGGTACGTCCCCGACGAGGGCTGTCCCCAAGAAAAGTGGAGAGTTGGCCGTAGGAGATTGGGTGCGCATTGGCAAAACCAAACGCACTTTCGACAAAGGTTACTTACCTAACTGGACGACCGAATTGTTTCGCGTCACTGGACGAGTGCATGGCCGTCATCCTAACGTCTATAACTTGGAAGACATGAACGGGGAAGTGCTCAAAGGAACGTTTTATTTGCCCGAGTTACAACGTGTCACCAAAAAAGAAGACGACGTGTACGACATCGAAAGCATTCTCGAACGCAGAACCCGTAAAGTGGGCAAACGACGTGTCAAAGAAGTGAAAGTACGTTGGAAAGGATATCCACCCAGTTTTGATTCTTGGATCGACGCTTCGCAAGTCATCGACTATAAAAAGAAGTGACCATCATGCCCTTTCACACAGACGCAGCTACGTCGACCACTGCTTCACCTAGTTCTTCTGTGCAAGATTTACAAAAACAACCCTTGTGGGTGTGGTGTGGAGAACGTGTGCCTAAAACGCAAATCGTCTTTTTCTGCCAAATCTTCGTGGTGTATTGTGTCATCGGGGCAGCCATTGCCAATTTGAGTTTGCAACAAGGAGATAAATAATTGTGGACCATTTTATTGAGCAGTTGCATCGGTTACCTACTTCCCAATCCCTCCCTGAAATTCTCCTCGAACCTTGTGTCCAGTGCCAGTGCCATTCACCAGTCCAACCACAACCAGAACCCCATTTTGGGCGGAGACACGCCTCTGACGTCCAGTAACCCCTCGGACAGCCACAGAACTCTGGAATTATGAGTCACCAAAACCAATTTTACTTAACCTTACCCAGTGACAGTTCCATGGAGGTGTTTCCCAACAACACGTTGTGCTGTTACACGGCCAAATTACCTCATTCCATCCCCTTAGATCACGAAACCCATTGGGAAGTGGCTTTGGTAGAAATGATTCACCCAACACAAATAAAAAACATCACTGAAACTCAAAACACTTTTGACGTCGAAATTCTGGACCCAGCACTGCAGCAAAAGATGACGGGCAGTCCTCAACATAACTCACATTTTGCAAAGGACCTATTACCCCGCAGCAGTGACTCTTCTTCTCCTCCTCCTCCTCCTCTTTTCGTTTATCACTTTAAAATTAACCCATGCCATTATTTTAGTGGTCAACATCTGGTGGAAGCCATCGCTGACAAATTCTATGCAACCTTTGACAAAGTTCTGATCAAAGAAGGTAAACGTGTCACCATCGAGTACCACAAACAGTCTCACCGTCTACTCATCAAATTTCAAAGTGAGGAAAGAATTATACGTATTAAATTTTGCCCTGAATTGTATGACATTTTGGGTGGAGACCTCAATTTGGTCACGGATAGGGACACCAAAATAATTAAAATGGCAGACATTGAGAACGACATGCATTTTGCAAAGTATTTTCGTTTCCCGGTAGAACTGAACCAAGGACTGAATTTGATATTCGTGTACTCCGATGTGGTGGAGTACAACGTAGTGGGACACACCTCCGTACCATTACTGCGTATCACTCCTTTCAAAGTAAATTCTGCCACGGCCGCTGACGAGGAAGGTGGGAACACTTATCACGTCCACCGCGAATTTGTCCATCCTCATTATTTGCCTGTCAGCAAGTCGTATTTGGACACGGTCAACATTGCTATAAAAGGAGATCTGGGACAAAATATTCCATTCACCAAAGGAAAAGTCACGGTGAAACTCCATTTTCGAAAACGGTTTTCTCACGACTCGTAAGTCATGTATCCAGTGTACCGAGGGATTGCTCGACAGCGAGGACACGGTTTAGGAGATATGTTAAAATCGGCCTTTCGTTCGGTGGCCCCGGTGTTGAAACCGATGGTGACACGCGGATTGCACGCTTTGAAAGATGCGGCACTGACGCAAGGCAAAGAATTTCTCCAAAATGTCATCATCGACAAACAAAACCCTAAAGGAGCCTTCATGAGGGCTGGCAAAAATGTCTTGCTGCAAACAGGTAAAGACCTTTTGGGCCGCCGAGACACACCTATAAATGCCCTGCACGCTACCGAGTCAGGCATTCAGCAAGGACAAGGCAGAAAGAGACGACGAAGAAAACACCCTTTCACCAGACTTCAAGCTAGAAAGGCCAAGAAAAGAAGAACCGTTCGAGACTTAGACGTTTTCGATTATTGAGAAAGAACAGAACAAAATGATGCACCGAGAGTCTTGCGCTTGTTCCAAGACGGAACTGGATCTGTTTGCCATGCCCCACACCATGATGACGATGCAAGAATCCCAGTGGGTGGAATTTCACCCCGTCTCCTCATTGACCGATTCCGCTCCCATTGAGTTTGAAATCAAAGGACAGCCCGAAGATTACATCGATCTGAATAGCAGTTACTTGTACTTGAAAGTCAAAGTTCTAGATAAGGATGATGGTGGAGTAGAAGACACTGAGAATATAGCTCCCGTCAACAATTTCATGCATTCCTTGTTCAGCTCAGTAGATTTTTACTTGAATAACAAACTAGTCAGCAGCAGCATGGATACTTACCCTTACCGTGCCTACCTGGAAAATCTCTTGACGTACGGAATAGATGCCAAGGATACTCATCTCAATGCCTGTGTGCTGTGGGAACCTGGCAAAGCGACCAAGTTCGACACATTGGATGAAAGCAATCCCGGCTTTGAGCAAAGAGAAAGCAAAATCTTAGATAAGAAGAGTTTAGAACTGATGGATCGTTTGCATTTGGACATGTGGTTGCAAGAGAAATATTTGCTGAACGGGGTCAATGTCCGCTTGAGACTGAATCGCAGCAGTACCGCTTTCCATTTGTTGTCTGATACTGCTAAGACTGGCATTCCTAAAAGCAAAATCGAAGAGGCCAAACTCTACGTAGTACGGGTGGAAGTGTTACCCAAAGTAGGTAACGAAATCAGTCAAATGTTGAGCAGAACGACCGCCAAGTATCCCATACGACGTGTGGAAGTGAAAACGTTCACCATTCCCAAGGGACAGCATTCTATGATCGAAGATCATCTGTTTCAAGGACAGTTACCCAAGCGTTTAATCCTTGGTATGGTCTCGAATTCAGCCTTCAACGGAGCCTTCGCTGAAAATCCTTTCAACTTTAAACACTTCGACGTGAAGAAAATCGAAGTCAGTCGCGATGGCAAGACCTTGTGTACCCGACCTTTCGAACCTGACTTTGATCCCACAAAGATGAATTACTTGAGATCGTACTTGTCCCTGTACGAAGCCACCGGCCAGTTAGGAACCAACACCAGTCACGGCATTACGTACGAGGATTACGCAGGAGGCTATGCTTTGTGGGCTTTTGATTTCACTCCAGACCAAGGCAGCGACGAGGGACATTTCCACCCTATAAAATCTGGCCAGATTCGTGTGGAACTTCAGTTTGCAAAAGAACTACCAGCAACAGTGAACGTCATCCTGTATGCCGAATTCGATAATACCATAGAAATCAACAGTTTGAGAGAAGTCATTCTAGATTTTTAGAAGCCATGGAAGACTGTTATCCCTCTTTACCTAGTGGAGAAACTTTAAAGATGGAATGTGAGGAGACCGTGGAAAAAGAAGAAGAAGTGATCATGATGAAATCGAGATGGCCAGAACAAGAAGCCCATTTAGTCTCCTGTTTTGCCAAACACTTGGTCGAAAAAATGACGGAATTGATCAAGAAAAATTGCTATGGATGTCAAAACGCTCATCCCAGTCAAATTCAACACGATAAATGCCTGATGTTGAGTCAAGAAGAAAAATTGGACGAGTATCTGGACGAGGCTTGGAGTCTCATCTCGGACGAAGACGTGTTACACCAGTGGTATAAAGACTTGCGTGAACATTCTTGTCCACCATTAACCACTCAAGAGAGCCATCGTATCGAAGCTCTCCTGAATCAAAGTGAGGAGACGAAACGAAGAAGCGGTTATTTGTCAGACATTTTCAAGCAAAAAGTCAGGATCGAATTCACGACTTATTATTACCTGTGAAGAAGAAAAAAACACACAAATCAATGGATACCTGGGAACTTTATTACCTTTTGAACCACAGTTCGTATACGTCTTCTTGGAATCCTGTTGTCTGTGCTAAAGATGAACTCCCTCATCGCAAACCTAAAGACCATCTAGCTTACGTGATCAACACAGACGACAGTCATCTCCCAGGAACCCACTGGGTAGCCGTCTACTTTCCTCAAGAAGGATGTGTGGAATATTTCGATTCGTACGGATTGCCCCCTTTGGAAGACGATATCATTGACTTTATGAGAAGAAATGCTCAGAACACCCGATTCAATAATGTGAAATTACAAGGCACAGATTCCTTGGTGTGTGGACAGTACTGTGCGTATTTTCTGCATCATCGCAGCCTAGTTTATTCCTTAGAACATTTAGTGACTCATTTTGATCCTCGTTCTTCTTCTAGAAACGATGTGAAAGTAGATCGATGGTTTTGTGACCATTATGCTTATCTTTTGTCTCAAGCTAGGAAACGTAGTGTCCATCAATGGCCTAATGACTTCCAACAGTGGAAATCACAATTTCATTCACAACGTTGTCAGCCCTGTTTAAAGTAGACTGTGAATTGAGAAAAATGTTTGTCATTTTTGAAAAAATTGTTTGATGTTATAATGTTGGATTATTGTTAAAAATGTTAGAGTTGTTGTTTAGTGTTAAGTGATTTTTGAATAAAAAATGTTGTGTTTTGAAAAAAAAATGCCTTTGTCTTTTGTTTAGCTATAAGAATGTTGGATTCATGCTCTTTCATTTCTTACTATCCCTCTCATGACACTCACTGAACGTTGCGACTCGAAATCCGTGTGGGGGATGTTTTCCTTCACGTCCGCGCTTTGACTTTAAGAACCGGGGGTTGTTTCCAGTCTAACCATCCATTGTCGACTCATCCTCCTACGAAGATGTGCTCCAAACTAGCTAAGCTCAACGAAGCCTACGTGAATTTGCATAGGGTCAGACACAATCTGATACCGAAGCCAGAAGAAATAGAGAATGTGAGAATGTTAAAAGTCACTGAAGACCTGATAGAAGAGCTCTTCAGAGAAGAAGTGAACAGGGAGAAAGAAGAATGGACAGAGAAGTACAGACTTCAGAGACAACAGCAGCAGCAGCAACAGCAACAACAACAACAACAACAGCAGCAGCAACCTGAAGCTGACAGAGGCTTTGTCGATTGTCGTATCGACACCAAAGAGTTCTTCTTCTCTTTCCGAAGAAGCAGACCTATCGCCAGAAAGTCTATCCTCAGAGGACATCGCATTCTTAGAAACTAAAAAAAGATTGCCATAGCAAACAAAAAAAAAAAACAGCCCTTTTCAGGGCTACCCCAATACTCTAGAAAAGAAATAACCATCAATTTGCCAATGTGTGTAGGTACAGTAGTGTGAATATAAACACTAACTCTTTTTTAAAAAATGTGAGGGTATGTGTTTGTGTATAGGATTGTGTGTTTGTAAGTGCTCACGTACGTTGGTGTGGATAGTAGATTAAGATGATGTTTGTTTTTTTGGCTGTTTGAGGTGTGGGGAGAGTAGATTTGGAGGGTTTGATTTTATTGCTTTGCGTATGTGAATAGTCAATTGAAGTGATTCATGAAAAAATTTTTTAGAATAGGAATGGGTAGTATAAAAAAGTGAGTGAGTGTTTCTTTTAGGTCCGCGCGTTGTTTTTTTGGTCATGATCTAGGTAAGATCAATTTTATCTTTTTAGGGGATGTTTTCCTCCACGTCCGCGCTTTCAGTATAAATTGAAACTCGCTCGTCAGTCTAGCTACCCTTGTTGATTGATCAACACCATCAGAAGAATGAACACCAGAATTGTGAAACTGCTAGAACTCCAGATGCACCTGGAATATGCCAGGCGCATACTAAATGAACTGGCCGCGGAGGCCATTGTAGAAGAAGCAAGAATGAAAGAGGAGGAGGAGGAAAGAAGAAGAAAAGAAGAGGAGGAGAGAAGAAACAAAGAAGAGGAGAGAGGAAATTTCAGAATCCCAGAGACCGAAAATTGGGATTCTGAAGCCACATATCCCGCCTCTGCACTCCCAAGAAGAAAGGTGAAAGGAGACTGGGGAAGAAGATGCGTGTGTGGCGCCAGGCCAGGAAGGTGCCATCATTAAATAGGTGTATCTGGAGTTCAAAAAAAAAAACCAACAGCCCTTTTCAGGGCTACCCAATACTCTAGAAAAGAAATAACGATCCATTTGCCAATGTGTGTAGGTAGAGTAGTGTGAATATAAACACTAACTCTTTTTTTAAAAATGTGAGTGTATGTGTTTGTGTGTTTGTGTTTGTAAGGGCTCGCGTAAGTTTGTGTGAATAGTAGATTATGGGTTCTTTTATTGTTTCTTAGCGTATGTGGAGAGTATAGTTAGGGTTTTATTATATGAAATGAGAAAGTAGGGAGATGTTTTCTTTCACGTCCGCGCGATGTTCGGTCATGATCTAGGTAAGATCAATTTTATGTTTTTAGGGGGATGTTTTCCATCACGTCCGCGCTTTCACTATAAGAACCCACCACGTTCGTCGTTGGAACCATTCTACGGAATAACAGATACAAGATGGAAGTGTCGGCGTTGTTCAATGACTTAAGAAATGTTTACTTTTGGATGATGGATGGAGAGTACACTATTGAAAGGATAGAAAGAGAATGGAGGTTGAGAAAAAGTCTTGACTATGTCAATGAACTACAATTAGCGAGGAAGATGATAGAGGAGATGATAGAGGAAGAAGTTAAGAGATTGAGAGGATTGATTCAACCAGAATATGTAAGAGTGGGGACTATAAAAGAGTCTATGGACAAAGTAAAAGCAGTGAGATGCTATTTAGAAGAGCTAGAGAAATGGTCAGAGTGGAAGTTCGTGAAAAGGGGCATTGAACAACTAAAGAAAGCGGAAGAAAAGATGAAAAAGTAATAGAGGAAGAAGTGCAGAAAATTAAGGACAGGTGGGCAAAAGATAGAAAAGAACAAGAGAATAGAAAGAAAAAAGAAGAATATGAGAGACTGAACAATAACTGGATAAAAATCCAACAGAAGTTCCGAGCCATGGGTCACCCGGACTGGATACCGGAAAATGAAAAGAAGAAGAAAAAAGGAATTTGGGGAAAGATTAGGGGCTGGATGAGAAAATGGAGGAAATAGAAGAAGCAGAAGAAAGCCAAAGGCCCTTCTCAGGGCCAGCCATATTTCTCGAAAAGAGAATGACTTTTCAATTGCCTACCCCTTTTTTTTTCAAAATTTTTTAAAAATCCCATGTTCAATTCCCCTTGTCCCTAAACAAACCCAAACTCTATTCCCCATGTTAAATTCCCCTTGTACGTAAAGTGGCCCACGATTTATTCCCATGTTAATTCCCCTTGTACGTAGATTTGCCCACGATTTTTCGCCATGTTAAATTTCCATTGTACGTAGATTTGCCCAGAGGTCCCTGTAATGCTAATTTCCATTGTACGTAGGGTGCCCCACTTAACTACTCCTATTCCTTTGGAGAATATAAAAGCAAAACGTGTTCTTAAAGTTTAGGAAATGTTTTTCAAACTTGTTTACCTCCCCCAAATCTGTCCAATTTGACTTTAAACTACGAAAACTAAGAAACAAACAGAACCATCCAAAATACATAGGGGCAACATTAAACTATATTCAGAACACGTACGATGACTATACCAAAATCTACACAAACAAGTCGTAAAAAAATAATTAAAAAAAAATTAGAAAACCAGCAGCTGGTGTAGTCATCCCAAAACTAGGTATGTCATTTGGATAACGACTACCAGTTGCATTCGCTAACTGCACTGTCGAAGTCATGGTAATAGGAGAACTAAATTTCATCAAAGTCCTGCCAATAACTTAGTAACACTGAGCGACTCGTTCAGCGTCCTTCAATCATTGGCATCCGAGCAATCAAAAAGTAGACCAAATATGATAAAACATACAAGATCTCTACTCGGACAAATATGGATAACCAATAAAAAGTAGAATTCACATGGATCCCCTCCCACATTCAAGTTCCGGGCTACGACAAAACAGTAATCAGAGTGGTCGAAAGACACCACTTTATAGCAACCACTAAACCCTAAAACAGTGGCTCGGGAAAAACAACAATATGCTAAGCGATACAAATTGTCAAAAATAATTGTAATTAATGAATTAAACCCACCTCCTTTTCTACAACAAAACAAATAGTGGTCTAACGACACAGCCTTATAGATAAAACAAAAGCAGATGACATTAATTCAAATCAAACCGAAATCAATAAACCCATCCCACATCCCAATCTACGACAAAACAAAAAGTCTGAGTGATCGAAAGACATAACGTTACAGCAACAGCTAAAAACATAAAATAGTGGCTGGTGAAAATCAACATCAAGTTAAAAGTTAAAAGAGTACTGATGGTAACACAATAATAACAAAATCAACAGAAGGATACCAGTAGGACTAAACTTAAGGCCATGAATGTAAACAGATAACAAAATCACACAGATAAGGACATCTAAACTAATAAAATAAAACATACAAAATAAGCATAATAAAAGCGAAATCAGTCTACAAGCTACGACCAATCAGGCGAGGGGTACACTGGCAATCAAAATTCAGGAACAAGGGACCAACAGGGCAAAAAAGAGTAGTAATAACGCAGATCAGGACACTAGCAGAAGACAACAAAACCGCAAGATACGGGAAAATAGGGAAACAAGTAGCAGAAATAAAGATCAGGAAAAGAAAGCAAGATCACAACAGGAAAAGGGAATAAGGCAAGAGTTGCATAAATAAAGAAGATCAAGACCAACAGAACGAGAAAAGACTACATATACTGTACTAAAGAAGACAGGGAAAGAAGCAGACTTTGCGGAAACGAATGAAACTAGAAACAACGGCCACAGCAAACAATTAAAATAAACGCAAAAATCCCGACCCTATAGATACGAAATTATCACCCCAAATAAATAACATCATTGCCTAAACACGAATATCCCCAACCTTCCACTAAAGAGACACGCGTTAAGGATAATAATTCTCCAGCTACGAGTTCAATACTTTTTATTCTTCTACTTCCAATAATGTGTTGGGTTCCAAACGGGTTACAAACATATCTGGTTGGGAGGTAATATTTTATATTCAGCTATGTTGAAGCCACGTTTTGACAAATTATTTGTATTCTTCCACTGAATATAAAATTGTAAGAAATACCGCATTCATATGAAAGAAAGAGACTGGCATTTAACAGGCATAAGGTAGTAATATTCCTGATTTAAAATCTAAAGTCGGTACCATTATGAGAAAGACTAACGCAACTGCTGACAAAGGTTTAAAAATTGCCAGGACGTTTACCCCTTGTGCCACCATAGCAAATATTGTAAACATATGTTTAACGAGAGGCGGAGGAGCAGATGAAAAGGTGACGGTAATATGGATAGAAGTGAGAAAAGTAACCCAGAGGTTCTCGCTGGAAATGTTACAAATATTATCAATCAAATAGCCAACCATTTGCTTGAGTTAGCCAAAGAAAGGATTGGTCGCATTGGCTGGTATCATTGTCATTGTAATATTCTGTTTTAACATTGCTCGGAAACATTATATGCTTAAATCGCTTGTTCTTTACAGTTTGACTATATTTTTGGTGACAATAGCAAACATGAACTATATAAAGAAAAGGAACTACAAGTGCTGAAAAAGTAACTTTTTACACAAGCTAGTCCAACTAATGCTTGGTAATTTATTTCGTCGGAGAAACGAGGAAGAGTAATGATAGTAGGTTTGTGAACTATGTATTTTAAATTATGTGATATGTCGTGGTGGTTATAAGACTCTTTCATGACTAATTAATTCATATCACCGTTCTTTTGTCTTTACCCTGCTTCTTTTATGTCATTTGACGATTTGGTACAGACACCTATCAGATTAAGTTATTCACACTTTCCTGTTTGTCCTATATTTGGCCAAGAAAGAGAGATGGAGAGAAGGTAGGTAGATGTTGGATAGAAAATAAAGAAGTGTCAAACAGATATTCATATATAGTTAGTCAGGTAATATCTGGCTTCTTTTTATGGAAATATTGCCTTAAAAGTGTATAACAAAAAATAGTTATTTTCATTTATTCACATGTAATGATACACTTACACATGACAAAATGGATAACTAAATTGTGACAGATAGCTGTAGATATATTAGTTGGATTTTTAAATGTGCCTCAGATGTCTTCAAATAAAGAGGAGAGACCAATATATACCGCTTTCCACTTCTTTTCTCAAAATGATTAAAGGGTTCTCACAGTTCTTACAACCATGCCGTTTGTAAACGAGACTCGTTTGAAACCTTAATGTGCGATTTAGAGTGATTGCAAACTATATTAATGGCTTTAGCATTTTCATACCTATACTCTAGGTGATCGTAGGGATGCAACAGAACGGGGAAAGGGTGAATAAATCCGAAGAGATCGAGCGAAAAAGAGGAAAAAGGATAAAATGTAAATAAACAAGGTTTGGATGCAGAAATTTAGTTTTAAATAAAACTGTCGAAATAGTTGGCAATACATCTTGACATTAGGAAAGAGATAAAAGCTTCATTCCATACTTCATTGCTTTATTTAAAACAGACCTTTTGCAAAGCCTAAAATGTTATTCAAATGAATTGTTTATTGGCATAACATAAACTTAGCAGAAATTTATTTGGTTTAAACATTTCTACAGGTGAAACAATAACTATATCAGTTGGTGTGCTAATAGCCGTACTTCTCTGTAACGACCCCGAAAAATATGCGAAAGACCAGGTCTACTTATTAGCAGGAGGACCAGGAAAACCAGGCAAACCAGTAGGACCAGGGCGACCCTTTGGACCCTGCATTCCAGGGATCCCAGGCGCCCCTTGATTTCCACGAGAGCCCTTTGGGCCTGGAAGACCTTTAATGCAATTATGAAAAGTCACTTTTAACATGCCTCTGCATCAACGTATATACATAAAACAGAGTACTTGAAAAAGTGTTAAAAATCGTTTCTAAAAAAACATAGCAGTTCTCGGCATTTAAATGTACTCGTCAAAGTTGCGTTGTTATTTTGAATACCATCATCAACATTATAAAGACGTTTGACCTCAAAACCTGATAGTTTCCTATGTACAATGGAGTTCGGGACTGAAACTGAAATTCATATATAGAAATCTAATTGTTATTCACGAGGTGTAGCTAAGTTAGAGAGACAGAATAACTGCTAGACACGGGAATAAATAATTCATGTAGCATAGACTAAATTTTAAGAATAAAATAATAAGAATAAAATAAACGCTTTGTGATTATTTGTGACCACCGCCCATTATCTCTTTCGGGGTTGGCTGACGTGGGTACGTAAGAAAGCTTGCCAGTAGCTTCTCCTGGGTCGGTGGTTATTTCCGGGATATTCCAGGGTTCTTCCTCCACCAGTTTTACTGGCCGCCATGTATAACCTATCTTGTGCTGAAAAAATGGTGATAAACACTACAACATCAAAAACAACAACAACTATCTCTTCTTGGGGGCGTTTTCTTACTATAAGGTGACTTAATCTTTAACGCTTATCTCTTTACTTTCTGTCAGGAGTTGGTAGATCATGCAAATGAGGTAACATTTTGTTCAAGGTCAGGACATTTTATCTCATGAATTAATACAACATGTAAATGTTAAAGAACGGGCTTAGATTTATAGACAGAGAGATAGATCAGTACTTATACAGGCGGACTGTTATATGGAAAAGAACAGTGCAAAACTTACCTTGTGCCAGAATTAAATCGAGCACGGACGCAAGCAGAAGAAGAAAGACAATTGTTTTCATTTCTCTCCTGTTTTTGTCTGAAACAATTAAGATTTTGATGATTGTTTTCAAAATATTTAATATCCATAATTTTTGATAATCCATATGCAGCGACGCTCACTGGTAGTAAGCGAGAAAATGTAGATTTAACGTTGCATATCTTCCTACAACCTAGTCTCACTCCACAAGAGTCTCGCGTGACTCACAGAGATATATGGCGAACGAGTCTGATAAAGATTTGTTCAATTGTTGATTTCTACAAACTGGTGTTCTCTGTTTCTTGTTTAATATATCTGTCCGAAAAATATGTAATCTATACATTATGCATAAACGATAAATATAAATATATTTATAAGGTAATTAAAAGTCATTAGAATACATTTCGTTTTATTTTCATTGGGTTCAAAAGCGGTTAATTTGTGCCCCTCCCAAGTAATCAATACATTTGCAAGATTTCGTTTAGAAGGGAAACCTCCGTTATATAAAGAGATTGTGAAACATTAAACAACAGCAAAAAAAAAAAAAAAAAAAAAAAAAAAATCACAAAAAAGACGTGCAGTTGCATATGACACAAATACTTATTCGCCAGACCTTTACGCAAGCGTGACGAACAACGTTCTGTCGGGTACGTGGAAAGACATGGATTTGCCCGTTGTTTTTGAATAAATCAAAATTATGCAAAATAATGTTAATTAGCAGTGACCAAGATACATGGCATGCCTTTGTCCAAGGCTGCTATGCTTAGCTTAGAGAGAATGCAGCTTTACAAAATAGTAGATGTATTTGTCCAAACGTTTTATATAACAGATTGGACGGTTGAGACAGGGAGAGATTTGCACATTCTTGTTCAGTTCACCAAGAGTTTGTTGGATTTGCTGAAATTATTAGTGTTTTTCTCCGTACATATTCCAATAAAAATAAACTTCGTTCAATAAAGTTGTGGGCGACTCGCGATATTTCTTAAACATTACCATACTCTGTGTGAAACAGTAACACAACTGTGAAATAGCACTTTCAGAATAAACCAGTGTGTAAAAAGATGTAACTGTGTGACGTGAAAGAGAGAGGACAGTCTTAATGTAGTGTCGTCTGTAGACTTATATTGAGTTTCTTTCAAATATCAACAGTTCACAGTTCGTCTCTTCACTGAGACCAGCTAGTCTGAAAGTGGGATTTTATATCGTGACAATATGGACAGCTGTGCCTAGCTAATGAACGTTTGACACCGATGATGAACAAAATATGTCAGTAAATTGATCAATTTACTGGATAAATCCACTGCCCAATCAGAAAGTGATGAATGACATTGCAACATATGGTAATGAAGACAGCGGCTGATGCACAGTTGGTCCTAAGCTCAAGCTGCGAATAGAAACTGGCGTAAAAATCGCCGTTGTCTCTGGAAATATTTAAACTATCCAATACAAATGTAAAACTGATAAACATCATTGATGGAATACTGTTAACCTCACCACAACCTATACCACATGACAAATACTAATATTACTACTGCAAGTAATGCCAATATTGCGTAGACTACTACAAATACTACTATTACTCACAGGTTTTCTGTAATTACACTGATTGACTCTTACGTAAATATTTATAGGTTACTGCAATTGTATGGGAAAATATGAACAAGTTTTTGGATGGAATACTGCACGACCTTGGGATTGCAGTATATCCTTCCGATAAAACGAGTTCATATTTTCCCATACAAAAGCAGTAACCTTTTTATTATATGCTCATTTTTTAATTCTACCTAAGGATTAATTATATAAACAAAATACACTACAATAAACAACGTAAATGAACGTATGCCGCATGCCAAACTAAATACACAAGCGCATATTCATCATTACACAAATCAACATTATTACTGCGCACATAATTATACCCAGATAAATTTGAACTTAGTCGCGCGCTCGACATAACTTTCGAAAGAAAATGGCGTGTCTAGTTAAAATTGAAATTTTGAGTCATATTGTGAATGAATGTGCATTGCAATAACTTTTCCATTTGATCTGGAATAAATAGATTTTGGTATTTTTCTCGATTCTAGAAAATTTCGTGATTATGGACTGGATTTGTATGTGACAATTCCACATGAAATACATCAGACCGAAGAAGCAAGGGAGAAACGTGTTGACATCTGCAAATGTGTTTCTCTTTCTGTCATTGAATGTTTGAAATCATAATGTGTGGAAAATATGAAGTCTTTCAATTGCAATTATGAAAAAGACGCTATGGAATTTAATGCTTTTTTCATTTTGAGTGCAGTAAGGAGGATGTAATTGCACTTATCATCGAAATTACAGTACAATTTCGAAATGTGTAATCCAGATTGAGAACCTATGACATGGCTCGTGTAATTCGGATTTGCAGAATTAAGAAAATACATTTTGAGGAAATTCAGGATGTAAAACTAAGTATATTTTATTTTGCCAGTCTTATCATCAGCTAAAGAAGAGAGTATATGACTTGTCACTTGTATGTTATTTGTAAGGACCTTATCCGGCGTATGTTATATTCTGTTGCTAGCCTAAATCAGCTGGTATGTGGCAGTCCACGAAACATCTGTTTTAGTTCATTCAGAAACGAATTTAAACAACCACAGCGTAAAGAGCATCTTACGCAAGTGTACATGATTTGTGTACAAATCAAAAGTGCTGGCGTCTGCGTCCATTGTTTGTTTACAATAGAAAGTAGTTCCTTTATGCACGTGAATGCTATATGTGTATTGTCGCGCGGGTTCAATATCGAGTAATATTGTACGATTCTGACAATGTAAAGTTAACAGGGGAAAAAATGAGCATATAATAAGAAAAGTTTCAACTTGAGTATTAGGTCTGAGAAAGAATTGCATATTTTGAGCCACTGATGAGAGTGAAGATGAGTATTGCCTCAATATCTTCTAAATGTTTTATCAGACAGTGCTCGCATTACGGCCTGAAATATCCTTAAATTAACATGTGGACGTATCCCTGTTTCAGCATCGGATTTCACGAGTAAACGACCCTCTGACATGTTGTTATATTCATTCTTGTTCCAGGATAATTTTGATACCATTTGATTCCATGATGTATATTTATTATCAAATACAAACTGTTCTAAAAAAATATATCAAGACCTACAAATGGGATTAGATTTTCTACAGAAAAGTATTCGAGAGCCGTGTCTGCGTCAAACGATGATCCATTAGGACATGAACAGAAATATTCAGAAATGCCAATGCCGTGACCGATCGGGATATCAGTTCAACAAGTATACACCAATTTGATGTGGTGTTGTGTATCTTCTGGTGTATTGCACCATATATGTCACGACAGCAAAAGCCGATATTGTTCAGATTGTGAGTTGGTCTCCATCTAGCGACATATTGTGTCATATCAACAAAGTAGTTCGGAATATAATTCCAATGGTGGCAATTTATTTGCGAGGATTCTTTCCCGACTTGATAAAAAAAACGATGAAGATATTTAAATTGTGCAGTGATGTGTAAAAGCGCTTTTTCTATGGTGGCTAAATAAGCAGCTCTGCTATCTGGTGATTTACTATCAAATTTCGGATATTATCCCTACGACAACCAATTCTGAGGTCACGTCTGTAATGTTAAGAACAACAAATTAGTTTCAAACAAGCGGCCCCATTACTTTGTTAATTTTCATGACTTACTGAAGTCAGTCTAATACATTTCTTGGAAGTAATTTTAAACTAAACACAATTTTTTTCAAAACGAGTGTGTTAATATGTATTTTTGCAAGTTGTAAAATTACCAATGGTTATTGGAGCAATTCCGTTGCGAAATCTTCATTTTCGGAGGTGCGTAGTTTTGCACGTTATAAAGCTCTTTTATGTCGGAGGTAAGCAAATATTGCTTGTTGTTCGCAATCCCATAATGCCTAAATAGAAGTGATAGGTCTGAAAGAAAAACACCGGATCTTGTGAGGTTTGGTGTAAAACAAGTCGAATGAACGCACACATGACCCTTTGTCGGAAGTGTGGTGAATGACAAGAGATTTCCCCACTCGTTATGGTGTTTGGTTTTCATTATCTAACAAATGATTGACCATGGTGTTATTACCCGGATCGAGTAAACAATAAAACAAAGTATCAAATAATTGGATGGAACAACATATCTTGGCAGAGATATAGAATAGAACAGCACGAGCCCGCGTATGCAAAATATAATAGTTCAATCAATTCCATAAACAAAATGAAATTGAACATGACATGTGAATGATCCACTTTCTATTAGAAATAGAGTAACAAAATTTAAGTGAAATTAAATTAGCCGTTCTGGTACACCGATGACATAAATCAATTCGTTTTATAATTGAGTGTCTGATCCAACACATAATGCGGCATTTCAGCATCACCTGTTTGCTTCCGGTTTTTTCTAAATCACTGTTTGCGATAGGTCGGCCTTTCTATATTTCTTCATCCCTCCTATCTCGCCTCTTCAGATCAACACTATCTTGCTGGTAGATTTTCTCTTTTTCACTGTGCACTACAGGTATGCAGCTATTTATTTCCTTCAAATAAAAATATATTACCCAACCTAAATACGTGTCAGGTTTTTTATTATCCTGGAATCAAACAATATCTACACGCTTCTTACGTCAGATATTGTTTATCGTAATTCAACAGAGCTAAGCTATGGTCAGTTCGAAACCAGATAAACACACCCTACGAATATAAATTAATGTCTTGTTAGCAGCTAATCGCTTCCTACTAGAACATGACATAATTAGATCTCTTAGAAAGCCATCACATCCCTCTTTGTTTATACATTACTAGTTGATTTGTCAGTCGACGCATGTTCCTAATACTACCACCTTCGATTCTCGGTTGCAAAGAATTCACAACTTAATTACACAAATGAATTAATGGACTCCACGCTTTCTCTCATCTATGTCACTTTGCTAATTAGTGATTCATTGGCATAGACATAGCAAAATCATTTCTTAGCATACACGATACATATCATAAAGTTGCAGTATCTAGAGTGCCACCCTGGAAAAAATCATAAAACTACAATCTAAATACGTTGGCTTTGTTTCTGAAATCAGGAAAGAAAAATCAGAAGTACTTTGCTTCCACTGTGAACTATAGTCGGATGTACTGTGTTCACCACTTGGAATATCTGCGTCTCTTTCCCAAGCAAGTCGAATAACTTTGACTCAGTGACAGAGTGTGTGTTTGTGTTAGCTGTATTTATAAATTAGCTTTAACAATTAGAGTCATATTGCTACGATGTTTGCAGTCTGGCAGTTTATAGTGATGTCTAGCACTGAGACACCATGCTGTAGACATGTAGGATGACGTCCCACCCAGTCACATTATTCTGACACCAGGCCGACCAGTCCCAAAACTAACATGAGGCAGCTGCTAACACCAATTTTTAAAGTCTTTGGTATGACTCGGCTGGGGTTCGAAGACACATCCGCGTCTGAGGCGGACGCCCTAACCTCTTGGACAACCGGAGCTGTAGTGATGATATCGTACACATTGGTAAGTTGTAGTAATGATATCGTACACATTGATGCTTGGCAGACACACATCCGGCTAGATCATACGGAATATCCTTGGAATATTCTATTCAGTCGAGTAAAAACTTTAGCTGTAATGTGTCGCCGTTTAGAACTGTGTTCTGAACTACCTTCGTTCAAATGGAACAATATGGCGGCGAGAGGAGACAAAGTCGCAACCGGAATTATCTCGGCCTTCGCTGTCGTAAAAGATCTGGTGCTCTACACAGGAGGCGAATCATCAAACACATCAAATTGATGATATTGATGTGCATTCCTATAACTACTTCCGAGGTTACTTCACCACCTAATGGAAATTTCCGCTCAAAAAAAAAACAAAAACAATTTCAGATAAGTGCCAACCTTGAGTACGTGCCTGGATTAGGTAACCTTTGCATTTGAATTTGCTTCTAAATCCATGCTGGCATGGGTACAATAGGTGATTTTTGTCAAGGTAGGTCTTAATGTCAATGCTGACTTTGGTACAATAGGTGATTTGTCTCAAAGTAGATAATAAAGTTAGACACAAGAATGTGTTCCAGAATTTCATAGGATATACAAGCTAGAGAAATTGGACTGTATTACTCTAATTTGGCTTTTGGACCTATTCATAGTAAGTGATGACCAGAAACATTGTTCCAGTCTGTTGGGACTGAGTCAGAGTAGGTAAACATGCTGCAAAGGACTTGGTTTTTAAGGATGCAGTGTGTAAGAATGTCATGACTGCTTTTACCGTATTTTGATTTGAAAGCTGCTTAACCACGCCTTCAGTGGTAAAAACATATTGTCCATTGATGATTTTCTTCAATTTCTCGGTAGTGCAAATTTTTCTAAGCTTGAAAAGAACTGGTATTGTAAAGATTGAATGAAATTGTGTGTGTTTGTTTTGTTGCTGCTGTTGTTGTTTTGCTTTGAGTTGTTTTGCTTGAGGCATATTAACTTTCACTGAAGTAGATGTGTTACTCTGAGTTTTATTTCTACACTGTATACGAATATCCAAAATATGTTATTAGGTTTGGTGTCTTCTGATCGCTTTTAAAGGTCTCAGATAATACAATATCAGCTTGCTTGTTGATCTTGAAATCGATGAAAAAGATTATTGCAAAATCTTACCTGTCTGAAAGCCTTTTTGTGCTTCCCCAATATTTAAAAAACGGTTGACAGTAGTCTAAAAAATTGAGTATTCCACGTCTGCCAAAAAATAAATTGGATGATATATGGGTGCAAATAAATATTGTCATGAAATGAGACATTTAATGATGTGCATGATAAGGTACACGAGGTACACGTGGACAATTATAATACCGCCAAACAAAAGGAAGATACATGTTAGGCTTACATTGGACTTTGATTATAGACCATCTGTGCATCTACGCCTCAAGCCACATGCAGGTACCTACCCACATAAGTTAAATAACAGCTGTCATTAATAATATCGCTGATTACTGATGTTATGCTTTAATGATTGCCAGATACAGGTAAATTCTGAGAACAATATCAACTATGATATATAAAAACAAACATTGTTCATGCATAATTTGTATCCCAATGCAAACATAATAAAGCATTGTCTGCTATTCCATAATGCACCAGACATGGGTTTACAATATTCATAATACGCACGTATGTTGCATGAATATTTATGGTATATGTGTGTCTGCCTAAATACCTTTCTGTAGGTTTGACCATTTGTCTGTCTCTGTCCGTATGTCTTCATGCAGATATAGTTAATCAATTGAAATTGATATGGTATTAGCATTATTCTATATTGTCCCAACTGCAACAATATTGATTGGCTACAAACGATTGAAATGCATCATACAATGTACCTTCTACTTCTTTTAGCTCATGATCACGATTTAGTAACTTATCATTTCGACTTAGCAAACTCATAATTTCGATTTATTAACTCATCATCTCGACTTAGTAACCCATGATCTTGACTTAGTAACCTATGATCTCGATTTAGTAATTTTTGAGTCAGGCTTATTAAAAATGCATTTTATTTCATGAATTTAAACATGAAGATAGCAAGATATACGATATAGAAGGTAAAGGATTAAGACAAAATCCATAACCTACAAAGTCCACCACGCTTGACGATGCATAAAATACAAACAAATAAGAAGATATGTCGGTTGACAGTAAGTTTTAATGACCAAACAAATTCTGAATAGTATTGGTGAAGAATATCTTGGTTCAGCAGTAGCATTTAGACAAGGACTATAAAGCTCGAGGAGGAACAACGAGGGAATAGTTGACAGACGAGGGTAAAATAACAAGTTAATAGTAGAAGTTGTCAAATAAAATTTGTCGAACATTGTGTAGCAAGTTGAGAAAATAGAGAGGCAATATAGGGAAGGCAAATGCAATAAATAAATAAATAAATAAATAAATAAATAAATAAATAAAATTAAAAATAAATAAATAAATAAAGTAACATTACAACGAAATTAGAATTAAACAGTACTTCCTTCTAGAGCGATTCGTTGCGAATGCGAATCATTTGGAAAACTGGATACTTGCTGTTTACAGCTGTTCATGACCTGTAGAAGTGCATACTTGTTAGTAATATGTGTGAATAGGTAAATCTATTTGACTTTTACCATATGGTGTGAGGGATTGAAAGAGTTAGATACGTTGGTCTTGGTACTAAGAGCAAGTGGAGTGGAAAATAAATTGTGTACACTTTCAACATATTCATATCCCCAAAGAGGTGATTCGATTATATTAAGTGGACTGCAATTTGTCCGACACAAAATATGTTAAATTTATCTCCAACCAAGGAAAAGTGTATGGGAACACAAGTGTTAATGTGTTTTGAAGTTTTAATGGAGTCAGTCTGCCGAGTCGCAATATATCATGTATTCATTGGCCGAAGGAAGAAACGAGTTTTAATAAAGACTGGTACTAACTGTAACTTGTTTATATTTAGTAAAAGCTGGGTGAATCAGAGGAGTGAGATCGGGAGATGTGATGTAGAGAGATGTGAGATAGGGAGGGATTGAATCAATTGTCGTTTTATTAAAATATATTGTAAAAAAATTCTGTGTTTCTTTCCTCTGGATTCAAAACTTATTTCTCGATGTAGTGCTTCAGTAGATACTTATTTTGTTGCACAAGTCACGATTATGGCTGTCTCATGCTGTATTATTGTTTTTTGTTTTTTTGTATATATGTTGTTCTCTGTTCTCGGGGTAATATGCGGTTAATTTTGACTTAATAAGTTGTGATTTTGACTTGGCTAGAAATGTCGACTTACGAAACTCGTGATCTCGGCCTAAGAACTCGTATTCTCGACTTAATAAATCGCTATGTCGCTGTAACGCCCCACTTGTAAGGGGTGTGGGTTGATTGGCGGATTGTACCTTCTTTCATGGTGACCGCTTTATTCGGTTTTCGTTATCTAGGAGATGATCGCCCTCTATGTTATTGCCCGGATCGAGTAAACTTATAGGTAGAATGAACAGAGATCTGATCAGATATATAGAACAGAATGACTCGAGCCCACGTACATAAAAATAAAAATGTAATGAATTACATAGTAATGGTGATAATACGATACATTAGGAAGATACACTTCTTTTTGGAATAAATCGTTCACCATATTTCAAAACACAAATATATTTAAAAAAATAGCCGATCTGTTTTACTGATAGAATTAGTTCATCATACGATCGAGTGAACAATCGAAGTCGTTGCCTTGTACAATTGCATTAGCTCTTAGCTTTGGTTCACTCCAATTTCACTGTAGCTGTTCTATGTCCTTTCGCCTTTGGTCTTTCTGTTTCTCTCCCAGCCTCCCTGCTCTCTCGCCTCCCTTCGGCAATCAAACTTTGTGTGGGTATGTGGATATGTAAGCATGTAGATACACATATACATGGATACGTCAGTGCATAGGTACATCTGAGGATATGTCTGTGAATACGTCTGAAGAGCTATTTTTCCATTTTAAAACAAACAGAGAACAACCTAAATTTTCTGTCGGTTATCCTACTGGGAACAGAACATCACTCCCCTCTCGTTATCAGATCTTACTATTGGCTTTCAAACATATACCAAAGGCTATTTAGTCGGGCCAAGTATGGCAGACCAAAACAATCCTAGTTTCATAAGAGTAATGTACATCCTGAATGCTAATTCATCACTCGCATTAACAGCACACGAGACATAACAGTTCCGTTCTAGTCTCAATTATACAAATGAATGAATGAAATTTATTACATAGCTGAACTACCTTATGTTCAGAGAATACACACATTCAAATCTTTAACATACATGAAATTACACTTCATGGCTTAACAACGTTAATTTCAGTCAACATGAACTCAAGTCGTTATCATACCTGAAATTACCTAAGATCGGTGAATTGACACGGATTCTCGTAACTCATATCAACTAAAGTAATACCTGAAATTCTTAGAACCTAATTCCTATACAACCAAGACGATAAATTCAAACAATCGACAACCTTATATAAAGAATATTATTGCACGAATTCATATAGATAAATTCAACACAGTTACACTCACATCAAGAGAATTGATCTACGAATTTCAACTAATAAATTCATTCGAATATAATCAAATAATTCAAGAAAATCATTATATTGGTATCAGCGAGTCTCATAAATTTGACTCAGATACCTTTGTGCTTTCAAGCGTTTCTCGCTTCTACCGCGAAATGTGTGTCCGTCGACCTTCCAGACATCCGGTCCCTTGGACAAATGTTTTACGAGAGAATTTCTTCCAAATTCACTCCCGGCGCCCCTGTACCTTTACTCTTGCAGCAAAGCTTAGACTATTTAGATTTTTCGGCCGGGGGGGGGGGGGTATTTACAGCTAGCAAATTTTGTGTGCGAAACACGCCCCTATTTAGCATAACCAATCAGGATGAAACAAATTTACCGCATTTTATAAATAGGCGCAAAAATTGCGGTCAGCTTGCCCTAGGGTTTCGAATAACTGTTTCTGCAATTTTTCAAGTTTGACAGTTCCACTCTGAAATAGAAGTTAGCCTTGTACCTAATAGTCTCGAGGTTAAGTAAACGTATGCTTAATTCATATCTCTACCTCTACCAACCAGACAATATAAATCATTGCAGTATAGCGATTTACCAAGCGCCTGTCCCCATAAATCTAACTAATTGTTCTCTGGCCCAAACTAATATGCTTTTCGTAGATCGACATAAATTTGTCCCCTCACAGTCGACTTGCTTAATTCGACTATTAAACACACGAACTACTGATAAATGTTTGAGCGAGAGTTTTCACCATAGCTGTACCTTTCTTTGTGGACAACTTTTTAATTTAAAATAAAAATGTTCTTTTGAATAAAATTTTCAGTAAATCTGGTTATTTATTCCGTGGTATCAAGCAGGTCGTTTCTTTAAGCAGTCAAAACATGATCATGTTCGATCTTAGTTATCAGTACCTTAGGACACATAACTGTACTTATCTATTCCAGAAAATCATTTTGTATCTTTAACAAATGAAATCTGTGGCTGAGTCAAATGGTCAAAATAAACACCTCTACACTGGGCAATACATTCAGTCTAACATGAACAATATGAAATAATGGAACTACCTGACGGGGCTTCTCTTCGTGAAGTCCACATTCCGCAGGTATTTGAACATTGATAAGAACTCAAAATGCCATAGCCTTGAATTATTTGGAATCCAGTAGCTGTATTTGTTTCTTTTACCCAAAACACCGTCTTCAAGAAAAATGTTCAAATTAATGTCTTCCAATGGTGTCTCATGATAAATTGGCTTTGACGAAGGCTGCTTATTTTCCCTTATTTGCTTTTTTCTTAAAAATTATTACCAGATATTTCTGTTTGGTACATATTTGCATGGCCCTAATTTCTGATCTATTCGGGTTTGAATTCTAAATTTTAAAAACAACACAAGTATACGTTTGTTTCTAATGTCAGAAATACAGTTATGCAATCATCCGAAGGATTGTAGGATGTGTGTGTGTGTGTGTGTGTGTGTGTGTGTGTGTGGTATTCAGGTAAAACATTCGCTCGTTAGTAGAAACGTGTAAATGGTCCAAATCGTCTCTCTTCTGGTTGCCTACCACAGATTATTGTTTGTAAACACAGCGTCAAACCCATCCCCCCACCAAGATAAAATAAAATTCCCCAAAAAATGAACATAATATTCACTAACAAAAATAGTCTAGGTCATCACGACCCTTATATTCATCACACTTGTAAACAACTAATTCTAGGTCATCACGACCCTTATATTCATCACACTTGTAAACAACTAATTCTAGGTCATCACGACCCTTATATTCATCACACTTGTAAACAACTAATTCTAGGTCATCATGACTCTGCTCTCCAATAATAATTTTCTATTCCTATGTCATCATGTGGATATATATATATATATATATATATATATATATATATATATATATATATATATATATATATATATATATATATATCCGAATTTCCTTTTAATGACAATTTTATACAACGAGTGGTATATCATTGATACAGCGTACATACTGTACATGTATTGTATTTATATCACATACAAATACATATATTTGCCCTTTAAATGGAGTTTAAGATTGACTGCAGGCAAGTGCGTGAATGAACTTCCGAGAGTGTCCGCTACAAAATGTAGTTCAATGCCTTTGCATATAGATAAGGTGATTATTTTCTTTTCTGAGTTTCTATTTTTATTCACATTCATTAAATCATGCAACACACACTTATGATTTGAACATGAAAGATGGTTTTAATGAAGAAAGTAGAGCACTACAAACACATGGTTAGCTACGCTATTCACATGAACGCTCAGCCATTCACGTAACGGCGCAAAGAAGTTAGTGTGGAATAGAAACAAAGCGAAATTACGAACCAAAAGGAGGTAATTAAAATATTTTTATATATTTACAGTTGATCTAAGTCATTAGTTTGCTTTACTAAGACTACTATCGACGATAATACTCTCTCTCTCTCTCTCTCTCTCGTACTTCGGTCGCTTTGACTTTAGAATTCTCTCTCTCTTCTTTAGTTTGTTCGGTTTGACTTTAGAATTCTCTCTCTCTCTCTCTCTCTCTCTCTCTCTCTCTCTCATCCTTTGGTTGGTTTGACTTAACGTTTACCATCATTTCATAGTCTAGAGATATCGTGGGATGACACAAGCTAAAATCCTCTACGCTCGACATCTTGATACAACTGTCGAGGGGGGGGGGGGAATGAGAATTCATATTTACTAAATAATAATCAATTTGTAGAACATTATCATATGTTTAAGAAACAACAACAACAATAAAGAATTAAATGCGCCGTGCCTTGTAACCAAAATATTTTCCGTATAATGTCGACGGTCTGTTGCAACTTTGTCTCATTGATTATATAAACACCGTAGATAAATCCCAAAGAAACTGTACACATACCGTTACAACGAACCATATTCTTGTAGGTTACTTGTTTTAAGTACAGTTTCAAAGTTTATATCCAGCCCATTTCTTTTTCTCTCTCACTCCCGATTTCTGGTCCCTTATGCACAAATGCATGAGATAGGAAGTGGGAAAGGATTGCAAAAAGGATTGTGATAAAATTGTGTACAATATGAAATTAATTTAGAAAACGGGGATAATTATTATTTGTTATCCTTATTTTCATACGTCACTAATAACTAACAAGTGGAAATTCATGATTAATCTATAATAATCAGCACGCAGTTGCAAGAATGTTCATATATATATATATATATATATATATATATATATATATATATATATATATATATATTATTGCGTCATGCACGGATCACAATATGATATACCAAGAGTATTGGTGTATCAAATTGCTTAATACCAACACTTTAAAACCCATGTTATATATATATATCTTGGCATCCGTCCGTCTACGAGAGACGATGGCATAGCTCCAAAGTACGCTTTTGCTTATCCTTCTTTTTAGTTCTCTTTTCAGCTTGCTTTATTCTTCTCTTTTCCTCTGCGTTTTGAACTCCCTGCCTGACAGCTAGACGCCAGCTGGAACGGTTGTTTGCACAGCTCTCCCAGTCATTGACATTGATGTTTGCTGTCTTCATATCCTTCTTGTAAACATCTTTGTAGCGCAGATGTGGTCGTCCAGTTGGTCGTGCACCTTCTGCTAACTCCCCATATAACAGGTCCTTGGGAATGCGACCTGGGTCCATTCTCTTGACATGGCCGAGCCAGCGAAGGCGCCTCTCGCTGAGTATGAAGAACATGCTGTTCATGTTGGCGCGTTCTAGAACCTCTGTGTTGGGTACTTTGTCCTGCCACTGGATGTGCAGAATGCGCCGCAGACATCTCAGGTGGAAGCTGTTGAGTTTCCTCTCGTGTCTTGCATAGGTGGTCCATGTTTCGCTGCTGTAGAGAAGTGAGCTGAGCACGCACGCTTGGTAGACACGCAGTTTGGTCTTCTCTGTGAGGTTGGGGTTGTTCCAGACCCTCTGGTTAAGTCTGGCCATCACTGCTGCTGCCTTGGCAATCCTGCCGCCCACCTCAGAATCAATGGAGAGTGAGCTGGAGATGTTAGACCCGAGGTATGTGAAGTTCTCGACAACTTCCAAATTGTACCCATCGATGGAGACAGAGGGAGGGGAGTCTGTGTCCTGTGCCATGACATTCGTTTTCTTCAAACTGATGGTCAGTCCAAATTCCTTACATGCATGGGAGAGGCAGCATACCAGCTGCTGAAGTCCATCTTCCGTGTGTGATGTCAAGGCTGCATCGTCGGCAAAGAGCAATTCACGGATGAGTACCTCTGTGACTTTAGTCTTAGCACGGTGAACTCTTTGCTTCCGAAAATTGCTCAGTATTAACATACTGCCAGTGACCTACAATTTGCATCATCGACTAGATGTGCACATGTATATGTATGTAAATCCATGTACTTAGGTATGCCTACCTGTATATGTATGTATATACATGTACGTAAGTATGCCTACCTGTATATGTATGTGTAATACGTTACATAAAATGTTTTTCAGTGTACCTTTTAAGTGTTTTACATCATACGATAGTAATGCACACCGATTGAAATTGTCATATTTCAATTTGTACACTGAACGATTTTATAACTACTCTTTACACACTCTACCACCTAATATATGTAAGCATTAGGTTGCTATCGTATACCGCCTGCGTTTGACCCGAGATTTCAATATCAAACAAAGGTTATGTTCTGTTATGTTCATAATTTCACCGTGAGTGTCTGCTCGAAAGCCGTCATATACTTGCCAAAACTATGTATTGCTTGGGGCTGTAGTTTAGAATGACTGAGGTAACAAATGTCACGTGATTCTAAATACCAATAAATACGCAGGATTCAGCTGAGAGGAAAGCAGTTAAAATGTCATTGAGTAAAAGTAGCACAGCATTTTAGTCCAAGGGTGGGTGCGTTGAGAGACAAAGGTTCAGATGTGAAGGGTGAAAAAGGCTGACAACTATTAAGTAATTTTATCAAACAGAGCATGTAAGACTCACAGACTTTAAAATAAGTGAATAATAAGTTAGGTCGTTTAATATTTTCATGTCAAAATCCTGGACTTTTAGTATCTTACAAAAAATATAAATCGACTGTGGGAACAAATAAAACAAACTGAAAAGGAATAAAATGTTTTTATTTGAAGCAATTTTAACCGAACAAACTACATAGACATAACACAGACAACACAAACATTATTGCCATACATAATAATTCTCTCTCTCTCTCTCTCTCTCTCTCTCTCTCTCTCTCTATATATATATATATATATATATATATATATATATATATATATATATATATATATATATATATATATATGCTTTGTAAACATGTATTGCAACAAATAAAAGACAAAGTGGAACTAATATAGAAATTAGACCACATCTATGTAACTCATTTCATAAATAAAATAATTTAATGATTTCGACTCAGTAAAGTGCCAGCTAGATTTCTCAGTTAGCTTTGGAGTAAATACAAAGATTACGATTTTAAAGCGGTACCAAAGAACATTGATTATAAAGATAATAAAACAATGAAATGAGCAGTGAAGCAACACGAATGATGATGTACTAGATACATAATGTGACCAGGAGGTATGATACACGTTGTGTTTTGCTCGAATTTAAATATATAATATCTAGCATATATCGAGAGATATCGGCCAATGACATGAGATTCACAAACCAATTTACTACACTGAGTAAATGATAAGAAACTTCTGTCTTAATGTTCAAATGAAAGATAATAATAAAGGAATGTTTACCAGTTATATCTATAATGAAGTCACCGAGAGATCATCCATACAGGCAATCAAAATATAACCTTGACAAAAATAACACTGGATTCATACATGCAAAATAAATATAACAGACATAACAATTTTTGAAAAGAATGTAACATATGTGCTAATCTTCATGCAACTGTAGAAAAAAATTGTATCGCCTGTTATAATGCCTCAAGGAGAAAAAGACAGCCACATATATATGGATTCGGTAGTCGATAGGGTCACGTTATTATTGTGGAATATTGTGACGATTATTATAGTCTCGAGAAAAACAATAGCTCAAAGTCTGTGAGATACAATTCAACAGGATTTTTTTAATAAAAGATATTTATTGGAGTAACTAAAGTGCTCATTCACTTTTTTAAATAATACACTACTCTGGAATTATGTGAACTCATTCAAAGACATTCTGGATTGCATAATTGTATTACATCAGGACAGTCAAGACAATTTAAATTCACTGGCAACATTCTATAATTTCTTTACTTGTGATTGGACATTTAGGATTATTTGGGATTTAACTGACATCACCGTAAGTGTATCTTCAATTTTCATTTTGTATCCTAGAGAAATAAATTGCTTGTTGATTTTACATAAATCGTTGGATTAACTTCATTCTGTTGCATATTGTAAGACCTAGAGTCGTAATATTATGCAATAAAATAAATAACATATCAAATAAAACGCCCGTCTGTGGTGTTATATATATATATATATATATATATATATATATATATATATATATATATATATATATAAGTACACACACCCACACTATCATCACCAACTGAAACATTCCTTACGTTCTATATTGTGGTATAAAAAGTCTTCATAGAATCAAGAAGAAATGTAAACAAAATCAGAATACACTATGCACAATAAAAGAGCAAAGCGATTACGTTTGTGCCTTTACATTATATCATCACACATAGAATATATGTGAAAACAAGGACAACTGTGCGAAAACGATCTATGTTGGAGCATACATTTACGATGGAGCAGACTCCATCAATAACTTTCACGAGTATATGCAACAAATTGCCCAATATTATATAAAGAGCTTACACAAACAATGTTCCAAAAATGATATTCTCTCAAAAATAAGAACATTTTTCGAGGCAAAACATAATTTGTGAAGTCAGCATTGCGGAAAAACACGAAGAAAAAGTTATCCCAGTTAAAAATTGAGGGATCATGATCTACTGACTGAAAATTACACAGTTAGTGTTATTTCAATTACAAACGGGTAAATATGTATATATATATATATATATATATATATATATATATATATATATATATATATATATATATATATATACTCTATTGTTTCATAATTTATTTGGCTCCGATATGTATTATATTGTCAAAACTTCAGTAGAAGGTGGTTCAGATCAGATTTCCATATAGTTATTGATTTATTGACCAGTCAATTAAATAACTTGTGAAAACTCTGAACAATAATTGAGTCTAAAAGATGACAAAAGTAACAAAAATAATTACTGAGTCAAAAGTGATGATCTAAATAATGCTAAAAATTAAAAACCTGTAACCTATTGAAAACTTGTAGCCTATTGAAAACTGGTAAGCAATTCTATGAAGATCAAGAATAACAGATGAAGAATACCGGTGTGTGTAAGACACGCACGCATCCATTTTAAATATGGTTCTCCTGGTAACGAATATGGCTACAAAGAAAATTAAGACTATAATGTTAAAGCTTTAGGTGTTAAGAAATGGATGCATGAATAATAATAATAATCTGGATACAAAACATGATTTCAGTGTCTTGGTTCAAGATGCCAATATGATTTGTTATTCTTTCCCAGTCATTCATATACAACAATTATGTCATTTTTATAAACACACACACACACACACACACATATATATATATATATATATATATATATATATATATATATATATATATATATATATATATATATATATATATATATATATATATATAGAGAGAGAGAGAGAGAGAGAGAGAGAGAGAGAGAGAGAGAGAATATATGTATAGTATGTACGCTGTGTCAATGATATCCCACGAGATGTATACATTTTTCATTAAAAAGAAATGCTGCTTGACGAGTTTCAAGGAAATATTTATACAACGAGTGGCATATCATTGATACAGCGTGCACATACTATACACATATTTTATTTATATCACAAACAAATAGGCCTACACATATTTGCACTTTGAATGGAGTTACGATATGCTCCGGGCAACTGTGTATTGACATAGTGAATGAACTGCTCACGTCCTTGCGAGTGTGTTTGTTGCAAATTGTAGCTCTACGATTTTTTTTTCTTGTTCACAATCACATATGCATATTGATAATTTAGTAGTACAGTGGGGCACCCTAGTCTCGATGGAAAAATACATTACAGACACACACACCCCGGGAAACTCTAGCCTCAATGGGAATTGAACATGGGGAATATTGGGCCTGTATAGCGTCAAAGGAAAGTGGGATTGTTGTATAGGGACAATAGAAATGGAACAGGTGAGGTGACGTCACGGTACTGATTATTGGTAACAATGAATCAAGAGGCTGACCTGAATACTCTAGGGAGAGACAAATACAGGAGAGATATAGACATAAACATTTATAAGACATACAACATACATACATACATACATACATACATACATACATACATACATACATACATACATAGATGAACATTAATCTATCATACGTTAACTATAAAACTGACTAAAATATTTATTAGGCAAGTAAGTAAATATTTTCGAGGCATATGAGTGGCCCTGAAAAGGACCATTGGGTTTTGTTAACATCATTCCGTTAACATAGAGGGCATCGCATAGGTCTTTTCTCTTCCTCAAACTTCTTGTGACTTCTGGACCGTATATCAGGACTCTCTTCAAACAGCCTTGTCTCTTCACATAGATTCCATTTTCCAAACTCTCGTATCGGTGTTCCGGATGATTGTCCATGATGATTTGACATACATGGGTTAGTCCGTACGGAACAGCATTGACGATACAAAAGTAGATTATTCAACGTTAGTCGACATCTTGTTATTAGAACAGGTGAATGAAATAAAATAAACTGCGGTTATTTATAATGGAAGAGCAGATCGAAACGGATTGAGGTTTTCACCAATTATAACACGCGTTACAATATTCAGTCACAGCGTGGAGTCTGTCTTCCAATCCGAAGAGATTTGCCTGTAACGTCACATTCCTAGACAGATGCGCTAGCGTCTGTCCGCAGTGAATCGGTACGACAAAGTTTTCAAACGTGACGAAAACTAAGAAGACGATGAATTGGGGTACGCCTGGCGTGGAGACGAGAGGCGATGGTATAGAAGTGGAAACCAAAGTCAACACAGTCCCACTTCCAGTAGAGACCTATTCTAATTGAGATTTGGTCGATTGTCTCTCTTTTTCGCAAAATATTCCGATACCAGCACCTTCGCCACCTTCTCCTTCTTTACCGGAAGTCAAGGGATTTTAAACAGAGACAGAAAAAAGGATTAGAGAAATTTTTACAGCAGCAGAAAGAAGCAGAACAAGCTTTTCTCCTTCAACAGCAACAGCAATAAGAAGAGGCAACTAGAAGGAGATGACGGGAAAAAGAAGCAGCTGCAGAGAAGAAACAAGGTCTATGAGCGAAGCGGGACAGGAAAAGTCAAACAATATCGGTACTCTAAGACATTTTGCAGAGTGGAGAAGTCTGAAACAAACGTATCAAACTTATTTAATACGACCCAAGATTAAAAGACCTTCCTAAGTCAAACAGCCCAACCCTGTTACAAAGCCTGCTATACCCACCCTAGTCGTAGCTCCAGAAGTAGGCTTGGCCGTGGCAAAGGCTTGAGGCAGCTGAAAGTGTTTTTCATATATAAAAACACCCAAAGGTCCTTTGCAGGGCCACCTACCTCTCTCAAAAAGAGATAGCATTCATTTTACCAAAATTAATTAAAACTTTAAATCCCTTTTTCTTTGCCCTATGATGTACGTGTGTGAATGCGTAGGTGTAGGTCCATATTCTAACAAATCAAAACCATGAGACACTTACGTTTTCTGTCTGGTCTATTCTGTTATAAATTTTACAATCCACTTCACAGCACATCACTTTACAAAGTTCATAGACTTATTCTGTGTCTTTGTTCACTCTCTGTTTTTTGAATTTCTTCATTTTAACAAGTTTCTCGTCCTCTTCTTCCTCACTTTCTCCTAGTCTTTTTGTCTCTCTTTTTTCTCATTGGACGTGTCTGGGTTCTTTCTTTTCGGAGGGTACCTGTTCTTCCTGTTGTGATCCCCCATCATGCTCTTGCTCTTGTTGTTTATTAGATCATTCTGAAGACCAATGTCCTTTCTCTTGACAATGATAACAGGTATCTTGACTTTTGTCTCTTCTGACACCTGTCTTGCTTTTTTGACGGTCTGGACTCTCTGTAACCCAATGCCCTTTCTTCTTTCAGAAATAGCAAGGATCTTGACTTTTATCTTGAAGATAGGGTGAAATGAAGACCTGGATGCAAGACACTGACTCTTTATATCGGGAAGACACTGGTCTGACATGGATATTTTGACCATTGGCATTTAAAATGTAGTCGTTTGACATTTTGCAGTCAAGCTGAAGCAGAAACGTGATTTATTGCCTCACTCAGTAGCTGAAGTCTTGGATTAAATTCATTGCATCGATTATGAAGATGACATGAGTGAGCTAGAATCCAGACACAGAGAGTCTACCCCAACCAAAGTTTACCACCATTCACCTCTGAAAAGTACTGCCATATTTGAGACACGGAAAAGCGCTCCTCTAGAAAATTTGGGACTAGGGCTTACACGTACACGGTGAAGTTTAAAGATTTCAAGTCCGAGGTACCGTTGGAGAAAGCAGAAGAGTTCATCTCCGAGGTGTGGGATTCTTTGTTAACCACACTGAAACGACAATGTGAAGCCAAAGAAGACGGTCGCTTGAGACTTCCATTCATGACAACAGTTTGACATCTCCCGTTTGGATCGAGTTTATCAGCCCGGCAGAAGTGACACATTCCAAAGTCATCAACAAGATTCAACGCGTGCAGCAATCCAATGACAAGTTTCACGTCACTGACGGAAAAGCGTTTCTGTTCATGACCCACGTGTCTCTTTCCCAAGGGACCGGTTGCAAAAAGGTGTTATTGCTTGACAACCTTCGCAGCACTAAAATAAACCTCGTCCGGATTTACAATCATCAAGACCAGACGTGTTTAGCCAGTGCCATCGTGGTGGTACTAACGTGTGCAGACAACAACGACACGGCAGAATAAAAAAGAGCCTGGAAAACTATTCGACAATCAGACCAAGCCAAACAAAGAAGTGAAGCAGAAATCTTGTTACAGCAAGCGGGGTTATTCGAAGACACACCCTGTGGCATTCCAGCAATGCAAATATTGCAAGACATCTTGGCTCCACGCATCGCCTTGAAAGTGCACGCTCAAGAACCGCGTAGACTTTTGTTGTTTCAAGGCAAATATTTCAAAGACAGAAAATACATTCACGTCCATCATCACGATGAATATTTCGATGCCATTACCACTATCGCCGGTTTCCTGGGATACATTTATAATTGTGAGAAATGTGACTAAGGCTATAATAATCGAGAGAAACACAATCATTGTGGATCGAAATGTAAGCGATATTTGGCCTCTCAACCCTTTCATTACGAAGGATAACTATGAGTGCATTGCTCTGCTTATCAGAGCACATATTTCAGTGCTACCTATTATCAACAACCTTTGAAGACGCAAGGTACACAGCAGAAAAGTACTTGTCAACTCCTAAGATTGTGTCCTACTTGTGGACAAGGCATACGTACTAACAATGCCAAGGCACACGTATGTTCAGGAAAGAAACGATGTCACATTTATCACCAAGTCGTGGACTTGGAACACGAATGCCTCATTCAAAAATACCATTCCAAACATCAAGAGGAAGATGATGATTACAAGAAGATAGGCAATTTCATCTTATTCTATTTCGAATGCATGCAAGAGACTGGCATTCACAGAAGTGCGAGAAGTGCATCCAAGAGTATATCTTGAGTCATAGCCCTCACTGTCGCAAGATTCCTGGAAGACGTGACAAAATCTTTCCGGGACCTAACACGTTGGCCGATTTTGCCCAATTGATCTTAGACCCCATCGACGAGACGTGGAGTCAAGAGGACATCAAACATTATGGAGATTGTCATCGCTATGCCACGGTGATGGCTCGCAATTTCTTGGGATACGATGGACAATTTCTTCTCAGATTCTTTATGGAGCAAAGTACCGAACGTCCTAAAGTGACTTTGAACGGAGCCAAAGTCATTTCCATGCAAGTCGTACAAGTGCAGTTTAAAGTTTCGATGAGTTACTTGGCAATGCCTTTGAGCCGAATGCGTGAAACGTTTGGAATGACTGAAATGGCTAAATGCAGTTTTCGGACGTCTTCAATACCGAAGGCAAACAACACGCCGTTCTACCTCATTTGGCTGATTCTCAATACTACGACCCCGACAACATGCGCACCGAACAGCGAGAAGCTTTCTACGCTTGGTATACCTCACTCACGCGTCGGACCCCTTCGACGTTCAGGAAGAAGTATTAAAGTATTGTCGTTCCGACGTGGACATTTTTCGGCGTTGCTGTGGAAAATATCGACACTTATTCATGGAGCACGGACCCTTTGAAAGAAGCCTGCACCATAGCCAACGTGTGTTCCTTAGTGTACAACCAACGATTCATGCCCGAAAACACAGTGGCTGTCATAAGCCCTCAAATGACGAATTATGTCAAACATCAATACTCGGTCAAAGTCCTACGCTGCCTCATTAATTTTGTAACTGGTGACATGGAAGGAACTGGATACTGCACATCATCAATGTATATAGGACAACTGTTTACCATAACAGTTAAAAGACAGATATTTGACAGTTGAGCAACTTTTTAAACCAAAGTCTAACAACTGGCTACAAAAAATGTCTTGCTTGCATCTAAAAAGCATGCAAGCAGAGGGCTACTATGTTCTACATAGCTGTTGATAGTTTCTTTAAAGGGAAAGAGGCTTAAGTCACTTCAATGTCGGTTATCAAAACCATTTTGCGACAAGGAAGACAAATGGATTCAACACGCTCGCAACGGAGGTGGCGAAAAGACTATTGGAAGGTATTCGGTGCATGGCTGGGACTTAGAAAACCCCAAGATCGTGTAAGAGTTTAAGAGGTCAAACCCACTAATTTTTAGAACGTCCTTATTAATACTAAAGCCTGCTACGAAAACGAAGAAAATAAGGTCAATAACGTCAAAACCAAAGCCTCTAACCAATCGAGAGTTTCTCTAATTGGGTTAGTTTTTTTTTCACTGTATATTTGTCGTCGTCGTTTTTTAGTAAGTATGCACGCGCGTTTACCCGCAGTGACACTTATTTGTGGTCGCGCCCCCTCTGCTGCCATAATTTTCAGTCTCATCCAAAAAATGTATCAAGGCCTTTACGATATCATGATCGCGGATCAAGCAGGTTTATCGTTAAAAAACCGTGCTTATTTGACTGTGCTAGCAAAAAGAATTTTTAAAAATTTAATTATATCCATGTCGCCGCTTCACCAAGTCTGATGAATATTTCGCAAATTATGTGTATCAGCTCCGTTAAATACAGCTAAAATATTGCAGTTGTCTCTGATCACTTTGGGTATTTGTGTATACCGATGAGTAACACAAATAACGTCTGTGTTTTTATGCCTGCCTCGAGAAAATATTCTAGCTGGATTTGATTGGTTGTCCAGCATCACGTCGTCTTATACTACTAAATTATTAGCAAATCCATCAATGTCACCTACCGATGGGGCTTCATCAGTATCAGTAATAAATTCAATAATATCGCCGTTCTCGTTTAACAATTTTGCGTTGTCGTTAAAATCTTTAAGTACTTCATAGCATCGTTGGTCATCAACTGATGGAGATACTAAATACAACTTATCCCATTTGACCCATCTCATTATCAAATTAAGTAGCATTTGTGTTTTGCCAGACCCGGAAAAGAAAGAGGTGGTGATATAGCTACTTCATTAGGAAAATTACCAGGAACTCCATGGGCTACACATCCAGGAGAAAAACATATTCCAGGATATAATTATTGTGGTCCTGGAACCCGACTTGATATCCGACGTGATAAACAAGATTAACCAAGACCTGGAGAGTATAATATAAATGATATTGATGGAGCATGTCACACTCATGATGTAGCTTATAGAGTAAAGTATTTTTAAAAAAAACAACATATTGCAGATGTGAAATTAATTCATGCATTAAATTTTATAATCAGATAAATCTTTCAGAGTTTTATTAGCTAATTGGTTCGTAAGATCCGCCATAAAAGGTGAACAAACATTAGGAGCTGGTAATTAATCAACCGATTATTATTATAATGGAATCGATTTATCATATCCCAAAAGGATATTTGAAGGGTATAGCAGCGATTAGTAAACTCGCTGATGCAGCAAATATTATAAGTGTTGTTGTTGCAGATTGGTTAGCATGACAGGTAATATGGAACATTTATCTGCCACCGCCTAAACGAATCGAGTAAGCACATTTTGATGTCTGCGTTCCAAATGAAGTTCATCAGGCGGATATATTTTTTTTACCACACGATACTATCAAAATTGGAAGACGTCGATCAATATACGTTGCAAGTGGATACAAGGAAGCAGAACCATTATCTACTAAAACAGCAACTGAAGTAGCTGCTGCGTTTGAACATATTTATCAATGAAGATTTGGACCGCAAAGTGGTTTACGATGGCCTCATCTGCTACAAGTTGATCCTGGCAAGGATTTTCAAGGTGAAGTATAGTCGATGATGAAACAACATAACGTCAAAATACGACGAGGACATACCGCAATTCATCGTGATCAGGAAATTGTTGCGCAATTTAATCGAACACCTGCTGAGCAGTTATTTAGATATCGATACGAGAAGGAAATAATTCAGAAAGATATGAGATCTCGTGAATGGGTTAAAAGACTACCAAGTGTGAAAGCTGCATTAAATAATGAAATTACTTGTGCAACTGCTATGAAATTCGTTAATGCAATCACACAAAATAACCTATACCAATACAACGGCATGACTTTTCAAAAGATCCAGTACTAGGCAATTTTACTGTGAGTTATTAGTATACAGATTATAATTAACTGCTCCTCAACGAGGATCTGTACGCGAACAATTACAAGTAATTCCTGAAGATACACAATTACCACCGTCTTTGCTTCACTAGCACCCCCACATCGATTACATTCAACACAGTTCAACATCACATTTTCACGAATGTGACCATGACTATCTTTTCTATCTACGGTAAATTGTCTTGGATAATTAAGAATATTGCTCCACAACATTACTGTGTTACAGCTGGCACAATGATTATTCTGATGTTGTTTTAATGTCATGATAAATTCAGCGTCAAGATCAAAGTCGCGCTTATTTTTTTTATCACATTGTTTATAACTAATTTTTTCTTACTATATCATCCCTAACAACTTCGTGATTGGTGTCAGCAGTTTTTGTAAAATTTACAATAACCCTCCGCAACTGAGATATTCTTCTGACTCGAGACACTGCGAGATAAATTAAGTTTGACCATTCCATACGATCATCAACGATCCAAACATTTGTATCAGAGATGGTTAATCCTTATGGTGAATAGATAGTCATTGCGTATGCTAACGTCCACGGAGATTTGACCATTTTCAGCGTATCCTCAACATCGATGCCATCAACTAAAACAATATCATTTATTACAAGATTTTGTTTCGTCCTTGACTCTGTCAAATGTCCTTGTTTATCAACGTCAATATTCTGTTGTCGCATATCTGCTGGTCGATAACACAATGGTACAGGCAATTCTGAAAACTTGTCTCGTTGTAACTGAAAGAAATAATTTCTGCTGAAGTGTATCCCGAACTATCTCTCTACGTGCAACTATTAAGTCACTTGGTCTCCACACATCCCAAAAATCATTTATAGGAGTTTCTGAAATTATTTCACACATTATTTCACACTGAATTTCATTCGGTTGTGGTCTGATTAATTTCTTAAAATCTCTTAATTCTGAATTAGGCGCTCTATGACCATCAGTTATCTCCTCATAATAATCTACAAACATTTTTAGCCATTCGTGCGGAGACAATCCAACAAACGGTGGTGATTGATCATGATTTCCACAATTGACTACAGCTGTATTCTTCAACAATAACCAATCGAGAAATATTTTAATATATCTTTAGATACTGTGCATACTTCATCCCAAATGATAATCATTGGAATATATTTCTCGCCCATTCGATCAGGAGTCCATGCGTCCCCTTTCCATCGGAAGAAGCTTTGATAAATACATGATTTTACTCCTCGTTCGCTCATTTCTCTTGCGAGTCTGTGTGTAGGTGTTAAAACAACCATATCAACTGACCTCTGCCGGAATAATTGAATAACACGAGTTGTTTTACCAGAACGGCCTGATCCGTTTATATATACAGCCTGATGTCTAGTCACGGGATCTTATTCAGATGGCGCTGATGATAATTTTGATATTTGATTATTTTTGTAATAAATATATTTGATTTCAACATCGGCGGATTCAGAATAATTAATAATATTTCTTGTCTTATTCTCCATTCGCCCCATGATACATCGTAAATAGTACTTACATAAAATTGAGTCAGCAATTCTTAATATTTTGTTTCGATATAGAATGAATCCGTAGCATCTCTGGCCGCGGTGTCAGGAAATCTGTTTATCATCGATAATAAATTTATCGAAACATACGCGAGCATTGAGGATCTTAAATGAGTAAACTGAGGTGACTCGTCATCAATGTAACCAACAATTGTACCTAATCGTGTTCCGTTAGACAATTAAGTGTTTTTTCGACTTACTAATATATTTCTCTTCGTTGCATCAGCAATTATAAAATCAATTTCAACTCCGTCTATAATTAATCTTGAAGATTGTCGTTTATGATCATATCGTCCTGCTCGGGTAAATTTACCGATTCATTTTTTACAAAGATCTTTTGCGGTTTTATTTTCTTTATCAGTTTTATCAGAATATTCTTTTTGTCGTGGTACCCAAACTTCGTTTTGCTTCCGATATGATATAATTGTTTCACTTACAACCAATGATAATATATCGTAATAAAACAATTGGAGCCCACTTCCTTTCTGAAAAGTGTCTAACAAGCCAGGCATAACAAATTGGATGAAGACCTTTAGCAAACTCGAATGACTCTATACAGGCAAATCCAGTCAAATCAAAATCGGGTAATGGTCGATTTACATCTACTCTGGTCATCTCATGTGTGTGATGTCCAAACCTCTTAAAATACTCAGAACATTCTCCCATACCAAGAAAACTTCCCGGAAAGCATGCAACCATATCAACCGAGATAACATCATTGTGTTTGTATTTAGTATTCTGCAATCCACCGTGTCCGTATTCGCACCAGCTTAGCTGCACGTCTTCAAGAAATTCAAATCGTGTTGGCTTCCACGAATTTTGTTCTCTTGCAAAGTGAACAGCAACTGACGGAACGGTGCAACAATTATTTAGTAAGTGTTCAATATTGTCAGTCTGCGACGAAAATTTCCACGCAAAATTTTTCATTTCTTCGTGGAGAGATTCTGAACGATAAACGTCTCCGCAAGGTCGTACAAATTGGTCATAGTTTTCATTATCGGAACTTGAAAACAGCCACACAATAGGCGCGGTTCCAGAGAACTTATCGGTTGAATGACGCCAGGGAAACGTAGTGTATATACTAAATGTTGCATCGCTGAATACAGATAATCTATACACACCAGTGACTTCCGCGGTAAGTTTGATAGTCTTATTTTGCTGTGACCATGTTGAAAATCCTGAGGACACTGTGTATACTATATTGACAATCTGCTTGTGGAGAATTTTAATCAAATTAATTTTCTTAACGATATCAGGAATCCCACTTATGACATCTTCTAGTTTTTTTTTAATCGTTTCAATATCTGATACAGCCGTTTTAATACCATCGAGTTTTATGTTAATACCATCGAGTTTTACGTCATCAGTCAGCAGATTTCCGAATAATTCATCGGCGATTTAATTAATTTTTACAGTTTCTGCGGTGATTTGTAAATATATTTACGAGAACGTCATATTCGGACCTCAGCGTGGATAATTTAGTATCTACTGTATTTTAGTTATTGTCTACGTATTTATTTGTTGCGGCATCTTCATCAGATGGTGGATCGTTAAAAAAACTATTTTATTTCCGTTCATGCTGAGTTCACCTGTCACTGTATCACTGTGATATCGTATACGATTAGCAACACTTCTTGCGATTTTATTTCTAATAGTCGCGACTGATATATTTGAGTCTCTGATTCTACCGCCATCAGTAAATACTGGAATATTATCCGTGGTAGCACCGAGAACTGTACGGACTATGTCATTCCATTTGATATTACTCGTCTTTAAAACACCGTATTTATCCTGAAAAACAACATCTTCATCTCGGTCAACTCCAGAGAGGTTCATAATATCGGCAAGTTCGTCTTTATCGCATAATTTGATAAATCTACGTCGTCGTATTTTTTCTTATCTTTGAACGAGGATGATCTTCCGTAAATATTTACCATTATACCTTAAGATCTATTTGATGTGGTAATGCTGACTTTGATACAGCGTCGAGTACAACAATTGCTTAACGGCCGCATATTGGCGGATCAGTTATTGTCTGTGTTGGCAATGTTGAATGCCAGATAGGCATTGTTTTTATTGTGCTGGACCGAAAGCGGTCTACGTATTTCATAAATTCTTTTGGTGGAGCCAACCCATACGAATAAAAAATAATAATAAACAAGTCATCGTGGATCAATCGCGTATGCCATCCAATGAGTACCAACACCGTGGCTATTATCAAGATTGAAAATGCCTGTTTCAATATTGTTTTGCTTGATAGGTAACGGGTCACGCATAAAAACACCTCTAAAACTTTTGATATTTAATTTCGTAGAAGCATCAGGTAAATCAAAATTTGACATCGGTAGGACCGCTAGCGGTCATGCTAACGAAGTGTTCCTGGAATCTTTAGACCTTTTCCTTTCACGGATTTATAGGGGGTTCCTGGAAGTCTCAGACCTTTTCCTGTTTCTTTGTTTAATGTCATCCCAGCAGCGGTTCCAACAGCACCTAACGAGGACGCTTTTTCAACGACTGGAGCTGCACCGGCTATCAATGCTGGTATTGCCAGATAGTTATGTCTGAAATAGCACCTGCAGAAAGAGTAATTCGTATTTCAGTCTTGGCTTTCTTAGCATAGTTGAATTGTTTATTTTGACCACCTGTGATTGGGTTATGTTTTAGCGTTATTGTGGTTCCGGATTCTTTTACTGACGATGAGTGTATTTTTCTAATCTGACCAGGAGTCAGACTGACATTAACATGATGATATGACATTCATATTATTAACGGTGATCTAATTACAATTATATATTTTCTACTGGAGCGTGTAACATTGATTTGTCACTGAGTATAACAGCGATTGCTCTATAGCCACCAGCGGGTAGTCGATCTACACGAGCTCGGAAGTGTATATCAACGACAGATTGCCTGAAAAAATCTAAATGCTCCAACGAAAAATAATAGATCGGACAGAGCGATGTGAAATCCCGCTGGGATATCTGCAAACCAGTATCAACATTTTGATCAGGTCCCATAAATGTCATCAAGCAATGGTAAGCACATACTACATGATTGTGTTTAAAATTTAGCAACACTTCATCAGAAGATTCCTGATGTCCGTACATTCTTAAGACAATTTCAGAAACTCCAAGTGTGTCAAATGTCATTGGATTTTATTCTTGCGAGTCCAATCTGGTATTTATCTGAAATGCGATGAATATATGTCGTGGTGCCAACACTCCCTGCTGTGATGCTCTCTGCCATGTGAATAACCCAGCAGCATTACCCTGAATAGTATATGTGGTCATTGTCAACCGTGATAACAGTGATTTGCCACCTGAGTTCATAAAAGACAACAATCGATGTTTTCCAGCCAATGGTGGAATCATTACTGGCATCCACAGCGATCGTTTTGTTAGTATTACTTTACCAGCATCAACTGCGTTGGGTCGACAGATTGCATCATTGTCAGTAGCTTTTCTAACAACTACCACGGTGTGTTTAGCACCGAATATAACCTTTCTAACATTTCGGCAAAATCCAAAAATATGAAACCTTGGAATTGCGCGTGAAAACTCTTCATCATCGCCTAGCATGCCTCGGCGTGAGGAAAATCCTAAGTTAAAATTTTCATTCATCGATGCAATTTTAATTCCAGCTGCGTTCTTTGTTACATTTCTGTTTTCTGGGTGATCAGTTGTATCCTTTGCAAACATCATTGCTGAACCGGCCAAACTCGTATAATTATCACTGTATCGCGTAAGACCAAGTACAGTCGTGGCAAAATCGACATTTTCGAGACACGCTTCAATATTCTATCCGTCAATCATGTATGTAGCGCTGTTAAATAACGCCATGACACCATTGTTAACAAAACCAACTCGATCACCAGTTCCGCATGCTGTATCATCTGCTTTTAAAAGTCTACATTCCACCTCGATAAATACCTCGGTAAATGCATCAGCAGGCAAAAAATGTCTACTTGTATCGTGAACTTGCAATTCGATTCTTCCACGTGCAATAGGTACACGTGCACCATAAGAATAATACTGATAATCACGCACATACTCATCTTTGAGAACTGGTCCGTCCATGTCAAATGCTATATCAGATGCACGTTTGAACATTTTATTCTAATTGTTATCGTCTAACACGAAGACCACTCCCGGAAACTCCATTTCCCTTCTTGAGACTGGCAGTTATGTTTTTTTTCTTTTTCTGATAGTGGCACACCAGCCAGCTATGTTAGCTTTTGATTTGCAGCTTGATTTATTATTTTACTGACATTTGCAGGCATAACTTCAGTGCTTGCCAGTTTCACAGGTGGCTGTAGTTTTCGTCGTATTAATCGTGCTAGTGAATCCTTGATTGCTGAGAATGCATTACCGGCGACTTTACCAATTGCACCAATATCTTTATCAAGAACAACGTCAATAGCTTTCATTCCTAGTTGTTTTGCAATCGGTATTGATGTTGGGGCTATCCTTCTGAATAGACCCTGAACAACATCGCCAAGCTCATCACCGTAAATCGCTTCATAAGTAGGTAATCGCGAATTCATCATCCTGACCATTACAGGTCCACGCTGAGCATTGTGTACGATCATCTTATTTATTATTTATTTATCTAGTCACTGTGGTAATCATCAACGATTGCATCGATATGTTCCCGATAAACATTGACGTACATGGTACCGCCTAGAAATAATCTTTGACAAATATAATATGTCTCATTAATAATTTATGGAGAATTATTTCCAGAGCGTTTTCCTCCAATCAGAATTTCTAGTCGTTCTACGTCAGAAAGAACATTGTTAGGGCAAGCAATAAAACCACTTCCTTTTGACATAGTCAAAGTAGAAAAACCACTTCCGGTTGCTCCTTCTTCATCACTTTTTGTTTCCACTTTTTACTCAGATAGTCTTAGGGTGCTTTTGCTGTTTTAAGTAGCTCTCTAGACTTTTCAAGTTCCAACATCAACTTTTGCTGCGTTGACGAAGATTGCTGTTGTTCTGTTTGTTGCAGAGGTGGAGGAAGCTGATAGGAAGGCTCTTGCTCGGGAGGATGTAGTTTTTGTTGTTGAAGTTTTTCTATTTATGTCGTTAATATACTCATTGTATACTTCATCATCATTTCTAGACTGGGTTTTGTTATAATACACACGATAAAGACATTTAAAATAATTTCAGCATTTATGTGAACATACTCAGATTTTAAAATTGCAGACTTTTGAGAGACAAAAACCCTATTATATGCAAAACGAGAAGAATCCTTTTTTTCAAACATTTTTCCTTAAGTTCCTCAGTAACATCTTCTCTAAATTTACTAATAAGTTCAATATTTTCTTTTCTTACTTTAGGTTTAGGTGCAAGTTCTTTTTTCACATCGGCTATTTCAGTACGAACTTTGCCAATACCTTCAAGTATTTCTTCATCGGGTGGAGGTTGTGCGGTAGCTATCTCAGATGGAAGATCTCGTACAATCATTTGTGTTTGTTTAGTTCTTTTAGCTAATTTTCAGTTTGCTCAGCAGTTTTCTTATTGACGGAAGAAGACCTTCAGTAGAAATTGCAACTCTTTCAGTAACTTTTGTAACAAATAATTGTTCTGTACCCACTGAAAATTCTGCTTGAGAAGCTTGACGTTCTAGTCGTTTTTGTCTAACAGAAACACGAACGGGAAGAATTTTTTAAATTGCTTCTAATTTCTCTCGAGTTAATCTGGCTATATGAGACTCCAACGCTGGTGCCATTATTGATATAACAATGATTTAATTACAGCGGCAGAGAGGGGCGTGACCACAAATAGGTGTCACGGCGGGTAAACGCGCGTGCATATTTGCTAAATATCGACAACAAAAACACAGTAACAAAAATAAACTAACCCAATTAGAGAAACGCTCGGTTGGTTAGAGGCTTAGGTTTGACGTCATTGAACTTATTTTGTTTTCGTTTTCGTAGGAGGCTTTAGTTTCAATAAAAGGACCTTCAAAAAATTGGTGGGTTGCTTATTTCACTGATGTCCCCTCAAAAAACCGAGCTTAAACGCATCGTGGAAAGTTACACGTTGTTGGACCCACTGAACCCGACGGACAGTTTGTACGGAGGACGGGCAAATACCACGTGCTTGCTGTACGACGCCGACGAAAGAAAGGAGAAGAAATCAAATACTTTGACGTGTGTTCGCTGTATCCTTACGTGATCAAATGTCGTCACTTTCCCGTAGGGCACCCACAATTGCTGACGGAACACCTCGACGTGGACAGCATTCAACAATACAAAGGATTGATCAAGTGCAAAGTCATACCTTCCACAGATTTGCACCATCCCGTTATACCTCACCATTGCCAAGGAAATATCATGTTTCTCTTGTGCCGTACTTGTGACGAAACGTGTAACGAAGACCAGCCTTGTCAACACATCCAGGAAAAACGCGCCTTGACGGGAACGTGGGTCAGCATGGAATTGTTTAAAGCTCTGGACCAGGGATAGCAACTGTTAGAAGTGTACGAAATTTACCACTTTTCCAAGACATAATAGTACTACAAGGACGACGAGACTCAGAAAGGCATTTTCGCAGACTACGGGGGTATCTTTTTGAAACTGAAACAAGAAGCCAGCGTCTATCCTAAATGATGCGACACTCCCGAAGACCAAAAGAAATTCAAAGAGAAATATTGGGAGCAGGAAGGCATCACTTTAGACCATGTGGAGAAAAGGAAGGAAGGTGATCGTTTGCCAAAGTGATATTGAATTGTTTGTGGGGCAAAATAGTACAACGATCGTGTTTACCCAAGACGAAGTATTTGACAGAATCTTCCCGCTACATCCTGATGATTCACGACAAAACCAAATACATGAACCACGTGGACTTGATCCTGTTAAATTACGAAGAAGAACTGGACCTTGTAGAAGCAGACGAATTTGGAAATGTCATCATTGCGGCTTACGTGACAGCCAATGCTCGCTTAAAATTGTACGAATTAAACAAACATCGATCAAGTTCGGTGATTCTCAAGTGGAGTGCGATGGTGTGCATTGCGATGAGAGCGATGCCATACGCTACGACCTCAGCGATTCAGTGCCATATCATGGGAACTTTGCTATGACTACCTCAGCAGGACATCACGGAAACTTTGTTAAGACTACTTCATCAGGACATCAGGGGAACTTTGCAATGAATACTACTACCGCTACAACTACCATGGGAAGTGATGCCGTGCGTGTCAAACCTTACGGATGATAAAGTAATGTCACTCAGTACAGAACACCTTATCACTTTACTGGTTTTCATCGTGGATGTCATCTTCCACACAAGACCATGCATCTTCCACCCTTCTGATGTCATAGAACCCTGAGCAAACGTCTGCATATTTCACCGTACCCTCATCGAAATAAAGGACGAATATTCGCTCCCTGTGCGTTTGCCTGAATACTGCAACCTTGAAAGTCGATTCCAAACGTTCCAAGGAAAGTGGCATACATATATGGGTGGACCTACCCCAGAAAAATTAGACAGAGCCGGGTTTTTCTACTTGGGCGAAGGGGATAAAGTCAAGTGCTTTAGTTGTGGTGTGTTACTTCACGAGTGAGAGCAGAAAGATTCAGCTAACCTGGAACATGCTCGATGGTCTCCGGATTGTCACTACCTACCTTTCGTGGGATGACCTCAGTAATCGCTGGATGGATACTTTATAAGAAAACATTTATGGTTTGATTGTGCAGTAGAGAGAACGCATTTACCAAGAGTTGGTCAAAAGACAAGTAAAAGGCAAAGAACAATTGCATTCCATCACATCACTGATGTTTAAACCACTGGTTCCTGAATGCTATAAGATTACTGATTCAGATAAAAGTGTTCCAGTGGTCAGACATTGTTAAACTGGACGCGGACGAGAATGATTGGTTTGTTGTGACTGCTTCTTTTTACTACAAGGTGTACTTACTGCAACGAATTCTAGAGGAAGAGATAGAGGATTACAAAAATCTTTTACACAATGTAAACTTAATGTAAGAATAAATTTCTGAATGGTGTATGGTGATGTGCAAGTTAGTGACTAAACTATTTAAATTCGCCACTGGAGCACGATCATACACGTGCAGCATGTACACTTATTGTCTCCGACAATAAGATATATAAAAACGATCTACCATGCCACAACCATTATCAGTGGTGGTACAACATATACCGATAAAGGAAATCAAGGAGAGTATTCAAGCGGTGGAGGATTACCAACACCTATTACAAGAACTGTGTTTCATCAATTGGGGTCGACGTGTGGTGTGTGTTTTAGTAATTTGCTTTCCGGGATTTTGTTTACCAGTCGATTTCCTTGTACGCTCGGTACGAACTGTTCTGTAGCAAACAAAAAACGCGATGGTGTTTCCTTTAAATGAGCACACTAAATCCGTTCTGCTAACATCCTTGCGCTGTTATCTGCAAACGTTTTCACCCCTCTTTCAAGAAAGGTTTCTTCGTGAAATTTTAGCAACTCCGGATGCTTACGAAGATGTCTTAAACTTTCACTGGAAAGATGTACGTGACTGGAAAAGTTGTGGTTTCGAGACTTGGACAAAACAAGTGGCTTACATTGCCCGAGATTTGTAATATGCATTCAAAGGAAAAAGTGAACAAAGTGTCCAGTGAAAAAAAGTAACTTTTAAACGTGTATTAGTGACAGTATCAGCAGAGAATTAATCAGACACCGAGATAAACCACTCCCTTCAGGACAGGACTGTCATGGACATTCCGGAAAGACCATTCCGTGAGGACAGCTGTCTGACTGTACCCAATGTAGAATCTGTAAGAACATTACACACTTCCCCTAGGACACCTTTGTTACCAAAAACATGTTGTACAGTGACTTGTCTATATTCCACTTTGATCGTTTTGATGTGTATTTATTCGCTTTACGTAACCCTTTAGCTTTGATTTATTTTTGCATTTTGTGTTGTTCCATTAAAACATGAGTTGAAATAAACGTGTCTTGAAAAAAAGTATAAAAACTATTGTCTTGTTTGTCTTCGTGTCAAAAGAGTCATTCCATGCACTATGGCTATCTCTACTGTCTCTGCTCCCTCTTCCTCCACTTTCAAAGTCTCTGACGATCACTTATATCGTTTGGAGGCATTGCATCTTCGCCATTCCTTTAACATGTTAACTGCCGGAACCAGAGGTTCAGGCAAAACCGAATTTGTCAAATATTTGATCAAACATAAATATAATCTGATCGATCGTCCACCTCAACGGATCGTGTGGTGTTATGAAGAATGGCAATCGGCGTACAGTCTCATCCGAGAAAGGCAAGGCTTTTCCATCGTGATTGTGGCAGGCATGCCTGGAGAAGACGAATGATTGTGTCTGACCCCAGTCAAACCCATCTGGTCATTTTCGACATGTTAGGAGAAGAAGAAGAAGAAATTAAACTGTAGCAAATGCGCAACGGTCATTATCTAGGAAGTATCATCATTTTCTCCCTCTTAAAATGGTACTCCAATGCCTCCAAAGTCCTGCCATAGAAACAAGCATCTACCAAAAAAGACAAACGTACCCAGGAGAAGAAAAAGAGCAGTGGTGTCAAGACTAGGTTACAGCAACAGAAAAAGAAAAGCCAACAGAAAAAGAAAAAGAAAAGTCCCCGGAAAAAGAAAAGCCCTCAGAAAACAGCTTCTATCCACAAGAGAGACACTTCGGCCAGTACGCAACATTACATTCGCAAACCATGACCAGTATTCTCTGGTTCTTCCACTTCTCCGCTGTTGGCGATGTCTGTCATACCTAATTTGGCACCCGTTCTTCCTCATTTGAGGAAACAATGGAAACCCGCGTCTCCAAGAACTTTTCTCGGTGACACCTCCTCATCTTTACCTGCAGTGGCAGCTGATCACAATGTACCTTCTCCCAACATTAAAATCAAGGAGGGATAGGGTATGTTACAGAGTTTACTGGATGTGTCCAAGCAGGGACTGTCCCGATTTAGTCCGTCGCGAACCCCTAAACGACGTGCATGCCAGTCATCAAGTTGATACGACGATAAGGCAATCAGTGGCGACGCATTCCAGTATAAAAAAGACCTGCGTTAAAGAATGAGAATTATTGGTTTTGTGCTCCGGAAAAAACAAAGATGTAACACCCAGAAGCCTTCCCTCCTCAAAATTCAAAAGAAAGGAAAGAAAAGGACTTCTTCCTCGTTTAGCCAAACATTGGGACGTGTTGTCCGTTCTGTCCAAAGCCCCTCCACCCATGTGAAAACAACTCATTCAAACATCATCCAAAGATGTCGTCGATACCGTGCGTGAATGTTACCTGAATGACTTGAAACGCACGATAACTTTGTCTCCACGTCAGAAAGAATGGTTAACCAAGCATCGATACGTTCTCCGCCAAATGGTCAACAAGAAAATAACCAGCCGTCAAATAAAGAAGATGTTGGCACAAAGCGGATTAATTTTTCCCTAGTTGTTATGACCCTTGCTGAAGCTGAAAGGAGTATTGGAAACAGTGCTGGGAGGACTCATGGGAGCAAGATAAAAAGGGCCAGGAAGTTAGGTTGGACCTCTGGAGTTAAAAATCTCAGAGGTGACCATTGAAATCCGATGGAAGGACGAAAACTGACTTTAGTGTCTTACAAACATTGGATGGAATTAGTGTCTTACAATCGTTGGATGGCAATAACAACGGATCCCGCATTTACCTCCCAATCCTCATTTGACCGAGATGTCCCAGTTACAATACGAATTGCAATCATTGGATGATTTCAGCGATTTGTCCGAAGTGGAAAAATCGCAAAAGTACGGTCAACTATTGCAACGACTGAAACTCTTTCAGCAGAGAGCTTTAGACGAATCAGCTCTACCAACTCTGAAGGATTTTAAGACACCGATGAAAAGTCCATCATCAATACACACACACACACACACACACACACACACACACACACGCGCGCGCGCGCGCGCGCGATCAAGACCGACGCAACCCCACGAATTCCCGAGGAAGAAGAGATACAAGAAGTCTTTCAAACACCGCCATTAGTTCCCATTCCTAGTAAGATTTCATCGTTCTTGTTGATCCATTCCCCCAATCCTCAATGAGAAGAACTCAAAGATTCAGCTAAAGAGATGATGTCCACTCCTCCTTCGACAGAAGTCAAAAAAGAAAGAAGGGAAACCAGAGGTGAAAAAAGAAAAGAAGACCAAAGTAATCCCATTACCACACCTGCCGCCACCACTACCCGCAGCTTCTTCTCCCGTGGCACATCCGACACGTAAAGCCGTTTCCAAACCACCATTTCGTCCCATCCAAAATAGCATCACCGAAAAGTGGATGACTTATTAAAAAATGGAGAAGGTGTTAGCCATCATTTATTATGATCGACCCCATCCTGTGGGATACTGACGCGTTCAGAAATTGTATCGTGCTGCCAAAACCTGTCTGAAAAGTCTCCGCTTACCTCAAGTGCAACGATGGTTACAAGAAAAAGCCACGTAAACTTTATACAAACCCATTCGACGAAAATTTCTAGATGTCATACCGGAGTGGAGGGCATCGATCATCAATGGCAAGCCGATTTAGCCGAAGTCTCTCATTTGGCCATCTACAATCGTGGCTACAAATATTTGTTTTGTGTCATCGATATCTTTTCCGACTTTGCCTGTGTCGTGCCATTCCTTTCAAGGTGCTATCTGCCACGACCGCTGACAAGGTAGGTGGAAACACCTATTACTTTCACTGCAAATTTGTACATCCTCACTACTTACCCGTCATTTAGGCGTATTTCGAGAGTGTGAAGATTGCTATAAAAGAAGATCTGGGACAAAATATTTCATTCATCAAAGGGAAAGTCACGCTGAAACTACATTTTCGAAAACGATTCTCTAACGATTCGTAAGTTATGTATCCAGTGTAGATAGAGACGTCGCTAGACAGCGAGGACATGGTTTAGGAGATATGTTGAAATCAGTCTTTCGTTCGGTAGCCCCGTTGTTGAAACCGATGGTGAGACGAGGATTGCACGCCTTGAAAGATGCTGAGTTGACGCAAGGCAAAGAATTTCTCCAAAATGTCATCTTCGACAAACAAAACCCTAAAGAAGCTTTCTTGAAAGCAGGAAAAAATATCTTGCTTCAAACGGGCAAAGATGTTTTGGGCCAACGAGAAATGCCCTGGACACTGCTGAGTCAGGCATTCCTACTTTTCTGACCCCACGGCAAGGATAAGGCAGAAAGGGACGACGAAAACACCCCTTCAGAGGAAAATGATGTGTAGAGAGTCTTGCGCCTGTTCCAAGTCGGAACTAGATCTGTTTGCCATGCCACCCACCACGATAAAGATGGAAGAATCAAAATGGGTAGAATTTCATCCCGTTTCCTCTGTCATGGACTCAGGATCAACCCCCATCGAGCTTGAAATCAAAGGACAGCCCAGAAAATTTCATTGATCTGAATAGCAGTTACTTGTACTTGAACGTCAAAGTTCTCGATCAGACTGGAAGTCATATATACACTGAAGCAGTAGCTCCCGTCAACAATTTTATGCATTCCTTGTTCAGCTCAGTGGAATTTTACTTGAATAACAAATTAGTCAATATAGTCAATAGTAGCATAGATACGTACCCTTACCGAGCGAACCTGGAAAATATCTTGACGTACGGAAAATAATCCAAAAACACTCATCCGGATGTTTGCGTGGTATGGAAACCTGACACGGCAAGCCAAATTAACAACACTGATTTTATTAAAGATCAAAGATGAGAATGTGGGATTCAACGCTTGTTGAGACAAAATCACAGGAAAAGAGAACAAAATTGAACTTCTGGATCGTCTGCATTTTGACATGTGGTTGCAAGAGAAGTATTTGCTGAACGGTGTGGATGTCCACCTGAGACTGAATTGCATTTGTACCGCTTTCCGTTTGATGGATGCAACTAATGACGCTTACAAAACTGTCATCGAGGAAGCCAGACTCTACGTACGACGTGTGGAAGTGTTACCTAAAGAGGGAAACGACATCGATCCCACTTTAAACAGAACGACCGCCAAGTATCCGAGAGGACGCATGGAAGTGAAATCTTTCACCATTGCCTCTGGACTCAGATCCAAGACAGAATATTATCTGTTCCAAGGACAGCTACCCAAACGTTTAGTCATTGATGTCGTGAGCAATGCAGCGTTCAATGGAGTCCGCAATGAAACTTCTTACCACTTTTGTCTCTACAATGTATCCAAGATTGAAGTCAGTGGCTATGCCAAGACCTTGTGTACCAGACCCTTCAAACCTAAGTTTGGTGACAAGAATTATTTGAGACCGTACTTGGGTCTATACAAATCCACCAGACAGATGGGAACCAACACCAGTCACAGCATTCCGTTTGGGGATTATGCAGAAGTTTACGCTTTGTGGGCCTTTAATTTCACTCCAGACCAAGGAAGCGACGAAGGACATTTCCACCCTATACAATCCGTTCCGATTCGTGTGGAACTTCAGTTTATAACACCTCTACCTCACACGGTACCTCTACCTCACACAGTACAAGAGCAACATTGACTCTCCTGTTTTGCCAAACACTCGGCAGACAAAATTACGGAATCGATCATAAAAGATTGGTATGGAATGTCAAAACGATAATCCCAGCCAAATTCAACACGATAAATGTCTGATGCTGAGTCAAGAACAAAAAGCTCGGGGTCTCATATCGGAAGAAGCCGTGTTGCATCAGTGGTATAAAAACTTGCGCATTCCTCTTTTCCATTGATGGCTCTAGAGATCCATCACATCGAAGCTCTCTTGGCTCACAGTGCGGGGACGAAGCAAAGTAACGGTTACTTTTCAAAGATTTTCGAGCAAAATGTTCGGATTGGAGTGATGACTTACCATTACCTGTGAAGAAACAAGAAAAAACATTTAATAAAAATGGGTACCTTTTGAACCAAAGTTCGGATACTGCTTCTTGGAATCATATCGTGTGTGCTAAAGATGAATTGCCTCATTGCAAACCTCAAGATCATCAACCTTATGTCATCAACACAGACGACAGTCATCTCCCAGGAGCCCACTGGGAAGCCATCTACTTTTCCCGTGATGATTGTGTGGAGTATTTTGATTCGTATGGATTGCCACCCTTGGAAGACGACATCACTGACTTTATGAGAAGAGATGCCAAGATGACACGATTCAATAACGTGAAATTACAAGGCACATATTCCATGGTGTGTGGACAATATTGTATGTATTTTCTTCATCAACGCAGTCTTGGATATTCTTTAGAACATTTAGTGACTTATTTTGATCGGCACTCTTCTAGAAACGTTGACAAGGTAGATCGATGGTTTTGTGACCATTATGGTTGTCGTTTGTCTTTAGCTAGGAAATGTAGTATACATCAATGGCAGAAAGATTTCCATTGTCTATGTTGTCATAACTAGTTTGTTATTTAAAAATGTTTGTTTTATTGTTAATTGTTGGTTGCTATTATTTGAATAAAAATGTTGAGTTTTGAAAAAATGTGTCTGTCGTTTTCCTTCAATTTTTATCATGATACAAACTCTCTGACTTCTCTCTATCCCTCACCCTAAAATCAAACTATCATAGCGTTCCGACCAAATACAAAATGGAAGAGATATTTGCTATCACGTCCGCACTTGAACCAAATAAATCGATGGAGTCTCCAGTCTGACCATCATTGTTGACTCAACGTCTTATGAAGATGTGTTCAGGACTAGCCAAGCTGAACAAAGCTTACGTGAATTAACATCGTGTCAGGCAAAGCCGGATACCCAAGCCTGAAGAGATAGAGAATGTCAGAATGTTGAAAGTAACCGAGGACAAGATAGAAGAGCTCTTCAAAGAGGAAATCAAGAAGGAGAAAGAAGAATGGACGGAGAAGTACAGACTTCAGAAGCAGAGAGAGCAGCAGCAGCAACAGCAGGTCTTGTCGACTGCCATATAAATACGAAAGAGTTATTCTCGTTCCAAAGAAAGCACACCCGATCCCGTGGGAAAGCTTGACGCCAGACGGGGATGCAATCTTAGACGATTAAAGATTGCCATAACTCCCCGTTAACAAACACATTATATGTTAGTAAGGTAGAAAATAGATGATTGTCTATAAGCACTTCATTTCTTTGTTTATATATAAAATAGAAGTGTGTCTATAATCACTTCGCTTCAGTAGCTTGTCAAATAGTCTGTGTGTTTGTTTGAAGTTAGTGTTTGTAATTAAAAAAGTGAGTGTTTCTTTTAAATTAGCACGTTCCATGTTTTTGTGATAACATTGGCTTTGTAAGTTTTTGTAACATGGGAATTATTTTCCTCCACTCCGCGCTTCACAAAAATAAAGCGAAAGCGTTCGTCAGTCTGGCTACCCAGTGTTCACTTATTAACATTAGTAGAATCAGCAAATTATTGGAGCTTCAGATGTACCTGGAGAATGTCAGGCACCGCCTGGTCGAGCTGGCCATGGAGGTAATCCAGGAAAGTACCAGGCTTGAAGAAGAGCACAAGGAGAAGAAAAAGAAAGAAGAGGAGAAGGAAAAGAAAGAAATTATCCTGCTTCATATGATGCTAAGACAGAGCTGTGAAGTTAAGCTGATGGTGAGGACACCTCCAAAGAGACAAGCACCACATTCACAACCAGCACAGATACCAGTGATTCCACAAATAGAAAACTGGGACCAAGAATTGGAGAGGCAAGAACGATACCCTCAGCGTCCGCAGGAGGTTGGAGGCAGCATCCACGGGTGTAGAATAGAAGAAGGAGGGAAGTCTTCACTATTCCTCAAGATGCCAATTGGTATGAATGTCGAGCAGTGTGACCATAAACACTCACTCCTTTCCTAATATATGTGTGTGTTTGTGTGTTTGTGTTTCTATGCGTATGTTTGTGTGGATAATATATTTGGGGTTTTGTTTTTCTTCTTCGAGTGTGTATGTGTTTTTCTTCTTCCAGTCTCTCTCTCTCTCTCTCTCTCTCTCTCTCTCTCTCCGCCTCTGGACGGTTTAACTAACATAACCAGCATTCATAGGTCCAGACACATCGTCGCATGACAAGCGAAAATCCCCAACGCTCGTATTTTCGTGCATTTTTGCCCGTATCTAGCTACGATAATCCATGAAGAGAGGGGAGCGGCAGGGGCGACCATTTGTACATTTTTATATTTAATAATTAATAATCGAATTTTAGAACCTGTTAATAGGTTTAAGAAACAAAAACAACAAAGCATTAAGTACGCTACAGTATGTGTGCCTCGTAACCGACATATTTAACATATAGGCCAAGAATCGACTGTTTATTGCAACTATGAATCATTGATATTATGAACACTGTAGATAGATCCCAAGGAAAGCGTAAGCATACCTTTACGACGAACCAGATGAATGTAGGTTACTTGGTACAAGTTCAGTTTTAATGTTTTCGACCAGCACAATATGTTTTTCTCTCACTCCAGATTTGTGCTTATTTTATCATTTACTCACGAGAAGGGAATGGAAAATGAAAGGATTCCGATGAAATTGTTTACCTTTTTAATATCATTTAGAAAACAGGGACAATTAATACTTTTTATCTTTATTTTCATGTGTCATTTATGATTAATGAATGAGTAGAAATTCATCATTGATCTATAGGCCTGTGGTTGAAAGAATGTTTATATATTCGTATTATTGAGCCATGGGCGGATCACAATTTGAGATACCAATAGTATTGGTATATCAATTTGTTTTATACCAGCACTTTAAAAATGCCATGTTATTTTTAATGAATGTGGTATAAATATATATAATACATCTTATCTTAATACATCTTTAATATATGGTAGGTGATAGGAATGCTGACCATCATGAAGGGTCAGATTTTGGCAATGAATTAAAGATATTTTGTGCTGAATTTGGATATAATTATATGAAGTGATTACTTTGTACTGATCCTGATATGCATACCGATGCCACTGATGCTCGTCATAATATGTTGTGGATGGATGTTTGTGTTTCAACTAGAGCTGCTCATCAGCATATAAAACATGAAACAGTTTACTAAGATCATAGGCAATCTCATTACTGTACAAAATCTACAATGAAACCGAGAATTCGGATAATTTATATAGCAGTTAAAATGGTATATAAACTGATTTCACTTTAATGTAGATTTGAAGAGAAGATATACCACGTTTAGATTGAAGTGAATGTACCATGTTATGCACCAAAGTAAATCATCTTCATGTTGATCCTAATGACACTGTTAATACATTTATCACGTTGATCATAGGGACGTTATTAATACATTTTATCACGTTGATCTTAGGGACGCTCCTAATACATTTTAATATGTTGATCTTAGGGACGCTGTTACTACATCTTATCACGTTGATCTCGTGACGTTATCAATAGATTTTATCATGTTGATCTTAGGGACACTGTTGATACATCTTATCCTGTTGATGTTATGGACGCTATTAATACGCGACTGCTCCGGTGGCCTAGTGGTTAGAACATCCGCCTAGGAAGCGAGAGGTATGCGTTCGAACCCCGGCCGAGTCATACCAAAGACTTACAAAAATGGCACAAACAGCTGCCTCGCTAGGCGCTCAGCATTAAGAGGTTAGTGTTAGGACTGGTCGGCCTGGTGTCAGGATAATGTGACTAGATGGGACATCATGCTACCTCTGCGGCAGGATGCCCCAGTGCTAGATATCACTATAAACTGTCACACTGCAGACATCGTAGTGATATGAATGAAAAATTGTTAAAGCTACGTTAAAAATCCTAATCACACACAACCGCACTTTTAATACATTTTATCATGTTGATCTTATGGACGCTATTAATACATTATGTCATGTTGATCTTAAGGACGCTGTTAATACATTTATCATGTTGATCATAAGGACGCTATTAATACATTGATCATGTTGATCATAGGGACGCTATTAATACATTTTATCAAGCTGTTCTCAGGGACGCTCTTAATACATCTTATCACGTTGATGTTAGGGACGTTGTTAATACATCTAATCACGTTGATCTCAGTGACGCTCTTAATACATTTTATCACGTTGATGTTAGGGACGTTCTTAATACATCTAATCACGTTGATCTCAGTAACGCTGTTAATACATCTTATCACGTTGATCTCAGGGACACTCTTAATACATCTTATCACGTTGATGTCAGTTACATTCTTAATACATCTTATCACGTTGATCTCAGTGACGCTCTTAATACATCTTATCACGTTGATCTCAGGGACACTCTTAATACATCTTATCGCGTTGATGTTAGTTACGTTCTTAATACATCTAATCACGTTGATCTCAGTGACACTCTTAATACAGCTATCTTAATACAGCTATCACGTTGATCTCAGGGACACTTTTAATACATCTTACCACGTTGATCTCAGGGAGGCTCCTAATACATTTTATCACGATGATGTTAGGGACTTTCTTAATACATCTAATCACGTTGATCTCAGTGACACTATTAATACATCGATCACGTTGATCTCTGGGACACTCTTTATACATCTTATCTCGTTTATGTCAGGGACGCTCTTAATACATTTTATCAGGTTGATGTTAGGGACGTTCTTAATACATCTAATCACATTTATCTCAGGGGCACTCTTAATACATCTTATCAGGTTGAACTCAGTGTCCTCTTAATACATTTTATCATGTTGATCTTAGAGAAACTCTTAATACATCTTATCACGTTGATCTCAGGGTCGCTCTTATTACATCTTATCACGTTGAACTCAGTGTTCTCTTAATACATCTTATCATGTTGATCTAAGAGACACTCTTAATACATCTTATCACGTTGAACTCAGTGTTCTCTTAATACATCTTATCATGTTGATCTAAGAGACACTCTTAATACATCTTATCACGTTGATCTCAATGACACTCTTAATGCATCTTATCACGTTGATCTCAGGGACACTCTTAATACTTCTTGATCTTAGGGACGCTGTTAATATATAGTATTGTAAATGTGTGCTGTACCTGAATGGAATGGCCATAAAAGATTTGCACAAAGAAACTTGGGATTATAATATCTTATGGAGGGATGATGGTAATCCTATACATTGTTTTCAATGTGATATGATGAGGAAATATATGGCTTGCTCAAGTATGCATGAACATTATTTAAGACGGAAGAAAATTAATGCAGAACTGATTCATATGCCATGAACATGAAACATACTAATGCTAAATCTATTGGAAACGATTCTTGACAAGAGAAAAAATACGCTCTCCACTAGAAAATTCTTTGTGTTGTCTGACAGGCCAGCAAGACATTGCTGGGATGTGTACAAGTCATGATAGTGTCTTATTTAATTTAGTAGAAGGTGGAAAACACAAAATTAGTACATTAACTGACTCAAATAAACATATTGCAGCATGCTAGTCAAACTCTGTGTATTAGCTACTTGTGTTTTCTTTCAACATCATGTTAAGAACCGGATATTCACCAGGGGCTGGTTCTCTGCAACCAGAAGACCATCGATATGCTCGTGAATGGTTGCTTGTATGCTTCTTGTGTATTGTTTTAATAGCATGTTTCTTCGCTGCTTTATACTTTTATTGGTTCATTAGAGTAACTCAGATACCAACAATTAAATCGAAGACCGATGATTTATCTGACAATATAATTATCGACATATTGCCATGGTGATTGTGATATCCAAAGCTTTAGAAATAAATTTGATTTCCAAGAAAATCAATTTGACTTTTAGTGACATTCTTAATACATTTTATCATGTTGATCTCAGTGACACTCTTAATACATCCAATCACGTTGATCACAATGACAATCTTAATACATTTTCTCACGTTGATGTTAGTTACGTTCTTAATACATCTAATCATATTGATCTCAGTGACACTCTTAATACATTTTATCATGTTGATCTTAGAGACACTCTTAATACATCTTATCACGTTGATCTCAGTGACGCTCTTAATACATCTTAACACGTTGATCTCAGTGACACTCTTAATACATTGTTGATCTCAGTGACACTTATACATCTCATCACGTTCATCTCAGTGACGCTCTTAATACATCTTAACACGTTGATCTCAGTCTCTTAATACATTTTATCATGTTGATCTCAGTGACACTCTTAATACATCCTATCACGTTGATCTCAGTGACAGTCTTAATACATTTTATCATGTTGATCTCAGTGACACTCTTAATACATCTTATCATGTTGATCTCAGTGACACTCTTAATACATCTTATCACGTTGATCTCAGTGACACTTTTACAACATCTTATCACGTTGATCTCAGGACGTTATCAATAAATTTTATCATGTTGATCTTATGAAGGATGTTAATTCATTGATCATGTTCATCATAGGGACGCTTTTAATCTATTGTAATGTACATTTGTGCAGTACCTGAATGGAATGGCTATAAAAGATTTGCACAAAGAAGCTTGGGATTAGAATATCTTATGGAGGGATAATGGTAATCCTATACATTGTTTTCAATGTGATATGACGAGGAAATCCATGGCCTGCTCAAGTATGCATGAACATTATTTAAGACGGAACAAAAAAAATGCAGAACGGATTCCTATGCCAAAAACTTGAAAAATAATGATGCTAAATCTATTGGGAAAGATTCTTGACAAGAGCAATAATACCCTGTCCCCTGGAAAATTATTTGTGTTGTCTGACAGGCCAGCAAGACATTGCTGGGATGTGTACAAGTCATGATAGTGTCATATTTAATTTAGTAGAAGGCGGAAAACACAAAATTAGTACATTAACTGACTCAAATAAACATATTGCAGCATGCTAGTGAAACTTTATGTATTAGCTACTTGTGTTCCAGCCCCATCTCTATTTAATGTATTTAGTGACGACTTTATTCCTGATTTCTTCTATTGGATGCTACATTGGCTGATTATTTATTAGTCATTATATTTTTGCTGATAATACGTGGAACATTATTAAAAATATGTGACCGGCTCCTGATAGCAAATGATATTGAGTGCAACACAAAAGACTGTATGTATGTATGTATGTATGTATGTATGTATGTATGTATGCATGTATGTATGTATGTATGTATGTATGTATGTATGTATGTATGTATGTATGTATGTATGTGTGTGTGTACGTACGTACGTACGTATGTATGTATGTATGTATGTATGTATGTATGTGTGTGTATGTAGGTACGTACGTATGTATGTATGTATGTATGTATGTATGTATGCATGCATGCATGCATGCATGTATGTATGTATGATTTTCTTTATTTCCTCTTCAGAAGAGATTTCATTCAGTTAATGTTTCTTTATTACACACTAGAGATATGAACATTGCTTGACAATAATGTAGTTACAGCACACTAAACATGTAATATTATATATATATATATATATATATATATATATATATATATATATATATATATATATATATATATATATATATATATATATATATATATATATATATATATATATATATATGTGTGTGTGTGTGTGTGTGTGTGTGTGTGTGTGTGTGTGTTGTCCTTTCGTAAATCGTTCGCCTCGTCCATCTGACTGTTTACCATAAAACTGAGGCTTTTCTATAAACATGAACATTTTTCAATCTTTCGAAAGACATGTCAATGTGGCACTAGTTTTTAAAGCAATCGTTTTCATACATAAGAGTGGCATATTTCATAATTTGTGTCCGCTGCATTTCTCCCGCAAATATTTTGTCTCTAACAAAACTTTCCATAAATTCATAAAAATCCTAACTGTGCAAAATATTAGAGATAGAGGGAATTAAGTCATTATGGTCTGTAACATCTTTTCTAGAAATATATAGGTATAATCTGATTTAAAATATTCTTTTTGATGCTACATCTCCTGGAATATTGTACAATTTACCAAAAAAACGTTTAGTTTCATTTTATCGATTTCAGATACAATTCTCTTTATCACCAAAAACTTTTGGTCATTTTTGAATCGTGGTGGTTTGAGGAAATCTTTGTAGAACTTTGATGCAATTATGTTGAAATGCACACAGTGTTCTTTAGGCTTGTGTCTGATATTCGATCAAACTTCACATCCCTAAAAGGCTGATGGCATCATAATTGTTACACATAGACTAACGTCCGTAAGAGGATTTACTCTAAATTGATTTCTTACGACTCCGTGATCTAAAACTACGTAACAGAAAAGAGCGAAAACCAGCAAATTTTGTAACCGTCTACAAATAATGCATTTCCCTAGAATACAAATTGAAGATTTAAGAAGAACTTACAGTATTGCAAAGCAAATCCCAAATAGTTTTAAAAGTCATATCACAAGTTCAAATGTATAAAGTTCCAACTGAATTCCTGTGGTATTCCAATAAAATTCCAATACTGAATCTGTTGATGTGCCGGTAGTCTTGAATATGCTAATATGCCAGTGGCCGGAATTGTGAATAATGTGCTAAGAATCCTTTAATGTATCACAATAATATAATTCACTATAATTCCTAATTTAATATTCCCACCAAGAATATTATAGATGAGCGCTTTGTAATTCCAGTGAATAATAATTCGACCCAAATGAAAAAATGAAGAATGAAAAAATGAACACAACAGTAAGACTGATTCTGCTTTAAGATATTAAGGCAAGAACGAGTCATTTATAAATTTAAAAAAAAAATAAAAATATTTTGCCCTCTCCTTGACGTAGGTTGCAATTACCACTTTCTGAAAATACTCTGTTGCCTAATGTAATGTTCCATTCTAGAACAATATGAGGTCAGTATCAATACTTTATTTTTTAAGTCAAATTCAGGTAAACATGTTTACATTAATAATGATCTGAATATTTAAGCCACGATCATAGAGAATTATTACCCATGCATTATATTGTTTACAAAATGAATGACCCTGGTCAGGCACACAATAATCCTGGTTTTGGACAAGGTCGAGTACTAAATATAAATGACGATTTGTTATTATTTATAAGATCTTTCCTCTTCTTCCTTGGGCAGTTTTAGGTATTGTATTTATGAACTTGTCCCTTTACATATTGTATCATTCCACCATTAGCAGTATCAATATAATCTTTGATAAACTCAACCGATTCGCCAGTATCATTGATTTCACCGTTTCGGAGATTTCAGCTTTATAACAGTGCTTCTCATCCATTTTACAATATGTTGAATGTCAACGTCTGATGTTTGTAATTTACCAATTCGATCTTGAAAAAACACCAACTCAACTTTGTCAATATGAACAACAACTTGACTGGTAAACTCGGCTAAATCGGCTTTGATATCAAACTGCTCAGATCCACATCATCACCGCCTCAATTTGTGTAACGTCCGTAAGTATAAACAGACATTTTGTGTAATATTAAACCTACTAAAACAATAAGTGTTTGCGGTGTTGGTGAAAGCTCCTATGCATGCAAAGAATATTAAAGATTAAACGAGCATGGAATAAATTAATGAAATCGCTGTGTTATGTGGATGTAATCACCGATATTAAATACCCATTTATTCTGTGTAATCCGTGTTTCCCTATTACAAACCCAGTTCGGGCTACTTAGTTCTCGTCTTTGACGTCCACTCGAAAAGATATTTTTGACGCAGAGAATCGAACTCCTGTCAATCATAATTGTATTGAATTTCATTCTTAAAATAAATCTTTAACAAAAGTATAAAGCGTCAAAAAGATGGCATGTAAAAATTAATATAAAAAAATAAGATTCGTGTTTTGTTCTGAAGTGGAGGAAATAACTCGTTTGGTAAAGTGTTTGAAGACATCTCGGCCAGACGGCCTTGGCGTATAATTACGCCATGATCAAATTTCCTTTACGCAGTTATATATACCGGAGAAGGTGATCCAGAAATGTTTTCCAAACAGCAATATATAGGCCAGTAGTAAATAAGGATACCCTAGCCTCAATGGAAATTAGCATTACAGGACCCCCTGGGACAATCTAGCCTCAATGGAAATTTAACATGGAGAAAAATCGTGGGACAATCTAACCTCAAGGGGAATTTAACATGGGAAAAAGTCTTGGGTCACTCTAGCCTCAAGGGGAATTGAACATGGGATTTTTTTTTTAAAAATTTTTTTTAAATTTAAATTTAAATTTAAATTTAAAAAAAGGGGTAGGCAATTGAAAAGTCATTCTCTTTTTGAGAAATATGGCTGGCCCTGAAAAGGGCCTTTGGGTTTATGTTAATGTATCCATTAACATAAAGGGCACCGCATTGGTCTTCTTCTTGTCCTTAGGCTGCGTCTCACTGTTGGCCCGTAAATCAGCACTCTTTTGAGGCATCCTTGTCTTTCGACGTAGATCCTACGTATCCACAGGCTGGTGTTTGTCCTGTGGACAACGGTCCACTTGGATCGGACATACATGAGCATGTCCGTCCTGAACATCATGGAAGACACAAGCGTAGAAGATTTCACATCGGTCCACATCTTGAAGCGACGAGAACAGGTGAATCAATGCACTGAACTGCGCTTATTTATAGGTAGAGGTAGGATTGAAACGGATTGAGTTCATTCACCAATCCGAACACGCGTTACAAAATTCAGTCAGCCCGCATCCAATTTGAAGAGAGCAGTCTGTGACGTCACGTAGTCTATATAGATTCGCTAGCGCTTGTGTGCAGTCAATCTATGCGACAGTGATTCAACATGACGGAAACTCAGGAAACGATCCATTGGGGTGCACCAACAGGGGAGACTGCCCAAGGGAACCCGGACTTACTTTCAGAAGAGGTGAATTGGGATTTTGTGGATTTTCTTTCCTCGCAAGAATTTGTTCCGGAACCTTCGTTACCTTCTTCATTACCGCAAGTGGATAATTTTAGACAGAGACAGAAAGAAGAATTGGAGAAATTTATACAACGACAAAAGGAAGCGGAACAAGGTTTTCTCCTACAGCAACAGCAGCAAGAAGAAGAGGTAAGAAAAAAACAACAGCAAGAAGAAGTAGCAGCAAAGAAACAAGAGGGTGAAAATCAAACGGTCACGGTACTGTTGGACATTTTAACGGAGTTAAGAAGTCTGAAACAAATGTATCAGACTTCTTTATTACGACCGAAGAGAATACGACCTTCCCGAGCTAAACATGTCAACCCTGTGACTAAGCCTACCGTACCACCCTTAGTGATTTCAACCCAATCATCATCAACATTACGCAGTCCAGAAGTAGGCCTTGGCCGTGGCAAAGGCTTAAGGCAGTTAAAGTTGATTGCTTAAACTCACCCCTACACCGAAATAAAAAGGCCCTTTTCAGGGCCACCCACATTTCTCGAAAAGAGATAGCCCTTCAATTTTGCCAATAACTCAAAAAAAATAACCCACCCATTTTACCCTTATAGTACGTGTCTTTTTTGTATGAGTGCGTGAGTGTACGTTCTTATTTTAAAATCAAAACTCAAAGACACTTACCTTATATCATTAATTTATTCTTTTCTCCATGTTTTACAATCCAATTCACAATTTACAACAGAACACTTTAATAAAAAGTTCATTGACTTCTTCTTTCTCCTTGTTTAGTCTCTCTGTTTTTTAAATTTCTTCACCGTCTTTTCCTCATTTTCTTCCCTTCTTCTTTTCTTCTCCTGTTTCTTTGCCTCTTGTAAATAGAATTGTCTTCTTTCTTCCTCTTCTTCCTCTGAAGAATCCCTCTCTTCTTCCTCTGAAGAATCCCTCTCTTCTTCTGAAGAATCCTTCTTTTCTTCTGACTCCTCTTGTTTCTTTTTTGGGCAATCTGGAGACCAATGTCCTTTTTCTTTGCAATAATAACAGGTATCTTGACTTTTGTCTTTTTTAGCCCCTGTTTTTTTTCTTTTTTGACGGTCTGGACACTCTGAAGACCAATGCCCTTTCTTCTGACAGATATAGCAAGTATCTTGACTTTTATCTCGAAAGGAAGGAGAGTAGTCCGTCGGCTGGTCTGAAGAGAATTTTTTTCTAATGACCCCTCGCAAAGCTCTGACGAAACGTTCGATTTGGTTAGTCTCTTCCATCGTTGTGCTCTGCTTGAGAGTGAAATGAATAGTGAAAGGACAAGACACGCACCCTTTTTATATACGCTGGTCTGCCATGACTATAACTTAGTCTATGGTGTTTAAACTTGAGTCATTTGACGTTTTCACTCAAGATGAAACGATCCAATTCATTCGAGAAGAAAGAAGAAGAAGAAAGTAAGAGGCAGAAACGTGATCTATCGCCTCGAACCAGGGCTGAAATCTTGGCACAAATTCATGCCAGTGATTTTGAAGAGGACATGAGTGAACCAGAATTTGAAACCTCTAAACCAAGTTCACCACCCTTAGTCAACCCTGAAAAGTACTATTGCATTCGAGAGACGGAAAAGCGCTCCTCTAGAAAATTTAGAACCACGGCTTACAAATACACGGTGAAGTTTAAAGATTTCAAGGCCGACGTACCATTGGAGAAAGAAGAAGGGTTTATCACCGAGATGTGGGATTCTTTGCTCACCGCACTCAAGCGACAATGTCAACCCAAAGAAGACGATCGCTTGACACTATCCATAGATCACACGGTTTGAAATCCCCTGTTTGGATCGAGTTTAGCAGACCCGCAGAACTAACCCCTTCCAAAGTCATGGACAAGATTCAACACGTACAACAATCTAATGACCAGTTTGACATCACCAATGGTAAAGCCGCACTGAAAATGGCCCACGTCTCTCCTCCTCAAGGGACTGGACGCAAAAAGATGTTATTGGTGGACGACCTTCGCAACACCAAAACAAGTCTCGTCCGAATTAACAACCCTCAAGACCAGATGTGTTTAGCTCGAGCCATCGTGGTGGGACGAACCTATGCCAACAAGAACGACACGACAGAATGGAAAAGAGCCTGGAAAACTATTCGACAATCGGACCGAGCCAAACAACGAAACGAAGCAGAACTCCTGTTGCAACAAGCTGGTCTGTCCAAAGACACACCCTGTGGCATTCCTGAGATGCAGAAATTGCAAGATGCCCTAGCTCCACGCTACACCTTGAAAGTGCACCCTCAAGAAATGCGTGGGTCTCTGTTGTTTCGAGGCCAAGATTTTAAGGACGGAAAATACATTCACCTTTATCATCACGATGACCATTTCGATACCATTACCAGTATCACTGCATTCCTGGGATACGGTTATTATTGTGAGAAATGTGATTATGGTTATAACAATCGAGAGCAACACAAGTCTTGTGGATTGAAATGCCCAGGATGTTTGGCCTCTCCACCCTGTCTGAGCGAAGAACCAGTGCCTTGTTCAACTTGTTTGCGCACGTTTGTCAGCCCTACCTGTTACCAACAACATTTGAAGACGCAAGGTTCACAGAAGAAATGTGCTTGTCAACTCCTGAGATTGTGCCCTACCTGTGGACAAGGCCTATGTACCAATACTGCCAAGGCACACGTATGTCGAGGAAAGAAAAAATGTCACATTTGTCACCACATCGTGGACTTGGAACACCAATGCTACGTGCAAAAATACCAACCCCCCACCAGAGAAAGAGGACGGTCACAAGAAGAAAGGCAATTTCATCTTTTTCGATTTCGAATGCATGCAAGAGACCGGCATTCACATTCCTAATTTCTGCGTGGCTCATCGAGCGTGCGAGAAGTGCATTCAAGAACCTATCTTCACTCATTGCCCTCACTGCAGCAAAATTCCCGGAGGGCGTGAAAAAATCTGTCGAGGACCGAACACGTTAGCCGATTTTGCCCAATGGGTCTTAGATCCCATCGACAAGACGTGGAGCCAAGAGGACATCGAACGTTACGGAGATTGTCATCGTCATGCCACGGTGATGGCTCACAATTTCTCCGGATACGATGGACAGTTTCTTTTGAGATACTATACGGAACAAGGCACCGAACGTCCTAAAGTGACTTTGAACGGAGCCAAAATCATTTTCATGGAAGTGGGACAAGTACAGTTTAAAGATTAGATGAGCTATTTGGCCATGCCTTTGAGTCGAATGCCTAAAACGTTTGGAATGACAGAAATGGCTAAAGGGTACTTTCCTCACTTTTTCAATACGGAAGCCAATCAACACGCCGTCCTACCCCATTTGCCTGAGGCTCATTATTACGACCCCGACAACATGCGTACCGAACAACGAGAAGATTTCTACGCTTGGTACCAGGCTCATGCCTCTGACCCTTTCGACTTTCAGGAAGAAATGTTAAAGTATTGTCGTTCCGACGTGGACATTTTACGACGTTGCTGTGGAAAATTTCGAGAACTGTTCATGGAACACGGAGGGGTCGATCCTTTGAAAGAAGCTTGCACCATTGCCAAAGCGTGTTCCTTAGTGTACCGCCAACGATTTATGCCTGAAAACACCGTGGCTGTCATCAGTCCTCAAACGACCAACTATGTCAAGCGTCAATACTCGGTCAAAGTCCTACGTTGGTTACATTACTTGTGCGACAAGGAAGATAAATGGATTCAGCATGCCCGCAACGGAGGAGGCGAAAAGACCATCGGAACGTATTCGGTTGATGGCTGGGACTTAGAAAACCCCAAGATCGTGTACGAGTTTAACGGTTGCTTATTTCACGGATGTCATGTCTGTTACCCTGACCATGGCACTGAAAATCAGTTTTTGCAACGAACCATGGAAGACTTGTACCAAGACACTTGTCAGCGCCGCCTAAAGTTGGAACAGGAAGGATACCAAGTGGTGGAAATGTGGGAACACGACTACGATCACCGTATGAAAACCGATCCCGAGTTTAAACGCCTCGTGGAAAGTTACCAGTTCATGGACCCACTGAACCCGAGGGATAGTTTGTACTGAGGAAGAACCAATGCCACCTGTTTGCTGTACCAAGCCGACGAAGAAAAAGGAGAAGAAATCAAATACTTGGACGTGTGTTCGCTGTATCCCTACGTGTGCAAATATTGTCGCTTTCCTGTAGGGCACCCGCAATTGCTGACGGAACACATCGACCTGAAAAACGTTCGACAATACGAAGGCTTGATCAAGTGTAAAGTTTTGCCTCCCACGAACCTATACCATCCCGTCTTACCTCACCATTGTCAATGCAAACTGATGTTTCCCTTGTGCCGTACTTGTGCCGAAACGTGCAACCAAGACCAACCTTGTCAGCACACCCAGGAAGAACGTGCCTTGACGGGAACCTGGGTCAGCGTAGAATTGTTCAAAGCTCTGGACATGGGATATCAACTGTTAGAAGTGTACGAAATTTACCACTTTCCCAAGACACAACAATACCACAAGGGTGACCCCAGTCAGAAAGGCATTTTCGCTGACTACGTGGATGCCTTTTTAAAACTGAAACAAGAAGCCAGCGGCTATCCGTCCTGGTGTCACACTCCCGAAGACCAAATACAATTCAAAGAGAAATACTATGAACAAGAAGGCATCTCTTTAGACCACATCGAGAAAAACGAAGGCAGGCGATCGTTTGCCAAAGTGATGTTAAATTGCTTGTGGGGTAAAATGGCACAACGCCCGTCTTTACCCAAGACGGAATATTTGACAGAACCTTCCCGCTACTTCCAGATGATTCACGACAAAACCAAATAAATGAAACACGTGGACGTCGTTCGAGAGGATTTGATCTTGGTCAATTACGAAGAAGATTTGGACTTTGTACAAGACGACCCTTTTGGAAATGTCATCATTGCGGCTTACGTGACAGCCCATGCTCGCTTAAAATTGTACGAAGCTTTAGAACTGTTAGAAGAACGCGTCCTGTACTTTGACACGGACAGTTGCATTTACATCCATCACCCGATTCAACATCACCCTGACATCGAAGGAGACCGTTTAGGAGCCTGGACAGACGAGCATCCCGACGACAAGATTCTAAGTTTCGTCAGTGGCGGTCCCAAAAATTACGGCTACGAATACCGGGACAAACAAGGAGAAGTGCACACGACGTGCAAAGTGAAAGGACTGACTCTGAATTATCGTACCAGTCGAGTGGTCAATTTTGGGGTATTGAAAGAAGCCTTGCAATCGGGAGAGGATGGACACTTTAAAGTGACCACCTATCAACCGAACAAGATTGTACGTTTACCCACTCACCACATCGTCAGTCGACCCTTAGAAAAAGTCTATCAAATCGTGTACCAGAAGCGAGTGAGACTTCCCAATCACTTTACGTTGCCGTACGGTCACGTCGGTATTGGTCTGTATATAAAAAGGAACCCTAGGCAAGATCGATAGTTCATTGTGACTACCAAGACCGAGCGAACAAGATGAATACTTTCAGAGAAACACAGAACAAGTTGTTTAGAAAGGCACAATTCAAGTGTGAGGCTTCGGAAGTGGAATGCGATTGTGAGCCTTGCGATGGGTACGATGCTGTACGCTGTGACCTGAGCGATGCCGTAAAGCATCATGGGAACTTTAGTGTCCCTACCCCTATCATGGAAAGGGATGCTGTGCGTGTCAAACCTGAGGGGTGCGAAAGTGATGCCTCTCGTCCTCTTGGACATTTTACTGGGTTTCGTTTTAAAGGGGAATGTTCACCTTCACGTCTACCCCCCTACGGATGTCATCCAGCCCTGAGCAAACTCCTGCCCATGTCACTCAACCCTCATCGAAGCGAACCTGTGAAAGACGAATATTCGTTTCCTGTGCGTTTGTCGGAATACTGCGACTTTGAAAATCGTCTTCAATCGTTCAAAAAGGAAAATGGCCTAAGTATCTGGGAGGACCGACCCCCGAAGAATTAGCCAGAGCCGGATTTTTCTACTTGGGCGAAGGAGATAAAGTCAAGTGCTTCAGTTGCGGTGTGTCACTTCACCACTGGGAACCGCAAGATTCGGCCTACGTAGAACATGCTCGATGGTCACCGAATTGTCATTACTTACCCTTAGTGGGACCGAGACATTGAAGTAACTTCTTACCATAATCTGTTCATGGATACTTTACAAGAGAACATTCGCACTTTGCCTGTGGAGTTGAGAGAACGCATTTACCGAGAGCTGGTCAAAATACAAGTGAAACGTAAAGAACAATTGCATCCGTTACGTCACCGGTGTTTGAACCACTGGTACCTGAAGGCTATACAAGGACTGATTCAATTGAAAGTGTTCCATCGGACAGACATTGATGAACGATCCTCTAGTTTTAAAAAGGATTGGTTTGGTATGGACGATTTTACCTACATCATTGTAAACTTACTGCATCGAATTCCAGAGGAAGAGTTAACGAATTACCAACATCTTGAACACAATGTCAACTTAGTGAAAGAGGAAACTTCTAAACGAATTGTAATGTGTAGATTAGTGACTGAACGATTTAAATTTGACACTGAAGTAAAACCATGTTTGTGCAAACAGTACATTTCTTGTGTCAGACCAAAGAGGATTTAGTATGACCTATTCATGGATACTTTGCTAGAGAACATTCGTGCTTTGCCTGTGGAGTTGAGAGAACGCATTTACCGAGAACTGATCAAAATACAAGTGAAACGCAAACTCAAAGTGATTCGTCCGTTTTTGAATTATGCTATGTTCCAAAGTACAAGAAGACTGATTATGAGTGGATATTACATTAGGCACAAAGTTAAACGAGGCTATTGGACACCACCCAACGATTACAAAAACAGTGTATATACTTATGGATACTTTACAAGAGAACATTTTGGGCTTGCCTGTGGAGTTGAGAGAAAGGATTTACCGAGAGCTGGTGAAAATACAAGTGAAACGTAAAGAACAATTGCATCCGTTACGTCACCAGATCTTTAACCACTGGTACCTGAATGGTATAAGAGGACTGATTCGTCAGAAATTTTTTCACTGGTCAGACCTTGTTGAACACTTTCAGTTTGGGGATGATGATGGACCAGACGTTCGTAATTTTGGTTACTTAGAGATTCACATACTGCAACGTATTGAGGAAGACGAGTTAAAGGATTACCAACATTTGTTACATGGAATCTGCTTAGAAAAAGACGAAACATCTAGACAAACTCTGACGTTTCAGTTACAGTATGTAACATTTAAATTCCCTACTGGAGAACGAACATGTTTGGTTAGAAATTACCTTTATTGCTTCCGAAACAAAGACACTATAAAATCAAGTTGCCATGCCACGGATTATGTCACATATCATTGAACAGATTCCGTGGAAGGAACTCAATGACCATATTCAAACCGTGGATCATTACCATCGATTATTACAAGAACTGTATCCATTCAATTTGGGACGACAAGTGGTGTGTGTCTTAGTGACTTATTTTCTGGGATTTCGTTTACCAGCCGATTCTTTGTGGACTCTTTACGATCAGTACTTACTACCTCAATGGCCTTAAATGGTCACGAAAAACTCCTTTTGCTCAAAGCCTTGCGTTTTCATCTAGATACTTCTCGACCTCAACAGGAAAAAAAGATTCGTCAACTTTTAGCTACCGAAGACGTGTATGACGATGTGTGTGTAGCTTGTGACTTACATCCCCATTGGACAGATGTCCGTGCCTGGAAAGAATGGGGTTTTCAGGCTTGGGCCCAAGAAGTGGCCCAGTATGCACGAGAGTTGTTCAAGGAAAAAAGTTACTTTTCAACCCGTGTTAGTGACGGTGCCAGAAGAACCCGTCACCCATGACAGGACTGTCGTGGACAGACCTGAAAGACCCTTTCGGGAGGACACTTGTGTGACCTTACCCCCTACTATAGAACTGGTTTGAACATTACCCAAAACATTTTGTACAGCACTTGTTTTTATTCCACGTTAATGGTTATCATGTGCCTTTTATCCTTGTACTTAAACCTTTGGCTTTTATGTATTTTTGTCTTTCGTATTCATGTTTGAAAAAAAACATTCAATAAACGTGTTCTGAAAAAGTATATAAACTCTTGTCTTGTTTGTTTTCGTGTCACAAGTGACATTTCTCACACAATGGCTACCTCTACTGTCTCTGCTCCCTCTTCCTTTACTGTCAAAGTCATCGACGAACACTTAGATCGTGCCAGTTGGGAGGCTTTGTATCTTCGCCATCCCTTTAACATGCTCATTGCTGGACCTAGCGGTTCAGGCAAAACCGAATTCGTCAAACGTTTGATCGAACATAAACATCATTTGATCGATCGGCCACCTCAACGGATCGTGTGGTGTTACAAAGAGTGGCAATCGGCGTACAACCTCTTGCGAGAAAGTCAAGGCGATTCCGTCGTGTTTGTGGAAGGCATTCCTAAAGAAGACGACGGCATCGTCTCTGACTCCCGTCAAACCCATTTGGTCATTTTCGACGACATGTTAGGAGAAGACGAAGAAGAAATTAAATTGTGGTTCACGCGCAAAGGGCATCACCGTAATGCCAGTGTCGTTTACATCACCCAAAATTTGTTTCAACAAAGTAAAGCCCATCGCACCATCAGTCTCAATGCGCATTACGTGGTCTTGTTTAAAAGCCCTCGAGATAAATCGCAAGTGCAAGTCTTAGCCAAACAGTTAGGAACGCCTTGGCTGACTCAGGCGTACGACGATGCCACTCAAACTCCACACGCCTATTTACTCGTCGATTTGAAACCTACGATCCCCGAGGATTTGCGATTTCGTACCCACTTGTTTCACCACTGGTGCCAAGACGGAGGGCCTGTCCTGTACACGTCTCCGTCCTCGACTTCATTTCACTCCACATAAAAAAATCTATAAAAACCTCAGACCCTTTTTCGGCTGTCTCACACAGTATGAACATGACGTCCCTTCAGTCGGATCTTCCGGTCAAATTGATTCGTGCCTTGTATGGCATCAGTCGAGAAAAAAATCCACAAACACGAGCTCGTGTCTTAGAAGCTAGTCTCAAAGAAGTCTTACGATGGTTCACGGTGACGGCACGTCAAATACTTCAAGGAATCATTCAGATTCCTCATCAAACCAAACGCTTTTTCGATCGAAACAAAGTCGCTTTGGTCCAACTGGCCGATCCCCGCATCGACACTCAAACCAAAAAACAAATCATTTTGAAACCTGGAGGGAGCGGTACTCTAGGAGGGGTCATCATTCGCTCTCTCTTAAGATGGGATCCTAATGCCCCAAAAGTTATACCCAAGAAAAAAGTCCAAAGAAGCTCCAAGAAGAAGAAAAAGACCAGGTCCCCAAGGAGAACTTCTCCAGTGGCAGGACCCTCCTCTTACCAGACACCACCCCGGAAAAAGAAAAGAAGCCCCCAGAAAAAGAAACAGAAAAAAGTCCCCAGAAAAAGAAAAGCCCACAGAAGAAAACTAGTCGCAAGAGAGGCACTTCGGCCAGGACGCAACCTTACACTCGCAAACCACGACCTGCCACAACGGTGACTGCGTCTCCGACAGCCTCACGTTTATCCGTTAATGACACCCAGAACTGAAGAGTACTTGGAGACGTTGATCACACCAAGAACTTCTCCGTTGATGACCCCCAAAAGAACTTCCCCAGTGGCAGGACCCTCCAATTTAGCGGCAGTGGCTGCTGCTCACAAAGTACCTTCTCCCAAAATCAAAGTCCATGAAAGATCGGGCATGTTACAAAGTTTACTGGATTTGTCCAAGCAAGAACTGGCTCGATTTAGTCCGTTACGTACCCCTGCACGACGTGTCATGCCTGTCCTCAAACTGATACGACGTAAAGACAATCAGTGGCGACGCGTTCCAGTATAAAAAAGGCCTGTGAGCAAGTAGGGTATCAGTGTTATTTTTGGTGCTCCTGAAGACTCAAAGATGTCACCCTCCAGAAAACCCCAAGGAAAGAAAAGGAAAGGACTGCCACCACGTTTAGCCAAACATGGGGACATGTTATCTGTCCTGTCCAAAGCTTCTCCACCCCTACGAAAAAAACTCATTCAAACGGCCTCCAAAGAGGTCATCGATACCGTGTGCGAATGTTGTTTGAATGTTTTGAAAGGCACGATCCCTTTGTCCAAACACCAGAAACAATGCTTAGGCAAACATCGTCACGTTCTTCGGAAAATGGTTCAAAAGAAAATTCCCATTCGTCAAAAAAAGAAGATGTTAGTGCAACGTGGAGGCATTTTACCTCTCTTGTTAGGCCCCATACTGAAAGGAGTCTTGGGAACCATGTTGGGAGGACTGGTGGGAGCAAGATAAAAAGGCCCTCGGAAGTCCCAAGATCTCAGAATCGACCGCTGACAACCCCATGGAAGGACGAAAACTAGCTTTAGTGCCTTACAAACGATGGATGGAATACCATCGGTGGCAAGAACAACGCACACCGCATTTACCTCCCAATCGAAATTTGAGCGAGATGTCCCAGTTACAACACGAATTGCAGTCCTTGATGGATCGCCAAGATTTGTCCGAAACAGAAAAATCGCAAAAGTACGGTCAACTCTTGCAACGACTGAAACTCTTTCACCAGAAAGCTTTAGACGAAACAGCTTTACCCACTCTGAAAGATTTTAAGACCTTGATGAAAAGTCCAGCACCATCATCATTACCACCACCACTACTACCATCCCCTGGGGTCACCAGAGATGCTACCCCACAAAGGCCTGAGGAAGAAGAGATGCGAGAAGTGTTTCAAACACCGTCAGCAGCTCCCATTTCGAGTAAGATTGCAGCATCCTTGTTGACCCCGTCCCCCACAGCCCAACGAGAAGAAATGAAAGCTTGGGTTAAAAAGATGATGTCCACGCCTCCTTCGACAGAAGTGAAAAAGAAAGAAGGGAAACCAGAAGTGAAAAAAGAAAAGAAAACCAAAGCCATTCCATTACCACCTCCACCACCACCACCACCACTACCTTCGACTTCTACTCCCGTAGCCCATCGGACACGTAAATCCGTTTCCAAACCACCCTTTCGACCCACCCAAAGTAGCATCACCGAAGAGTGGGTGACTTATTAACACACCAACCAACACAAAAAAATAAAAAATGGAAAAAGTCTTAGCCAGCATTTACTACGATCCTTCGCATCCTGCAGGTTACGCAGGAGTTGAAAAATTGTATCGTGCTGCCAAAACTCGACTGAAAAGTCTCCGTTTACCTCAAGTGCAACGATGGTTACAAGAACAAGCTACCTACACTTTACACAAACCCATTCGACGCAAGTTTGCTAGAAGTCGCACCCGAGTGGAAGGCATCGATCATCAATGGCAAGCCGATTTAGCCGATGTCTCTCATTTGGCCAGCTACAATCGTGGCTACAAATATTTGTTTTGTGTCATCGACGTCTTTTCCAAATTTGCCTGGGTCGTGCCCTTGACTTCCAAATCGAGCAGCGAGTTAGTGCGAGCCCTGCAACGGGTGTTGAAACAAAGCGGTCGTCACCCTCTTCGATGGCAAACGGACAAAGGCACCGAATTTCTGAACCAAGCTTTCCAAAAAGAATTAAAGAAACGTGACATTCATTTTTTTACCACCGAGAATCCCGAAACCAAAGCCAGCATCGTGGAACGTTTTCAACGCACTTTGAAAGAACGCATGTGGAAATATTTTACGCATGACCACACTCGGAAGTACATCGACATCTTACCGCACCTGGTGCAAGCGTACAACCAATCTTACCATCGAAGTATCGGACGTGCCCCGCAAGACGTGACTCCCGAGAACGAAGTGCTGGTGTTTGAGCGTCTGTTCGGTACGTCCTCGACGAGGGCTGTCCCCAAGAAAAGTGGAATGTTGGCCGTAGGAGATTGGGTGCGCATTGGCAAAACCAAACGCACTTTCGACAAAGGTTACTTACCTAACTGGACGACCGAACTGTTTCGTGTCACTGGACGAGTGCATGGCCGTCATCCTGCCGTCTATAAATTGGAAGACATGAACGGAGAAGTGCTCAAAGGAACGTTTGATTTGCCCGAGTTACAACGTGTCACCAAAAAAGAAGACGACGTGTACGACATCGAAAGCATTCTCGAACGCAGAACCGGTAAAGTGGGCAAACGACGTGTCAAAGAAGTCAAAGTACGTTGGAAAGGATATCCACCCAGTTTTGATTCTTGGATCAACGCTTCGCAAGTCATCGACTATAAAAAGAAGTGACCATCATGCCCTTTCACACATCAGACGCAGCTACGTCAACCACTCCTTCTTCACCTAGTTCTTCTGTGCAAGATTTACAAAAACAACCCTTGTGGGTGTGGTGTGGAGAACGTGTGCCTAAAACGCAAATCGTCTTTTTCTGCCAAATCTTCGTGGTGTATTGTGTCATCGGGGCAGCCATCGCCATTTTGAGTTTGCAACAAGGAGACAAACAATTGTGGACCATTTTATTGAGCAGTTGCATCGGTTACCTGCTTCCCAATCCCTCCCTGAAATTCTCCTCGAACGGGAACCTTGTGTCCAGTGCCAGTGCCAGTCACCACTCCAACCACAATCAGAGCCCCATTTTGGGCGGATACACGCCTCTGACGTCCAGTAACCCCTCGGACAGCCACAGAACTCTAGAATTATGAGTCACCAAAACCAATTTTACTTAACCTTACCCAGTGACAGTTCCATGGAGGTGTTTCCCAACAACACGTTGTGCTGTTACACGGCCAAATTACCTCAGGCCATCCCCTTAGATCACGAAGCCCATTGGGAAGTGGCTTTAGTAGAAATGATTCACCCGACCCAAGTCCTCAATGTCCTTAACAACCAAAATTTTTTTGCGGTGGAAGTTCATGACGAGCAAGTGCAAAAGCACTTGACGACTAATGTCAAATATGATCTCAAAAAATATAATGACACAACAGGCTATTATTTTAGTGGTCAACATTTGGTCAGCACCATAAGCTCCAGGTTTAATGCCGTGTTTGGGAAAGCGTTGGAGCTTGCCTCAAAAAAGGTCACCATGGAGTACCACAAAGCAGCTCGTCGCTTCTTGATGAAATTTGAGTCGAGTAAAACCGTGTCCATTTTATTTTGTCCTGAATTGTTTCACATGTTGGGCGGAGACATGGAGCTGAAGAAGATAGTAGAACAAAAAACACAACCCGAATTATCAGTCATTTCTGACAACGAGTCTTTTACCAAGTATTTTCGTTCCCCGGTAGAACTGAACCAAGGACAGAATTTGTTGTTTGTGTACTCCGATGTGGTGGAGTACAACGTGGTGGGACACACCTCCGTGCCGTTACTGCGTGTCATTCCTTTCAAAGTGGATTCTGCCACGAACGCTGACGAGGAAGGTGGAAACACTTACCACGTCCACCGCGAATTTGTCCATCCTCACTATTTGCCGGTCAGCAAGTCGTATTTGGACACGGTCAACATTACTATAAAAGGAGATTTGGGACAAAATATTCCATTCACCAGAGGAAAAGTCACGGTGAAACTCCATTTTCGAAAACGGTTTCTCACGATTCGTAAGTCATGTATCCAGTGTACCGAGGGGTTGCTCGACAGCGAGGACACGGTTTAGGAGATATGTTAAAATCGGCCTTTCGTTCGATGGCCCCGGTGTTGAAACCGATGGTGACACGCGGATTGCACGCCTTGAAAGATGCGGCACTGACACAAGACAAAGAATTTCTCCAAAATGTTATCATCGACAAACAAAACCCTAAAGAAGCCTTCATGAGGGCTGGCAAAAATGTCTTGCTGCAAACGGGCAAAGACATTTTGGGCCGACGAGACACACCTATAAATGCCCTGCACGCTACCGAGTCAGGCATTCAGCAAGGACAAGGCAGAAAGAGACGACGAAGAAAACACCCTTTCACCAGACTTCAAGCTAGAAAGGCCAAGAAAAGAAGAACCGTTCGAGACTTAGACGTTTTCGATTATTGAGACACAGAAAAAAATGATGCACCGAGAGTCATGTGCTTGTTCCAAGTTTGAACTGGATATGTTTGCCATGCCCCCCACCATGATGACGATGCAAGAATCCCAGTGGGTGGAATTTCACCCCGTCTCCTCTTTGACGGATTCCGGTCCCATCGAGTTCGAAATCAAAGGACAACCCGAAGATTACATCGATCTGAATAGCAGTTACTTGTACTTGAAAGTCAAAGTAACCGAAGCGAACAACCTTCCCATAGACAATGATGATGTAGTAGCTCCCGTCAATAATTTCATGCATTCCTTGTTTAGCGAAGTGGACTTGTACTTGAATAACAAACTGGTCAGCAGCAGCATGGATACTTACCCTTACCGAGCATACCTGGAAAATCTCTTGACGTACGGAAAAGAAGCCAAGAACACTCATCTGGATGCTTGCGTGATATGGAAACCTGACCAAGCGACTAAGTTCAACGGCATTACACTTGCTGGGGATGCTTCAAATCAAACGGGATTTGTAGAACGACGAAAGAAAATTCATCTAAGTCGTAGTTTAGAACTGATGGATCGTTTGCATTTGGACATGTGGTTACAAGAAAAGTATTTGCTGAACGGGGTGGATGTCCGCCTGAGACTGAATCGCAGCAGTGCTGCTTTCCATTTGATGGCTGCTGATGGTTCCACTTACAAAACCGTCATTCAAGAAGCCAAACTCTACGTGCGTCGTGTGGAAGTGTTACCTAAAGTGGGAAACGACATCAGTCAGACGTTGAGTAGAACGACCGCCAAGTATCCGATACGTCGCGTGGAAGTGAAAACCTTCACCATTCCTGCTGGACAGCGATCCATGATCGAAGATCATCTGTTCCAAGGACAGTTACCCAAGCGTTTGATTGTTGGTATCGTCAAGAATTCAGCTTTCAATGGAGTCTACCAGGAAAATCCTTTTGAGTTTCAACATTACAATGTGTCCAAGATCGAAGTCAGTCGCGATGGCAAGACCTTGTGTACCAGACCTTTCGAGCCTAACTTTGGTGCCGCGAAGAATTATTTGAGATCGTACTTGTCCCTGTACGAAGCTACCGGACAGTTAGGAACCAACACCAGTCACGGCATTACGTACGACGATTATGCAGGAGGCTACGCTTTGTGGGCTTTCGATTTCACTCCAGACCAAGGCAGCGACGAGGGACATTTCCACCCTATAAAATCCGGCCAGATTCGTGTGGAAATTCAGTTTGCGAGTCCACTGGATGCAGGGAACACAGTGAACGTCATCCTGTATGCAGAATTCGATAATACCATAGAAATCAACAGTTTGAGAGAAGTCATTCTAGATTACTAGAAGTCATGGAAGACTGTTATCCCTCTTTACCTAGTGGAGAAACTTTGGACATGAAATGTAAGGAGACTGTGGAAGAAGAAGTGATCATGATGAAGTCGAGATGGCCAGAACAAGAAGCCCATTTAGTCTCCTGTTTTGCCAAACACTTGGTCGAAAAAATGACGGAATTAATCAAGAAAAATTGCTATGGATGTCAAAACGATCATCCCAGTCAAATTCAACACGATAAATGCCTAATGTTAAGTCAAGAAGAAAAATTGGACGAGTATCTGGACGAAGCTTGGAGTCTCATCTCGAACGAAGACGTGTTGCATCAGTGGTATAAAGACTTGCGTGAACATTCTTGTCCACCATTAACCACTCAAGAGATCCATCGTATCGAAGCTCTCCTGAATCAGAGTGAGGAAACAGAACGAATAACCGTTTATTCGTCAGACATTTTCAAGCAAAAAGTCAGGATCGAATTGACAACTTATTATTACCTGTGAAGAAGAAAAAAACATGGATACCTGGGAACTTTATTACCTTTTGAACCACAGTTCGTATACGGCTTCTTGGAATCCTGTCGTCTGTGCTAAAGATGAACTCCCTCATCGCAAACCTAAAGACCATCAAGCTTACGTGATCAACACAGACGACAGTCATCTCCCAGGAACCCACTGGGTAGCCGTCTACTTTCCTCAAGAATGATGTGTGGAATATTTCGATTCGTACGGATTGCCCCCTTTGGAAGAGGATATCATCGACTTTATGAGAAGAAATGCTCAGACTACCCGATTCAATAACGTGAAATTACAAGGCACAGATTCCTTGGTGTGTGGACAGTACTGTGTGTATTTTCTACATCATCGCAGCCTGGGCTATTCCTTAGAACATTTAGTGACTCATTTTGATCCTCGTTCTTCTACTAGAAATGATGTGAAAGTAGATCGATGGTTTTGTGACCATTATGCTTATCTTTTGTCTCAAGCTAGGAAACGTAGTGTCCATCAATGGCCTAATGATTTCCAACAGTGGAAATCACAATTTCATTCACAACGTTGTCAGCCCTGTTTAAAGTAGATTGTCAATTGAGAAAAAAATGTTTGTGATTTGAAAAAAATTGTTTGATGTTATATTGTTGGATTATTGTTAAAAATGTTAGAGTTGTTGTTGGTTAGTGTTAAGTGATTTTTGAATAAAAAATGTTGTGTTTTGAAAAAAATGCCTTTGTCTTTTGTTTAGCTATAAGAATGTTGGATTGATGCTCTTTCATTTCTTACTATCCCTCTCATGACACTCACTGAACGTTGCGACTCGAAAACCGTGTGGGGGATGTTTTCCTTCACGTCCGCGCTTTGACTTTAAGAACCGGGGTTGTTTCCAGTCTAACCATCCATTGTCGACTCATCCTCCTAAGAAGATGTGCTCCAAACTAGCTAAGCTCAACGAAGCCTACGTGAATTTGCATAGGGTCAGACACAGTCTGATACCGAAGCCAGAAGAAATAGAGAATGTGAGAATGTTAAAAATCACTGAAGACCTGATAGAAGAGCTCTTCAGAGAAGAAATGAACAGGGAAAAAGAAGAATGGACAGAGAAGTACAGACTTCAGAGACGGCAGCAACAGCAGCAACAACAACAACAGCAGCAGCAGCAACCTGAAGCTGACAGAGGCTTTGTCGATTGTCGTATCGACACCAAAGAGTTCTTCTTCTCTTTCCGAAGAAGCAGACCTATCGTCAGAAAGTCTATCCTCAGAGGACATCGCATTCTTAGAAACTAAAAAAGAAAGCCATAGCAAACAAAAAAACAGCCCTTTTCAGGGCTACCCCAATACTCTAGAAAAGAAATAACGATCGATTTGCCAATGTGTGTAGGTAGAGTAGTGTGAAAATAAACACTAACTCATTTTTAAAAAAATGTGAGGGTATGTGTTTGTGAGTTTGTGTTTGTAAGTGCTCAAGTACGTTGGTATGGATAGTAGATTAAAATCATGTTTTTTTTGGTGTTTGAGGTGTATATTAGGGGTTAGATTGGATTGCTTTGCGTATGTGAATAGTCTATTGAAGTGGTTAATAAAAAAATTTTTAGAATAGGAATGGGTAGCATAAAAAGTGAGTGAGTGTTTCTTTTAGTTCCGCGCGTTGTTGTTTTGGGTCATGATCTAGGTAAGATCAATTTTATGTTTTTAGGGGGATGTTTTCCATCACGTCCGCGCTTTCACTATAAATTGAAACTCGCTGGGCAGTCTAGCTACCCTTGTTGATTGATCAACACAAGAATGAATAGCAGAATAAGCAAACTTCTTGAACTCCAGATACATCTGGAATATGTCAGGCGCCTGTTAAATGAACTGGCCGCGGAGGCTATAGTAGAAGAGGAAAGAATGAAGAACGAAGAGGAGGAGAGAAGACAGAGGGAAGAGGAGGAAAAGAAACTAGGAGAGAGGATGTCGTACAATATTCCCGAGACAGAGGATTGGGGTGCTGAAGCGAATCATCCTCCCTCTGCGCTCCCCAGAAGAAAGGTGAAAGGAGACTGGGGAAGAAGATGCGTGTGTGGCGCCAGGCCAGGAAGGTGCAACCATTAGATAGGTGCATCTGGAGTTCAAAAAAAACCCAACAGCCCTTTTCATGGCTACCCAATACTCTAGAAAAGAAATAACGATCCATTTGCCAATGTGTGTAGGTAGAGTAGTGTGAATATAAACAATAACTCTTTTTAAAAAATGTGAGGGTATGTGTTTGTGTGTTAGTGTTTGTAAGAGCTCAGGTATGTTTGAGTGAATAGTAGATTATGGGTTTATTTATTGTTTCTTAGCGTATGTGGAGAGTATAGTTTGGGTTTTATTATATGAAATGAGAAAGTAGGGGGATGTTTTCCTTCACGTCCGCGCGATGTTTGGTCATGATCTAGGTAAGATCAATTTTATGTTTTAGGGGGATGTTTTCCTTCACGTACGCGCTTTCACTATAAGAACCCACAGTATTCGTCGTTCAAACCATTCTACAAAGAAGATGGCTTCTAACCAAATTGACAAAATGCAAACATTGCAAGACGTTTTGGACAATTTAGGAATGATGGAGCAGATGTTAATAAGACTCGTTGAAGACCACTATTCCTATAGTCCCCATCGTGTAAAGATGGAAATTAATAACTTAAGAAAGGTAAAGGATATGATAAGTGGTGTCATGAAAGAGATAAAGGAGGAGAAGGAGGATGAAGAGGAAAGGATAAGAATACGCAAATGGAACGAAAAAATTGAAAAAGAAGAAGAAAATGAGAAGAGGAAGAAAGAAGAGGAGGAAGAGAAGAAGAAAGAAGAGGAGGAAGAGAAGAAAGAAGAGGAGAAAAAAAGAAGAGAAAGAGTGTAGGAGAGAAAATAAGAAGTTGGTTGAGAAAAAGAAGAAATTAGAAGCAGAAGAAGAAGAAGAAAAACCAAAGGCCCTTTTCAGGGCCAGCCATATTTCTCGAAAAGAGAATGACTTTTCAATTGCCTACCCCTTTTTTTAAATTTAAATTTAAATTTAAATTTAAAAAAAAATAAAAAAAAAACAAAATCCCATGTTCAATTCCCCTTGAGGCTAGAGTGACCCAAGACTTTTTCCCATGTTAAATTCCCCTTGAGGCTAGATTGTCCCACGATTTTTCTCCATGTTAAATTTCCATTGAGGCTAGATTGTCCCAGGGGGTCCTGTAATGCTAATTTCCATTGAGGCTAGGGTATCCCTATTTACTACTTAGGCCCTACATTCTCAGTGAGTGTCGAAGGTCAACCAAATATGGTTATTCCCAGGATTTACAATTGATGCAACAGAGTGTTCAATGTCCGTCATCAATATAAGAGTGTGCTGACTGTATTATTATTTTATGATGGGAGTAGGAAGGGTTTGGATAGAAATTTATAAGTGTGCTATTTGTGTTCTCATTGTTTCTTTAAAAGATGTTTTGTTTCTTTGGAGTATCATCGTTGTTCCTTCGACGCAAGAGTTGTTGTTTTTCTGCATCTTCGTATTCCTACACGAAATCGTGCATTAATAAAATATGCTCGCTATTCCTCTACGAGCATTCATGCATCGCTCCTTCCATCCATCCATTCATCCGTCCATCCATCCATTCATCCAGCAAGTACACTACCCATACGGCCACCCAACCATACACCCATGAATACCTTTTGTGACTAAGAGATATATATACCAAAAACACAACAAAAAAACCCCCAAAAAGTGATATTCTGTGTTTTAAGCGAAGGGAAAATAAGTCAGAAATAGTACTCAAGCATTACATCATCCTGACTGACTACATATAGCACATAGTTACAACGTTCCATATTACAATGTTGTTATGTATACAAAACGAACTGGAAACTTATTAACTTTGTCACTTTGTGTCTGATTAAAATAAAAACCAGTTCAAATCTCAATCCCTCATAGATGTCCACATTTTCTCCTCGCCACCTTCCATATGCATAGTACTTCAAATACTGAAAAATAACTATGACAGTGGATAATATTTCAACATGTTAAAATTTGTCTTCTCCCTTAAATTCAATTAACTGTTGTTAATTTTCCATATCATTTTATTTATATCATCAAAATGGAATTCATTTTTGTGTGAAGTAGAACTGTGTAATGGTGCAAATTTTGAAGATAATTTCGCAGTACATTCTGTCATGGTCATCGTGAAACGTAGCCATTAAGATTGACGTATGGGTTGGGCTCGTCATAACTAGTTAACCTCTCCTGTTTGGCTGCATAAGTGAATCTTAATCAGAGTCCGTTCGACAATGGTCCCACAGATATTTTAAGGTAAGGTCATATAGAGGAAAAGACAGGCTTGAGAAAAGTCAGAGCAAAACTTTTCGGAAACCTTGGGCCATTTGAAACAGTTGTCAGAAAATGATACTTTCCATTATAGTTTTTAACAAATACGTATCAGAGAGGATTATTAACTTCGATGGGAGTGTTACACTTTTTAGCGGGTAGAGATTGTTATCCTGAATATCTAAGTCAAACGAAGGAATCTGCTTCCCAGACTAAATTCAAGGTTTTAAGAAATCTACCTCGCGAAATCAATACGTTCTAAGGAAATCTTGAATTTAACTCCGAGAAAGATTAAAAAGATACTTCTCTAGATGAATAAATCTTCCATGGAAAGGATTCTAGAAATTTGTGAGACCCGTAGCCAAAGAAGAAACAAAGGTAATTATTCGATGATAAGCGAGCGAGGTCTCGAGAAGGCGCAAAGAAGAAGCGAGAGAGAGAGAGAGAGAGAGAGAGAGAGAGAGTAATACGGCAACGCCGACCGGAAGCGAACAGGTGTTTCTGACATGCCGGCAATCTGAGTTTGATCTGTCACTCGATTATACGATGAAATGTGTTCTATTGGTGTAAGAAAAAGTCTAATTGAAGCTCACATAAATTTTGTCAGTCCATTTCTAAAAGTAAGTGCATTGTTGAAATGTCATTGTTAATTTCATTTTCTTCATGTAATTGATTAAATTATTATTTTTTACATACGGGTGTTCGTGTTGTTTTATTCAGCAGCAGAGAGGGTGAACCCACCTCATTTTAGAAGCGTCATTTTTGGATAACTAAGGCTTTTACAAAAACGAAAACAATTTCGCTGATAACGCGAAACCGAAGCTTCTAACTTTCTGAGTTTCTCTCCCAGGGTCTCTCCGGGGGGCTAGTTGTTTTTGTTACTTTATTGTTGTCGTTAGTAGTGAAGTGGGACGATCTGGCGACAATGGGAATTAGCATTACAAGACCCCTTGGGACTGTCTAGCGACAATGGAAAATTAACATGGAGAAAACTCGTGGGACTGTCTAGCGACAAGGGAAATTAACATGGGAATAGAGTTTGGGACTGTTGAGCGACAAGCGGAAATTAACATGGGATTTTTTAATTAAAAAAATGAAATAAAAAACGGGGTTGGCAATTAAAAGTCGATCTCTTTTCGAGAAATTGGAGTGGCCCTGAAAAGGGCCTTTGGATTTATGTTAATATGCCCTTAACATAAAGGGCATCTGCGGCATCTTCTTGTCCTCAAGCTGCGTCTTACTGCAGGGCCATAAATCAGAGTCCTCTTGAGGCAACCTTGTCTCTCCACGTACACTCTTCGTATCCACAGACTGGTGTCTGACTTGTCGACAACTGTCCACTTGGATCGGACATACATTAGCATGTCCGTCCTGAACATCATTGAAGAAACAAGGGTTGATGATTCGACTGTGGTCCACATCTTGAGGCAACGAGAACAGGTGAATCAATGCAGTGAACTGCGCTTATTTATAGGTAGAGGAAGGATTGAAACGGATTGAGTTCATTGACCAATCCAAACACGCGTTACAAAATTCAGTCAGTCCGCATCCAATCCGAAGAGAACAGTCTGTGACGTCACGTGGTCTATATAGATTCGCTAGCGCCTGTGCGCTGTCAATCCATGCGACAGTGATTCAACATGACGGAAACTCAGAAAACGATCCATTGGGGTGCACCAGCAGTGGAGACCACCCAAGGTAACCCGGACTTACTTTCAGAAGAGGTAAATTGGGATTTTGTGGATTTTCTTACCTCGCAAGAATTTGTTCCGGAACCTTCCTCACCTTCATTACCACACGTGGAGAAATTTAGACAGAGGCAGAAAGAAGAATTGGAGAAATTTATACAGCGGCAAAAGGAATCAGAACAAGCTTTTCTCCTACAGCAACAGCAACAAGAAGAAGAGGTAAGAAAAAAACAAGAAGAAGAATCAGCAAAGAAACAAGAGGGTGAAAGTCAAATCGTCACGGTACTGTTGGACATTTTAGCGGAGTTAAGAAGTTTGAAACAAATGTATCAGACTTCTTTATCACGACCGAAGAGAATACGACCTTCCCGAGCTAAACACGCCAACTCTGTGACTAAGCCTACCGTACCACCCTTAGTGATTTCAACCAAATCATCATCATCAGAAGTAGGCCTCGGCCGTGGCAAAGGCTTAAGGCAGTTAAAGTTGATTGCTTAAACTCACCCCTACACCAAAAACCAAAGACCCTTTTCAGGGCCACCCACTTCTCTCGAAAAGAGATAGACTTTCAATTGCCAATAACTTAAAAAAAAAACAAAAAAAAACATTTTACCCCTATAGTACGTGTATATGAGTGCGTGAGTGTAGCTTCTTATTTAAAAATCAAAACTCAAAGACACTTACCTTTTTATACCTAATTTATTCTTTTATCAATACTTACAATCCAATTCACAATTCACAACAGAGCACTTTAAAAAGTTCATACACTTCTTCTGTCTCATTGTTTAGTCTCTCTGTTTTTTTAAATTTCTTCACCGTCACAGTCTTTTCCTCCTCTTCCTCCTCACTTTCTTCCCTTCTTCTTTTCTTCTCCTGTTTCTTTTTCTTTACCTGGCTGCTTTCTTCCTCTGAAGAATCCCTCTCTTCTTCTGAAGAATCCCTCTTTTCTTCTGACTCCTCTTGTTTCTTTTTTGGGCAATCTGGAGACCAATGTCCTTTTTCTTGACAATAATAACAGGTATCTTGACTTTTGTCTTTTCTAGCCCCTTTTTATTCTTTTTTGACGGTCTGGACACTCTGAAGACCAATGCCCTTTCTTCTGACAGATATAGCAAGTATCTTGACTTTTATCTCGAAAGGAAGGAGAGTAGTCCGTCGGCTGGTCTGAAGAGAATTTTCTAATGACCCCTCGCAAAGCTCTGATGAAATGTTCGATTTGTGTAGTCTCTTCCATCGTTGTGCTCGGTTTGAGAGTGAAATGAATAGTGAAAGGACAAGACACACACCCTGTTATATACGCTGGTCTGCCATGAGTATAAATTAGCCAATGGTGTTTAAAACTTGAGTCATTTGACGTTTTGCACTCAAGATGAAACGATCCAATTCATTTGAGAAGAAAGAAGAAGAAAGTAAGAGGCAGAAACGTGATCTATCGCCTCGTACCAGGGCAGAAGTCTTGGCACAAATTCATGCCAGTGATTTTGAAGAGGACATGAGTGAACCAGAATCCAAACCCTCTAAACGAAGTTCACCACCCTCAGTTAACCCTGAAAAGTACTATTCCATTCGAGAGACGGAAAAGCGCTCCTCTAGAAAATTTAGAACCACGGCTTACAAATACACGGTGAAGTTTAAAGATTTCAAGGCTGAAGTACCGTTAGAGAAAGCAGAAGGGTTCATCACCGGGGTGTGGGATTCTTTACTTACCACACTCAAGCAACAATGTCAACCCAAAGAAGACGATCGCTTGAGACTTTCCATAGAACACGACGGTTTGAAATCCCCTGTTTGGATCGAGTTTAGCACCCCTGCAGAATTGACCGCTTCCAAAGTCATGGACAAGATTCAACACGTGCAACAATCCAATGACCAGTTTGACATCACCGATGGAAAAGCCACACTGTCCATGACTCACGTCTCTCCTCCTCAAGGGACCGGACAACGCAATAAGGTGTTACTGGTGAATGACCTTCGCAACACCAAAACAAGTCTCGTCCGAATTCACAACCCTCAAGACCAGATGTGTTTAGCCAGGGCTATTGTGGTGGGACGAACCTATGCCAACAAAAACGACACGGTAGAATGGAAAAGAGCCTGGAAAACTATTTCACGATCCGACCGAGCCAAACAACGAAGTGAAGCAGAACTCCTGTTGCAACAAGCCGACTTGCCCAAAGACAAACCCTGTGGCATTCCTGAAATGCAAAAATTGCAAGATGTCCTAGCTCCACGATACACCTTGAAAGTGCACCCTCAAGAAGTGCGCGGACCTCTGTTGTTTCGAGGGAAAGACTTTAAGGACGGAAAATACATTCATGTCTATTATCACGATGAACATTTCGATACCATTACCAGCATCACTGCATTCCTGGGATACGGTTATTACTGTGAGAAATGTGACTATGGTTATAACAATCGAGAGCAACACAAGCATTGTGGATTGAAATGCTCAGGATGTTTGGCCTCTCCACCCTGTCTGAGCGAAGGACCAGTGCATTGTTCAACTTGTCTGCGCACGTTTGTCAGCCCTACCTGTTACCAACAACATTTGAAGACGCAAGGTTCACAGAAGAAATGTGCTTGTCAACTGCTGAGATTGTGCCCTTCGTGTGGACAAGGCATACGTACCAATAATGCCAAGGCACACGTATGTTCAGGAAAGAAAAAATGTCACATTGTCACCACATCGTGGACTTGGAACACCAATGCTACGTGCAAAAATACCAACCCCCCACCAGAGAAAGAGGACGGTCACAAGAAGAAAGGCAATTTCATCTTTTTCGATTTCGAATGGATGCAAGAGACCGGTATTCACATTCCTAATTTCTGCGTGGCTCATCGAGCGTGCGAGAAGTGCATTCAGGAACCTATCTTCAGTCATTGCCCTCACTGCAGTAAGATTCCCGGAGGGCGTGAAAAAATCTTTCGAGGACCGAACACGTTAGCCGATTTTGCAGAATGGGTCTTAGACCCCATCGACAAGACGTGGAGCCAAGAGGACATCGAACGTTACGGAGATTGTCATCGTCATGCCACAGTGATGGCTCACAATTTCTCCGGATACGATGGACAGTTTCTTTTGAGATACTATACGGAACAAGGCATCGAGCGTCCTAAAGTCACTTTGAACGGAGCCAAAATCATTTTCATGGAAGTGGGACAAGTACAGTTTAAAGATTCGATGAGTTACTTGGCCATGCCTTTGAGCCGAATGCCTAAAACGTTTCGAATGACAGAAATGTAAAGGGTACTTTCCACACTTTTTCAATACGGAAGCCAATCAACACGCCGTTCTACCCCATTTACCTGAGGCTCACTATTACGACCCCGACAACATGCGTACCGAACAACGAGAAGCTTTCTACGCTTGGTACCAGGCTCACGCCTCCGACCCTTTCGACTTTCAGGAAGAAATGTTCAAGTATTGTCGTTCCGACGTGGACATTTTACGACGTTGCTGTGGAAAATTTCGAGAACTGTTCATGGAACACGGAGGGGTCGATCCTTTGAAAGAAGCTTGCACCATTGCCAAAGCGTTTTCCTTAGTGTACCGCCAACGATTCATGCCTGAAAACACCGTGGCTGTCATCAGTCCTCAAACGACCAACTATATCAAACGTCAATACTCGGTCAAAGCCCTACGCTGGTTACATTACTTGTGCGACAAGGAGGACAAATGGATTCGGCATGCCCGCAACGGAGGAGGCACGGAGGATGCGAAAAGACCATCGGAACGCATTCGGTCGATGGCTGGGACTTAGAAAACCCCAAGATCGTGTACGAGTTTAACGGTTGCTTATTTCACGGATATCCCGTCTGTTACCCTGACCGTGGCACTAAAAATCAGTTTTTACAACGAACCATGGAAGACTTGTACCAGGCCACTTGTCAGCGACGCCTAAAGTTAGAACAGGAAGGATACCAAGTGGTGGAAATGTGGGAACACGAGTACGATCACCGTTTGAAAACCGATCCCGAGTTTAAACACCTCGTGGAAAGTTACCAGTTCATGGACCCGCTGAACCCGAGGGATAGTTTGTACGGAGGAAGGACCAATGCCACCTGTTTGCTGTACCAAGCCGACGAAGAGAAAGGAGAAGAAATGAAATACTTGGACGTGTGTTCGCTGTATGCCTATGTGTGCAAATATTGTCGCTTTCCTGTAGGGCACCCACAATTGTTAACGCAACACATCGACCTGAAAAACGTTCGACAATACGAAGGCTTGATCAAGTGTAAAGTTTTGCCTCCCACGAACCTGTACCATCCCCTGTTACCTCACCATTGTCAAGGCAAACTGATGTTTCCTTTGTGCCGTACTTGTGCCGAAACGTGCAACCAAGACCAACCTTGTCATCACACCCAGGAAGAACGAGCCTTGACGGGGACGTGGGTCAGCGTGGAATTGTTCAAAGCTCTGGACATGGGATATCAACTGTTAGAAGTGTACGAAATTTGTCACTTTCCCAAGACACAACAATACACAAAGGTCACCCCACTCAGAAAGGCATTTTCGCCGACTACGTGGATGCCTTTTTGAAACTGAAGCAAGAAGCCAGCGGCTATCCTTCCTGGTGTCACACTCCCGAAGACGAAAAGACATTCAAAGAGAAATACTGGGCACAAGAAGGCATTACTTTAGATCACATCGAGAAAAACGAAGGCAGGCGATCGTTTGCCAAAGTGATGTTAAATTGCTTGTGGGGTAAAATGGCACAACTCCCGTCTTTACCCAAGACGGAATATTTGACAGAACCTTCCCGCTACTTTCAGATGATTCACGACAAAAACAAATACATGAAACACGTGGACGTCGTTCGTGAGGATTTGATCTTGGTCAATTACGAAGAAGATCTGGACTTTGTACAAGACGACCCTTTTGGAAATGTCATCATTGCGGCTTACGTGACAGCCCATGCTCGCTTAAAATTGTACGAAGGTTTAGAACTGTTAGGGGAACGCGTTCTGTACTTTGACACGGACAGTTGCATTTACATCCATCACCCGAGTCAACAGCACCCTGACATCGAAGGAGACCGTTTAGGAGCCTGGACAGACGAGCATCCCGACGACATGATTCTAAGTTTCGCCACTGGTGGTCCAAAAAATTACGGCTACGAATACCGGGACAAACAAGGAGAAGTGCACACGACGTGTAAAGTGAAAGGACTGACTCTGAATTATCGTACCAGTCGAGTGGTGAACTTTGGCGTATTAAAAGAAGCTTTGCAGTCTAGAGAAGATGAACACTTTAAAGTGACCACCTATCAACCTAGCAAGATTGTACGTTTACCCACTCACCACATCGTCAGTCGACCCTTGGAAAAAGTCTATCAAATCGTGTACCAGAAGCGAATGCGACTTCCCAATCATTTCACCTTACCGTATGGACACGTCGGTATTGGTCTGTATATAAAAAGGAACCCTAGACAAGATCGATAGTTCATTGTGACTACCAAGACCAAGCGAACAAAATAAATACTTTCAGAGAAACACAAAACAAGTTCAGACAGGTACACTTCAAGTTTGGGGCTTCTGAAGTGGAATGCGATTGTGAGCCTTGTGATGGGAACGATGCTGTACGCTGTGACCTTAGCGATGCCGTAAAGCATCATGGGAACTTTGTTCTCACTACCCCTATCATGGAAAGTGATGCTGTGCGTGTCAAATCTGAGGGATGCGAAAGCGATGCCGCTTGTCCTCTTGGACATTTTACTGGGTTTCGTTTTAAAGGTGGATGTTCACCTTCACGTCTACCTCGCTACGGATGTCATCCAGCCCTGAGCAAACTCCTGTCCATGTCACCCAACCCTCATCGAAACGAACCTGTGAAAGACGAATATTCGTTTCCTGTGCGTTTGTCGGAATACTGCGACTTTGAAAATCGTCTTCAATCGTTCAAAGGAAAATGGCCTAAGTATCTGGGAGGACCGACCCCCGAAGAATTAGCCAGAGCCGGATTGTTCCACTTGGGCGAAGGAGATAAAGTCAAGTGCTTCAGTTGCGGTGTGTCACTTCACCACTGGGAACCACAAGATTCGGCCTACGTAGAACATGCTCGATGGTCACCGAATTGTCATTACTTACCCTTAGCGGGACCGAGACATTGAAGTAACTTACCATAATCTGTTTATGGATACTTTACAAGAGAATATTCGCACTTTGCCTGTGGAGTTGAGAGAAAGGATTTACCGAGAGCTGGTCAAAATATAAGTGAAACGTAAAAGAACAATTGCATCCGTTTCGTCACCGGTGTTTGAACCACTGGTACCTGAATGCTATACAAGGACTGATTCAGTTGAAAGTGTTCCATTGGACAGACATTGATCAACGATCCCCTAGTTTTAAAAAGGATTGGTTTGCTATTGATGATTCTATCTACTACATTGTAAACTTACTGCATCGAATTCCAGAGGAAGAGTTAACGAATTACCGACATCTTGTATACAATGTCAACTTAGTGAAACAGGAAACTTCTGAACGAATTGTAATGTGTAAATTAGTGACTAAACGATTTAAATTCGACACTGAAGTAAAACCATGTCTGTGCAAACGGTACATTTCTTGTGTCAGAAAGAGGATTTAGTATGACCTATTCATGGATACTTTACAAGAGAACATTCGTGCTTTGCCTGTGAGTTGAGAGAACGCATTTACCGAGAGCTGGTCAAAATACAAGTCAAACGTAAAGAACAGTTGCATCCGTTACGTCACCAGATCTTTAACCACTGGTACCTGAATGGTATAAGAGAACTGATTCCTCAGAAATTGTTTCAGTGGTCAGACCTTGTTCAATACTTCCAGGGCCCCGATGATCCATGTGTTGATCATTTTGGTTACTTCGAGATTCACCTAGTGCAACGCATTGAGGAAGACAAGTTAAAGGATTACCAACATCTTTTACGTGGAATCTACTTAGCGGAAGAGGAAACTTCGAAACAAACTCTGACGTTTCGGTTACAGTATGCAAGATTTAGATTCCCTGCTGGAGAACGAAGATGTCTGGCTAGAAAGTACGTGTATTGTTTCCGAAAAAAAAGACACTATAAAAACAGGCTGCCATGCCACGACTTTTATCACATGTAATTGAACAGATTCCGTGGAAGGAACTCAATGACCATATTCAAACCGTGGATAATTACCATCAATTATTACAAGAACTGTTTCCATTCAATTTGGGTCGACAAGTGGTGTGTGTCTTAGTGACTTGTTTTCTAGGATTTCGTTTACCAGCCGATTCCTTATGGACTCTTTACGAACAGTACTTACCACCCCAATGGCCTTAAATGGTCACGAAAGACTCCTTTTGCTTAAAGCCTTGCGTTTTCATCTGGATACTTCTCGACCTCAGCAGGAAAAAAAAAAGATTCGTCAACTTTTAGCTACCGAAGACGTGTATGACGATGTGTGTGTCGCTTGTGACTTACACCCCCACTGGACAGATCTTCGTGACTGGAAAAAGGGGGGTTTTGAGGCTTCGACCCAAGAAGTGGCCCAGTATGCACAAGAGTTGTTCAAGGAAAAAAAGTTACTTTTCAACCTGTGTTAGTGACAGTGCCAGAAGAGCCCGTCACCGAGAAGAACCACTCGCTTCAGGACAGGACTGTCATGGACGTTCCTGAAAGGTCATTCCGGGAGGACACTTGTGTGACAATACCTCATGTAGAGACTGTAAGAACATTACACACTGTCCCTAGGACATCTTGGTTACCCAAAACATGTTGTACAGAGACTTGTTTATATTCCACTTTGATCGTTTTGATGTGTTTTTTATTCCAGTACATAACTATTTGGCTTTTATGCATTTTTGTCTTTCGTGTTGTTCATGTTTAAAACATTCAATAAACGTGTTCTGAAAAAAGTATATAAACTCTCGTCTTGTTTGTTTTCGTGTCACAAGTGACATTCCTGACACTATGGCTACTTCTGCTGTCTCTGCTCCCTCTTCCTCTTCTGTCAAAGTCATCGACGAACACTTAGATCGTGCCAGTTGGGAGGCCTTGTATCTTCGCCATCCCTTTAACATGCTCATTGCTGGACCTAGCGGTTCAGGCAAAACCGAATTCGTCAAACGTTTGATCGAACATAAACATCATTTGATCGATCGTCCACCTCAACGCATCGTGTGGTGTTACAAAGAGTGGCAATCGACGTACAGCCTCTTGCGAGAAAGTCAAGGCGATTCCATCGTGTTTGTGGAAGGCATTCCTAATGAAGACGACGGCATCGTCTCTGACTCCCGTCAAACCCATTTGGTCATTTTCGACGACATGTTAGGAGAAGACGAAGAAGAAATTAAACTGTGGTTCACGCGCAAAGGGAATCACCGTAATGCCAGTGTCGTTTACATCATCCAAAATTTGTTTCAACAAAGTAAAGCCCATCGCACCATCAGTTTCAATGCGCATTACGTGGTCTTGTTTAAAAGCCCTCGAGATAAATCGCAAGTGCAAGTCTTAGTCAAACAGTTAGGAACGCCTTGGTTGACTCAGGCGTACGACGATGCCACCCAAACACCACACGCCTATTTACTCGTTGATTTGAAACCTACGACCCCCGATGATTTGCGATTTCGTACCCACTTGGTGCCACGACGGAGGGCCTGTCCTGTACACGTCTCCGTCCTCGACTTAACTTCACTCCACAAAAAAAATCTATAAAAACCTCAGACACTTTTCGTCTGTCTCACACAGTTTGAACATGACGTCCCTTCAGTCGCATCTTCCCGTCAAATTGATTCGTGCCTTGTATGGCATCAGTCGAGAAAAAAATCCACAAATACGAGCTCGTGTCTTAGAAGCTAGTCTCAAAGAAGTCTTACGATGGTTCACGGTGACAGCACGTCAATTACTCCAAGGGATCATTCAGATTCCTCATCAAACTAAACGCTTTTTTGATCGAAACAAAGTCGCTTTGACCCAACTGGCCGATCCTCGCATCGACACTCAAACCAAAAAACAAATCATTTTGAAACCTGGAGGGAGCGGTACTCTAGGAGGGGTCATCATTCGATCTCTCTTAAGATGGGATCCTAATGCCCCCAAAGTTCTCCCCAAGAAAAAAGTCAAACGAAGCTCCAAGAAGAAGAAAAAGACCAGGTCCCCAAGGAGAACTTCTCCAGTGGCGGGACCCTCCTCTTACCAGACACCAGAAAAAGAAACAGAGAAAAAATCCTCATAAAAAGAAAAGTCCACAAAAAACTAGTCGCAAGAGAGGCACTTCGGTCAGGACGCAACCTTACTCTCGCAAACCACGACCTGCCACGGCGGTGACCGCGTCTCCGGCAGCCTCACGTTCATCCACTTCCCCGTTGATGACACCAAGAACTGAAGAGTACTTGGAGACGTTGATCACACCAAGAACATCTCCGTTGATGACCCCAAGAACTTCCCCAGTGGCAGGTCCCTCCAATTTAGCGGCAGTGGCCGCTGCTCACAAAGTACCTTCTCCCAAAATCAAAGTTCAAAAGAGATCGGGCATGTTACAAAGTATACTGGATTTGTCCAAGCAAGAACTGGCTCGATTTAGTCCGTTACGTACCCCTGCACGACGTGTCATGCCTGTCCTGAAGTTGATACGGCGTAAAGACAACCAGTGGCGACGCGTTCCAGTATAAAAAAGGCCTGTGACTAAGTAGGGGTATCAGTGTTTTTGGTGCTGAAGACTCAAAGATGTCACCCTCCAGAAAACATCCCTCTTCTAAACAACCCCAAGGAAAGAAAAGGAAAGGACTGCATTCTCGTTTAGTCAAACATGGGGACATGTTATCTGTCCTGTCCAAAGCTTCTCCACCCCTACGAAAAAAACTCATTCAATCAGCCTCCAAAGAGTTGTTTGAACGTCTTGAAAGGCACGATCCCTTTGTCCAAACACCAGAAACAATGCTTAGGCAAACATCGTCACGTTCTTCGCCAAATGGTTCAAAAGAAAATTCGTCAAAAAAAAAGAAGATGTTGGTCCAACGTGGAGGTATTTTACCCCTCTTGTTAGGCCCCATACTGAAAGGAGTCTTGGGAACCATGTTGGGAGGACTGGTGGGAGCAAGATAAAAAGGCCCTCGGAAGTCCCAAGATCTCAGAATCGACCGCTGACAACCCCATGGAAGGACGAAAACTAGCTTTAGTGCCTTACAAACGATGGATGGAATACCATCGGTGGCAAGAACAACGCACACCGCATTTACCTCCCAATCGAAATTTGAGCGAGATGTCCCAGTTACAACACGAATTGCAGTCCTTGATGGATCGCCAAGATTTGTCCGAAACAGAAAAATCGCAAAAGTACGGTCAACTCTTGCAACGACTGAAACTCTTTCACCAGAAAGCTTTAGACGAAACAGCTTTACCCACTCTGAAAGATTTTAAGACCTTGATGAAAAGTCCAGCACCATCATCATTACCACCACCACTACTACCATCCCCTGGGGTCACCAGAGATGCTACCCCACAAAGGCCTGAGGAAGAAGAGATGCGAGAAGTGTTTCAAACACCGTCAGCAGCTCCCATTTCGAGTAAGATTGCAGCATCCTTGTTGACCCCGTCCCCCACAGCCCAACGAGAAGAAATGAAAGCTTGGGTTAAAAAGATGATGTCCACTCCTCCTTCGACAGAAGTGAAAAAGAAAGAAGGGAAACCAGAAGTGAAAAAAGAAAAGAAAACCAAAGCCATTCCATTACCACCTCCACCACCACCACCACCACTACCTTCGACTTCTACTCCCGTAGCCCATCGGACACGTAAATCCGTTTCCAAACCACCCTTTCGACCCACCCAAAGTAGCATCACCGAAGAGTGGGTGACTTATTAACACACCAACCAACACAAAAAAATAAAAAATGGAAAAAGTCTTAGCCAGCATTTACTACGATCCTTCGCATCCTGCAGGTTACGCAGGAGTTGAAAAATTGTATCGTGCTGCCAAAACTCGACTGAAAAGTCTCCGTTTACCTCAAGTGCAACGATGGTTACAAGAACAAGCTACCTACACTTTACACAAACCCATTCGACGCAAGTTTGCTAGAAGTCGCACCCGAGTGGAAGGCATCGATCATCAATGGCAAGCCGATTTAGCCGATGTCTCTCATTTGGCCAGCTACAATCGTGGCTACAAATATTTGTTTTGTGTCATCGACGTCTTTTCCAAATTTGCCTGGGTCGTGCCCTTGACTTCCAAATCGAGCAGCGAGTTAGTGCGAGCCCTGCAACGGGTGTTGAAACAAAGCGGTCGTCACCCTCTTCGATGGCAAACGGACAAAGGCACCGAATTTCTGAACCAAGCTTTCCAAAAAGAATTAAAGAAACGTGACATTCATTTTTTTACCACCGAGAATCCCGAAACCAAAGCCAGCATCGTGGAACGTTTTCAACGCACTTTGAAAGAACGCATGTGGAAATATTTTACGCATGACCACACTCGGAAGTACATCGACATCTTACCGCACCTGGTGCAAGCGTACAACCAATCTTACCATCGAAGTATCGGACGTGCCCCGCAAGACGTGACTCCCGAGAACGAAGTGCTGGTGTTTGAGCGTCTGTTCGGTACGTCCTCGACGAGGGCTGTCCCCAAGAAAAGTGGAATGTTGGCCGTAGGAGATTGGGTGCGCATTGGCAAAACCAAACGCACTTTCGACAAAGGTTACTTACCTAACTGGACGACCGAACTGTTTCGTGTCACTGGACGAGTGCATGGCCGTCATCCTGCCGTCTATAAATTGGAAGACATGAACGGAGAAGTGCTCAAAGGAACGTTTGATTTGCCCGAGTTACAACGTGTCACCAAAAAAGAAGACGACGTGTACGACATCGAAAGCATTCTCGAACGCAGAACCGGTAAAGTGGGCAAACGACGTGTCAAAGAAGTCAAAGTACGTTGGAAAGGATATCCACCCAGTTTTGATTCTTGGATCAACGCTTCGCAAGTCATCGACTATAAAAAGAAGTGACCATCATGCCCTTTCACACATCAGACGCAGCTACGTCAACCACTCCTTCTTCACCTAGTTCTTCTGTGCAAGATTTACAAAAACAACCCTTGTGGGTGTGGTGTGGAGAACGTGTGCCTAAAACGCAAATCGTCTTTTTCTGCCAAATCTTCGTGGTGTATTGTGTCATCGGGGCAGCCATCGCCATTTTGAGTTTGCAACAAGGAGACAAACAATTGTGGACCATTTTATTGAGCAGTTGCATCGGTTACCTGCTTCCCAATCCCTCCCTGAAATTCTCCTCGAACGGGAACCTTGTGTCCAGTGCCAGTGCCAGTCACCACTCCAACCACAATCAGAGCCCCATTTTGGGCGGATACACGCCTCTGACGTCCAGTAACCCCTCGGACAGCCACAGAACTCTAGAATTATGAGTCACCAAAACCAATTTTACTTAACCTTACCCAGTGACAGTTCCATGGAGGTGTTTCCCAACAACACGTTGTGCTGTTACACGGCCAAATTACCTCAGGCCATCCCCTTAGATCACGAAGCCCATTGGGAAGTGGCTTTAGTAGAAATGATTCACCCGACCCAAGTCCTCAATGTCCTTAACAACCAAAATTTTTTTACGGTGGAAGTTCATGACGAGCAAGTGCAAAAGCACTTGACGACTAATGTCAAATATGATCTCAAAAAATATAATGACACAACAGGCTATTATTTTAGTGGTCAACATTTGGTCAGCACCATAAGCTCCAGGTTTAATGCCGTGTTTGGGAAAGCGTTGGAGCTTGCCTCAAAAAAGGTCACCATGGAGTACCACAAAGCAGCTCGTCGCTTCTTGATGAAATTTGAGTCGAGTAAAACCGTGTCCATTTTATTTTGTCCTGAATTGTTTCACATGTTGGGCGGAGACATGGAGCTGAAGAAGATAGTAGAACAAAAAACACAACCCGAATTATCAGTCATTTCTGACAACGAGTCTTTTACCAAGTATTTTCGTTCCCCGGTAGAACTGAACCAAGGACAGAATTTGTTGTTTGTGTACTCCGATGTGGTGGAGTACAACGTGGTGGGACACACCTCCGTGCCGTTACTGCGTGTCATTCCTTTCAAAGTGGATTCTGCCACGAACGCTGACGAGGAAGGTGGAAACACTTACCACGTCCACCGCGAATTTGTCCATCCTCACTATTTGCCGGTCAGCAAGTCGTATTTGGACACGGTCAACATTACTATAAAAGGAGATTTGGGACAAAATATTCCATTCACCAGAGGAAAAGTCACGGTGAAACTCCATTTTCGAAAACGGTTTCTCACGATTCGTAAGTCATGTATCCAGTGTACCGAGGGGTTGCTCGACAGCGAGGACACGGTTTAGGAGATATGTTAAAATCGGCCTTTCGTTCGATGGCCCCGGTGTTGAAACCGATGGTGACACGCGGATTGCACGCCTTGAAAGATGCGGCACTGACACAAGACAAAGAATTTCTCCAAAATGTTATCATCGACAAACAAAACCCTAAAGAAGCCTTCATGAGGGCTGGCAAAAATGTCTTGCTGCAAACGGGCAAAGACATTTTGGGCCGACGAGACACACCTATAAATGCCCTGCACGCTACCGAGTCAGGCATTCAGCAAGGACAAGGCAGAAAGAGACGACGAAGAAAACACCCTTTCACCAGACTTCAAGCTAGAAAGGCCAAGAAAAGAAGAACCGTTCGAGACTTAGACGTTTTCGATTATTGAGACACAGAAAAAAATGATGCACCGAGAGTCATGTGCTTGTTCCAAGTTTGAACTGGATATGTTTGCCATGCCCCCCACCATGATGACGATGCAAGAATCCCAGTGGGTGGAATTTCACCCCGTCTCCTCTTTGACGGATTCCGGTCCCATCGAGTTCGAAATCAAAGGACAACCCGAAGATTACATCGATCTGAATAGCAGTTACTTGTACTTGAAAGTCAAAGTAACCGAAGCGAACAACCTTCCCATAGACAATGATGATGTAGTAGCTCCCGTCAATAATTTCATGCATTCCTTGTTTAGCGAAGTGGACTTGTACTTGAATAACAAACTGGTCAGCAGCAGCATGGATACTTACCCTTACCGAGCATACCTGGAAAATCTCTTGACGTACGGAAAAGAAGCCAAGAACACTCATCTGGATGCTTGCGTGATATGGAAACCTGACCAAGCGACTAAGTTCAACGGCATTACACTTGCTGGGGATGCTTCAAATCAAACGGGATTTGTAGAACGACGAAAGAAAATTCATCTAAGTCGTAGTTTAGAACTGATGGATCGTTTGCATTTGGACATGTGGTTACAAGAAAAGTATTTGCTGAACGGGGTGGATGTCCGCCTGAGACTGAATCGCAGCAGTGCTGCTTTCCATTTGATGGCTGCTGATGGTTCCACTTACAAAACCGTCATTCAAGAAGCCAAACTCTACGTGCGTCGTGTGGAAGTGTTACCTAAAGTGGGAAACGACATCAGTCAGACGTTGAGTAGAACGACCGCCAAGTATCCGATACGTCGCGTGGAAGTGAAAACCTTCACCATTCCTGCTGGACAGCGATCCATGATCGAAGATCATCTGTTCCAAGGACAGTTACCCAAGCGTTTGATTGTTGGTATCGTCAAGAATTCAGCTTTCAATGGAGTCTACCAGGAAAATCCTTTTGAGTTTCAACATTACAATGTGTCCAAGATCGAAGTCAGTCGCGATGGCAAGACCTTGTGTACCAGACCTTTCGAGCCTAACTTTGGTGCCGCGAAGAATTATTTGAGATCGTACTTGTCCCTGTACGAAGCTACCGGACAGTTAGGAACCAACACCAGTCACGGCATTACGTACGACGATTATGCAGGAGGCTACGCTTTGTGGGCTTTCGATTTCACTCCAGACCAAGGCAGCGACGAGGGACATTTCCACCCTATAAAATCCGGCCAGATTCGTGTGGAAATTCAGTTTGCGAGTCCACTGGATGCAGGGAACACAGTGAACGTCATCCTGTATGCAGAATTCGATAATACCATAGAAATCAACAGTTTGAGAGAAGTCATTCTAGATTACTAGAAGTCATGGAAGACTGTTATCCCTCTTTACCTAGTGGAGAAACTTTGGACATGAAATGTAAGGAGACTGTGGAAGAAGAAGTGATCATGATGAAGTCGAGATGGCCAGAACAAGAAGCCCATTTAGTCTCCTGTTTTGCCAAACACTTGGTCGAAAAAATGACGGAATTAATCAAGAAAAATTGCTATGGATGTCAAAACGATCATCCCAGTCAAATTCAACACGATAAATGCCTAATGTTAAGTCAAGAAGAAAAATTGGACGAGTATCTGGACGAAGCTTGGAGTCTCATCTCGAACGAAGACGTGTTGCATCAGTGGTATAAAGACTTGCGTGAACATTCTTGTCCACCATTAACCACTCAAGAGATCCATCGTATCGAAGCTCTCCTGAATCAGAGTGAGGAAACAGAACGAATAACCGTTTATTCGTCAGACATTTTCAAGCAAAAAGTCAGGATCGAATTGACAACTTATTATTACCTGTGAAGAAGAAAAAAACATGGATACCTGGGAACTTTATTACCTTTTGAACCACAGTTCGTATACGGCTTCTTGGAATCCTGTCGTCTGTGCTAAAGATGAACTCCCTCATCGCAAACCTAAAGACCATCAAGCTTACGTGATCAACACAGACGACAGTCATCTCCCAGGAACCCACTGGGTAGCCGTCTACTTTCCTCAAGAATGATGTGTGGAATATTTCGATTCGTACGGATTGCCCCCTTTGGAAGAGGATATCATCGACTTTATGAGAAGAAATGCTCAGACTACCCGATTCAATAACGTGAAATTACAAGGCACAGATTCCTTGGTGTGTGGACAGTACTGTGTGTATTTTCTACATCATCGCAGCCTGGGCTATTCCTTAGAACATTTAGTGACTCATTTTGATCCTCGTTCTTCTACTAGAAATGATGTGAAAGTAGATCGATGGTTTTGTGACCATTATGCTTATCTTTTGTCTCAAGCTAGGAAACGTAGTGTCCATCAATGGCCTAATGATTTCCAACAGTGGAAATCACAATTTCATTCACAACGTTGTCAGCCCTGTTTAAAGTAGATTGTCAATTGAGAAAAAAATGTTTGTGATTTGAAAAAAATTGTTTGATGTTATATTGTTGGATTATTGTTAAAAATGTTAGAGTTGTTGTTGGTTAGTGTTAAGTGATTTTTGAATAAAAAATGTTGTGTTTTGAAAAAAATGCCTTTGTCTTTTGTTTAGCTATAAGAATGTTGGATTGATGCTCTTTCATTTCTTACTATCCCTCTCATGACACTCACTGAACGTTGCGACTCGAAAACCGTGTGGGGGATGTTTTCCTTCACGTCCGCGCTTTGACTTTAAGAACCGGGGTTGTTTCCAGTCTAACCATCCATTGTCGACTCATCCTCCTAAGAAGATGTGCTCCAAACTAGCTAAGCTCAACGAAGCATACGTGAATTTGCATAGGGTCAGACACAGTCTGATACCGAAGCCAGAAGAAATAGAGAATGTGAGAATGTTAAAAATCACTGAAGACCTGATAGAAGAGCTCTTCAGAGAAGAAATGAACAGGGAAAAAGAAGAATGGACAGAGAAGTACAGACTTCAGAGACGGCAGCAACAGCAGCAACAACAACAACAGCAGCAGCAGCAACCTGAAGCTGACAGAGGCTTTGTCGATTGTCGTATCGACACCAAAGAGTTCTTCTTCTCTTTCCGAAGAAGCAGACCTATCGTCAGAAAGTCTATCCTCAGAGGACATCGCATTCTTAGAAACTAAAAAAGAAAGCCATAGCAAACAAAAAAACAGCCCTTTTCAGGGCTACCCCAATACTCTAGAAAAGAAATAACGATCGATTTGCCAATGTGTGTAGGTAGAGTAGTGTGAAAATAAACACTAACTCATTTTTAAAAAAATGTGAGGGTATGTGTTTGTGAGTTTGTGTTTGTAAGTGCTCAAGTACGTTGGTATGGATAGTAGATTAAAATCATGTTTTTTTTGGTGTTTGAGGTGTATATTAGGGGTTAGATTGGATTGCTTTGCGTATGTGAATAGTCTATTGAAGTGGTTAATAAAAAAATTTTTAGAATAGGAATGGGTAGCATAAAAAGTGAGTGAGTGTTTCTTTTAGGTCCGCGCGTTGTTGTTTTGGGTCATGATCTAGGTAAGATCAATTTTATGTTTTTAGGGGATGTTTTCCATCACGTCCGCGCTTTCACTATAAATTGAAACTCGCTGGGCAGTCTAGCTACCCTTGTTGATTGATCAACACAAGAATGAATAGCAGAATAAGCAAACTTCTTGAACTCCAGATACATCTGGAATATGTCAGGCGCCTGTTAAATGAACTGGCCGCGGAGGCTATAGTAGAAGAGGAAAGAATGAAGAACGAAGAGGAGGAGAGAAGACAGAGGGAAGAGGAGGAAAAGAAACTAGGAGAGAGGATGTCGTACAATATTCCCGAGACAGAGGATTGGGGTGCTGAAGCGAATCATCCTCCCTCTGCGCTCCCCAGAAGAAAGGTGAAAGGAGACTGGGGAAGAAGATGCGTGTGTGGCGCCAGGCCAGGAAGGTGCAACCATTAGATAGGTGCATCTGGAGTTCAAAAAAAACCCAACAGCCCTTTTCATGGCTACCCAATACTCTAGAAAAGAAATAACGATCCATTTGCCAATGTGTGTAGGTAGAGTAGTGTGAATATAAACAATAACTCTTTTTAAAAAATGTGAGGGTATGTGTTTGTGTGTTAGTGTTTGTAAGAGCTCAGGTATGTTTGAGTGAATAGTAGATTATGGGTTTATTTATTGTTTCTTAGCGTATGTGGAGAGTATAGTTTGGGTTTTATTATATGAAATGAGAAAGTAGGGGGATGTTTTCCTTCACGTCCGCGCGATGTTTGGTCATGATCTAGGTAAGATCAATTTTATGTTTTAGGGGGATGTTTTCCTTCACGTACGCGCTTTCACTATAAGAACCCACAGTATTCGTCGTTCAAACCATTCTACAAAGAAGATGGCTTCTAACCAAATTGACAAAATGCAAACATTGCAAGACGTTTTGGACAATTTAGGAATGATGGAGCAGATGTTAATAAGACTCGTTGAAGACCACTATTCCTATAGTCCCCATCGTGTAAAGATGGAAATTAATAACTTAAGAAAGGTAAAGGATATGATAAGTGGTGTCATGAAAGAGATAAAGGAGGAGAAGGAGGATGAAGAGGAAAGGATAAGAATACGCAAATGGAACGAAAAAATTGAAAAAGAAGAAGAAAATGAGAAGAGGAAGAAAGAAGAGGAGGAAGAGAAGAAGAAAGAAGAGGAGGAAGAGAAGAAAGAAGAGGAGAAAAAAAGAAGAGAAAGAGTGTAGGAGAGAAAATAAGAAGTTGGTTGAGAAAAAGAAGAAATTAGAAGCAGAAGAAGAAGAAGAAAAACCAAAGGCCCTTTTCAGGGCCAGCCATATTTCTCGAAAAGAGAATGACTTTTCAATTGCCTACCCCTTTTTTTAAATTTAAATTTAAATTTAAATTTAAAAAAAAATAAAAAAAAAACAAAATCCCATGTTCAATTCCCCTTGAGGCTAGAGTGACCCAAGACTTTTTCCCATGTTAAATTCCCCTTGAGGCTAGATTGTCCCACGATTTTTCTCCATGTTAAATTTCCATTGAGGCTAGATTGTCCCAGGGGGTCCTGTAATGCTAATTTCCATTGAGGCTAGGGTATCCCTATTTACTACTTAGGCCCTACATTCTCAGTGAGTGTCGAAGGTCAACCAAATATGGTTATTCCCAGGATTTACAATTGATGCAACAGAGTGTTCAATGTCCGTCATCAATATAAGAGTGTGCTGACTGTATTATTATTTTATGATGGGAGTAGGAAGGGTTTGGATAGAAATTTATAAGTGTGCTATTTGTGTTCTCATTGTTTCTTTAAAAGATGTTTTGTTTCTTTGGAGTATCATCGTTGTTCCTTCGACGCAAGAGTTGTTGTTTTTCTGCATCTTCGTATTCCTACACGAAATCGTGCATTAATAAAATATGCTCGCTATTCCTCTACGAGCATTCATGCATCGCTCCTTCCATCCATCCATTCATCCGTCCATCCATCCATTCATCCAGCAAGTACACTACCCATACGGCCACCCAACCATACACCCATGAATACCTTTTGTGACTAAGAGATATATATACCAAAAACACAACAAAAAAAACCCCAAAAAGTGATATTCTGTGTTTTAAGCGAAGGGAAAATAAGTCAGAAATAGTACTCAAGCATTACATCATCCTGACTGACTACATATAGCACATAGTTACAACGTTCCATATTACAATGTTGTTATGTATACAAAACGAACTGGAAACTTATTAACTTTGTCACTTTGTGTCTGATTAAAATAAAAACCAGTTCAAATCTCAATCCCTCATAGATGTCCACATTTTCTCCTCGCCACCTTCCATATGCATAGTACTTCAAATACTGAAAAATAACTATGACAGTGGATAATATTTCAACATGTTAAAATTTGTCTTCTCCCTTAAATTCAATTAACTGTTGTTAATTTTCCATATCATTTTATTTATATCATCAAAATGGAATTCATTTTTGTGTGAAGTAGAACTGTGTAATGGTGCAAATTTTGAAGATAATTTCGCAGTACATTCTGTCATGGTCATCGTGAAACGTAGCCATTAAGATTGACGTATGGGTTGGGCTCGTCATAACTAGTTAACCTCTCCTGTTTGGCTGCATAAGTGAATCTTAATCAGAGTCCGTTCGACAATGGTCCCACAGATATTTTAAGGTAAGGTCATATAGAGGAAAAGACAGGCTTGAGAAAAGTCAGAGCAAAACTTTTCGGAAACCTTGGGCCATTTGAAACAGTTGTCAGAAAATGATACTTTCCATTATAGTTTTTAACAAATACGTATCAGAGAGGATTATTAACTTCGATGGGAGTGTTACACTTTTTAGCGGGTAGAGATTGTTATCCTGAATATCTAAGTCAAACGAAGGAATCTGCTTCCCAGACTAAATTCAAGGTTTTAAGAAATCTACCTCGCGAAATCAATACGTTCTAAGGAAATCTTGAATTTAACTCCGAGAAAGATTAAAAAGATACTTCTCTAGATGAATAAATCTTCCATGGAAAGGATTCTAGAAATTTGTGAGACCCGTAGCCAAAGAAGAAACAAAGGTAATTATTCGATGATAAGCGAGCGAGGTCTCGAGAAGGCGCAAAGAAGAAGCGAGAGAGAGAGAGAGAGAGAGAGAGAGAGAGAGAGAGAGAGTAATACGGCAACGCCGACCGGAAGCGAACAGGTGTTTCTGACATGCCGGCAATCTGAGTTTGATCTGTCACTCGATTATACGATGAAATGTGTTCTATTGGTGTAAGAAAAAGTCTAATTGAAGCTCACATAAATTTTGTCAGTCCATTTCTAAAAGTAAGTGCATTGTTGAAATGTCATTGTTAATTTCATTTTCTTCATGTAATTGATTAAATTATTATTTTTTACATACGGGTGTTCGTGTTGTTTTATTCAGCAGCAGAGAGGGTGAACCCACCTCATTTTAGAAGCGTCATTTTTGGATAACTAAGGCTTTTACAAAAACGAAAACAATTTCGCTGATAACGCGAAACCGAAGCTTCTAACTTTCTGAGTTTCTCTCCCAGGGTCTCTCCGGGGGGCTAGTTGTTTTTGTTACTTTATTGTTGTCGTTAGTAGTGAAGTGGGACGATCTGGCGACAATGGGAATTAGCATTACAAGACCCCTTGGGACTGTCTAGCGACAATGGAAAATTAACATGGAGAAAACTCGTGGGACTGTCTAGCGACAAGGGAAATTAACATGGGAATAGAGTTTGGGACTGTTGAGCGACAAGCGGAAATTAACATGGGATTTTTTAATTAAAAAAATGAAATAAAAAACGGGGTTGGCAATTAAAAGTCGATCTCTTTTCGAGAAATTGGAGTGGCCCTGAAAAGGGCCTTTGGATTTATGTTAATATGCCCTTAACATAAAGGGCATCTGCGGCATCTTCTTGTCCTCAAGCTGCGTCTTACTGCAGGGCCATAAATCAGAGTCCTCTTGAGGCAACCTTGTCTCTCCACGTACACTCTTCGTATCCACAGACTGGTGTCTGACTTGTCGACAACTGTCCACTTGGATCGGACATACATTAGCATGTCCGTCCTGAACATCATTGAAGAAACAAGGGTTGATGATTCGACTGTGGTCCACATCTTGAGGCAACGAGAACAGGTGAATCAATGCAGTGAACTGCGCTTATTTATAGGTAGAGGAAGGATTGAAACGGATTGAGTTCATTGACCAATCCAAACACGCGTTACAAAATTCAGTCAGTCCGCATCCAATCCGAAGAGAACAGTCTGTGACGTCACGTGGTCTATATAGATTCGCTAGCGCCTGTGCGCTGTCAATCCATGCGACAGTGATTCAACATGACGGAAACTCAGAAAACGATCCATTGGGGTGCACCAGCAGTGGAGACCACCCAAGGTAACCCGGACTTACTTTCAGAAGAGGTAAATTGGGATTTTGTGGATTTTCTTACCTCGCAAGAATTTGTTCCGGAACCTTCCTCACCTTCATTACCACACGTGGAGAAATTTAGACAGAGGCAGAAAGAAGAATTGGAGAAATTTATACAGCGGCAAAAGGAATCAGAACAAGCTTTTCTCCTACAGCAACAGCAACAAGAAGAAGAGGTAAGAAAAAAACAAGAAGAAGAATCAGCAAAGAAACAAGAGGGTGAAAGTCAAATCGTCACGGTACTGTTGGACATTTTAGCGGAGTTAAGAAGTTTGAAACAAATGTATCAGACTTCTTTATCACGACCGAAGAGAATACGACCTTCCCGAGCTAAACACGCCAACTCTGTGACTAAGCCTACCGTACCACCCTTAGTGATTTCAACCAAATCATCATCATCAGAAGTAGGCCTCGGCCGTGGCAAAGGCTTAAGGCAGTTAAAGTTGATTGCTTAAACTCACCCCTACACCAAAAACCAAAGACCCTTTTCAGGGCCACCCACTTCTCTCGAAAAGAGATAGACTTTCAATTGCCAATAACTTAAAAAAAAAACAAAAAAAAACATTTTACCCCTATAGTACGTGTATATGAGTGCGTGAGTGTAGCTTCTTATTTAAAAATCAAAACTCAAAGACACTTACCTTTTTATACCTAATTTATTCTTTTATCAATACTTACAATCCAATTCACAATTCACAACAGAGCACTTTAAAAAGTTCATACACTTCTTCTGTCTCATTGTTTAGTCTCTCTGTTTTTTTAAATTTCTTCACCGTCACAGTCTTTTCCTCCTCTTCCTCCTCACTTTCTTCCCTTCTTCTTTTCTTCTCCTGTTTCTTTTTCTTTACCTGGCTGCTTTCTTCCTCTGAAGAATCCCTCTCTTCTTCTGAAGAATCCCTCTTTTCTTCTGACTCCTCTTGTTTCTTTTTTGGGCAATCTGGAGACCAATGTCCTTTTTCTTGACAATAATAACAGGTATCTTGACTTTTGTCTTTTCTAGCCCCTTTTTATTCTTTTTTGACGGTCTGGACACTCTGAAGACCAATGCCCTTTCTTCTGACAGATATAGCAAGTATCTTGACTTTTATCTCGAAAGGAAGGAGAGTAGTCCGTCGGCTGGTCTGAAGAGAATTTTCTAATGACCCCTCGCAAAGCTCTGATGAAATGTTCGATTTGTGTAGTCTCTTCCATCGTTGTGCTCGGTTTGAGAGTGAAATGAATAGTGAAAGGACAAGACACACACCCTGTTATATACGCTGGTCTGCCATGAGTATAAATTAGCCAATGGTGTTTAAAACTTGAGTCATTTGACGTTTTGCACTCAAGATGAAACGATCCAATTCATTTGAGAAGAAAGAAGAAGAAAGTAAGAGGCAGAAACGTGATCTATCGCCTCGTACCAGGGCAGAAGTCTTGGCACAAATTCATGCCAGTGATTTTGAAGAGGACATGAGTGAACCAGAATCCAAACCCTCTAAACGAAGTTCACCACCCTCAGTTAACCCTGAAAAGTACTATTCCATTCGAGAGACGGAAAAGCGCTCCTCTAGAAAATTTAGAACCACGGCTTACAAATACACGGTGAAGTTTAAAGATTTCAAGGCTGAAGTACCGTTAGAGAAAGCAGAAGGGTTCATCACCGGGGTGTGGGATTCTTTACTTACCACACTCAAGCAACAATGTCAACCCAAAGAAGACGATCGCTTGAGACTTTCCATAGAACACGACGGTTTGAAATCCCCTGTTTGGATCGAGTTTAGCACCCCTGCAGAATTGACCGCTTCCAAAGTCATGGACAAGATTCAACACGTGCAACAATCCAATGACCAGTTTGACATCACCGATGGAAAAGCCACACTGTCCATGACTCACGTCTCTCCTCCTCAAGGGACCGGACAACGCAATAAGGTGTTACTGGTGAATGACCTTCGCAACACCAAAACAAGTCTCGTCCGAATTCACAACCCTCAAGACCAGATGTGTTTAGCCAGGGCTATTGTGGTGGGACGAACCTATGCCAACAAAAACGACACGGTAGAATGGAAAAGAGCCTGGAAAACTATTTCACGATCCGACCGAGCCAAACAACGAAGTGAAGCAGAACTCCTGTTGCAACAAGCCGACTTGCCCAAAGACAAACCCTGTGGCATTCCTGAAATGCAAAAATTGCAAGATGTCCTAGCTCCACGATACACCTTGAAAGTGCACCCTCAAGAAGTGCGCGGACCTCTGTTGTTTCGAGGGAAAGACTTTAAGGACGGAAAATACATTCATGTCTATTATCACGATGAACATTTCGATACCATTACCAGCATCACTGCATTCCTGGGATACGGTTATTACTGTGAGAAATGTGACTATGGTTATAACAATCGAGAGCAACACAAGCATTGTGGATTGAAATGCTCAGGATGTTTGGCCTCTCCACCCTGTCTGAGCGAAGGACCAGTGCATTGTTCAACTTGTCTGCGCACGTTTGTCAGCCCTACCTGTTACCAACAACATTTGAAGACGCAAGGTTCACAGAAGAAATGTGCTTGTCAACTGCTGAGATTGTGCCCTTCGTGTGGACAAGGCATACGTACCAATAATGCCAAGGCACACGTATGTTCAGGAAAGAAAAAATGTCACATTGTCACCACATCGTGGACTTGGAACACCAATGCTACGTGCAAAAATACCAACCCCCCACCAGAGAAAGAGGACGGTCACAAGAAGAAAGGCAATTTCATCTTTTTCGATTTCGAATGGATGCAAGAGACCGGTATTCACATTCCTAATTTCTGCGTGGCTCATCGAGCGTGCGAGAAGTGCATTCAGGAACCTATCTTCAGTCATTGCCCTCACTGCAGTAAGATTCCCGGAGGGCGTGAAAAAATCTTTCGAGGACCGAACACGTTAGCCGATTTTGCAGAATGGGTCTTAGACCCCATCGACAAGACGTGGAGCCAAGAGGACATCGAACGTTACGGAGATTGTCATCGTCATGCCACAGTGATGGCTCACAATTTCTCCGGATACGATGGACAGTTTCTTTTGAGATACTATACGGAACAAGGCATCGAGCGTCCTAAAGTCACTTTGAACGGAGCCAAAATCATTTTCATGGAAGTGGGACAAGTACAGTTTAAAGATTCGATGAGTTACTTGGCCATGCCTTTGAGCCGAATGCCTAAAACGTTTCGAATGACAGAAATGTAAAGGGTACTTTCCACACTTTTTCAATACGGAAGCCAATCAACACGCCGTTCTACCCCATTTACCTGAGGCTCACTATTACGACCCCGACAACATGCGTACCGAACAACGAGAAGCTTTCTACGCTTGGTACCAGGCTCACGCCTCCGACCCTTTCGACTTTCAGGAAGAAATGTTCAAGTATTGTCGTTCCGACGTGGACATTTTACGACGTTGCTGTGGAAAATTTCGAGAACTGTTCATGGAACACGGAGGGGTCGATCCTTTGAAAGAAGCTTGCACCATTGCCAAAGCGTTTTCCTTAGTGTACCGCCAACGATTCATGCCTGAAAACACCGTGGCTGTCATCAGTCCTCAAACGACCAACTATATCAAACGTCAATACTCGGTCAAAGCCCTACGCTGGTTACATTACTTGTGCGACAAGGAAGACAAATGGATTCGGCATGCCCGCAACGGAGGAGGCACGGAGGATGCGAAAAGACCATCGGAACGCATTCGGTCGATGGCTGGGACTTAGAAAACCCCAAGATCGTGTACGAGTTTAACGGTTGCTTATTTCACGGATATCCCGTCTGTTACCCTGACCGTGGCACTAAAAATCAGTTTTTACAACGAACCATGGAAGACTTGTACCAGGCCACTTGTCAGCGACGCCTAAAGTTAGAACAGGAAGGATACCAAGTGGTGGAAATGTGGGAACACGAGTACGATCACCGTTTGAAAACCGATCCCGAGTTTAAACACCTCGTGGAAAGTTACCAGTTCATGGACCCGCTGAACCCGAGGGATAGTTTGTACGGAGGAAGGACCAATGCCACCTGTTTGCTGTACCAAGCCGACGAAGAGAAAGGAGAAGAAATGAAATACTTGGACGTGTGTTCGCTGTATGCCTATGTGTGCAAATATTGTCGCTTTCCTGTAGGGCACCCACAATTGTTAACGCAACACATCGACCTGAAAAACGTTCGACAATACGAAGGCTTGATCAAGTGTAAAGTTTTGCCTCCCACGAACCTGTACCATCCCCTGTTACCTCACCATTGTCAAGGCAAACTGATGTTTCCTTTGTGCCGTACTTGTGCCGAAACGTGCAACCAAGACCAACCTTGTCATCACACCCAGGAAGAACGAGCCTTGACGGGGACGTGGGTCAGCGTGGAATTGTTCAAAGCTCTGGACATGGGATATCAACTGTTAGAAGTGTACGAAATTTGTCACTTTCCCAAGACACAACAATACACAAAGGTCACCCCACTCAGAAAGGCATTTTCGCCGACTACGTGGATGCCTTTTTGAAACTGAAGCAAGAAGCCAGCGGCTATCCTTCCTGGTGTCACACTCCCGAAGACGAAAAGACATTCAAAGAGAAATACTGGGCACAAGAAGGCATTACTTTAGATCACATCGAGAAAAACGAAGGCAGGCGATCGTTTGCCAAAGTGATGTTAAATTGCTTGTGGGGTAAAATGGCACAACTCCCGTCTTTACCCAAGACGGAATATTTGACAGAACCTTCCCGCTACTTTCAGATGATTCACGACAAAAACAAATACATGAAACACGTGGACGTCGTTCGTGAGGATTTGATCTTGGTCAATTACGAAGAAGATCTGGACTTTGTACAAGACGACCCTTTTGGAAATGTCATCATTGCGGCTTACGTGACAGCCCATGCTCGCTTAAAATTGTACGAAGGTTTAGAACTGTTAGGGGAACGCGTTCTGTACTTTGACACGGACAGTTGCATTTACATCCATCACCCGAGTCAACAGCACCCTGACATCGAAGGAGACCGTTTAGGAGCCTGGACAGACGAGCATCCCGACGACATGATTCTAAGTTTCGCCACTGGTGGTCCAAAAAATTACGGCTACGAATACCGGGACAAACAAGGAGAAGTGCACACGACGTGTAAAGTGAAAGGACTGACTCTGAATTATCGTACCAGTCGAGTGGTGAACTTTGGCGTATTGAAAGAAGCTTTGCAGTCTAGAGAAGATGAACACTTTAAAGTGACCACCTATCAACCTAGCAAGATTGTACGTTTACCCACTCACCACATCGTCAGTCGACCCTTGGAAAAAGTCTATCAAATCGTGTACCAGAAGCGAATGCGACTTCCCAATCATTTCACCTTACCGTATGGACACGTCGGTATTGGTCTGTATATAAAAAGGAACCCTAGACAAGATCGATAGTTCATTGTGACTACCAAGACCAAGCGAACAAAATAAATACTTTCAGAGAAACACAAAACAAGTTCAGACAGGTACACTTCAAGTTTGGGGCTTCTGAAGTGGAATGCGATTGTGAGCCTTGTGATGGGAACGATGCTGTACGCTGTGACCTTAGCGATGCCGTAAAGCATCATGGGAACTTTGTTCTCACTACCCCTATCATGGAAAGTGATGCTGTGCGTGTCAAATCTGAGGGATGCGAAAGCGATGCCGCTTGTCCTCTTGGACATTTTACTGGGTTTCGTTTTAAAGGTGGATGTTCACCTTCACGTCTACCTCGCTACGGATGTCATCCAGCCCTGAGCAAACTCCTGTCCATGTCACCCAACCCTCATCGAAACGAACCTGTGAAAGACGAATATTCGTTTCCTGTGCGTTTGTCGGAATACTGCGACTTTGAAAATCGTCTTCAATCGTTCAAAGGAAAATGGCCTAAGTATCTGGGAGGACCGACCCCCGAAGAATTAGCCAGAGCCGGATTGTTCCACTTGGGCGAAGGAGATAAAGTCAAGTGCTTCAGTTGCGGTGTGTCACTTCACCACTGGGAACCACAAGATTCGGCCTACGTAGAACATGCTCGATGGTCACCGAATTGTCATTACTTACCCTTAGCGGGACCGAGACATTGAAGTAACTTACCATAATCTGTTTATGGATACTTTACAAGAGAATATTCGCACTTTGCCTGTGGAGTTGAGAGAAAGGATTTACCGAGAGCTGGTCAAAATATAAGTGAAACGTAAAAGAACAATTGCATCCGTTTCGTCACCGGTGTTTGAACCACTGGTACCTGAATGCTATACAAGGACTGATTCAGTTGAAAGTGTTCCATTGGACAGACATTGATCAACGATCCCCTAGTTTTAAAAAGGATTGGTTTGCTATTGATGATTCTATCTACTACATTGTAAACTTACTGCATCGAATTCCAGAGGAAGAGTTAACGAATTACCGACATCTTGTATACAATGTCAACTTAGTGAAACAGGAAACTTCTGAACGAATTGTAATGTGTAAATTAGTGACTAAACGATTTAAATTCGACACTGAAGTAAAACCATGTCTGTGCAAACGGTACATTTCTTGTGTCAGAAAGAGGATTTAGTATGACCTATTCATGGATACTTTACAAGAGAACATTCGTGCTTTGCCTGTGAGTTGAGAGAACGCATTTACCGAGAGCTGGTCAAAATACAAGTCAAACGTAAAGAACAGTTGCATCCGTTACGTCACCAGATCTTTAACCACTGGTACCTGAATGGTATAAGAGAACTGATTCCTCAGAAATTGTTTCAGTGGTCAGACCTTGTTCAATACTTCCAGGGCCCCGATGATCCATGTGTTGATCATTTTGGTTACTTCGAGATTCACCTAGTGCAACGCATTGAGGAAGACAAGTTAAAGGATTACCAACATCTTTTACGTGGAATCTACTTAGCGGAAGAGGAAACTTCGAAACAAACTCTGACGTTTCGGTTACAGTATGCAAGATTTAGATTCCCTGCTGGAGAACGAAGATGTCTGGCTAGAAAGTACGTGTATTGTTTCCGAAAAAAAAGACACTATAAAAACAGGCTGCCATGCCACGACTTTTATCACATGTAATTGAACAGATTCCGTGGAAGGAACTCAATGACCATATTCAAACCGTGGATAATTACCATCAATTATTACAAGAACTGTTTCCATTCAATTTGGGTCGACAAGTGGTGTGTGTCTTAGTGACTTGTTTTCTAGGATTTCGTTTACCAGCCGATTCCTTATGGACTCTTTACGAACAGTACTTACCACCCCAATGGCCTTAAATGGTCACGAAAGACTCCTTTTGCTTAAAGCCTTGCGTTTTCATCTGGATACTTCTCGACCTCAGCAGGAAAAAAAAAAGATTCGTCAACTTTTAGCTACCGAAGACGTGTATGACGATGTGTGTGTCGCTTGTGACTTACACCCCCACTGGACAGATCTTCGTGACTGGAAAAAGGGGGGTTTTGAGGCTTCGACCCAAGAAGTGGCCCAGTATGCACAAGAGTTGTTCAAGGAAAAAAAGTTACTTTTCAACCTGTGTTAGTGACAGTGCCAGAAGAGCCCGTCACCGAGAAGAACCACTCGCTTCAGGACAGGACTGTCATGGACGTTCCTGAAAGGTCATTCCGGGAGGACACTTGTGTGACAATACCTCATGTAGAGACTGTAAGAACATTACACACTGTCCCTAGGACATCTTGGTTACCCAAAACATGTTGTACAGAGACTTGTTTATATTCCACTTTGATCGTTTTGATGTGTTTTTTATTCCAGTACATAACTATTTGGCTTTTATGCATTTTTGTCTTTCGTGTTGTTCATGTTTAAAACATTCAATAAACGTGTTCTGAAAAAAGTATATAAACTCTCGTCTTGTTTGTTTTCGTGTCACAAGTGACATTCCTGACACTATGGCTACTTCTGCTGTCTCTGCTCCCTCTTCCTCTTCTGTCAAAGTCATCGACGAACACTTAGATCGTGCCAGTTGGGAGGCCTTGTATCTTCGCCATCCCTTTAACATGCTCATTGCTGGACCTAGCGGTTCAGGCAAAACCGAATTCGTCAAACGTTTGATCGAACATAAACATCATTTGATCGATCGTCCACCTCAACGCATCGTGTGGTGTTACAAAGAGTGGCAATCGACGTACAGCCTCTTGCGAGAAAGTCAAGGCGATTCCATCGTGTTTGTGGAAGGCATTCCTAATGAAGACGACGGCATCGTCTCTGACTCCCGTCAAACCCATTTGGTCATTTTCGACGACATGTTAGGAGAAGACGAAGAAGAAATTAAACTGTGGTTCACGCGCAAAGGGAATCACCGTAATGCCAGTGTCGTTTACATCATCCAAAATTTGTTTCAACAAAGTAAAGCCCATCGCACCATCAGTTTCAATGCGCATTACGTGGTCTTGTTTAAAAGCCCTCGAGATAAATCGCAAGTGCAAGTCTTAGTCAAACAGTTAGGAACGCCTTGGTTGACTCAGGCGTACGACGATGCCACCCAAACACCACACGCCTATTTACTCGTTGATTTGAAACCTACGACCCCCGATGATTTGCGATTTCGTACCCACTTGGTGCCACGACGGAGGGCCTGTCCTGTACACGTCTCCGTCCTCGACTTAACTTCACTCCACAAAAAAAATCTATAAAAACCTCAGACACTTTTCGTCTGTCTCACACAGTTTGAACATGACGTCCCTTCAGTCGCATCTTCCCGTCAAATTGATTCGTGCCTTGTATGGCATCAGTCGAGAAAAAAATCCACAAATACGAGCTCGTGTCTTAGAAGCTAGTCTCAAAGAAGTCTTACGATGGTTCACGGTGACAGCACGTCAATTACTCCAAGGGATCATTCAGATTCCTCATCAAACTAAACGCTTTTTTGATCGAAACAAAGTCGCTTTGACCCAACTGGCCGATCCTCGCATCGACACTCAAACCAAAAAACAAATCATTTTGAAACCTGGAGGGAACGGTACTCTAGGAGGGGTCATCATTCGATCTCTCTTAAGATGGGATCCTAATGCCCCCAAAGTTCTCCCCAAGAAAAAAGTCAAACGAAGCTCCAAGAAGAAGAAAAAGACCAGGTCCCCAAGGAGAACTTCTCCAGTGGCGGGACCCTCCTCTTACCAGACACCAGAAAAAGAAACAGAGAAAAAATCCTCATAAAAAGAAAAGTCCACAAAAAACTAGTCGCAAGAGAGGCACTTCGGTCAGGACGCAACCTTACTCTCGCAAACCACGACCTGCCACGGCGGTGACCGCGTCTCCGGCAGCCTCACGTTCATCCACTTCCCCGTTGATGACACCAAGAACTGAAGAGTACTTGGAGACGTTGATCACACCAAGAACATCTCCGTTGATGACCCCAAGAACTTCCCCAGTGGCAGGTCCCTCCAATTTAGCGGCAGTGGCCGCTGCTCACAAAGTACCTTCTCCCAAAATCAAAGTTCAAAAGAGATCGGGCATGTTACAAAGTATACTGGATTTGTCCAAGCAAGAACTGGCTCGATTTAGTCCGTTACGTACCCCTGCACGACGTGTCATGCCTGTCCTGAAGTTGATACGGCGTAAAGACAACCAGTGGCGACGCGTTCCAGTATAAAAAAGGCCTGTGACTAAGTAGGGGTATCAGTGTTTTTGGTGCTGAAGACTCAAAGATGTCACCCTCCAGAAAACATCCCTCTTCTAAACAACCCCAAGGAAAGAAAAGGAAAGGACTGCATTCTCGTTTAGTCAAACATGGGGACATGTTATCTGTCCTGTCCAAAGCTTCTCCACCCCTACGAAAAAAACTCATTCAATCAGCCTCCAAAGAGTTGTTTGAACGTCTTGAAAGGCACGATCCCTTTGTCCAAACACCAGAAACAATGCTTAGGCAAACATCGTCACGTTCTTCGCCAAATGGTTCAAAAGAAAATTCGTCAAAAAAAAAGAAGATGTTGGTCCAACGTGGAGGTATTTTACCCCTCTTGTTAGGCCCCATACTGAAAGGAGTCTTGGGAACCATGTTGGGAGGACTGGTGGGAGCAAGATAAAAAGGCCCTCGGAAGTCCCAAGATCTCAGAATCGACCGCTGACAACCCCATGGAAGGACGAAAACTAGCTTTAGTGCCTTACAAACGATGGATGGAATACCATCGGTGGCAAGAACAACGCACACCGCATTTACCTCCCAATCGAAATTTGAGCGAGATGTCCCAGTTACAACACGAATTGCAGTCCTTGATGGATCGCCAAGATTTGTCCGAAACAGAAAAATCGCAAAAGTACGGTCAACTCTTGCAACGACTGAAACTCTTTCACCAGAAAGCTTTAGACGAAACAGCTTTACCCACTCTGAAAGATTTTAAGACCTTGATGAAAAGTCCAGCACCATCATCATTACCACCACCACTACTACCATCCCCTGGGGTCACCAGAGATGCTACCCCACAAAGGCCTGAGGAAGAAGAGATGCGAGAAGTGTTTCAAACACCGTCAGCAGCTCCCATTTCGAGTAAGATTGCAGCATCCTTGTTGACCCCGTCCCCCACAGCCCAACGAGAAGAAATGAAAGCTTGGGTTAAAAAGATGATGTCCACTCCTCCTTCGACAGAAGTGAAAAAGAAAGAAGGGAAACCAGAAGTGAAAAAAGAAAAGAAAACCAAAGCCATTCCATTACCACCTCCACCACCACCACCACCACTACCTTCGACTTCTACTCCCGTAGCCCATCGGACACGTAAATCCGTTTCCAAACCACCCTTTCGACCCACCCAAAGTAGCATCACCGAAGAGTGGGTGACTTATTAACACACCAACCAACACAAAAAAATAAAAAATGGAAAAAGTCTTAGCCAGCATTTACTACGATCCTTCGCATCCTGCAGGTTACGCAGGAGTTGAAAAATTGTATCGTGCTGCCAAAACTCGACTGAAAAGTCTCCGTTTACCTCAAGTGCAACGATGGTTACAAGAACAAGCTACCTACACTTTACACAAACCCATTCGACGCAAGTTTGCTAGAAGTCGCACCCGAGTGGAAGGCATCGATCATCAATGGCAAGCCGATTTAGCCGATGTCTCTCATTTGGCCAGCTACAATCGTGGCTACAAATATTTGTTTTGTGTCATCGACGTCTTTTCCAAATTTGCCTGGGTCGTGCCCTTGACTTCCAAATCGAGCAGCGAGTTAGTGCGAGCCCTGCAACGGGTGTTGAAACAAAGCGGTCGTCACCCTCTTCGATGGCAAACGGACAAAGGCACCGAATTTCTGAACCAAGCTTTCCAAAAAGAATTAAAGAAACGTGACATTCATTTTTTTACCACCGAGAATCCCGAAACCAAAGCCAGCATCGTGGAACGTTTTCAACGCACTTTGAAAGAACGCATGTGGAAATATTTTACGCATGACCACACTCGGAAGTACATCGACATCTTACCGCACCTGGTGCAAGCGTACAACCAATCTTACCATCGAAGTATCGGACGTGCCCCGCAAGACGTGACTCCCGAGAACGAAGTGCTGGTGTTTGAGCGTCTGTTCGGTACGTCCTCGACGAGGGCTGTCCCCAAGAAAAGTGGAATGTTGGCCGTAGGAGATTGGGTGCGCATTGGCAAAACCAAACGCACTTTCGACAAAGGTTACTTACCTAACTGGACGACCGAACTGTTTCGTGTCACTGGACGAGTGCATGGCCGTCATCCTGCCGTCTATAAATTGGAAGACATGAACGGAGAAGTGCTCAAAGGAACGTTTGATTTGCCCGAGTTACAACGTGTCACCAAAAAAGAAGACGACGTGTACGACATCGAAAGCATTCTCGAACGCAGAACCGGTAAAGTGGGCAAACGACGTGTCAAAGAAGTCAAAGTACGTTGGAAAGGATATCCACCCAGTTTTGATTCTTGGATCAACGCTTCGCAAGTCATCGACTATAAAAAGAAGTGACCATCATGCCCTTTCACACATCAGACGCAGCTACGTCAACCACTCCTTCTTCACCTAGTTCTTCTGTGCAAGATTTACAAAAACAACCCTTGTGGGTGTGGTGTGGAGAACGTGTGCCTAAAACGCAAATCGTCTTTTTCTGCCAAATCTTCGTGGTGTATTGTGTCATCGGGGCAGCCATCGCCATTTTGAGTTTGCAACAAGGAGACAAACAATTGTGGACCATTTTATTGAGCAGTTGCATCGGTTACCTGCTTCCCAATCCCTCCCTGAAATTCTCCTCGAACGGGAACCTTGTGTCCAGTGCCAGTGCCAGTCACCACTCCAACCACAATCAGAGCCCCATTTTGGGCGGATACACGCCTCTGACGTCCAGTAACCCCTCGGACAGCCACAGAACTCTAGAATTATGAGTCACCAAAACCAATTTTACTTAACCTTACCCAGTGACAGTTCCATGGAGGTGTTTCCCAACAACACGTTGTGCTGTTACACGGCCAAATTACCTCAGGCCATCCCCTTAGATCACGAAGCCCATTGGGAAGTGGCTTTAGTAGAAATGATTCACCCGACCCAAGTCCTCAATGTCCTTAACAACCAAAATTTTTTTACGGTGGAAGTTCATGACGAGCAAGTGCAAAAGCACTTGACGACTAATGTCAAATATGATCTCAAAAAATATAATGACACAACAGGCTATTATTTTAGTGGTCAACATTTGGTCAGCACCATAAGCTCCAGGTTTAATGCCGTGTTTGGGAAAGCGTTGGAGCTTGCCTCAAAAAAGGTCACCATGGAGTACCACAAAGCAGCTCGTCGCTTCTTGATGAAATTTGAGTCGAGTAAAACCGTGTCCATTTTATTTTGTCCTGAATTGTTTCACATGTTGGGCGGAGACATGGAGCTGAAGAAGATAGTAGAACAAAAAACACAACCCGAATTATCAGTCATTTCTGACAACGAGTCTTTTACCAAGTATTTTCGTTCCCCGGTAGAACTGAACCAAGGACAGAATTTGTTGTTTGTGTACTCCGATGTGGTGGAGTACAACGTGGTGGGACACACCTCCGTGCCGTTACTGCGTGTCATTCCTTTCAAAGTGGATTCTGCCACGAACGCTGACGAGGAAGGTGGAAACACTTACCACGTCCACCGCGAATTTGTCCATCCTCACTATTTGCCGGTCAGCAAGTCGTATTTGGACACGGTCAACATTACTATAAAAGGAGATTTGGGACAAAATATTCCATTCACCAGAGGAAAAGTCACGGTGAAACTCCATTTTCGAAAACGGTTTCTCAGGATTCGTAAGTCATGTATCCAGTGTACCGAGGGGTTGCTCGACAGCGAGGACACGGTTTAGGAGATATGTTAAAATCGGCCTTTCGTTCGATGGCCCCGGTGTTGAAACCGATGGTGACACGCGGATTGCACGCCTTGAAAGATGCGGCACTGACACAAGACAAAGAATTTCTCCAAAATGTTATCATCGACAAACAAAACCCTAAAGAAGCCTTCATGAGGGCTGGCAAAAATGTCTTGCTGCAAACGGGCAAAGACATTTTGGGCCGACGAGACACACCTATAAATGCCCTGCACGCTACCGAGTCAGGCATTCAGCAAGGACAAGGCAGAAAGAGACGACGAAGAAAACACCCTTTCACCAGACTTCAAGCTAGAAAGGCCAAGAAAAGAAGAACCGTTCGAGACTTAGACGTTTTCGATTATTGAGACACAGAAAAAAATGATGCACCGAGAGTCATGTGCTTGTTCCAAGTTTGAACTGGATATGTTTGCCATGCCCCCCACCATGATGACGATGCAAGAATCCCAGTGGGTGGAATTTCACCCCGTCTCCTCTTTGACGGATTCCGGTCCCATCGAGTTCGAAATCAAAGGACAACCCGAAGATTACATCGATCTGAATAGCAGTTACTTGTACTTGAAAGTCAAAGTAACCGAAGCGAACAACCTTCCCATAGACAATGATGATGTAGTAGCTCCCGTCAATAATTTCATGCATTCCTTGTTTAGCGAAGTGGACTTGTACTTGAATAACAAACTGGTCAGCAGCAGCATGGATACTTACCCTTACCGAGCATACCTGGAAAATCTCTTGACGTACGGAAAAGAAGCCAAGAACACTCATCTGGATGCTTGCGTGATATGGAAACCTGACCAAGCGACTAAGTTCAACGGCATTACACTTGCTGGGGATGCTTCAAATCAAACGGGATTTGTAGAACGACGAAAGAAAATTCATCTAAGTCGTAGTTTAGAACTGATGGATCGTTTGCATTTGGACATGTGGTTACAAGAAAAGTATTTGCTGAACGGGGTGGATGTCCGCCTGAGACTGAATCGCAGCAGTGCTGCTTTCCATTTGATGGCTGCTGATGGTTCCACTTACAAAACCGTCATTCAAGAAGCCAAACTCTACGTGCGTCGTGTGGAAGTGTTACCTAAAGTGGGAAACGACATCAGTCAGACGTTGAGTAGAACGACCGCCAAGTATCCGATACGTCGCGTGGAAGTGAAAACCTTCACCATTCCTGCTGGACAGCGATCCATGATCGAAGATCATCTGTTCCAAGGACAGTTACCCAAGCGTTTGATTGTTGGTATCGTCAAGAATTCAGCTTTCAATGGAGTCTACCAGGAAAATCCTTTTGAGTTTCAACATTACAATGTGTCCAAGATCGAAGTCAGTCGCGATGGCAAGACCTTGTGTACCAGACCTTTCGAGCCTAACTTTGGTGCCGCGAAGAATTATTTGAGATCGTACTTGTCCCTGTACGAAGCTACCGGACAGTTAGGAACCAACACCAGTCACGGCATTACGTACGACGATTATGCAGGAGGCTACGCTTTGTGGGCTTTCGATTTCACTCCAGACCAAGGCAGCGACGAGGGACATTTCCACCCTATAAAATCCGGCCAGATTCGTGTGGAAATTCAGTTTGCGAGTCCACTGGATGCAGGGAACACAGTGAACGTCATCCTGTATGCAGAATTCGATAATACCATAGAAATCAACAGTTTGAGAGAAGTCATTCTAGATTACTAGAAGTCATGGAAGACTGTTATCCCTCTTTACCTAGTGGAGAAACTTTGGACATGAAATGTAAGGAGACTGTGGAAGAAGAAGTGATCATGATGAAGTCGAGATGGCCAGAACAAGAAGCCCATTTAGTCTCCTGTTTTGCCAAACACTTGGTCGAAAAAATGACGGAATTAATCAAGAAAAATTGCTATGGATGTCAAAACGATCATCCCAGTCAAATTCAACACGATAAATGCCTAATGTTAAGTCAAGAAGAAAAATTGGACGAGTATCTGGACGAAGCTTGGAGTCTCATCTCGAACGAAGACGTGTTGCATCAGTGGTATAAAGACTTGCGTGAACATTCTTGTCCACCATTAACCACTCAAGAGATCCATCGTATCGAAGCTCTCCTGAATCAGAGTGAGGAAACAGAACGAATAACCGTTTATTCGTCAGACATTTTCAAGCAAAAAGTCAGGATCGAATTGACAACTTATTATTACCTGTGAAGAAGAAAAAAACATGGATACCTGGGAACTTTATTACCTTTTGAACCACAGTTCGTATACGGCTTCTTGGAATCCTGTCGTCTGTGCTAAAGATGAACTCCCTCATCGCAAACCTAAAGACCATCAAGCTTACGTGATCAACACAGACGACAGTCATCTCCCAGGAACCCACTGGGTAGCCGTCTACTTTCCTCAAGAATGATGTGTGGAATATTTCGATTCGTACGGATTGCCCCCTTTGGAAGAGGATATCATCGACTTTATGAGAAGAAATGCTCAGACTACCCGATTCAATAACGTGAAATTACAAGGCACAGATTCCTTGGTGTGTGGACAGTACTGTGTGTATTTTCTACATCATCGCAGCCTGGGCTATTCCTTAGAACATTTAGTGACTCATTTTGATCCTCGTTCTTCTACTAGAAATGATGTGAAAGTAGATCGATGGTTTTGTGACCATTATGCTTATCTTTTGTCTCAAGCTAGGAAACGTAGTGTCCATCAATGGCCTAATGATTTCCAACAGTGGAAATCACAATTTCATTCACAACGTTGTCAGCCCTGTTTAAAGTAGATTGTCAATTGAGAAAAAAATGTTTGTGATTTGAAAAAAATTGTTTGATGTTATATTGTTGGATTATTGTTAAAAATGTTAGAGTTGTTGTTGGTTAGTGTTAAGTGATTTTTGAATAAAAAATGTTGTGTTTTGAAAAAAATGCCTTTGTCTTTTGTTTAGCTATAAGAATGTTGGATTGATGCTCTTTCATTTCTTACTATCCCTCTCATGACACTCACTGAACGTTGCGACTCGAAAACCGTGTGGGGGATGTTTTCCTTCACGTCCGCGCTTTGACTTTAAGAACCGGGGTTGTTTCCAGTCTAACCATCCATTGTCGACTCATCCTCCTAAGAAGATGTGCTCCAAACTAGCTAAGCTCAACGAAGCATACGTGAATTTGCATAGGGTCAGACACAGTCTGATACCGAAGCCAGAAGAAATAGAGAATGTGAGAATGTTAAAAATCACTGAAGACCTGATAGAAGAGCTCTTCAGAGAAGAAATGAACAGGGAAAAAGAAGAATGGACAGAGAAGTACAGACTTCAGAGACGGCAGCAACAGCAGCAACAACAACAACAGCAGCAGCAGCAACCTGAAGCTGACAGAGGCTTTGTCGATTGTCGTATCGACACCAAAGAGTTCTTCTTCTCTTTCCGAAGAAGCAGACCTATCGTCAGAAAGTCTATCCTCAGAGGACATCGCATTCTTAGAAACTAAAAAAGAAAGCCATAGCAAACAAAAAAACAGCCCTTTTCAGGGCTACCCCAATACTCTAGAAAAGAAATAACGATCGATTTGCCAATGTGTGTAGGTAGAGTAGTGTGAAAATAAACACTAACTCATTTTTAAAAAAATGTGAGGGTATGTGTTTGTGAGTTTGTGTTTGTAAGTGCTCAAGTACGTTGGTATGGATAGTAGATTAAAATCATGTTTTTTTTGGTGTTTGAGGTGTATATTAGGGGTTAGATTGGATTGCTTTGCGTATGTGAATAGTCTATTGAAGTGGTTAATAAAAAAATTTTTAGAATAGGAATGGGTAGCATAAAAAGTGAGTGAGTGTTTCTTTTAGGTCCGCGCGTTGTTGTTTTGGGTCATGATCTAGGTAAGATCAATTTTATGTTTTTAGGGGATGTTTTCCATCACGTCCGCGCTTTCACTATAAATTGAAACTCGCTGGGCAGTCTAGCTACCCTTGTTGATTGATCAACACAAGAATGAATAGCAGAATAAGCAAACTTCTTGAACTCCAGATACATCTGGAATATGTCAGGCGCCTGTTAAATGAACTGGCCGCGGAGGCTATAGTAGAAGAGGAAAGAATGAAGAACGAAGAGGAGGAGAGAAGACAGAGGGAAGAGGAGGAAAAGAAACTAGGAGAGAGGATGTCGTACAATATTCCCGAGACAGAGGATTGGGGTGCTGAAGCGAATCATCCTCCCTCTGCGCTCCCCAGAAGAAAGGTGAAAGGAGACTGGGGAAGAAGATGCGTGTGTGGCGCCAGGCCAGGAAGGTGCAACCATTAGATAGGTGCATCTGGAGTTCAAAAAAAACCCAACAGCCCTTTTCATGGCTACCCAATACTCTAGAAAAGAAATAACGATCCATTTGCCAATGTGTGTAGGTAGAGTAGTGTGAATATAAACAATAACTCTTTTTAAAAAATGTGAGGGTATGTGTTTGTGTGTTAGTGTTTGTAAGAGCTCAGGTATGTTTGAGTGAATAGTAGATTATGGGTTTATTTATTGTTTCTTAGCGTATGTGGAGAGTATAGTTTGGGTTTTATTATATGAAATGAGAAAGTAGGGGGATGTTTTCCTTCACGTCCGCGCGATGTTTGGTCATGATCTAGGTAAGATCAATTTTATGTTTTAGGGGGATGTTTTCCTTCACGTACGCGCTTTCACTATAAGAACCCACAGTATTCGTCGTTCAAACCATTCTACAAAGAAGATGGCTTCTAACCAAATTGACAAAATGCAAACATTGCAAGACGTTTTGGACAATTTAGGAATGATGGAGCAGATGTTAATAAGACTCGTTGAAGACCACTATTCCTATAGTCCCCATCGTGTAAAGATGGAAATTAATAACTTAAGAAAGGTAAAGGATATGATAAGTGGTGTCATGAAAGAGATAAAGGAGGAGAAGGAGGATGAAGAGGAAAGGATAAGAATACGCAAATGGAACGAAAAAATTGAAAAAGAAGAAGAAAATGAGAAGAGGAAGAAAGAAGAGGAGGAAGAGAAGAAGAAAGAAGAGGAGGAAGAGAAGAAAGAAGAGGAGAAAAAAAGAAGAGAAAGAGTGTAGGAGAGAAAATAAGAAGTTGGTTGAGAAAAAGAAGAAATTAGAAGCAGAAGAAGAAGAAGAAAAACCAAAGGCCCTTTTCAGGGCCAGCCATATTTCTCGAAAAGAGAATGACTTTTCAATTGCCTACCCCTTTTTTTAAATTTAAATTTAAATTTAAATTTAAAAAAAAATAAAAAAAAAACAAAATCCCATGTTCAATTCCCCTTGAGGCTAGAGTGACCCAAGACTTTTTCCCATGTTAAATTCCCCTTGAGGCTAGATTGTCCCACGATTTTTCTCCATGTTAAATTTCCATTGAGGCTAGATTGTCCCAGGGGGTCCTGTAATGCTAATTTCCATTGAGGCTAGGGTATCCCTATTTACTACTTAGGCCCTACATTCTCAGTGAGTGTCGAAGGTCAACCAAATATGGTTATTCCCAGGATTTACAATTGATGCAACAGAGTGTTCAATGTCCGTCATCAATATAAGAGTGTGCTGACTGTATTATTATTTTATGATGGGAGTAGGAAGGGTTTGGATAGAAATTTATAAGTGTGCTATTTGTGTTCTCATTGTTTCTTTAAAAGATGTTTTGTTTCTTTGGAGTATCATCGTTGTTCCTTCGACGCAAGAGTTGTTGTTTTTCTGCATCTTCGTATTCCTACACGAAATCGTGCATTAATAAAATATGCTCGCTATTCCTCTACGAGCATTCATGCATCGCTCCTTCCATCCATCCATTCATCCGTCGATCCATCCATTCATCCAGCAAGTACACTACCCATACGGCCACCCAACCATACACCCATGAATACCTTTTGTGACTAAGAGATATATATACCAAAAACACAACAAAAAAAACCCCAAAAAGTGATATTCTGTGTTTTAAGCGAAGGGAAAATAAGTCAGAAATAGTACTCAAGCATTACATCATCCTGACTGACTACATATAGCACATAGTTACAACGTTCCATATTACAATGTTGTTATGTATACAAAACGAACTGGAAACTTATTAACTTTGTCACTTTGTGTCTGATTAAAATAAAAACCAGTTCAAATCTCAATCCCTCATAGATGTCCACATTTTCTCCTCGCCACCTTCCATATGCATAGTACTTCAAATACTGAAAAATAACTATGACAGTGGATAATATTTCAACATGTTAAAATTTGTCTTCTCCCTTAAATTCAATTAACTGTTGTTAATTTTCCATATCATTTTATTTATATCATCAAAATGGAATTCATTTTTGTGTGAAGTAGAACTGTGTAATGGTGCAAATTTTGAAGATAATTTCGCAGTACATTCTGTCATGGTCATCGTGAAACGTAGCCATTAAGATTGACGTATGGGTTGGGCTCGTCATAACTAGTTAACCTCTCCTGTTTGGCTGCATAAGTGAATCTTAATCAGAGTCCGTTCGACAATGGTCCCACAGATATTTTAAGGTAAGGTCATATAGAGGAAAAGACAGGCTTGAGAAAAGTCAGAGCAAAACTTTTCGGAAACCTTGGGCCATTTGAAACAGTTGTCAGAAAATGATACTTTCCATTATAGTTTTTAACAAATACGTATCAGAGAGGATTATTAACTTCGATGGGAGTGTTACACTTTTTAGCGGGTAGAGATTGTTATCCTGAATATCTAAGTCAAACGAAGGAATCTGCTTCCCAGACTAAATTCAAGGTTTTAAGAAATCTACCTCGCGAAATCAATACGTTCTAAGGAAATCTTGAATTTAACTCCGAGAAAGATTAAAAAGATACTTCTCTAGATGAATAAATCTTCCATGGAAAGGATTCTAGAAATTTGTGAGACCCGTAGCCAAAGAAGAAACAAAGGTAATTATTCGATGATAAGCGAGCGAGGTCTCGAGAAGGCGCAAAGAAGAAGCGAGAGAGAGAGAGAGAGAGAGAGAGAGAGTAATACGGCAACGCCGACCGGAAGCGAACAGGTGTTTCTGACATGCCGGCAATCTGAGTTTGATCTGTCACTCGATTATACGATGAAATGTGTTCTATTGGTGTAAGAAAAAGTCTAATTGAAGCTCACATAAATTTTGTCAGTCCATTTCTAAAAGTAAGTGCATTGTTGAAATGTCATTGTTAATTTCATTTTCTTCATGTAATTGATTAAATTATTATTTTTTACATACGGGTGTTCGTGTTGTTTTATTCAGCAGCAGAGAGGGTGAACCCACCTCATTTTAGAAGCGTCATTTTTGGATAACTAAGGCTTTTACAAAAACGAAAACAATTTCGCTGATAACGCGAAACCGAAGCTTCTAACTTTCTGAGTTTCTCTCCCAGGGTCTCTCCGGGGGGCTAGTTGTTTTTGTTACTTTATTGTTGTCGTTAGTAGTGAAGTGGGACGATCTGGCGACAATGGGAATTAGCATTACAAGACCCCTTGGGACTGTCTAGCGACAATGGAAAATTAACATGGAGAAAACTCGTGGGACTGTCTAGCGACAAGGGAAATTAACATGGGAATAGAGTTTGGGACTGTTGAGCGACAAGCGGAAATTAACATGGGATTTTTTAATTAAAAAAATGAAATAAAAAACGGGGTTGGCAATTAAAAGTCGATCTCTTTTCGAGAAATTGGAGTGGCCCTGAAAAGGGCCTTTGGATTTATGTTAATATGCCCTTAACATAAAGGGCATCTGCGGCATCTTCTTGTCCTCAAGCTGCGTCTTACTGCAGGGCCATAAATCAGAGTCCTCTTGAGGCAACCTTGTCTCTCCACGTACACTCTTCGTATCCACAGACTGGTGTCTGACTTGTCGACAACTGTCCACTTGGATCGGACATACATTAGCATGTCCGTCCTGAACATCATTGAAGAAACAAGGGTTGATGATTCGACTGTGGTCCACATCTTGAGGCAACGAGAACAGGTGAATCAATGCAGTGAACTGCGCTTATTTATAGGTAGAGGAAGGATTGAAACGGATTGAGTTCATTGACCAATCCAAACACGCGTTACAAAATTCAGTCAGTCCGCATCCAATCCGAAGAGAACAGTCTGTGACGTCACGTGGTCTATATAGATTCGCTAGCGCCTGTGCGCTGTCAATCCATGCGACAGTGATTCAACATGACGGAAACTCAGAAAACGATCCATTCGGGTGCACCAGCAGTGGAGACCACCCAAGGTAACCCGGACTTACTTTCAGAAGAGGTAAATTGGGATTTTGTGGATTTTCTTACCTCGCAAGAATTTGTTCCGGAACCTTCCTCACCTTCATTACCACACGTGGAGAAATTTAGACAGAGGCAGAAAGAAGAATTGGAGAAATTTATACAGCGGCAAAAGGAATCAGAACAAGCTTTTCTCCTACAGCAACAGCAACAAGAAGAAGAGGTAAGAAAAAAACAAGAAGAAGAATCAGCAAAGAAACAAGAGGGTGAAAGTCAAATCGTCACGGTACTGTTGGACATTTTAGCGGAGTTAAGAAGTTTGAAACAAATGTATCAGACTTCTTTATCACGACCGAAGAGAATACGACCTTCCCGAGCTAAACACGCCAACTCTGTGACTAAGCCTACCGTACCACCCTTAGTGATTTCAACCAAATCATCATCATCAGAAGTAGGCCTCGGCCGTGGCAAAGGCTTAAGGCAGTTAAAGTTGATTGCTTAAACTCACCCCTACACCAAAAACCAAAGACCCTTTTCAGGGCCACCCACTTCTCTCGAAAAGAGATAGACTTTCAATTGCCAATAACTTAAAAAAAAAACAAAAAAAAACATTTTACCCCTATAGTACGTGTATATGAGTGCGTGAGTGTAGCTTCTTATTTAAAAATCAAAACTCAAAGACACTTACCTTTTTATACCTAATTTATTCTTTTATCAATACTTACAATCCAATTCACAATTCACAACAGAGCACTTTAAAAAGTTCATACACTTCTTCTGTCTCATTGTTTAGTCTCTCTGTTTTTTTAAATTTCTTCACCGTCACAGTCTTTTCCTCCTCTTCCTCCTCACTTTCTTCCCTTCTTCTTTTCTTCTCCTGTTTCTTTTTCTTTACCTGGCTGCTTTCTTCCTCTGAAGAATCCCTCTCTTCTTCTGAAGAATCCCTCTTTTCTTCTGACTCCTCTTGTTTCTTTTTTGGGCAATCTGGAGACCAATGTCCTTTTTCTTGACAATAATAACAGGTATCTTGACTTTTGTCTTTTCTAGCCCCTTTTTATTCTTTTTTGACGGTCTGGACACTCTGAAGACCAATGCCCTTTCTTCTGACAGATATAGCAAGTATCTTGACTTTTATCTCGAAAGGAAGGAGAGTAGTCCGTCGGCTGGTCTGAAGAGAATTTTCTAATGACCCCTCGCAAAGCTCTGATGAAATGTTCGATTTGTGTAGTCTCTTCCATCGTTGTGCTCGGTTTGAGAGTGAAATGAATAGTGAAAGGACAAGACACACACCCTGTTATATACGCTGGTCTGCCATGAGTATAAATTAGCCAATGGTGTTTAAAACTTGAGTCATTTGACGTTTTGCACTCAAGATGAAACGATCCAATTCATTTGAGAAGAAAGAAGAAGAAAGTAAGAGGCAGAAACGTGATCTATCGCCTCGTACCAGGGCAGAAGTCTTGGCACAAATTCATGCCAGTGATTTTGAAGAGGACATGAGTGAACCAGAATCCAAACCCTCTAAACGAAGTTCACCACCCTCAGTTAACCCTGAAAAGTACTATTCCATTCGAGAGACGGAAAAGCGCTCCTCTAGAAAATTTAGAACCACGGCTTACAAATACACGGTGAAGTTTAAAGATTTCAAGGCTGAAGTACCGTTAGAGAAAGCAGAAGGGTTCATCACCGGGGTGTGGGATTCTTTACTTACCACACTCAAGCAACAATGTCAACCCAAAGAAGACGATCGCTTGAGACTTTCCATAGAACACGACGGTTTGAAATCCCCTGTTTGGATCGAGTTTAGCACCCCTGCAGAATTGACCGCTTCCAAAGTCATGGACAAGATTCAACACGTGCAACAATCCAATGACCAGTTTGACATCACCGATGGAAAAGCCACACTGTCCATGACTCACGTCTCTCCTCCTCAAGGGACCGGACAACGCAATAAGGTGTTACTGGTGAATGACCTTCGCAACACCAAAACAAGTCTCGTCCGAATTCACAACCCTCAAGACCAGATGTGTTTAGCCAGGGCTATTGTGGTGGGACGAACCTATGCCAACAAAAACGACACGGTAGAATGGAAAAGAGCCTGGAAAACTATTTCACGATCCGACCGAGCCAAACAACGAAGTGAAGCAGAACTCCTGTTGCAACAAGCCGACTTGCCCAAAGACAAACCCTGTGGCATTCCTGAAATGCAAAAATTGCAAGATGTCCTAGCTCCACGATACACCTTGAAAGTGCACCCTCAAGAAGTGCGCGGACCTCTGTTGTTTCGAGGGAAAGACTTTAAGGACGGAAAATACATTCATGTCTATTATCACGATGAACATTTCGATACCATTACCAGCATCACTGCATTCCTGGGATACGGTTATTACTGTGAGAAATGTGACTATGGTTATAACAATCGAGAGCAACACAAGCATTGTGGATTGAAATGCTCAGGATGTTTGGCCTCTCCACCCTGTCTGAGCGAAGGACCAGTGCATTGTTCAACTTGTCTGCGCACGTTTGTCAGCCCTACCTGTTACCAACAACATTTGAAGACGCAAGGTTCACAGAAGAAATGTGCTTGTCAACTGCTGAGATTGTGCCCTTCGTGTGGACAAGGCATACGTACCAATAATGCCAAGGCACACGTATGTTCAGGAAAGAAAAAATGTCACATTGTCACCACATCGTGGACTTGGAACACCAATGCTACGTGCAAAAATACCAACCCCCCACCAGAGAAAGAGGACGGTCACAAGAAGAAAGGCAATTTCATCTTTTTCGATTTCGAATGGATGCAAGAGACCGGTATTCACATTCCTAATTTCTGCGTGGCTCATCGAGCGTGCGAGAAGTGCATTCAGGAACCTATCTTCAGTCATTGCCCTCACTGCAGTAAGATTCCCGGAGGGCGTGAAAAAATCTTTCGAGGACCGAACACGTTAGCCGATTTTGCAGAATGGGTCTTAGACCCCATCGACAAGACGTGGAGCCAAGAGGACATCGAACGTTACGGAGATTGTCATCGTCATGCCACAGTGATGGCTCACAATTTCTCCGGATACGATGGACAGTTTCTTTTGAGATACTATACGGAACAAGGCATCGAGCGTCCTAAAGTCACTTTGAACGGAGCCAAAATCATTTTCATGGAAGTGGGACAAGTACAGTTTAAAGATTCGATGAGTTACTTGGCCATGCCTTTGAGCCGAATGCCTAAAACGTTTCGAATGACAGAAATGTAAAGGGTACTTTCCACACTTTTTCAATACGGAAGCCAATCAACACGCCGTTCTACCCCATTTACCTGAGGCTCACTATTACGACCCCGACAACATGCGTACCGAACAACGAGAAGCTTTCTACGCTTGGTACCAGGCTCACGCCTCCGACCCTTTCGACTTTCAGGAAGAAATGTTCAAGTATTGTCGTTCCGACGTGGACATTTTACGACGTTGCTGTGGAAAATTTCGAGAACTGTTCATGGAACACGGAGGGGTCGATCCTTTGAAAGAAGCTTGCACCATTGCCAAAGCGTTTTCCTTAGTGTACCGCCAACGATTCATGCCTGAAAACACCGTGGCTGTCATCAGTCCTCAAACGACCAACTATATCAAACGTCAATACTCGGTCAAAGCCCTACGCTGGTTACATTACTTGTGCGACAAGGAAGACAAATGGATTCGGCATGCCCGCAACGGAGGAGGCACGGAGGATGCGAAAAGACCATCGGAACGCATTCGGTCGATGGCTGGGACTTAGAAAACCCCAAGATCGTGTACGAGTTTAACGGTTGCTTATTTCACGGATATCCCGTCTGTTACCCTGACCGTGGCACTAAAAATCAGTTTTTACAACGAACCATGGAAGACTTGTACCAGGCCACTTGTCAGCGACGCCTAAAGTTAGAACAGGAAGGATACCAAGTGGTGGAAATGTGGGAACACGAGTACGATCACCGTTTGAAAACCGATCCCGAGTTTAAACACCTCGTGGAAAGTTACCAGTTCATGGACCCGCTGAACCCGAGGGATAGTTTGTACGGAGGAAGGACCAATGCCACCTGTTTGCTGTACCAAGCCGACGAAGAGAAAGGAGAAGAAATGAAATACTTGGACGTGTGTTCGCTGTATGCCTATGTGTGCAAATATTGTCGCTTTCCTGTAGGGCACCCACAATTGTTAACGCAACACATCGACCTGAAAAACGTTCGACAATACGAAGGCTTGATCAAGTGTAAAGTTTTGCCTCCCACGAACCTGTACCATCCCCTGTTACCTCACCATTGTCAAGGCAAACTGATGTTTCCTTTGTGCCGTACTTGTGCCGAAACGTGCAACCAAGACCAACCTTGTCATCACACCCAGGAAGAACGAGCCTTGACGGGGACGTGGGTCAGCGTGGAATTGTTCAAAGCTCTGGACATGGGATATCAACTGTTAGAAGTGTACGAAATTTGTCACTTTCCCAAGACACAACAATACACAAAGGTCACCCCACTCAGAAAGGCATTTTCGCCGACTACGTGGATGCCTTTTTGAAACTGAAGCAAGAAGCCAGCGGCTATCCTTCCTGGTGTCACACTCCCGAAGACGAAAAGACATTCAAAGAGAAATACTGGGCACAAGAAGGCATTACTTTAGATCACATCGAGAAAAACGAAGGCAGGCGATCGTTTGCCAAAGTGATGTTAAATTGCTTGTGGGGTAAAATGGCACAACTCCCGTCTTTACCCAAGACGGAATATTTGACAGAACCTTCCCGCTACTTTCAGATGATTCACGACAAAAACAAATACATGAAACACGTGGACGTCGTTCGTGAGGATTTGATCTTGGTCAATTACGAAGAAGATCTGGACTTTGTACAAGACGACCCTTTTGGAAATGTCATCATTGCGGCTTACGTGACAGCCCATGCTCGCTTAAAATTGTACGAAGGTTTAGAACTGTTAGGGGAACGCGTTCTGTACTTTGACACGGACAGTTGCATTTACATCCATCACCCGAGTCAACAGCACCCTGACATCGAAGGAGACCGTTTAGGAGCCTGGACAGACGAGCATCCCGACGACATGATTCTAAGTTTCGCCACTGGTGGTCCAAAAAATTACGGCTACGAATACCGGGACAAACAAGGAGAAGTGCACACGACGTGTAAAGTGAAAGGACTGACTCTGAATTATCGTACCAGTCGAGTGGTGAACTTTGGCGTATTGAAAGAAGCTTTGCAGTCTAGAGAAGATGAACACTTTAAAGTGACCACCTATCAACCTAGCAAGATTGTACGTTTACCCACTCACCACATCGTCAGTCGACCCTTGGAAAAAGTCTATCAAATCGTGTACCAGAAGCGAATGCGACTTCCCAATCATTTCACCTTACCGTATGGACACGTCGGTATTGGTCTGTATATAAAAAGGAACCCTAGACAAGATCGATAGTTCATTGTGACTACCAAGACCAAGCGAACAAAATAAATACTTTCAGAGAAACACAAAACAAGTTCAGACAGGTACACTTCAAGTTTGGGGCTTCTGAAGTGGAATGCGATTGTGAGCCTTGTGATGGGAACGATGCTGTACGCTGTGACCTTAGCGATGCCGTAAAGCATCATGGGAACTTTGTTCTCACTACCCCTATCATGGAAAGTGATGCTGTGCGTGTCAAATCTGAGGGATGCGAAAGCGATGCCGCTTGTCCTCTTGGACATTTTACTGGGTTTCGTTTTAAAGGTGGATGTTCACCTTCACGTCTACCTCGCTACGGATGTCATCCAGCCCTGAGCAAACTCCTGTCCATGTCACCCAACCCTCATCGAAACGAACCTGTGAAAGACGAATATTCGTTTCCTGTGCGTTTGTCGGAATACTGCGACTTTGAAAATCGTCTTCAATCGTTCAAAGGAAAATGGCCTAAGTATCTGGGAGGACCGACCCCCGAAGAATTAGCCAGAGCCGGATTGTTCCACTTGGGCGAAGGAGATAAAGTCAAGTGCTTCAGTTGCGGTGTGTCACTTCACCACTGGGAACCACAAGATTCGGCCTACGTAGAACATGCTCGATGGTCACCGAATTGTCATTACTTACCCTTAGCGGGACCGAGACATTGAAGTAACTTACCATAATCTGTTTATGGATACTTTACAAGAGAATATTCGCACTTTGCCTGTGGAGTTGAGAGAAAGGATTTACCGAGAGCTGGTCAAAATATAAGTGAAACGTAAAAGAACAATTGCATCCGTTTCGTCACCGGTGTTTGAACCACTGGTACCTGAATGCTATACAAGGACTGATTCAGTTGAAAGTGTTCCATTGGACAGACATTGATCAACGATCCCCTAGTTTTAAAAAGGATTGGTTTGCTATTGATGATTCTATCTACTACATTGTAAACTTACTGCATCGAATTCCAGAGGAAGAGTTAACGAATTACCGACATCTTGTATACAATGTCAACTTAGTGAAACAGGAAACTTCTGAACGAATTGTAATGTGTAAATTAGTGACTAAACGATTTAAATTCGACACTGAAGTAAAACCATGTCTGTGCAAACGGTACATTTCTTGTGTCAGAAAGAGGATTTAGTATGACCTATTCATGGATACTTTACAAGAGAACATTCGTGCTTTGCCTGTGAGTTGAGAGAACGCATTTACCGAGAGCTGGTCAAAATACAAGTCAAACGTAAAGAACAGTTGCATCCGTTACGTCACCAGATCTTTAACCACTGGTACCTGAATGGTATAAGAGAACTGATTCCTCAGAAATTGTTTCAGTGGTCAGACCTTGTTCAATACTTCCAGGGCCCCGATGATCCATGTGTTGATCATTTTGGTTACTTCGAGATTCACCTAGTGCAACGCATTGAGGAAGACAAGTTAAAGGATTACCAACATCTTTTACGTGGAATCTACTTAGCGGAAGAGGAAACTTCGAAACAAACTCTGACGTTTCGGTTACAGTATGCAAGATTTAGATTCCCTGCTGGAGAACGAAGATGTCTGGCTAGAAAGTACGTGTATTGTTTCCGAAAAAAAAGACACTATAAAAACAGGCTGCCATGCCACGACTTTTATCACATGTAATTGAACAGATTCCGTGGAAGGAACTCAATGACCATATTCAAACCGTGGATAATTACCATCAATTATTACAAGAACTGTTTCCATTCAATTTGGGTCGACAAGTGGTGTGTGTCTTAGTGACTTGTTTTCTAGGATTTCGTTTACCAGCCGATTCCTTATGGACTCTTTACGAACAGTACTTACCACCCCAATGGCCTTAAATGGTCACGAAAGACTCCTTTTGCTTAAAGCCTTGCGTTTTCATCTGGATACTTCTCGACCTCAGCAGGAAAAAAAAAAGATTCGTCAACTTTTAGCTACCGAAGACGTGTATGACGATGTGTGTGTCGCTTGTGACTTACACCCCCACTGGACAGATCTTCGTGACTGGAAAAAGGGGGGTTTTGAGGCTTCGACCCAAGAAGTGGCCCAGTATGCACAAGAGTTGTTCAAGGAAAAAAAGTTACTTTTCAACCTGTGTTAGTGACAGTGCCAGAAGAGCCCGTCACCGAGAAGAACCACTCGCTTCAGGACAGGACTGTCATGGACGTTCCTGAAAGGTCATTCCGGGAGGACACTTGTGTGACAATACCTCATGTAGAGACTGTAAGAACATTACACACTGTCCCTAGGACATCTTGGTTACCCAAAACATGTTGTACAGAGACTTGTTTATATTCCACTTTGATCGTTTTGATGTGTTTTTTATTCCAGTACATAACTATTTGGCTTTTATGCATTTTTGTCTTTCGTGTTGTTCATGTTTAAAACATTCAATAAACGTGTTCTGAAAAAAGTATATAAACTCTCGTCTTGTTTGTTTTCGTGTCACAAGTGACATTCCTGACACTATGGCTACTTCTGCTGTCTCTGCTCCCTCTTCCTCTTCTGTCAAAGTCATCGACGAACACTTAGATCGTGCCAGTTGGGAGGCCTTGTATCTTCGCCATCCCTTTAACATGCTCATTGCTGGACCTAGCGGTTCAGGCAAAACCGAATTCGTCAAACGTTTGATCGAACATAAACATCATTTGATCGATCGTCCACCTCAACGCATCGTGTGGTGTTACAAAGAGTGGCAATCGACGTACAGCCTCTTGCGAGAAAGTCAAGGCGATTCCATCGTGTTTGTGGAAGGCATTCCTAATGAAGACGACGGCATCGTCTCTGACTCCCGTCAAACCCATTTGGTCATTTTCGACGACATGTTAGGAGAAGACGAAGAAGAAATTAAACTGTGGTTCACGCGCAAAGGGAATCACCGTAATGCCAGTGTCGTTTACATCATCCAAAATTTGTTTCAACAAAGTAAAGCCCATCGCACCATCAGTTTCAATGCGCATTACGTGGTCTTGTTTAAAAGCCCTCGAGATAAATCGCAAGTGCAAGTCTTAGTCAAACAGTTAGGAACGCCTTGGTTGACTCAGGCGTACGACGATGCCACCCAAACACCACACGCCTATTTACTCGTTGATTTGAAACCTACGACCCCCGATGATTTGCGATTTCGTACCCACTTGGTGCCACGACGGAGGGCCTGTCCTGTACACGTCTCCGTCCTCGACTTAACTTCACTCCACAAAAAAAATCTATAAAAACCTCAGACACTTTTCGTCTGTCTCACACAGTTTGAACATGACGTCCCTTCAGTCGCATCTTCCCGTCAAATTGATTCGTGCCTTGTATGGCATCAGTCGAGAAAAAAATCCACAAATACGAGCTCGTGTCTTAGAAGCTAGTCTCAAAGAAGTCTTACGATGGTTCACGGTGACAGCACGTCAATTACTCCAAGGGATCATTCAGATTCCTCATCAAACTAAACGCTTTTTTGATCGAAACAAAGTCGCTTTGACCCAACTGGCCGATCCTCGCATCGACACTCAAACCAAAAAACAAATCATTTTGAAACCTGGAGGGAGCGGTACTCTAGGAGGGGTCATCATTCGATCTCTCTTAAGATGGGATCCTAATGCCCCCAAAGTTCTCCCCAAGAAAAAAGTCAAACGAAGCTCCAAGAAGAAGAAAAAGACCAGGTCCCCAAGGAGAACTTCTCCAGTGGCGGGACCCTCCTCTTACCAGACACCAGAAAAAGAAACAGAGAAAAAATCCTCATAAAAAGAAAAGTCCACAAAAAACTAGTCGCAAGAGAGGCACTTCGGTCAGGACGCAACCTTACTCTCGCAAACCACGACCTGCCACGGCGGTGACCGCGTCTCCGGCAGCCTCACGTTCATCCACTTCCCCGTTGATGACACCAAGAACTGAAGAGTACTTGGAGACGTTGATCACACCAAGAACATCTCCGTTGATGACCCCAAGAACTTCCCCAGTGGCAGGTCCCTCCAATTTAGCGGCAGTGGCCGCTGCTCACAAAGTACCTTCTCCCAAAATCAAAGTTCAAAAGAGATCGGGCATGTTACAAAGTATACTGGATTTGTCCAAGCAAGAACTGGCTCGATTTAGTCCGTTACGTACCCCTGCACGACGTGTCATGCCTGTCCTGAAGTTGATACGGCGTAAAGACAACCAGTGGCGACGCGTTCCAGTATAAAAAAGGCCTGTGACTAAGTAGGGGTATCAGTGTTTTTGGTGCTGAAGACTCAAAGATGTCACCCTCCAGAAAACATCCCTCTTCTAAACAACCCCAAGGAAAGAAAAGGAAAGGACTGCATTCTCGTTTAGTCAAACATGGGGACATGTTATCTGTCCTGTCCAAAGCTTCTCCACCCCTACGAAAAAAACTCATTCAATCAGCCTCCAAAGAGTTGTTTGAACGTCTTGAAAGGCACGATCCCTTTGTCCAAACACCAGAAACAATGCTTAGGCAAACATCGTCACGTTCTTCGCCAAATGGTTCAAAAGAAAATTCGTCAAAAAAAAAGAAGATGTTGGTCCAACGTGGAGGTATTTTACCCCTCTTGTTAGGCCCCATACTGAAAGGAGTCTTGGGAACCATGTTGGGAGGACTGGTGGGAGCAAGATAAAAAGGCCCTCGGAAGTCCCAAGATCTCAGAATCGACCGCTGACAACCCCATGGAAGGACGAAAACTAGCTTTAGTGCCTTACAAACGATGGATGGAATACCATCGGTGGCAAGAACAACGCACACCGCATTTACCTCCCAATCGAAATTTGAGCGAGATGTCCCAGTTACAACACGAATTGCAGTCCTTGATGGATCGCCAAGATTTGTCCGAAACAGAAAAATCGCAAAAGTACGGTCAACTCTTGCAACGACTGAAACTCTTTCACCAGAAAGCTTTAGACGAAACAGCTTTACCCACTCTGAAAGATTTTAAGACCTTGATGAAAAGTCCAGCACCATCATCATTACCACCACCACTACTACCATCCCCTGGGGTCACCAGAGATGCTACCCCACAAAGGCCTGAGGAAGAAGAGATGCGAGAAGTGTTTCAAACACCGTCAGCAGCTCCCATTTCGAGTAAGATTGCAGCATCCTTGTTGACCCCGTCCCCCACAGCCCAACGAGAAGAAATGAAAGCTTGGGTTAAAAAGATGATGTCCACTCCTCCTTCGACAGAAGTGAAAAAGAAAGAAGGGAAACCAGAAGTGAAAAAAGAAAAGAAAACCAAAGCCATTCCATTACCACCTCCACCACCACCACCACCACTACCTTCGACTTCTACTCCCGTAGCCCATCGGACACGTAAATCCGTTTCCAAACCACCCTTTCGACCCACCCAAAGTAGCATCACCGAAGAGTGGGTGACTTATTAACACACCAACCAACACAAAAAAATAAAAAATGGAAAAAGTCTTAGCCAGCATTTACTACGATCCTTCGCATCCTGCAGGTTACGCAGGAGTTGAAAAATTGTATCGTGCTGCCAAAACTCGACTGAAAAGTCTCCGTTTACCTCAAGTGCAACGATGGTTACAAGAACAAGCTACCTACACTTTACACAAACCCATTCGACGCAAGTTTGCTAGAAGTCGCACCCGAGTGGAAGGCATCGATCATCAATGGCAAGCCGATTTAGCCGATGTCTCTCATTTGGCCAGCTACAATCGTGGCTACAAATATTTGTTTTGTGTCATCGACGTCTTTTCCAAATTTGCCTGGGTCGTGCCCTTGACTTCCAAATCGAGCAGCGAGTTAGTGCGAGCCCTGCAACGGGTGTTGAAACAAAGCGGTCGTCACCCTCTTCGATGGCAAACGGACAAAGGCACCGAATTTCTGAACCAAGCTTTCCAAAAAGAATTAAAGAAACGTGACATTCATTTTTTTACCACCGAGAATCCCGAAACCAAAGCCAGCATCGTGGAACGTTTTCAACGCACTTTGAAAGAACGCATGTGGAAATATTTTACGCATGACCACACTCGGAAGTACATCGACATCTTACCGCACCTGGTGCAAGCGTACAACCAATCTTACCATCGAAGTATCGGACGTGCCCCGCAAGACGTGACTCCCGAGAACGAAGTGCTGGTGTTTGAGCGTCTGTTCGGTACGTCCTCGACGAGGGCTGTCCCCAAGAAAAGTGGAATGTTGGCCGTAGGAGATTGGGTGCGCATTGGCAAAACCAAACGCACTTTCGACAAAGGTTACTTACCTAACTGGACGACCGAACTGTTTCGTGTCACTGGACGAGTGCATGGCCGTCATCCTGCCGTCTATAAATTGGAAGACATGAACGGAGAAGTGCTCAAAGGAACGTTTGATTTGCCCGAGTTACAACGTGTCACCAAAAAAGAAGACGACGTGTACGACATCGAAAGCATTCTCGAACGCAGAACCGGTAAAGTGGGCAAACGACGTGTCAAAGAAGTCAAAGTACGTTGGAAAGGATATCCACCCAGTTTTGATTCTTGGATCAACGCTTCGCAAGTCATCGACTATAAAAAGAAGTGACCATCATGCCCTTTCACACATCAGACGCAGCTACGTCAACCACTCCTTCTTCACCTAGTTCTTCTGTGCAAGATTTACAAAAACAACCCTTGTGGGTGTGGTGTGGAGAACGTGTGCCTAAAACGCAAATCGTCTTTTTCTGCCAAATCTTCGTGGTGTATTGTGTCATCGGGGCAGCCATCGCCATTTTGAGTTTGCAACAAGGAGACAAACAATTGTGGACCATTTTATTGAGCAGTTGCATCGGTTACCTGCTTCCCAATCCCTCCCTGAAATTCTCCTCGAACGGGAACCTTGTGTCCAGTGCCAGTGCCAGTCACCACTCCAACCACAATCAGAGCCCCATTTTGGGCGGATACACGCCTCTGACGTCCAGTAACCCCTCGGACAGCCACAGAACTCTAGAATTATGAGTCACCAAAACCAATTTTACTTAACCTTACCCAGTGACAGTTCCATGGAGGTGTTTCCCAACAACACGTTGTGCTGTTACACGGCCAAATTACCTCAGGCCATCCCCTTAGATCACGAAGCCCATTGGGAAGTGGCTTTAGTAGAAATGATTCACCCGACCCAAGTCCTCAATGTCCTTAACAACCAAAATTTTTTTACGGTGGAAGTTCATGACGAGCAAGTGCAAAAGCACTTGACGACTAATGTCAAATATGATCTCAAAAAATATAATGACACAACAGGCTATTATTTTAGTGGTCAACATTTGGTCAGCACCATAAGCTCCAGGTTTAATGCCGTGTTTGGGAAAGCGTTGGAGCTTGCCTCAAAAAAGGTCACCATGGAGTACCACAAAGCAGCTCGTCGCTTCTTGATGAAATTTGAGTCGAGTAAAACCGTGTCCATTTTATTTTGTCCTGAATTGTTTCACATGTTGGGCGGAGACATGGAGCTGAAGAAGATAGTAGAACAAAAAACACAACCCGAATTATCAGTCATTTCTGACAACGAGTCTTTTACCAAGTATTTTCGTTCCCCGGTAGAACTGAACCAAGGACAGAATTTGTTGTTTGTGTACTCCGATGTGGTGGAGTACAACGTGGTGGGACACACCTCCGTGCCGTTACTGCGTGTCATTCCTTTCAAAGTGGATTCTGCCACGAACGCTGACGAGGAAGGTGGAAACACTTACCACGTCCACCGCGAATTTGTCCATCCTCACTATTTGCCGGTCAGCAAGTCGTATTTGGACACGGTCAACATTACTATAAAAGGAGATTTGGGACAAAATATTCCATTCACCAGAGGAAAAGTCACGGTGAAACTCCATTTTCGAAAACGGTTTCTCAGGATTCGTAAGTCATGTATCCAGTGTACCGAGGGGTTGCTCGACAGCGAGGACACGGTTTAGGAGATATGTTAAAATCGGCCTTTCGTTCGATGGCCCCGGTGTTGAAACCGATGGTGACACGCGGATTGCACGCCTTGAAAGATGCGGCACTGACACAAGACAAAGAATTTCTCCAAAATGTTATCATCGACAAACAAAACCCTAAAGAAGCCTTCATGAGGGCTGGCAAAAATGTCTTGCTGCAAACGGGCAAAGACATTTTGGGCCGACGAGACACACCTATAAATGCCCTGCACGCTACCGAGTCAGGCATTCAGCAAGGACAAGGCAGAAAGAGACGACGAAGAAAACACCCTTTCACCAGACTTCAAGCTAGAAAGGCCAAGAAAAGAAGAACCGTTCGAGACTTAGACGTTTTCGATTATTGAGACACAGAAAAAAATGATGCACCGAGAGTCATGTGCTTGTTCCAAGTTTGAACTGGATATGTTTGCCATGCCCCCCACCATGATGACGATGCAAGAATCCCAGTGGGTGGAATTTCACCCCGTCTCCTCTTTGACGGATTCCGGTCCCATCGAGTTCGAAATCAAAGGACAACCCGAAGATTACATCGATCTGAATAGCAGTTACTTGTACTTGAAAGTCAAAGTAACCGAAGCGAACAACCTTCCCATAGACAATGATGATGTAGTAGCTCCCGTCAATAATTTCATGCATTCCTTGTTTAGCGAAGTGGACTTGTACTTGAATAACAAACTGGTCAGCAGCAGCATGGATACTTACCCTTACCGAGCATACCTGGAAAATCTCTTGACGTACGGAAAAGAAGCCAAGAACACTCATCTGGATGCTTGCGTGATATGGAAACCTGACCAAGCGACTAAGTTCAACGGCATTACACTTGCTGGGGATGCTTCAAATCAAACGGGATTTGTAGAACGACGAAAGAAAATTCATCTAAGTCGTAGTTTAGAACTGATGGATCGTTTGCATTTGGACATGTGGTTACAAGAAAAGTATTTGCTGAACGGGGTGGATGTCCGCCTGAGACTGAATCGCAGCAGTGCTGCTTTCCATTTGATGGCTGCTGATGGTTCCACTTACAAAACCGTCATTCAAGAAGCCAAACTCTACGTGCGTCGTGTGGAAGTGTTACCTAAAGTGGGAAACGACATCAGTCAGACGTTGAGTAGAACGACCGCCAAGTATCCGATACGTCGCGTGGAAGTGAAAACCTTCACCATTCCTGCTGGACAGCGATCCATGATCGAAGATCATCTGTTCCAAGGACAGTTACCCAAGCGTTTGATTGTTGGTATCGTCAAGAATTCAGCTTTCAATGGAGTCTACCAGGAAAATCCTTTTGAGTTTCAACATTACAATGTGTCCAAGATCGAAGTCAGTCGCGATGGCAAGACCTTGTGTACCAGACCTTTCGAGCCTAACTTTGGTGCCGCGAAGAATTATTTGAGATCGTACTTGTCCCTGTACGAAGCTACCGGACAGTTAGGAACCAACACCAGTCACGGCATTACGTACGACGATTATGCAGGAGGCTACGCTTTGTGGGCTTTCGATTTCACTCCAGACCAAGGCAGCGACGAGGGACATTTCCACCCTATAAAATCCGGCCAGATTCGTGTGGAAATTCAGTTTGCGAGTCCACTGGATGCAGGGAACACAGTGAACGTCATCCTGTATGCAGAATTCGATAATACCATAGAAATCAACAGTTTGAGAGAAGTCATTCTAGATTACTAGAAGTTATGGAAGACTGTTATCCCTCTTTACCTAGTGGAGAAACTTTGGACATGAAATGTAAGGAGACTGTGGAAGAAGAAGTGATCATGATGAAGTCGAGATGGCCAGAACAAGAAGCCCATTTAGTCTCCTGTTTTGCCAAACACTTGGTCGAAAAAATGACGGAATTAATCAAGAAAAATTGCTATGGATGTCAAAACGATCATCCCAGTCAAATTCAACACGATAAATGCCTAATGTTAAGTCAAGAAGAAAAATTGGACGAGTATCTGGACGAAGCTTGGAGTCTCATCTCGAACGAAGACGTGTTGCATCAGTGGTATAAAGACTTGCGTGAACATTCTTGTCCACCATTAACCACTCAAGAGATCCATCGTATCGAAGCTCTCCTGAATCAGAGTGAGGAAACAGAACGAATAACCGTTTATTCGTCAGACATTTTCAAGCAAAAAGTCAGGATCGAATTGACAACTTATTATTACCTGTGAAGAAGAAAAAAACATGGATACCTGGGAACTTTATTACCTTTTGAACCACAGTTCGTATACGGCTTCTTGGAATCCTGTCGTCTGTGCTAAAGATGAACTCCCTCATCGCAAACCTAAAGACCATCAAGCTTACGTGATCAACACAGACGACAGTCATCTCCCAGGAACCCACTGGGTAGCCGTCTACTTTCCTCAAGAATGATGTGTGGAATATTTCGATTCGTACGGATTGCCCCCTTTGGAAGAGGATATCATCGACTTTATGAGAAGAAATGCTCAGACTACCCGATTCAATAACGTGAAATTACAAGGCACAGATTCCTTGGTGTGTGGACAGTACTGTGTGTATTTTCTACATCATCGCAGCCTGGGCTATTCCTTAGAACATTTAGTGACTCATTTTGATCCTCGTTCTTCTACTAGAAATGATGTGAAAGTAGATCGATGGTTTTGTGACCATTATGCTTATCTTTTGTCTCAAGCTAGGAAACGTAGTGTCCATCAATGGCCTAATGATTTCCAACAGTGGAAATCACAATTTCATTCACAACGTTGTCAGCCCTGTTTAAAGTAGATTGTCAATTGAGAAAAAAATGTTTGTGATTTGAAAAAAATTGTTTGATGTTATATTGTTGGATTATTGTTAAAAATGTTAGAGTTGTTGTTGGTTAGTGTTAAGTGATTTTTGAATAAAAAATGTTGTGTTTTGAAAAAAATGCCTTTGTCTTTTGTTTAGCTATAAGAATGTTGGATTGATGCTCTTTCATTTCTTACTATCCCTCTCATGACACTCACTGAACGTTGCGACTCGAAAACCGTGTGGGGGATGTTTTCCTTCACGTCCGCGCTTTGACTTTAAGAACCGGGGTTGTTTCCAGTCTAACCATCCATTGTCGACTCATCCTCCTAAGAAGATGTGCTCCAAACTAGCTAAGCTCAACGAAGCATACGTGAATTTGCATAGGGTCAGACACAGTCTGATACCGAAGCCAGAAGAAATAGAGAATGTGAGAATGTTAAAAATCACTGAAGACCTGATAGAAGAGCTCTTCAGAGAAGAAATGAACAGGGAAAAAGAAGAATGGACAGAGAAGTACAGACTTCAGAGACGGCAGCAACAGCAGCAACAACAACAACAGCAGCAGCAGCAACCTGAAGCTGACAGAGGCTTTGTCGATTGTCGTATCGACACCAAAGAGTTCTTCTTCTCTTTCCGAAGAAGCAGACCTATCGTCAGAAAGTCTATCCTCAGAGGACATCGCATTCTTAGAAACTAAAAAAGAAAGCCATAGCAAACAAAAAAACAGCCCTTTTCAGGGCTACCCCAATACTCTAGAAAAGAAATAACGATCGATTTGCCAATGTGTGTAGGTAGAGTAGTGTGAAAATAAACACTAACTCATTTTTAAAAAAATGTGAGGGTATGTGTTTGTGAGTTTGTGTTTGTAAGTGCTCAAGTACGTTGGTATGGATAGTAGATTAAAATCATGTTTTTTTTGGTGTTTGAGGTGTATATTAGGGGTTAGATTGGATTGCTTTGCGTATGTGAATAGTCTATTGAAGTGGTTAATAAAAAAATTTTTAGAATAGGAATGGGTAGCATAAAAAGTGAGTGAGTGTTTCTTTTAGGTCCGCGCGTTTTTGTTTTGGGTCATGATCTAGGTAAGATCAATTTTATGTTTTTAGGGGATGTTTTCCATCACGTCCGCGCTTTCACTATAAATTGAAACTCGCTGGGCAGTCTAGCTACCCTTGTTGATTGATCAACACAAGAATGAATAGCAGAATAAGCAAACTTCTTGAACTCCAGATACATCTGGAATATGTCAGGCGCCTGTTAAATGAACTGGCCGCGGAGGCTATAGTAGAAGAGGAAAGAATGAAGAACGAAGAGGAGGAGAGAAGACAGAGGGAAGAGGAGGAAAAGAAACTAGGAGAGAGGATGTCGTACAATATTCCCGAGACAGAGGATTGGGGTGCTGAAGCGAATCATCCTCCCTCTGCGCTCCCCAGAAGAAAGGTGAAAGGAGACTGGGGAAGAAGATGCGTGTGTGGCGCCAGGCCAGGAAGGTGCAACCATTAGATAGGTGCATCTGGAGTTCAAAAAAAACCCAACAGCCCTTTTCATGGCTACCCAATACTCTAGAAAAGAAATAACGATCCATTTGCCAATGTGTGTAGGTAGAGTAGTGTGAATATAAACAATAACTCTTTTTAAAAAATGTGAGGGTATGTGTTTGTGTGTTAGTGTTTGTAAGAGCTCAGGTATGTTTGAGTGAATAGTAGATTATGGGTTTATTTATTGTTTCTTAGCGTATGTGGAGAGTATAGTTTGGGTTTTATTATATGAAATGAGAAAGTAGGGGGATGTTTTCCTTCACGTCCGCGCGATGTTTGGTCATGATCTAGGTAAGATCAATTTTATGTTTTAGGGGGATGTTTTCCTTCACGTACGCGCTTTCACTATAAGAACCCACAGTATTCGTCGTTCAAACCATTCTACAAAGAAGATGGCTTCTAACCAAATTGACAAAATGCAAACATTGCAAGACGTTTTGGACAATTTAGGAATGATGGAGCAGATGTTAATAAGACTCGTTGAAGACCACTATTCCTATAGTCCCCATCGTGTAAAGATGGAAATTAATAACTTAAGAAAGGTAAAGGATATGATAAGTGGTGTCATGAAAGAGATAAAGGAGGAGAAGGAGGATGAAGAGGAAAGGATAAGAATACGCAAATGGAACGAAAAAATTGAAAAAGAAGAAGAAAATGAGAAGAGGAAGAAAGAAGAGGAGGAAGAGAAGAAGAAAGAAGAGGAGGAAGAGAAGAAAGAAGAGGAGAAAAAAAGAAGAGAAAGAGTGTAGGAGAGAAAATAAGAAGTTGGTTGAGAAAAAGAAGAAATTAGAAGCAGAAGAAGAAGAAGAAAAACCAAAGGCCCTTTTCAGGGCCAGCCATATTTCTCGAAAAGAGAATGACTTTTCAATTGCCTACCCCTTTTTTTAAATTTAAATTTAAATTTAAATTTAAAAAAAAATAAAAAAAAAACAAAATCCCATGTTCAATTCCCCTTGAGGCTAGAGTGACCCAAGACTTTTTCCCATGTTAAATTCCCCTTGAGGCTAGATTGTCCCACGATTTTTCTCCATGTTAAATTTCCATTGAGGCTAGATTGTCCCAGGGGGTCCTGTAATGCTAATTTCCATTGAGGCTAGGGTATCCCTATTTACTACTTAGGCCCTACATTCTCAGTGAGTGTCGAAGGTCAACCAAATATGGTTATTCCCAGGATTTACAATTGATGCAACAGAGTGTTCAATGTCCGTCATCAATATAAGAGTGTGCTGACTGTATTATTATTTTATGATGGGAGTAGGAAGGGTTTGGATAGAAATTTATAAGTGTGCTATTTGTGTTCTCATTGTTTCTTTAAAAGATGTTTTGTTTCTTTGGAGTATCATCGTTGTTCCTTCGACGCAAGAGTTGTTGTTTTTCTGCATCTTCGTATTCCTACACGAAATCGTGCATTAATAAAATATGCTCGCTATTCCTCTACGAGCATTCATGCATCGCTCCTTCCATCCATCCATTCATCCGTCCATCCATCCATTCATCCAGCAAGTACACTACCCATACGGCCACCCAACCATACACCCATGAATACCTTTTGTGACTAAGAGATATATATACCAAAAACACAACAAAAAAAACCCCAAAAAGTGATATTCTGTGTTTTAAGCGAAGGGAAAATAAGTCAGAAATAGTACTCAAGCATTACATCATCCTGACTGACTACATATAGCACATAGTTACAACGTTCCATATTACAATGTTGTTATGTATACAAAACGAACTGGAAACTTATTAACTTTGTCACTTTGTGTCTGATTAAAATAAAAACCAGTTCAAATCTCAATCCCTCATAGATGTCCACATTTTCTCCTCGCCACCTTCCATATGCATAGTACTTCAAATACTGAAAAATAACTATGACAGTGGATAATATTTCAACATGTTAAAATTTGTCTTCTCCCTTAAATTCAATTAACTGTTGTTAATTTTCCATATCATTTTATTTATATCATCAAAATGGAATTCATTTTTGTGTGAAGTAGAACTGTGTAATGGTGCAAATTTTGAAGATAATTTCGCAGTACATTCTGTCATGGTCATCGTGAAACGTAGCCATTAAGATTGACGTATGGGTTGGGCTCGTCATAACTAGTTAACCTCTCCTGTTTGGCTGCATAAGTGAATCTTAATCAGAGTCCGTTCGACAATGGTCCCACAGATATTTTAAGGTAAGGTCATATAGAGGAAAAGACAGGCTTGAGAAAAGTCAGAGCAAAACTTTTCGGAAACCTTGGGCCATTTGAAACAGTTGTCAGAAAATGATACTTTCCATTATAGTTTTTAACAAATACGCATCAGAGAGGATTATTAACTTCGATGGGAGTGTTACACTTTTTAGCGGGTAGAGATTGTTATCCTGAATATCTAAGTCAAACGAAGGAATCTGCTTCCCAGACTAAATTCAAGGTTTTAAGAAATCTACCTCGCGAAATCAATACGTTCTAAGGAAATCTTGAATTTAACTCCGAGAAAGATTAAAAAGATACTTCTCTAGATGAATAAATCTTCCATGGAAAGGATTCTAGAAATTTGTGAGACCCGTAGCCAAAGAAGAAACAAAGGTAATTATTCGATGATAAGCGAGCGAGGTCTCGAGAAGGCGCAAAGAAGAAGCGAGAGAGAGAGAGAGAGAGAGAGAGAGAGTAATACGGCAACGCCGACCGGAAGCGAACAGGTGTTTCTGACATGCCGGCAATCTGAGTTTGATCTGTCACTCGATTATACGATGAAATGTGTTCTATTGGTGTAAGAAAAAGTCTAATTGAAGCTCACATAAATTTTGTCAGTCCATTTCTAAAAGTAAGTGCATTGTTGAAATGTCATTGTTAATTTCATTTTCTTCATGTAATTGATTAAATTATTATTTTTTACATACGGGTGTTCGTGTTGTTTTATTCAGCAGCAGAGAGGGTGAACCCACCTCATTTTAGAAGCGTCATTTTTGGATAACTAAGGCTTTTACAAAAACGAAAACAATTTCGCTGATAACGCGAAACCGAAGCTTCTAACTTTCTGAGTTTCTCTCCCAGGGTCTCTCCGGGGGGCTAGTTGTTTTTGTTACTTTATTGTTGTCGTTAGTAGTGAAGTGGGACGATCTGGCGACAATGGGAATTAGCATTACAAGACCCCTTGGGACTGTCTAGCGACAATGGAAAATTAACATGGAGAAAACTCGTGGGACTGTCTAGCGACAAGGGAAATTAACATGGGAATAGAGTTTGGGACTGTTGAGCGACAAGCGGAAATTAACATGGGATTTTTTAATTAAAAAAATGAAATAAAAAACGGGGTTGGCAATTAAAAGTCGATCTCTTTTCGAGAAATTGGAGTGGCCCTGAAAAGGGCCTTTGGATTTATGTTAATATGCCCTTAACATAAAGGGCATCTGCGGCATCTTCTTGTCCTCAAGCTGCGTCTTACTGCAGGGCCATAAATCAGAGTCCTCTTGAGGCAACCTTGTCTCTCCACGTACACTCTTCGTATCCACAGACTGGTGTCTGACTTGTCGACAACTGTCCACTTGGATCGGACATACATTAGCATGTCCGTCCTGAACATCATTGAAGAAACAAGGGTTGATGATTCGACTGTGGTCCACATCTTGAGGCAACGAGAACAGGTGAATCAATGCAGTGAACTGCGCTTATTTATAGGTAGAGGAAGGATTGAAACGGATTGAGTTCATTGACCAATCCAAACACGCGTTACAAAATTCAGTCAGTCCGCATCCAATCCGAAGAGAACAGTCTGTGACGTCACGTGGTCTATATAGATTCGCTAGCGCCTGTGCGCTGTCAATCCATGCGACAGTGATTCAACATGACGGAAACTCAGAAAACGATCCATTCGGGTGCACCAGCAGTGGAGACCACCCAAGGTAACCCGGACTTACTTTCAGAAGAGGTAAATTGGGATTTTGTGGATTTTCTTACCTCGCAAGAATTTGTTCCGGAACCTTCCTCACCTTCATTACCACACGTGGAGAAATTTAGACAGAGGCAGAAAGAAGAATTGGAGAAATTTATACAGCGGCAAAAGGAATCAGAACAAGCTTTTCTCCTACAGCAACAGCAACAAGAAGAAGAGGTAAGAAAAAAACAAGAAGAAGAATCAGCAAAGAAACAAGAGGGTGAAAGTCAAATCGTCACGGTACTGTTGGACATTTTAGCGGAGTTAAGAAGTTTGAAACAAATGTATCAGACTTCTTTATCACGACCGAAGAGAATACGACCTTCCCGAGCTAAACACGCCAACTCTGTGACTAAGCCTACCGTACCACCCTTAGTGATTTCAACCAAATCATCATCATCAGAAGTAGGCCTCGGCCGTGGCAAAGGCTTAAGGCAGTTAAAGTTGATTGCTTAAACTCACCCCTACACCAAAAACCAAAGACCCTTTTCAGGGCCACCCACTTCTCTCGAAAAGAGATAGACTTTCAATTGCCAATAACTTAAAAAAAAAACAAAAAAAAACATTTTACCCCTATAGTACGTGTATATGAGTGCGTGAGTGTAGCTTCTTATTTAAAAATCAAAACTCAAAGACACTTACCTTTTTATACCTAATTTATTCTTTTATCAATACTTACAATCCAATTCACAATTCACAACAGAGCACTTTAAAAAGTTCATACACTTCTTCTGTCTCATTGTTTAGTCTCTCTGTTTTTTTAAATTTCTTCACCGTCACAGTCTTTTCCTCCTCTTCCTCCTCACTTTCTTCCCTTCTTCTTTTCTTCTCCTGTTTCTTTTTCTTTACCTGGCTGCTTTCTTCCTCTGAAGAATCCCTCTCTTCTTCTGAAGAATCCCTCTTTTCTTCTGACTCCTCTTGTTTCTTTTTTGGGCAATCTGGAGACCAATGTCCTTTTTCTTGACAATAATAACAGGTATCTTGACTTTTGTCTTTTCTAGCCCCTTTTTATTCTTTTTTGACGGTCTGGACACTCTGAAGACCAATGCCCTTTCTTCTGACAGATATAGCAAGTATCTTGACTTTTATCTCGAAAGGAAGGAGAGTAGTCCGTCGGCTGGTCTGAAGAGAATTTTCTAATGACCCCTCGCAAAGCTCTGATGAAATGTTCGATTTGTGTAGTCTCTTCCATCGTTGTGCTCGGTTTGAGAGTGAAATGAATAGTGAAAGGACAAGACACACACCCTGTTATATACGCTGGTCTGCCATGAGTATAAATTAGCCAATGGTGTTTAAAACTTGAGTCATTTGACGTTTTGCACTCAAGATGAAACGATCCAATTCATTTGAGAAGAAAGAAGAAGAAAGTAAGAGGCAGAAACGTGATCTATCGCCTCGTACCAGGGCAGAAGTCTTGGCACAAATTCATGCCAGTGATTTTGAAGAGGACATGAGTGAACCAGAATCCAAACCCTCTAAACGAAGTTCACCACCCTCAGTTAACCCTGAAAAGTACTATTCCATTCGAGAGACGGAAAAGCGCTCCTCTAGAAAATTTAGAACCACGGCTTACAAATACACGGTGAAGTTTAAAGATTTCAAGGCTGAAGTACCGTTAGAGAAAGCAGAAGGGTTCATCACCGGGGTGTGGGATTCTTTACTTACCACACTCAAGCAACAATGTCAACCCAAAGAAGACGATCGCTTGAGACTTTCCATAGAACACGACGGTTTGAAATCCCCTGTTTGGATCGAGTTTAGCACCCCTGCAGAATTGACCGCTTCCAAAGTCATGGACAAGATTCAACACGTGCAACAATCCAATGACCAGTTTGACATCACCGATGGAAAAGCCACACTGTCCATGACTCACGTCTCTCCTCCTCAAGGGACCGGACAACGCAATAAGGTGTTACTGGTGAATGACCTTCGCAACACCAAAACAAGTCTCGTCCGAATTCACAACCCTCAAGACCAGATGTGTTTAGCCAGGGCTATTGTGGTGGGACGAACCTATGCCAACAAAAACGACACGGTAGAATGGAAAAGAGCCTGGAAAACTATTTCACGATCCGACCGAGCCAAACAACGAAGTGAAGCAGAACTCCTGTTGCAACAAGCCGACTTGCCCAAAGACAAACCCTGTGGCATTCCTGAAATGCAAAAATTGCAAGATGTCCTAGCTCCACGATACACCTTGAAAGTGCACCCTCAAGAAGTGCGCGGACCTCTGTTGTTTCGAGGGAAAGACTTTAAGGACGGAAAATACATTCATGTCTATTATCACGATGAACATTTCGATACCATTACCAGCATCACTGCATTCCTGGGATACGGTTATTACTGTGAGAAATGTGACTATGGTTATAACAATCGAGAGCAACACAAGCATTGTGGATTGAAATGCTCAGGATGTTTGGCCTCTCCACCCTGTCTGAGCGAAGGACCAGTGCATTGTTCAACTTGTCTGCGCACGTTTGTCAGCCCTACCTGTTACCAACAACATTTGAAGACGCAAGGTTCACAGAAGAAATGTGCTTGTCAACTGCTGAGATTGTGCCCTTCGTGTGGACAAGGCATACGTACCAATAATGCCAAGGCACACGTATGTTCAGGAAAGAAAAAATGTCACATTGTCACCACATCGTGGACTTGGAACACCAATGCTACGTGCAAAAATACCAACCCCCCACCAGAGAAAGAGGACGGTCACAAGAAGAAAGGCAATTTCATCTTTTTCGATTTCGAATGGATGCAAGAGACCGGTATTCACATTCCTAATTTCTGCGTGGCTCATCGAGCGTGCGAGAAGTGCATTCAGGAACCTATCTTCAGTCATTGCCCTCACTGCAGTAAGATTCCCGGAGGGCGTGAAAAAATCTTTCGAGGACCGAACACGTTAGCCGATTTTGCAGAATGGGTCTTAGACCCCATCGACAAGACGTGGAGCCAAGAGGACATCGAACGTTACGGAGATTGTCATCGTCATGCCACAGTGATGGCTCACAATTTCTCCGGATACGATGGACAGTTTCTTTTGAGATACTATACGGAACAAGGCATCGAGCGTCCTAAAGTCACTTTGAACGGAGCCAAAATCATTTTCATGGAAGTGGGACAAGTACAGTTTAAAGATTCGATGAGTTACTTGGCCATGCCTTTGAGCCGAATGCCTAAAACGTTTCGAATGACAGAAATGTAAAGGGTACTTTCCACACTTTTTCAATACGGAAGCCAATCAACACGCCGTTCTACCCCATTTACCTGAGGCTCACTATTACGACCCCGACAACATGCGTACCGAACAACGAGAAGCTTTCTACGCTTGGTACCAGGCTCACGCCTCCGACCCTTTCGACTTTCAGGAAGAAATGTTCAAGTATTGTCGTTCCGACGTGGACATTTTACGACGTTGCTGTGGAAAATTTCGAGAACTGTTCATGGAACACGGAGGGGTCGATCCTTTGAAAGAAGCTTGCACCATTGCCAAAGCGTTTTCCTTAGTGTACCGCCAACGATTCATGCCTGAAAACACCGTGGCTGTCATCAGTCCTCAAACGACCAACTATATCAAACGTCAATACTCGGTCAAAGCCCTACGCTGGTTACATTACTTGTGCGACAAGGAAGACAAATGGATTCGGCATGCCCGCAACGGAGGAGGCACGGAGGATGCGAAAAGACCATCGGAACGCATTCGGTCGATGGCTGGGACTTAGAAAACCCCAAGATCGTGTACGAGTTTAACGGTTGCTTATTTCACGGATATCCCGTCTGTTACCCTGACCGTGGCACTAAAAATCAGTTTTTACAACGAACCATGGAAGACTTGTACCAGGCCACTTGTCAGCGACGCCTAAAGTTAGAACAGGAAGGATACCAAGTGGTGGAAATGTGGGAACACGAGTACGATCACCGTTTGAAAACCGATCCCGAGTTTAAACACCTCGTGGAAAGTTACCAGTTCATGGACCCGCTGAACCCGAGGGATAGTTTGTACGGAGGAAGGACCAATGCCACCTGTTTGCTGTACCAAGCCGACGAAGAGAAAGGAGAAGAAATGAAATACTTGGACGTGTGTTCGCTGTATGCCTATGTGTGCAAATATTGTCGCTTTCCTGTAGGGCACCCACAATTGTTAACGCAACACATCGACCTGAAAAACGTTCGACAATACGAAGGCTTGATCAAGTGTAAAGTTTTGCCTCCCACGAACCTGTACCATCCCCTGTTACCTCACCATTGTCAAGGCAAACTGATGTTTCCTTTGTGCCGTACTTGTGCCGAAACGTGCAACCAAGACCAACCTTGTCATCACACCCAGGAAGAACGAGCCTTGACGGGGACGTGGGTCAGCGTGGAATTGTTCAAAGCTCTGGACATGGGATATCAACTGTTAGAAGTGTACGAAATTTGTCACTTTCCCAAGACACAACAATACACAAAGGTCACCCCACTCAGAAAGGCATTTTCGCCGACTACGTGGATGCCTTTTTGAAACTGAAGCAAGAAGCCAGCGGCTATCCTTCCTGGTGTCACACTCCCGAAGACGAAAAGACATTCAAAGAGAAATACTGGGCACAAGAAGGCATTACTTTAGATCACATCGAGAAAAACGAAGGCAGGCGATCGTTTGCCAAAGTGATGTTAAATTGCTTGTGGGGTAAAATGGCACAACTCCCGTCTTTACCCAAGACGGAATATTTGACAGAACCTTCCCGCTACTTTCAGATGATTCACGACAAAAACAAATACATGAAACACGTGGACGTCGTTCGTGAGGATTTGATCTTGGTCAATTACGAAGAAGATCTGGACTTTGTACAAGACGACCCTTTTGGAAATGTCATCATTGCGGCTTACGTGACAGCCCATGCTCGCTTAAAATTGTACGAAGGTTTAGAACTGTTAGGGGAACGCGTTCTGTACTTTGACACGGACAGTTGCATTTACATCCATCACCCGAGTCAACAGCACCCTGACATCGAAGGAGACCGTTTAGGAGCCTGGACAGACGAGCATCCCGACGACATGATTCTAAGTTTCGCCACTGGTGGTCCAAAAAATTACGGCTACGAATACCGGGACAAACAAGGAGAAGTGCACACGACGTGTAAAGTGAAAGGACTGACTCTGAATTATCGTACCAGTCGAGTGGTGAACTTTGGCGTATTGAAAGAAGCTTTGCAGTCTAGAGAAGATGAACACTTTAAAGTGACCACCTATCAACCTAGCAAGATTGTACGTTTACCCACTCACCACATCGTCAGTCGACCCTTGGAAAAAGTCTATCAAATCGTGTACCAGAAGCGAATGCGACTTCCCAATCATTTCACCTTACCGTATGGACACGTCGGTATTGGTCTGTATATAAAAAGGAACCCTAGACAAGATCGATAGTTCATTGTGACTACCAAGACCAAGCGAACAAAATAAATACTTTCAGAGAAACACAAAACAAGTTCAGACAGGTACACTTCAAGTTTGGGGCTTCTGAAGTGGAATGCGATTGTGAGCCTTGTGATGGGAACGATGCTGTACGCTGTGACCTTAGCGATGCCGTAAAGCATCATGGGAACTTTGTTCTCACTACCCCTATCATGGAAAGTGATGCTGTGCGTGTCAAATCTGAGGGATGCGAAAGCGATGCCGCTTGTCCTCTTGGACATTTTACTGGGTTTCGTTTTAAAGGTGGATGTTCACCTTCACGTCTACCTCGCTACGGATGTCATCCAGCCCTGAGCAAACTCCTGTCCATGTCACCCAACCCTCATCGAAACGAACCTGTGAAAGACGAATATTCGTTTCCTGTGCGTTTGTCGGAATACTGCGACTTTGAAAATCGTCTTCAATCGTTCAAAGGAAAATGGCCTAAGTATCTGGGAGGACCGACCCCCGAAGAATTAGCCAGAGCCGGATTGTTCCACTTGGGCGAAGGAGATAAAGTCAAGTGCTTCAGTTGCGGTGTGTCACTTCACCACTGGGAACCACAAGATTCGGCCTACGTAGAACATGCTCGATGGTCACCGAATTGTCATTACTTACCCTTAGCGGGACCGAGACATTGAAGTAACTTACCATAATCTGTTTATGGATACTTTACAAGAGAATATTCGCACTTTGCCTGTGGAGTTGAGAGAAAGGATTTACCGAGAGCTGGTCAAAATATAAGTGAAACGTAAAAGAACAATTGCATCCGTTTCGTCACCGGTGTTTGAACCACTGGTACCTGAATGCTATACAAGGACTGATTCAGTTGAAAGTGTTCCATTGGACAGACATTGATCAACGATCCCCTAGTTTTAAAAAGGATTGGTTTGCTATTGATGATTCTATCTACTACATTGTAAACTTACTGCATCGAATTCCAGAGGAAGAGTTAACGAATTACCGACATCTTGTATACAATGTCAACTTAGTGAAACAGGAAACTTCTGAACGAATTGTAATGTGTAAATTAGTGACTAAACGATTTAAATTCGACACTGAAGTAAAACCATGTCTGTGCAAACGGTACATTTCTTGTGTCAGAAAGAGGATTTAGTATGACCTATTCATGGATACTTTACAAGAGAACATTCGTGCTTTGCCTGTGAGTTGAGAGAACGCATTTACCGAGAGCTGGTCAAAATACAAGTCAAACGTAAAGAACAGTTGCATCCGTTACGTCACCAGATCTTTAACCACTGGTACCTGAATGGTATAAGAGAACTGATTCCTCAGAAATTGTTTCAGTGGTCAGACCTTGTTCAATACTTCCAGGGCCCCGATGATCCATGTGTTGATCATTTTGGTTACTTCGAGATTCACCTAGTGCAACGCATTGAGGAAGACAAGTTAAAGGATTACCAACATCTTTTACGTGGAATCTACTTAGCGGAAGAGGAAACTTCGAAACAAACTCTGACGTTTCGGTTACAGTATGCAAGATTTAGATTCCCTGCTGGAGAACGAAGATGTCTGGCTAGAAAGTACGTGTATTGTTTCCGAAAAAAAAGACACTATAAAAACAGGCTGCCATGCCATGACTTTTATCACATGTAATTGAACAGATTCCGTGGAAGGAACTCAATGACCATATTCAAACCGTGGATAATTACCATCAATTATTACAAGAACTGTTTCCATTCAATTTGGGTCGACAAGTGGTGTGTGTCTTAGTGACTTGTTTTCTAGGATTTCGTTTACCAGCCGATTCCTTATGGACTCTTTACGAACAGTACTTACCACCCCAATGGCCTTAAATGGTCACGAAAGACTCCTTTTGCTTAAAGCCTTGCGTTTTCATCTGGATACTTCTCGACCTCAGCAGGAAAAAAAAAAGATTCGTCAACTTTTAGCTACCGAAGACGTGTATGACGATGTGTGTGTCGCTTGTGACTTACACCCCCACTGGACAGATCTTCGTGACTGGAAAAAGGGGGGTTTTGAGGCTTCGACCCAAGAAGTGGCCCAGTATGCACAAGAGTTGTTCAAGGAAAAAAAGTTACTTTTCAACCTGTGTTAGTGACAGTGCCAGAAGAGCCCGTCACCGAGAAGAACCACTCGCTTCAGGACAGGACTGTCATGGACGTTCCTGAAAGGTCATTCCGGGAGGACACTTGTGTGACAATACCTCATGTAGAGACTGTAAGAACATTACACACTGTCCCTAGGACATCTTGGTTACCCAAAACATGTTGTACAGAGACTTGTTTATATTCCACTTTGATCGTTTTGATGTGTTTTTTATTCCAGTACATAACTATTTGGCTTTTATGCATTTTTGTCTTTCGTGTTGTTCATGTTTAAAACATTCAATAAACGTGTTCTGAAAAAAGTATATAAACTCTCGTCTTGTTTGTTTTCGTGTCACAAGTGACATTCCTGACACTATGGCTACTTCTGCTGTCTCTGCTCCCTCTTCCTCTTCTGTCAAAGTCATCGACGAACACTTAGATCGTGCCAGTTGGGAGGCCTTGTATCTTCGCCATCCCTTTAACATGCTCATTGCTGGACCTAGCGGTTCAGGCAAAACCGAATTCGTCAAACGTTTGATCGAACATAAACATCATTTGATCGATCGTCCACCTCAACGCATCGTGTGGTGTTACAAAGAGTGGCAATCGACGTACAGCCTCTTGCGAGAAAGTCAAGGCGATTCCATCGTGTTTGTGGAAGGCATTCCTAATGAAGACGACGGCATCGTCTCTGACTCCCGTCAAACCCATTTGGTCATTTTCGACGACATGTTAGGAGAAGACGAAGAAGAAATTAAACTGTGGTTCACGCGCAAAGGGAATCACCGTAATGCCAGTGTCGTTTACATCATCCAAAATTTGTTTCAACAAAGTAAAGCCCATCGCACCATCAGTTTCAATGCGCATTACGTGGTCTTGTTTAAAAGCCCTCGAGATAAATCGCAAGTGCAAGTCTTAGTCAAACAGTTAGGAACGCCTTGGTTGACTCAGGCGTACGACGATGCCACCCAAACACCACACGCCTATTTACTCGTTGATTTGAAACCTACGACCCCCGATGATTTGCGATTTCGTACCCACTTGGTGCCACGACGGAGGGCCTGTCCTGTACACGTCTCCGTCCTCGACTTAACTTCACTCCACAAAAAAAATCTATAAAAACCTCAGACACTTTTCGTCTGTCTCACACAGTTTGAACATGACGTCCCTTCAGTCGCATCTTCCCGTCAAATTGATTCGTGCCTTGTATGGCATCAGTCGAGAAAAAAATCCACAAATACGAGCTCGTGTCTTAGAAGCTAGTCTCAAAGAAGTCTTACGATGGTTCACGGTGACAGCACGTCAATTACTCCAAGGGATCATTCAGATTCCTCATCAAACTAAACGCTTTTTTGATCGAAACAAAGTCGCTTTGACCCAACTGGCCGATCCTCGCATCGACACTCAAACCAAAAAACAAATCATTTTGAAACCTGGAGGGAGCGGTACTCTAGGAGGGGTCATCATTCGATCTCTCTTAAGATGGGATCCTAATGCCCCCAAAGTTCTCCCCAAGAAAAAAGTCAAACGAAGCTCCAAGAAGAAGAAAAAGACCAGGTCCCCAAGGAGAACTTCTCCAGTGGCGGGACCCTCCTCTTACCAGACACCAGAAAAAGAAACAGAGAAAAAATCCTCATAAAAAGAAAAGTCCACAAAAAACTAGTCGCAAGAGAGGCACTTCGGTCAGGACGCAACCTTACTCTCGCAAACCACGACCTGCCACGGCGGTGACCGCGTCTCCGGCAGCCTCACGTTCATCCACTTCCCCGTTGATGACACCAAGAACTGAAGAGTACTTGGAGACGTTGATCACACCAAGAACATCTCCGTTGATGACCCCAAGAACTTCCCCAGTGGCAGGTCCCTCCAATTTAGCGGCAGTGGCCGCTGCTCACAAAGTACCTTCTCCCAAAATCAAAGTTCAAAAGAGATCGGGCATGTTACAAAGTATACTGGATTTGTCCAAGCAAGAACTGGCTCGATTTAGTCCGTTACGTACCCCTGCACGACGTGTCATGCCTGTCCTGAAGTTGATACGGCGTAAAGACAACCAGTGGCGACGCGTTCCAGTATAAAAAAGGCCTGTGACTAAGTAGGGGTATCAGTGTTTTTGGTGCTGAAGACTCAAAGATGTCACCCTCCAGAAAACATCCCTCTTCTAAACAACCCCAAGGAAAGAAAAGGAAAGGACTGCATTCTCGTTTAGTCAAACATGGGGACATGTTATCTGTCCTGTCCAAAGCTTCTCCACCCCTACGAAAAAAACTCATTCAATCAGCCTCCAAAGAGTTGTTTGAACGTCTTGAAAGGCACGATCCCTTTGTCCAAACACCAGAAACAATGCTTAGGCAAACATCGTCACGTTCTTCGCCAAATGGTTCAAAAGAAAATTCGTCAAAAAAAAAGAAGATGTTGGTCCAACGTGGAGGTATTTTACCCCTCTTGTTAGGCCCCATACTGAAAGGAGTCTTGGGAACCATGTTGGGAGGACTGGTGGGAGCAAGATAAAAAGGCCCTCGGAAGTCCCAAGATCTCAGAATCGACCGCTGACAACCCCATGGAAGGACGAAAACTAGCTTTAGTGCCTTACAAACGATGGATGGAATACCATCGGTGGCAAGAACAACGCACACCGCATTTACCTCCCAATCGAAATTTGAGCGAGATGTCCCAGTTACAACACGAATTGCAGTCCTTGATGGATCGCCAAGATTTGTCCGAAACAGAAAAATCGCAAAAGTACGGTCAACTCTTGCAACGACTGAAACTCTTTCACCAGAAAGCTTTAGACGAAACAGCTTTACCCACTCTGAAAGATTTTAAGACCTTGATGAAAAGTCCAGCACCATCATCATTACCACCACCACTACTACCATCCCCTGGGGTCACCAGAGATGCTACCCCACAAAGGCCTGAGGAAGAAGAGATGCGAGAAGTGTTTCAAACACCGTCAGCAGCTCCCATTTCGAGTAAGATTGCAGCATCCTTGTTGACCCCGTCCCCCACACCCCAACGAGAAGAAATGAAAGCTTGGGTTAAAAAGATGATGTCCACTCCTCCTTCGACAGAAGTGAAAAAGAAAGAAGGGAAACCAGAAGTGAAAAAAGAAAAGAAAACCAAAGCCATTCCATTACCACCTCCACCACCACCACCACCACTACCTTCGACTTCTACTCCCGTAGCCCATCGGACACGTAAATCCGTTTCCAAACCACCCTTTCGACCCACCCAAAGTAGCATCACCGAAGAGTGGGTGACTTATTAACACACCAACCAACACAAAAAAATAAAAAATGGAAAAAGTCTTAGCCAGCATTTACTACGATCCTTCGCATCCTGCAGGTTACGCAGGAGTTGAAAAATTGTATCGTGCTGCCAAAACTCGACTGAAAAGTCTCCGTTTACCTCAAGTGCAACGATGGTTACAAGAACAAGCTACCTACACTTTACACAGACCCATTCGACGCAAGTTTGCTAGAAGTCGCACCCGAGTGGAAGGCATCGATCATCAATGGCAAGCCGATTTAGCCGATGTCTCTCATTTGGCCAGCTACAATCGTGGCTACAAATATTTGTTTTGTGTCATCGACGTCTTTTCCAAATTTGCCTGGGTCGTGCCCTTGACTTCCAAATCGAGCAGCGAGTTAGTGCGAGCCCTGCAACGGGTGTTGAAACAAAGCGGTCGTCACCCTCTTCGATGGCAAACGGACAAAGGCACCGAATTTCTGAACCAAGCTTTCCAAAAAGAATTAAAGAAACGTGACATTCATTTTTTTACCACCGAGAATCCCGAAACCAAAGCCAGCATCGTGGAACGTTTTCAACGCACTTTGAAAGAACGCATGTGGAAATATTTTACGCATGACCACACTCGGAAGTACATCGACATCTTACCGCACCTGGTGCAAGCGTACAACCAATCTTACCATCGAAGTATCGGACGTGCCCCGCAAGACGTGACTCCCGAGAACGAAGTGCTGGTGTTTGAGCGTCTGTTCGGTACGTCCTCGACGAGGGCTGTCCCCAAGAAAAGTGGAATGTTGGCCGTAGGAGATTGGGTGCGCATTGGCAAAACCAAACGCACTTTCGACAAAGGTTACTTACCTAACTGGACGACCGAACTGTTTCGTGTCACTGGACGAGTGCATGGCCGTCATCCTACCGTCTATAAATTGGAAGACATGAACGGAGAAGTGCTCAAAGGAACGTTTGATTTGCCCGAGTTACAACGTGTCACCAAAAAAGAAGACGACGTGTACGACATCGAAAGCATTCTCGAACGCAGAACCCGTAAAGTGGGCAAACGACGTGTCAAAGAAGTCAAAGTACGTTGGAAAGGATATCCACCCAGTTTTGATTCTTGGATCAACGCTTCGCAAGTCATCGACTATAAAAAGAAGTGACCATCATGCCCTTTCACACATCAAACGCAGCTACGTCAACCACTCCTTCTTCACCTAGTTCTTCTGTGCAAGATTTACAAAAACAACCCTTGTGGGTGTGGTGTGGAGAACGTGTGCCTAAAACGCAAATCGTCTTTTTCTGCCAAATCTTCGTGGTGTATTGTGTCATCGGGGCAGCCATCGCCATTTTGAGTTTGCAACAAGGAGACAAACAATTGTGGACCATTTTATTGAGCAGTTGCATCGGTTACCTGCTTCCCAATCCCTCCCTGAAATTCTCCTCGAACGGGAACCTTGTGTCCAGTGCCAGTGCCAGTCACCACTCCAACAACAACCACAACCAGAGCCCCATTTTTGGGCGGAGACACGCCTCTGACGTCCAGTAATCCCTCGGACAGCCACAGAACTCTGGAATTATGAGTCACCAAAACCAATTTTACTTAACCTTACCCAGTGACAGTTCCATGGAGGTGTTTCCCCACAACACGTTGTGCTGTTACACGGCCAAATTACCTCAAGCCATCCCATTAGATCACGAAGCCCATTGGGAAGTGGCTTTAGTAGAAATGATTCACCCTACACAAATCCAAAACATCACTGAAAAGCAAAACACTTTTGAGGTCGAAATCCTGAACCAACAATTGCAAGAAACCATGAATGAAATCGGGTTTTCAGGCGACGTAAAACCAGCCAACAATCCACTCTTCAGTATCTACATCTTGAAAATTCCGGCAGGGTTTATTTTAGTGGCCAACATTTGGTGGATACCATTGCTTCCAGGTTCGACTTAACCTTTGGCAAAGCCCTGAACAGAATCAAAAAAAGTGTCACCCTGAAATACCATAAAGTGGCTCGTCGCTTACTGATGAAATTTCAGGATACCCAAACGTTGTCCATCAGTTTTAATCGTGACTTGTTTGATATTTTAGGTGGAGACACAAAAATGGCTCCAAATTTTAAACCGAAGATAAACAGCAATACGGAATTTTTTTTCGATTCCCTGTAGAACTGAACCAAGGACTGAATTTAATCTTTGTGTATTCCGATGTGGTGGAGTATAACGTGGTGGGACACACCTCCGTACCGTTACTGCGTGTCATTCCTTTCAAAGTGGATAGTGCCACGACCAGTGACCAGGAAAGTGGAAACACCTATCACGTCCACCGCGAATTTGTACATCCTCACTATTTGCCCGTCAGTAAGTCGTATTTGGACACGGTCAACATTGCTATAAAAGGAGATGTGGGACAAAATATTCCATTCACCAAAGGAAAAGTCACGGTGAAACTCCATTTTCGAAAACGGTTCTCTCACGACTCGTAAGTCATGTATCCAGTGTACCGAGGGGTTGCTCGACAGCGAGGACACGGTTTAGGAGATATGTTAAAATCGGCCTTTCGTTCGGTGGCCCCAGTCTTGAAACCGATGGTGACACGAGGATTGCACGCCTTGAAAGATGTCGCACTGACGCAAGGCAAAGAATTTCTCCAAAATGTCATCATCGACAAACAAAACCCCAAAGAAGCCTTCATGAGGGCAGGCAAAACTGTGTTGCTGCAAACGGGCAAAGACCTTTTGGGCCGACGAGAAACACCTATAAATGCCCTGCACACTACCGAGTCAGGCATTCAGCAAGGACAAGGCAGAAAGAGACGACGAAGAAAATACCCTTTCACCAGACTTCACACGGCTAAAGTTAGAAAGACAAAGAAAATAAGAACCGTTCGAGACTTAGACGTTTTCGATTATTGAGAAAGAGAAAAAAATGACGCACCTAGAGTCTTGCGCTTGTTCCAAGTCAGAACTGGATCTGTTTGCCATGCCCCCCACCATGATGACGATGCAAGAATCCCAATGGGTGGAATTTCACCCCGTCTCCTCATTGACAGATTCCGCTCCCATCGAGTTTGAAATCAAAGGACAGCCCGAAGATTACATCGATCTGAATAGCAATTACTTGTACCTGAAAGCCAAAGTTCTAGATAAGACAGGAGGTGATATAGACACTGAAGCAGTAGCTCCCGTCAACAATTTCATGCATTCCTTGTTTAGTGGAGTGGACTTGTACTTGAATAACAAACTAGTCAGTAGCAGCATGGATACTTACCCTTATCGCGCCTACCTGGAAAATCTCTTGACGTCCGGAATAGACGCCAAGAACGCTCATCTCAAAGCCTGTGTGGTATGGGAAGCTGACGAAGCTAACGAGTTTGAAACATTCGAAACTGATACAAAGGATAAAACTAAATCAACAAATGAGGGATTTCTAGAACGAAGAAACAGAATCATGGGAGTCGACACAAGTTTAGAACTGATGGATCGTTTGCATTTGGACATGTGGATGCAAGAAAAGTATTTGCTGAACGGAGTGGATATTCGCCTGAGACTGAATCGTAGCAGTACCGCTTTCCATTTAATGGCTGGTGCTGACGATTACAAAACCAAAATCCAAGAAGCCAGACTCTACGTACGCCGCGTGGAAATGTTACCTAAAGTGGGAAACGACATCAGTCAGACGTTGAGCAGAACGACCGCCAAGTATCCGATACGACGCGTGGAAGTGAAAACCTTCACTATTCCCAAGGGGCAACGATCCATGATCGAAGATCATCTGTTCCAAGGACAGCTACCCAAACGTTTAATCGTTGGTATGGTCGAGAATGAAGCCTTCAACGGAGCTACCGCTAAAAATCCTTTCTACTTTCGACACTTTGGCGTGTCCAAGATCGAAGTCAGTCGCGATGACAAAACCTTGTGTACCCGACCGTGAATTTGCATAGGGTCAGACACAGTCTGATACCGAAGCCAGAAGAGATAGAGAATGTGAGAATGTTAAAAGTCACTGAAGACCTGATAGAAGAGCTCTTCAGAGAAGAAGTGAACAGGGAGAAAGAAGAATGGACAGAGAAGTACAGACTTCAGAGACAGCAGCAACAGCAACAACAGCAGCAGCAGCAGCAGCAACCTGAACCTGACAGAGGATTGTCGTATCGACACCAAAGAGTTCTTCTTCTCTTTCCGAAGAAGCAGACCTATCGTCAGAAAGTCTATCCTCAGAGGACGTCGCATTCTTAGAAACTAAAAGATTGCCATAGCAAACAAAAAAAAAAAAACAGCCCTTTTCAGGGCTACCCAATACTCTAGAAAAGAAATAACAATCGATTTGCCAATGTGTGTATGTAGAGTAGTGTGAATATAAACACTGACTCTTTTGTGGTGTGAGTGTATCTGTTTGTGTGGATAGTAGATCATGATCATGTGGTTTTTGCTGTTTGACGTGCGTGGAGAGTAGATTTGGGGTTTGATTGGATTGCTTTGCGTATGTGAATAGTATATTGAAGTGATTAATGAAAATTTTTAAATTAGTAATGGGTAGTATAAAAAGTGAGTGAGTGTTTCTTTTAGGTCCGCGCGTTGTTTGGTTATGATCTAGGTAAGATCAATTTTGTTTTAGGGGATGTTTTCCATCACGTCCGCGCTTTCAGTATAAATTAAAAATCGTTCGGCAGTCTAGCTACCCTTGTTGATTGATCAACACCACCAGAATGAACACCAGACTAGCTAAACTGCTTGAACTTCATGTACACCTGGAATATGCCAGGCGTATAGTGAATGAGCTGGCTGCAGAGGCCATCGTAGAAGAGGGAAGGATGAAAGAGGAGGAGAGAAGAAACAAAAAAGAGGAGGTGAGAAGAAACAAAGAAGAGGAGAGAGGAAATTTCAGAATCCCAGAGACAGAAAATTGGGATTCTGAAGCTACTTATCCCGCCTCTGCTCTCCCCCCAAAAAGAGTGAAAAGAGACTGGGGAAGAAGATGTGTGTGTGGTGCCAGGCCTGGAAGGTGCCATCATTAACCAGGTGTCATGGAGTTCAAAAAAACAAACAGCCCTTTTCAGGGCTACCCAAATCTCTACAAAAGATATAGTAATCTATTTGCCAATGTGTGTATGTAGAGTAGTGTGAATGTAAACACTGACTCTTTTTTCTAATTGCGAGTGTATGTATTAGTGTTTGTACGTGATCAAGTAGGTTTGTGTGAATGGTAGATTATGGGGTTTTGTAAGCGCTCATGTACGTTTGTGTGGATAGTAGCTTATGGATTTCGTTTTAATGATTTGCGTGTGTAAATAGTAGATTTGGGGTTTGTTTATTGCTGGTTCACGTATGTGGATAGTAGATAATATGAAATGAGAAAAGTAGGGGATGTTTTCCTTCACGTCCGCGCGTTGTTTGGTCATGATCTAGGTAATATCAATGTTGTTTTAGCGGGATGTTTTCCATCACGTCCGCGCTTTCACTATAAGAAACCACAGTATTCGTCGTTCAAACCATTCTACAGAGAATAAAAATGAAGATGGCTTCAAACCAACTTGATAAAATGTAAACATTGCAAGACGTCATGGACAATTTGGGTATGATGGAGCAAATGTTAGTGAGGCTAAACGAGGATCACTATTCTTATAGTCCCCATCGAGTGAAGATGGAGATCAACAATTTAAGAAAAGTAAAGGACATGATCAGTGCTCTGATGAAAGAAATGAAGGAGGAGAAGGAGGATGAAGAGGAAAGGATAAGGATGAGAGAATGGAACGAAAAAATTGAAAAAGAAGAAGAAAATGAGAAGAGGAAGAAAGAAGAGGAGGAAAAGCCAAAAGAAGAGAAAATGGAGGAAGAAAAGAAAGAAAAGAAGAGAAAAAGTGTAGGACAGAAAATAAGAAGTTGGTGGAGAAATAGAAGAAATTAGAAGAAGAAACCCAAAGGCCCTTTTCAGGGCCACTCCAATTTCTCGAAAAGAGATCGACTTTTAATTGTCAACCCCCTTTTTAATTTCATTTTTTTTTTTTAAATCCCATCTTAATTTCCCCTTGTCGCTCAACAGTCCCAAACTCTATTCCCATGTTAATTTCCCTTGTCGCTAGACAGTCCCACGAGTTTTCTCCATGTTAATTTTCCATTGTCGCTAGACAGTCCCAAGGGGTCTTGTAATGCTAATTCCCATTGTCGCCAGATCGTCCCACTTTACTACTGTCGTTGGTGTTTTAAAATTATACACGTGAAGTTTACCACGGTGACACAATCGATGACAGGTTAACCCTCTCTGCTGCTGTTAATTAAATAAAATTATATCAATAATGATACTATCTAAAGAATCTTACACAGCTAGATTAACTCGAAGCAATTAAAAATATATTCCAGTCCGTGATTCTGTTAAAGAAAAACTACAAGCTCGTTCGGAGTCAGAAGTTGAATTTGTAGACGGTGCAGAACAATTATGTAAACCTGTCACAACAGTTACTGAAAGAGTTGCAACGGATACTGAAGGTCTTCTTCCGTCATTACAACAAACGCTGAACAAACTGAAAAAACAGCAGAAAGAACTAAACAAGAACTAAACAAACAAAAAGGATTTTACAAAAACTTCCATCTGATATAGCTGCAGCTTGGCGTAAAACAAGAATTTACACCTAAACCTAAACCAATAAAAGAAAATATTTAACTGATTGCTAAATTTAACGATGGTGTTATTAAGCAATTAAAAGAAATTGAAGAAAAAAAATTACCTGCTAAGACATTGGAAAATATGACTCGAAAAGACAGAATTTTAAAACTAAAGTATGCTACCATAAGCATTGATACTTTTATCAGGTGGATATATCGTATATATTTCAACGAAAAACAAGCCAGACATAATGATCCAAAATTTAAAGGATTTGTTAAAGAACTACAAAGAATTTCTGATAAAGAAGCAAAACGATATGAATCAAAACCTCAAGTGCCACCACCTCCCTATTCGCCACCGCCACAACCTCCTGACCTAGAACTTTCATATCAACTTCCTCCACCGCAGCAACAGATAGAACAGATAGAACGACAACAAGAAAATCCACAGCAAAGCATAGAAGGTAACCGACCTAGAGGTATGTTTACTGATAATGCTCTTGATGAATTTAAAAATCGGGATGATTTAATCGATATTGCTGCAAGTGGACATGAAGAACGTCAAAAATTATTTATAACGTAAATACGTCACGACTAATAATTGGATTCCTCTGGTATATTTTGCTGCTAAAGATTCATCAGATCCAGGATATATTGAATTTAAACAGCAAGTAGAAGAAAGGAGGTAATAACTAGAACAAAATCAACTTTCTCGACCACAATCTCCAGAACAATTTTACGATGCACCTACAGGAAGTGGTTTTTCTACTCAAGGAAGTGGTGTTATTGCTTGTCCTAACAATATTCTCGATAACATGCAACGACTAGACGTTCTCATAGGAGGAAAACCAGCCGGTAATAATTCTCCGGAAATAATCAATGAAGCAGCTGATATTTGTCAACGATTATTTCAAGGTGGTATCATGGATATCAATGTTTATTGATCTCTCATTGATGAAATCGTTGATGACTACTACAGTGATTAGATAAATGAATAATAAATAAGATGATCATAGACAACTCTCAGCGTGGAGCCGTAATGGTCAGAGTAGTAAACTTACGATTACCCGTTTACAAAGTGATCTACGGTGATGGACATGGTGATGTTGTTTAGGGATTATTCAGAAGGTAAGCTCCAAAAGCAGTACCGATCGCTAAACAATTATCAATGAAAGCTAATGACGTTGTTCGTGAACAAGTTCCTGGTGCAATCGGCGACGTTGCTGGTAAAGCATTCTCGGCAATAAAAGAAAGACTAGCACGATTAATACGACGAAAACCACAACCAGTAAAATTACCAAGCACTGAAGTTAAGCCTGCAAATGTCAGTACAATAATAAATCAAGTAGCAAATAATAAAATAGTACAGGTGGCAGGTGAAGCATAGAAAATATTTCTTCAAGTTTGATAGCAGGAAGTGGATTTTCACGAAGTAATCCTCGTGTTAGACGACTATGATTTAGATCAACACAGTTATAATAAAATGTTCAAACGCATATCCGACACAGCATTTGACATGGACGAACCAGTTCTCAAGGATGAATCGGTACGTGGTTACCAATTTTATTCTTATGACGCACGACTGCCAGATCAACGTGGAAAGACTGATTTACAAGTCCATGATACAAGTAGATAATTTCTACCCGCTGAGGCTTTTATTGAGGTAGAAGGTGAAATTATTAAAACAGACAATACTGCATATGCAAATGATATTAGAATTGGTTTTGTCAATAACTGCATCATGGCGTTGTTTGACAGCGCTACATAGGTTTAGCAAGATACTCTCATGATTATACAAGATCAGCCGGTCTCACAATGATGTTCGCTAAGGACACTACTGATCACCCTAACGACACACAGTATAATATAAGACGGCCAAAGAAAGTCACCGCCGCCGCCGCTGATGATGCAGATGTAGAGCCTGTGGTTCATGGTTCTAATCCAGAATTTAACCTAGGATTTTAAAAGACTAGATCAATGTTGGGCCGAGGTCGTAGAGGTTTTTCATGTGACATTCCACTGTCACATATCTTTGGATTTTGTAGAGGTGTTAGAAAAGTTATCTTTGAAGCTAAACATACAGTTATTCTTGTGAGAAAAGCTACCGACAACGATGCTATCTGGAGACCTATTGTTGATGCTGGTAAAGTAATACTGACAAGAATTTCGTTGTGGATGCTGGTAATGAGTCCAACGATCGCCTAAGAACAACGACTACTGTCTTTTATGAACAAAGGTGGTAAATCTTTGCCGTCATGGTTTACAGTAACTACGGATAATATGCAAACTAACACGAACTGACAATTTACATGGCATATAGCATCACAGCAGGGTGTTTTTGCACCACGATATATATTTATTGCTTTTCAGAATTATGATCCATTAAACTCACAAAATCGCAGCCATTTGATATTTGACAGACTTGGAATTAGTGAAGTTTCTTTACGAATAAACGGACAACAAGAACCGACAGAAAACATACTACTGAATTATGAACAGAATCATACAGCGCGAATATATCATCGGTTAATGACATTTATGGGAGGCGATCAAAACTTAGACACTGGTTTACAAATATCACAATTAGATTTTAAAAATCTATATCCGACCTATTACTTTTAGTTGGAGCATCTTGATTCCATACAATCTGTCGCTGATATTCACTTTCGAGCCAGCGTAAATACAGGTGGTGGTGTTGATTATAGAGCATTCGCGGTTATACTCAACAACAAAGCAGTGTTGCTCGAAGGTGCTGGTGGCCGAATGAGACTCGTTGACGCACAAGTAGAAAATATGAAATCGCGCGGTGATTTAAAAATACGAGTATTATCATAAATGTCATTATATTATCAAGTTAGTTTCAGTCTGACTCCTGGTCAGATTAAAAAATATACAATATGCAATAAAATGTTACGTGTTTAGGCTCGAATAAACAGTAACACATAAAGAGTGAAAACAGCAAGCTTTTTTTTAAAATTTAACAAATAATTTATTTTACTGGAAAATTCTGTAAAAATGAAAAAAGAAGAGGAACTTACGGTTTCAAGAATCAAATCCAAAAATAATCTAAGAATAATCCACGAATTAAATTGCAAAAGTCCTAGTAATAAATGTTCTAATAATTTAAAATTCGAATCCTGATGTAAAATCCACGATGGATGACGATGACGTATGCTGTAGTCAGTACTGTGCTTATCTACAGTTCCTTGTAGAAATACAAATACTCCGGTGTTGGAAATCCAAATTAAATTTGGAAGCAATGTCTTTTCAAAATTTCTGTGTGTGCACTCCTCAAAATATTTCCAGAGAATAAGAATTAATCATTTTGAAATCCAACTGATCTGAAGAATTATAATAGCTCAAATCTGGCTACAACAAATTAACTTGACATCAGTATGAAAAGCCCCAAAATGAGAAATCTCTCTCAAAACAAAGATTATATTGTATCATAAGACGCAGTTTCGAAATTCCCCCAAGTTGCGAAATGAGAGGGGGTCACATGATCATGTTTATATCACATACACAGAATATGGCCTTTATTAGACCAATGATTTTATTCCCGGAATGAAAAAATTAAAAAAAGTGTTTACTTCTTAACCCACGTAGTCCAATCATGACCTTGACAACAACCAATCACTTTAAAATAGACCTTTGTTTACTAATTCTGAATCCAGGTCAGAATTTAGATCAACACCTGTTGTTTATAAACGAACAGTCAAGGTCAAACAATTTTCTAAAAAGGTATCATCTATAGTGAATTAATTTACATTACAAAAGCATGTGAGAAAAATGAAAATTTAAAACTGACAAACAAACAATTAAATTGAAATATATATATTAAATCAGATATACGTAACACCTTCGCCCATAAAAAAGAAAGATTTATATGATAAAGCTTTCTTTTTACCATAGATTATTACATAAGTTTTAAGAAAAACATAAAAAAGTACTGTTATGAATTACAAAAGGTGTATATGAAATAATACATTGTTATATACGGGAAAGTGCATCTGCTATTAAATTATCTTTTCCCTTGATGTGCCTGATGTCATGTCCTGTAACAACAATCTCCATCTTAGTAGTCTTTGATTTTTATTTTTCAGCTTGCCGATGAAAGTAAGGGGGTTGTGGTAACTAAATACAACAATCGAGGAAGGAGCTGAACTAAGGTAAACCTCAAAATGTTATAATGCCAATATCAAAGCCAAACATTCCGTTTTTATTGTTGAAGAGTTCCTTTGGTGCTTATTTAATTTCTTGGAAAAATGGCACACTGGATGATCAATACCACGTTAATATTCTTGAATCAAAACTGCTCCAACCCCAACATCACTTGCATCAACAGACAGTTTAAAAGATTGGCTGAAATTTGGAGCTATAAGAACTGGCGCTTTTAAGTGTGGCTTTCAACTTGTCAAATGCTTGCTTACATTTTTCAGTCCAAAGGAATTTGTTTTTCTTACTCATTAAATTTGTCAGCGGTTTAGCAATGTTAGAAAAATTGGAACAAAGTTTTCGATAGTATCCGGCCATACCCAAGAATCGAATCAGTTCCTTTTTATTAACAGCCATGGGAAATTCTGAGATAGCCTCAACCTTAGCATCTATAGGTTTAACTTGTCCATGTCCCACGATGTGTCCTAGAAATGTAACACTAGCAAGGCAGAACTCACTTTTAGATAAATTAATTGTCAAACATGCATTTGTGAGTCTGTCAAAGAATTTCCGAATCGTTGCTAAATGTTATTTCTAAGTGTCGTTGTAGATGATGACATCATTGATTAAATCATCACAATTGTCATGACCAGAGGTAATTATGTTCATGAGGTGTTGAAATGTACTCGGCGACCCTTTCATCTCAAACGGCCTTACTTTATACTGGTAAAGTCCATCTGGAGTCACGAATGCAGAAACTGCCTTTGCTCTTTCCGTTAGTGGAATATACCGAAATCCGTTAAGAAGGTCAAATTTGGTGACATACTTGGCATTCCCAATCTTATCAATACAGTCATCGATTCTTGGTAATGGAAATGAACATGTTCTTGTCACGCTATTTACCTTACTATAATCAGTACACATACAGAAAGTTTTATTTGGTTTTGGAACAAATATGCATGGCGAACTCCCGTCACTTTAACTGGGCTCTATAAAATCATTATCCAGCAAATATTGAATTTATTTTTTCAAGTATTCCTGTTTGAGAGGGTTCATCCTGTACGGGTTTTGTTTGACAGGTTTGAAATTTATAATATCAACGTCATGGAAAAAAATTTTTGTCCTTGTAGGAACATCTGGAAATAAGTGCTCATATTCAAGTAATAACTGTTTAAATTCATTTGTTTCTTGCCCTTGCAAATGTGAAAGTTTCTGGTCCAGATATTTCATAATTTCTAAATTACGAAGATTTGTTATTCCAACGTCTGTAGAATCTGATGATATTCCTTCACTTAAATCTTCACTGCGAGGGACAGGTACAGCTAAATTAATTGCATGTTTAACCTGGCTATCTCTTTTAATATACTCTTTTAGCATGTTAATATGACAGAGTTGTTTTTGTTTACGCCTCCCAGAAGTATGTATGATGTAATTTAAATCATTTATTTTCCTGTCAACCGTGTAGGGACCATAATACTTGGCCTGAAGCGTATTTTGTGGTATTGGCAAGAGAGCCAGAACTCTATCACCTGGCTGAAAACTAATTTCCTTCGAGTTTTTATCATATCTTAACTTCATTTTGGAGTGAGTAGAGTGCAGAATAGGTATTTCGACCTCACAAGCCTTTGACAACTTGTATTTAAAATTAGAAACATAATCAAGAAGATTAATCTCAGAATCTTCATTAGAAAGAAGTTTTTATTTCAATAACTTCAATGGTCTACGCACAGTGTGTCCAAAAACCAGTTCAAAAGGACTGAAACCTAGAGATTTTTGAACTGATTCCCTAACAGCAAACAGTAGTAAATGAATGCCTTCATCCCAATCTGTACCCGTATGAAAACAATATGATCGAATCATATCTTTTAAAGTATGATGGAATCTTTCTAATGCACCTTGGCTCTCAGGGTGATAGGCAGAAGATTTAAATTGTTGAATGCTTAATTTGTACATAACTTGATGGAAAATTCCAGACATGAAATTTGAGCCTTGATCAGAATGTACGGACTTAGGAAGGCCAAACTGAGTTTAAAAAAAAAAAAATCTTTATCAAAGGTTTTACTATTGTTTTAGATTTTATATTCCTCGAGGGAATTGCCTCTGGAAACCTTGTTGACACACACATAATGGTCAACAGGTATTGGTTACCTGACTTGGTCTTAGGTAAGGGACCAACACAATCTAGTCTAATGATACTAAATCGTTCGTCAAAGGAAGGAATAGGTTGCAGATGAGCCTTGTGAATTTTTTGATTTGGTTTTGCTACCATTCGACAAGTATGACACGTTCTACAGTATTTGGCAACATTACTTTTGGTTTTTGGCCAATATAAATGAATTAAGATCTTGTGATAAGTTTTATTGATCCCTAAATGACCAGCCATTGGAGTTTCAATGGCCATACTAAATATTTCCAGTCTATAAGGATTCGGAACTACAATTTGATAGTTCACTGACCATTTGTCATCAGCAGGTACCTCGAGAGGTCTCCATTTTCTCAAAAGAATTCAATTTTTAATGAAATAACAGACATGAATTTCAGATGCTTCAGTTTCACTAATGGCCCTTTGAAAAAAAACAGGAGATCTCAAGATCTTTTTCCTGTTCGACGACAAGTGATTGTCGTTTGTCACCCTGATTAGAATAAAGAAAATGAGTCGTTAAAAGAGGATCACTGTAATCAATAATTTCTAATTGATCCAAACAAGGAGTAGATGTGACCTCATTAAAAGCCTGACCAATACATCTGTCATCTGAAGGAATATTGCCCTTATCAACATCATTTTCAAGAGATTTCTTTGCCATATCTCCGGTAACTGCACAAGCTGGAAATACATCAGGGAATTCTTTTTCAATTGGATCGACTTTCTGATCCAAGCAAGGCTTGTCAGTTACAAGTAGATTAACCACAACCTTGTCTCTAGCTTTGTCATTGCCTAGTAATAAATGAATGCCCTCAACGGGTAAAACATACACCATTCCGACTGTCACGGGTCCTGAAACTAAGTTACACAATGGAGAGGAACATCAACAAAGCCACACTCTACTCCCTGAATAAGAACACTCATTAGAAGAAAACTTCTCAGAAAAGGCAAAATACCCGACAATAAAGACTCTGAGAACGCCCTGTGTCCCTGAAAATTTTAATAGGGATAGGATTGGCCGAATCACTAAAGAGTGATAGAGAACCCTTCGATATTGAATGGTTCATAATCCTCCATAATCAAATCAGACTGGGGTTTATTAGACCCAACAAATGTATTGCTTTCAATACATCACTGTGACCTTGACCTCTTAGAAATAAGAGCATGAGGAATAGGTCTATCTTGATTTTGATGCCTATTTTTTAATTTGTAGCAATCAGAAATAACGTGTCCTTTTTTCTTGCAACAGGTGCACGTAGGAAGAGACGAGGAAGTTTGCTTTTAGAAGTTGTGCCAGTTTGAGTTTTTGAAGGGGTTGTATTAGGCTGAAATACTTTTCTGCCAAAAGACTGTTGAGTATAAGTTTTATTTACAAATGGAAATTTATGAGTTAAAGAATACTCATCAGCAATACGAGCAGCATTTTCGAAGGTTTCAGTCTGATGTTCATCAAGATAAGACTTAATGTCACGATGGACACAGTTTTGAAATCTTCAAGTAATACAAGTTGTTTGAGACTTTCATAATCTCGCTCAACTTTCTTGGCTAAGCACCATCTATGAAATAATTGCTCTTTTTCTCTAGCAAATTCAACATCAGTTTGTCCAGCTTCTTTTCTATAGTTTCTGAATTTTTGCCGATAAGTTTCACTGACTAACTCATAACCCCATAGGAAGCATTCTTTAACCACATCATAGTCACCACTTTGTTAAACTGACAATGAATTATAAATATCACTAGCCTTACCAGTGATTACACATTGCAATAACTGAATCCAATGCTCCCTTGCCCATTTAAAAAGTTTAGCAACTTTTTCAAAACGAATAAAATATTTGTCTACTTCTCTTTCTTGGAAAGGGGGCACTAACCTAATGTTCTTTGCAAGATTAAAACTTAAATTTGAATTTGAAGTATGAATGTGTTTTTCACTTCCCAGTTCCATTTCTTTCATTTTGTATTGATATTCCCTTTTTTCCCATCTCTCTCTCCTTATCTATTTGTTTTTCTTGTAAGTGTATTTGCATCTGATTTTTTTTTGTAATTCCATTTGTCTTTCATTCTCTCTTTCCTGTCTCACTCTCCTCTTTTTGATATTGTAACTGCAATTGTTTTTCTTGCATTTGTCTTTCTGTTTCTTTTTCTTCTGCTTGTAATTTCGTTTGTTCTTTTTCTTTTTCCAATTGCAACTGCATTTGCATTTGTTTTTCTCTTTCTTCTTTCAGAAGTTCCAGCTTCCTCAACTCCAATTCCATCTTGTATTTTAATTCTAATTCCTTCATTTCTGTGTCAGAGTCTGATACAGACGTACTGACTGAAACCAAAGCACTTTTATCCAAAACATTCTTTTCTACCAAATGCTGAACCAAAATATTTCTTATTTCCTATCTCGTTAAGGAAGCCTTTACTTTGGAAAGATCGTATTTTCTGCCAAGTTGAATCAAATAATTTTTTTGGAAAAGATCTAATTGTTCCTGCGTAGGATTTGAAAGAAAGATTTCTACTTTTGATGCCATTTTTGAAAAGCTTATCGATCTCACTAAAGATTTCAAAACCTAGGGGAATTCAAATTTCAAAAAATATTTCTCTGAAATATTATAGACCAAATTCAAATATCCTAGGACGAGCGCCCGATTTATATGTTACGTGTTTAGACTCGAATAAACAGTAACATAGAAAGAGTGAAACAACAAGCTTTTTGAAATTTAACAAATAATTTATTTTACTGGAAAATTCTGTAAAATTGATAAAAGAAGATAAACTTACGGTTCAAGAATCAAATCCAAAAACAATCTAAGAATAATCTACGAATTAAATTGCAAAAGCCCTAGTAATAAATGTTCTAATAATTTAAATTCGAATCCTGATGTAAAATCCACGATTGATGACGATGGCGTATGCTGCAGTCAGTACTGTGCTTATATACAGTTCCTTGTAGAAATACAAATAATGGCATATACATAATGATGATACAATCGATGCTTTTTTTCCTAAAATACTTGCTGAGTGGAGAGAAATAACGCCTCGACATGATAACATTCTCGGATGCAACAATGACAAATACGGAGTAGACCGTTATATATCACGGGTTCTGTAAATAGGACATCAACTATCGGTGAATCGTGTTTGTGATGCAGTTGATGGAAGTTATTAGACAATTACTGAAAAGTCAAATCAGGCGAACCGCAAGTACCACCCGGATATCTGATTGCACAAGAACCGATTAATCCGGTGTATCTACGATGTCATAATCCGCTATTATCAAGAATAAATTTTAAACTAACTGATCAGAACGGCCACTTGCTTGATTTACGAAACAAAATACTGAGTCTAAATTTATATGTAAAATCTTACAGATTTTCAGTCGTAGAGTGTTTTCCTTGACTCTGTCAAGGACAATACATGGTACTAGGACAAAATGGTAGCGGATACAATGGTATGGACAAAATGTTAAGTGGACATAATGGTATTGGACAAACTGGGATGGATAAAATGATGCGGACAAAATGGTACGGATAAAGTGGTATGGGACAAAATGGTACTTGGATTAATTGGTATAGACAAAATGGTATGGTTAAAATGTTGCAGACAAAATGATATGGGACAAAACGGGATAAAATGGTACATATATTAGAATTTCGATTGCTAATGAAATTAATAATTACCTAAAATCATAATAAAATTTAATTTTTATACACATATTAAAATATTCACGCATCCATAAACTAACTGAAAAAGTTATAATACAAATTATTTTTTTATTAATTTCGTGTAACTTCGGAAATGTTAATTCTTTTATATTTTTTTTAAAATAATGTGAAACTGCAAATAACTTATGCCGAATCTACAAACTGCAACGATACCAAATAGTAATTCAATGCAATTTTAATGACTGTTTTTCTTGTAATTTTTGGTATCCCGTCGTACGATTGACACTTTCCGAACTGCACGAGTTGAACCTAAAATATAGCCAATCTGGCTTCAGACAAAGCTGGCAGTTTAGAGTAGAATAAATTAAATTGCGGTCTGAGTTACGACAGTATTGTACGGCATATATAGTTTATCGATCAAAGTATCAAAGTAAACTGTGCGCTAACGCCTGGGGTTCCTTAATTTTTTGTAGTTTGAATTTAAAACTGAAAACAGTTGCATATCATTTGAAGAGGACTTTATTGTCTTGATTATTTAATTTTTAAGCTTGCAAAAAAATATTAATCATGTTAGAATATGCTACTTCGCAAAAAGAGACTCGCAAGCTTGTATTTCAAGGTTATTTATTTACCAAGAACAACAGTGGCAGTGATATCAAGGAGCTCTGCCGTTGTGAAAGAAGAAAGTGCAAGGCACAAATTCATGCACAAGCGAATGTAATCGTTCTTAAAGTTGAGGTTGAAACAGTTCGTCCCAACATGAAAAGGAGAGCAGAAAAAACCGAAGAAGCAACACGATCGATTGTTCACAATGAATTGCTGAGTGTTGCAATTGTAGTCCCTCATCTACTTCCAAGACGAACAACCTTATCACGAGATGTACGAAGACATCGTCAAATGGCTGGACCGAATGATCAACAAAACATAATGGTTTATTGTCAGACACAGAGCAACTACCCATTCATCCGTGTCAACCGAGATAAGCATGATCATTTTTGCAGCCGACGATGATCTGGATTTCCGTTCGAGATGCCGATTGGTTTGCCGATGGGACATTTAGACTCAGCCCGAGTGGATACGATCAACTCTACACGATACATGGCTTTTTCAATGGCGATTTTTTTCCCGCAGTGTATGCATTACTATCCGAAAAAAATGAACAAGCATATCAACAACTCCTTCAAGAAATTCTCACCTTCACTGCAGGTTTAGATCCAGTTACTGTTGTATTTGATTTTGAATTGGCAGCAATTAGTGCGTTTCAGAATATATTTCTGATGGCAAAAGTAACTGGATACATGTTTCACTTCGGTCAGTGCGTCTGGAGGAAACTGCAATCAGAAGGTTTCTCAGAACGTTATAGAGATAACCTGATTTCGCGCTTCTTGTCAAGCGTCTTCTTGCTCTAGCATTTATTCCAACAGATAGCGTCATAGAAGTCTTCGAAATTCTGACCGCAGATCCAGCATACCAAGAAATTGAAGTAATATGTGATTACAAGGAGGACAACTTCATCGGAAGACCTAGGAGAGAAAGAAGAGGTACACTAAGACTCACAATTCAGTTGTCGAACCAACATTCTACATGCATCGATAACAGACCTCGCAGCAATAATGCACTCGAGGGTTGGCACAATGCTTTTAACAACGTTTTTGGTTTTGCTTCTCTGACCGTCACAAAATTGGCGCCAAAACTACAACAGGAGCAGCATAGCACTCAGCTTCAGCGTCGTCAAATGGAACTGGGAACAACAACCGGAAAGAAGAAGAAAACATATGTTCGCATCAACGAAGCACTTCACACCATTGTGGTCGATTACAATAACCGAGATCCGGTTACATACTTGGGAGATATCGCTAGAGTGCTCAATATAAATGTTATCTGACTGCGACTAGGTTAAAAAGTTTGACCTCATATGATAAATTTGATTTGAGTACGCCTTGGATGTGTGACATTTTTTAGTTTATTTTTTCTATTTCTAAAATATTTTATAGTAGTCAGAGGTTTTGTACTTGTCTTTTGTCATGAAGCTTTATAGTTTGCGCTTTAATTTTTCTTGAATTGCTATTTCATTTTAAAATTGTTTGTATAGGTATTTATTATAAATCATCCATGATCAGTTCACAATAGCAGCCTATTGATGTTATTTAGTAAAAACTTGTCTGTTTTTATTCCATTTCGTAATAATAAAATTGTAGTTGTACCCTTTTGCCTTTACCATTTAATCCTAGTACCATTTTGTCCCAAACCATTTTGTCCGTACCATTTTGTCCGCACCATTTTATCTATACCAATTTGTCCAATACCATTATGTCCACTTAACATTTTATCCATACCATTTTGTCCGTACCATTTTGTCCGCTACCATTTTGTCCGGCCACCCAATACATATTTGAAAAACAGGAGGATAAAATGCATAATAATCCCCCTTCTTGATGTTGTCCTTGACAGAGTCAAGGGGGACATTGTTTCTCCTGACAAAGCGACCAAAATCAGTATTAAAATAAAGCTGAATCTGAATTACACTTTCACTTTAACTTTCAAGAAATGACCATAACTTTCATTTTCTGATATAATCTTTCTTAATTGTCTGATGCGAGTATTGATAGTTTTTCTTGCTTCGTATTCATGAGACAGTTCTAATATAACTTTTTCTACTGCGTGAATTCCCCCATTTCAGTTTCATTTACTGTAGCCAACAATTGGAACACGGTCCCTTGATTTCGCTTTGTAAATTTGTATTCTGATGGTAGAGTTTATCCCCCTTCAAATTTACGATCTTGTAATATTTCAAAATCGGAAGAAAAAATTCAGGATTTAGTTCATCAGATATATATATATATATATATATATATATATATATATATATATATATATATATATATATATATATATATATATATATATATATATATATATATATATATATATATATATATATATATATATATATATATATATATATATATATATATATGCCGTCATTTGTTTTAAATGCAGAAATGATATCATTGGTATTTTCTTAATTCATTATATACTAAATATATATTTAAAAGAAAAATATTTATACACCCATGTGAACACCTAGATTGCCATATGACATTCTAGCATGTCCAGGAGTGTGTTTTTACACTAAGGGCGGCACATTCTCATGCGAGACCCTAGATTGCCATATGACATTCTAGCAGGCTCTGGAGGCACGAAATATTTACACAGCAGCAATGTCCATCTGAACTCCTAGATTGCCAACGACATTCCAGTAAGTCCAGGAGGATATATTTACAGTAAACCTTAATTCCTTAGATCTCTAAGGAGGACGGTACAACGCCCCTGTGAATCCCTAGATTGTCAAACAACATTCTAGCAGGCTCAGGAGGATATATTTACAGTATATACAATCATAAATTTCAGGACGGCACATTACAGATAGTATTTAAAGTATATACAATCTTAATTCCTTAGATCTCTAAGGGGACAGCACAATACATAAATCTTATCTAACTTAATTTTTAAGGATGGCACAGTAGCATGTTTACAGTGTATACAATCTTAATTTTAAGGACGGCACAGTAGCGTATTTACAGTATATACAATCTTAATTTTAAGGACGGCACAACATACACACACAGGAACCTTTCTCTACGTTCCACAGAATTTTGCACACCCTCCCCACTAATCAACCCCCAGAGAGTGCAAAAGGAATACATACCACGTGGTGACATGGTGGGAGGGTGTGTTTGTCTGTTGAAGCTCGAGGATTTTAGGAGGACCCCAATGATATAGTGGGTCGTATTGTATATAAGGTAACCAGTACTTGGAAACCCAAAAATAGCTCACGCGATTGGCGTGGCTTTTTTGATGTTTGTATTTTTATTTTTTCTTAATTATAATCGCCTAAAAATGTAGATGAAGCAAGAAATCCGACGGATTTAGTAAAACGAGGATATTGCTCTTAATAAAGAACACCATCTATCTTAAATAAACGATTACACCTACCTTCACTGACACTTACGCGGAAATAATATCATAAAATCCTTGACAAGGGGAGAAAATTGTCAGAAATGAAATCATAAAAACCTAAAGCAGATACTTTTGTTTGTTTTCCTTTAAATGTAACGCGGTTACTACAACACAGGCTAGATTGTTGCGATAGACCGCTCTCTTAAGACCGTAGTAATTTACTTCCGTGCTCAATTTCGACCTGTCGAGTTACCACTCGTGGGGGGAATTAACCACAAAAAATATTCATTTACAAGCCAATAATATTGTGAAATCTATCCCACAATGAAGAGAGATAACACTATTAACCGCGTTACGTATACGCTGAAGAGTTATCTCTCTTCATTGTCTCTGTCTAACACGATTGGAACATAATAGAATAAAATCCATTGTTCCTACTTCCGCGAAAACGCCGATTTGTATATATTCTCTGCAACATATTCTACCCCGCGCGGGATAATACCGAAATACTTGCCAGCTGCATACAATGATTGAAATATTATTTCTTCACCAGTCTCTGTATTCACGGATTTAACTACCCTCCTTGCAATCGTTTTACATCTCCCAGCATTCACATGTGCAGAATTCTCGCCCTGTGTGATGGCTTGCAGGTTATCCAAAGAGTTATTTTTGGGATCTAAGTCGAACCGGTCAATCACAAGACCGTCTTTGATCACCCAGTGAAAAGTCTGGTATGCTAACCTATGACAGCAATACTTTTTCTTCCCTTCAATTGTGAACATTATATAACCAGTATTATTGACAGAACCGACTGGTTTTTTCAGCCGACAATTTCTGATTACACCATCACGATATGCTCCATAATTCTTGATGATAGAATGTCTCACAACTTTTTTTGTGCTCAATATATATAATATTATTTGTCTAAAAAATAGTTTGTCTAAATCATAATTGTACAAAATCTTGCTATATAATCTTTGGTGTTTCTTATAACCTTTTATCCTTGATATTATCAAGGTCGTTGTTATTTTTATCATAATACCGCTTCAGTTCTCTATATTTTTTACCACCACATTGCACATACAACTGCATTTCCACTCTAACTCCAACACCACACCGTAAGCACGGTTTTGGACCTAGACTTCCACGACTCACGCTTTGGGAATGTTGTCCGCAAAGATTTCATTTACACAAGTTTTGTTACAAGGAGTTGCAGACCCTATCATCAACCACTTGCATTGGTTCATTGTTTGAATCATTGGATATATAATATTTTAATTTAAATACTTGTCTTAAATATAATATGGAAGAGTTTGAGAGATTATCAACAATCGAGTCTTGGGAAACGAAGTTTCCTGAGGCCAGATTCGATCTTGACAGACTTGCGGAGGCGAGCTCTGGTTGAACCGACGAATAATCTGATTAATAATATTCGAGACGTTCAAAAAGAATTTCGTGACGATGGTGCATCTCACGTGTGGTCAACATTCAAAATCACAATCGATGACGAGATCATCGCCGATGGTGTCGACGAAGTCATCGATGCTACAATGAACGATGAGTGGACGAAAACGATTATTAATTATCTTGACCATCAAAGGTATTTTTCAGAATAAAGTTTATTGTGCTAGCCGACACAGACAACCCCAGCGATTCCGCTGAGTGGATTGTCCGTGACAAACGTGACCCTGTCTTTGCTAATGGAAAAACCGCTGTATTAAGTAAAAATTCCAAACCAGGAATGTTGACTGGTGTTGCTAAACAATATTACAATGAGCGTATTCTATGACAGAGGTTATTTATGGAATTTATTCGCTAAATAATAAACCAACATTAATGATCTTGCGACGATGAAATTGTCAAGACTAAGTTGTGTAGCGAAGGAGTAATCGAACATTTTACAAAAGCGATACGTGGAAATCGGTTAACGGATCTACGACGTCAAAAAATAGGTGGGTGGACTGAATTAGGTAAGGATACCGGAGTTATCTCGGTTGATATGGTAGCGTGTTATCCGGAGAGTTTTCGTGTATTGGAGATTGTTTAGTGTATTTTAAAAAATTTGGACACCCCACACACGAAATGACTAGAGTATCGATAAATGGACCCCTACTCGTATTTGATCTAACTTGATTCGCCCGTATCGAGCTATTCGAGTTTGCTAAAGGTCTTCATCAAATCTTTATATTTAGTTTGGTAGGCACTTTACAGGAAAAATGTGGGCACCAATGGTGCTGTTACGATATATACTCGATGCAAAAATACTGATATCGTTGATTGTAATTGAAGCAATCATACCATTCTCAGAGAGAAGTTGTTTACCAACATAGAAAAATTAATCTGATGATGAAAATAAAACCACAAGAGATCTTGGCAGAAGATTAATCGGTAAATTTACTCAAGGCGGAGCATATGATCATAAACGACATTATACACGATTAATTATAGACGATGTTGAACTCGATTTTATAATTACTGATGCAACGAAGAGAAAGATTTTTGTAAGTCGAGAAAACGCTTACTTGTCTAACAACACGATTAGGTACAATTGATGGTCATGTTGATCGCGAGTCGCCTCAGTTTACCCATATAAGATCCTCAATGCTCGAATATGTTTCGATAAATCTATTTTCGATGGTAAATAGATTTCCTGACACCGCGGTCAGAGTTGCTATGGATTCATTCTATATTGAAAAACAATTCAGAATTACTGACTCAATTTAAAAGTACTACCCATTGGGCAAAAGGAGAATAAAACAGGAAATGTTACATAACTATTCTGAATCCGCCGATGTTGCAATCAAGGATATTTATTACAAAAATAATCAAATATCAAAATTATCGTATGCGGCATGAGTATATGATCCCCTGAGTAGACACAAAATTGTTTATCTAAACGGACCCGGTAAAACAACTCGAGTTATTGAATTATTTCGGAAGAGTTCAGATGATTTGGTTGTTTTGACACCTACACGCAGACTCGCAAGAAAAATGAGAGAACGAAGAGTAAAATCATGTAGTTATCATAGCATCTTCTGATGGAATGGAGACACATGGGTGAGAAATATATTCAAAGGATCATCATTTGGGATGAAGTATGCACAGTATCTAAAGATACATTAAAAATGTTTCTCGATTGGCTGTTATTGAAAAATGTGGTCATGTGCGGCTATCATCGTCAACCATCACCGTTTGTTGGGTTATCTCCGCACGAATGGCTAAAGAATTTTGTAGATTATGATGAAGAAGTAACTGATGATCATAGATCTCTTGATCCAGAATTAAGGGAATTCAATAAATTAATCAGACTACAACCGAATAAAATTCAGTGTGAAATAATGCGTGAAATAATTTCAGAAACTTCAATGAACGACTTTCTGCAAGTGTGAAGATCAAATGATTTAATAGTGGCAAGTAGAAAGATAGTTCATGATACACTTCAACAGGGGTTGTTTCAGTTGCATAATGAAAACATTTCAGATCTACGTATACCATTGTGTTGTAGACCTGCTGATACACGACGACATAATATCGATATTGATATACCATGATCATCAGAAAAAACATAATTTTGTATTAAATGATGTTGTCGCAGTTGACGTCAGTGTTGTTGAGGATGCGCTGAGCGCGGACAAGACTCCGTGGACGCTGGGATACGCAATGACAATTCATTCATCTCAGGGGTTAACTATCTCTGATACAGTTGTTTGGATCGACGATGATCGTATCGAGTGGTCAGACTTAGTTTATATCGCAGTGTCTCGAGTCAGGAAAATATCTCAGCTGCGGAGAATTGTCATAGACGCTACAGAAACCATTGACAGCGATATAGTAAGAAAAAAATTAGCTAGTTATAAAAATGTGACAAAAGAAAAACAATCGCGACTTTGATCTCGATGTTGAATTTATCATGACGCTGAAACAACAGCAAAATAATCATTGTGCGAGCTGTAACATTTTAGTTTTGTGGCGATCCTCAAGTAATGACCCAAGACAATTTACCGTAGATAGAAAATATAGTAGTCTTGGTCATACACACAAAAATGAGATGCTGAGCTGTCTTAAGTTTAATTGGCATAGATGTGCTAGCTTACAAAAGTTATCGTGGTGGCAACTGTGTGTCTTCAGGAATTACTTGTAATTGTTCACGTGTAAATCCACGTTGAGGAGCAGTTGAATCTAACCTGTAGATTGAGGGTTTACCCGTGGATCTTACCACGCTAGAAATTTTATGCGTAGTAATACTCCAGATAGAATCAGTTGCTCTTTTTTACCACCTTCATGTTCACAATGGTTCATATAAATATCTTACAGTAACATTACATAATGCTGGTTGTTTTGAAAAGTCGTGTCATTCTACAGGTATGTGTTGTTTTTCCTAAATCGCATTAATAGGTTTCATGTTAGTTGCTCGAGTAATTTCATTATTTAATGCAGCTATCACACTTGTCAATCTTGCAACCCATTCGCAAGATCTCGTACCTTGAATTATTTCCTTTGCATATTGATATCCAAATGATCGCTCAGCAAGTGTTCGATTAAATCGTTCAACAATAGCCTGATTACGATGAATTGCAGTATGTCCTCGTCGTATTTTGACGTTATTTTGCTTCACAAGCGATGATACTGCACCCCGAAATTCTTTGCCAGGATTAACCTCTAATAGTTGTGGCCATCGTAACGGTCCTCTTTGATAAATTTGCTCGAAACCAGATACAACTTCAGCAGCTGTTTTAGTTGATAGTGGTTCATTTTCTTTATACCTACTTGCAACGTCAACGACAGTTAACGCGTATTTGTATGTCAATTGAAGTCTACGTATTTTGATAGTATCATGTGGTAAAAACAAAATGAACCTCATTTGGTAAGTTGACATCAAATTGTGCATGCTGAATTGTTTTAGGTGGTGGTAGTTGAATTTGCCATATTGCCTATCGTGCTAACCATTTTCAGCAGCAACACGTTTACTGGTCGCTGCTCTACCTTTCCAACATCTTCTTGGGCTATAAGAAATTGATTCCATTATAATAATAATCGGTTGATTAATTGCCAGCGTTTAGCACTAGCTTACTTTCATCGCAGATCTTACCAAAGCTAATGATTCTTTGAAAGATTTATTTTTATGGAATTTAACGCATGAATTAATTTTACATCTGCGATGTGTCGCTGCTGAAGATCTTTATTTTTATAATCTCCATCATGAGTGTGACACGCTTTATCAATAACATTTACTGGATACTCACTAGGCCTTGGCTGATCCTGATTATCAAGCCTGATATCAAGTCTGGTACCAGGACCACAATAATTATATCCTGGGAGATGTTATTCTCCTGGGTATTTTCGCCATGAAGTTCCTGGTAAATTTGTTAACGAAGCGGGAATATCACCTGCTTTTTTATAACACTGTATGGGTTAGAAACAATTTTTGTTGGTACCACATCGTTCACACTGGCCCGTAAGTGTTTATCATTTGTTTTTGTTTTTTTGTTGTTGTTATAGTTGTTAGTCCACTTGTGGGAGTATGCACTCTACATTTCACACAATATAAATTCATAATATAAGTATATGGATGTAATTTATTTTTCGGCAACAAGAGCGCGGGAACCGGTTAAACATCATCCAATGCTACCAAATTCTATCCGAACGATAATAATTGGACCGTCCGGGTCTGGTAAAACACAACTGTTACTTAGTCTAATAATGAAGTGGTTGAAATGGGATAAATTGTATTTAGTTGCACCATCAGTTGATGATCAACGATGTTACAAAGTACTCAAGGATTTTAATGAAATCTTTAGACGATACACGACGATGACGTTATTGATTTTATTACCGACATTGATGAAGCACCGTCCGTGGATGACCTTGATGGGTCTATTAATAATTTAGTTGTATACGATGATGTGATGCTTGATAACAATCAAATCCATCTCAACTATTTTCCCGAGGGAGACATAAAAGCACAGACGTGATTTATATTACTCAACGATACACACAAATACATAAAGTGATCAGTGATAACTGTAATATTCTTGCAGTATTTAAATGAGTTGATACGCATACGTTACGAAATATTCACTTGACTTGGTGTAGCGGAGACATGGCTTGTAATCATTTTAAAAAATTATTTAGTATAGCGCAGTCAACCCCGCATGGATTTATAACGATAAATTTACATGATCCACGATCACGATATCGTATAGGTCTTGATAAAAGTTTTGGATAACAGCAGAGATGGTGCGACCTCAATGAGGCGTCGACGCAGTAAAACGCACGCGCATACTTGATAAAAAAAAACATAAAGTAACAGAAACAACTAACCACCGGAAAGACTCTGGTAGAGAAACTCTCAGAAAGTTAGAAGCTTCGGTTTCGCATTATCGGCGTAATTATTTTCGTTTTTGTAAAAGCCTTAGTTTTCTAAAATAACGCTTTTAGAATGAAGTGGTCTCACCCTCTCTGCTACTTTTTCCATTCATAATTTCATAATTTTTTTGTTTACTCGATCCGGGCAATAACAAGTTCACGATCATCTCCTAGATAACGATAACCAAAACTATAAGGGGTGGGAGATCACACATCTCACATCACTTTTAACAAACATTGCATTGTATTTGTTAGTTTTTTTGTCGAAATTAATTGTTATGTATAAGTGTTTTGGACTTGGCCTTGTCGAAAATAAAGTTCACTGTGTTTCTGACTAAAGACATTGATGTTGCTTTTATTTCGTAAATAAATAATACATAGCGAACATTTTCTCTATGAGTGTGTATTAATTATTAGGATCATTATCCATATAAAAAAAACAGTTATTAGGGTCTGGGACACGGTTATTGAAATTCCCCAAAGAAATCTCCTGCCTATCTGGTTTATACCACATTCTATATTATAATGGCATTAACAGATTGTTCTAGAATGGAAGTTTCAATTAAGACATAGTATATCCAGAAGATGTTAATTGTGACCTTGGCAAAGAAGAGGTTTTATAAACATTTTATCTAGAAATTACTCATTTATGCTGAAAGATGTTGAAGCAGAATCACAGAATCGGTCATACTGCTGTGTTCTGTATTTGATTTGGGCTATAATTACTGATCCAAATTATTATTCTCTTTAATTACAAAGTGCAGTATAATATTCTTGCATATAAACATTATTTTGGAATTATAGTGAATTCAAACAAGGATAGATAGGATTATATTGTCGTGATACATCAAAATAATGTTGGCGTAACATCACACTTACGGCAATTGTTGGCTATTGTTACATTAGTCCATTTAAGACTTCCAGCATATCAACACCTTCAGCATTGGATCTTAATCGAAATACCAATGATATTTAATTAGAACTTTATTTATTGAGACTGGTGATAAAACGTTTGTCTGTTTGGGATTTAAATCGCATTATTGTAAGTTCTTATTTTAAATTCCACTTTGTTTTTAAAGAGACAACTCATTTGTTCAATTTTACCAAACTTATTAGTTTTTACTCTATTCTATTACATAGTTTAAGACTATAGAGTCGCATTAGAAAATTGGAGGCTCCTATAGGATATAAAATTTCTCTAAAATGTTTCAGAAAAATTTGGTTTTGAAATTTAGGTTCACATTGTTTTAATTTTTGTTTTCTAAGTCCCATGTATTATTTTTACATATTTGGGTAATCAATAGTGACACCAACAAGTGTTCACAATTTTATCTAAAGTTTAGAACTTTATTTTAAATCTTAAAAGAATTACATATGGCAAGTGTTCAGCACTCCCCGACTTTACACACAAATTCGGGTTTTGATATTACCAAAAGTATTAGGTTAGTAACCCCCAACCCCCGTTAGAGAAAATAAGTAGACAAATATTTTCCTCATTTATAACGAAATTTCTGAAACTTTGAAGTGGTCAAAATATCATTAAACTTAATAATTACAAAGCGTACTTATTGGCAAGTCTACACTAGCCTATCGTACAGCAAAGTTCTGATTACGATGCGGTTAAATAATTTATCATGAAGGGTTATGAGTTCATACCTGAGGTATATCAACAAATGTTTAGAAAAGAAACTGGACAAACCCATGTCAAATTTGTAAGAGAATATGAGCAATTATTGATATGTGGTATTCAGTCAGAATGTTTGTCAAGACTACAATAATATCAGACAACTCATATTAGTTCAAGAGCTGAATCATTTTAAGACCTATCTTGATGAACAATATGTCAAAACTTTAGAAAATGCTGCTATTACTTCCGTGACTCAGTTTTTTTTATATTATTGTTAAGTCTTCCACTCAGAAGATTATTGGGAAAAACACATTTCATTCGCAAACGAGCACTTCCAAATCTCAATCTGGCACAAGTTTTAGGAATCAACTTTCTGATAAGACAAGTTCTTATCTCATCCTATGTGTACCTATTGCAAAATGAAAATGCAAGTAATTTTGTATTCATACAGAATTGAAAAATAAGTAACTGAATCAAGACAGAGCTATAACAAATGCTCAAGGTCACGGTCATGTATTGAAAGAAATACATTTCTTTGGTATAAAAAAAACAGTCTAATTTTATTTTGGGGAATATTGAAGCATTCATAGCGAAAGTTTCTGTATCACATACTGGTAATTTGACCAACCCTATCCCTATTAAAATTTTAAGGGACACAAAATTACTCAGTCTTTTGTTATCTGGATCTTTGTCTTTGTTCTGAGAAGAACTCTTCTAATGAATTTGTTCTTCTTCAGGGTTTAGAGTGCGGCTTTGTTCATGTTCCTCTCCATTGTGTAAATTTGTCATTAGACTATGCTTCAGGACCGTCACAGAAAGAATAGTGTCGTCTTTATCCAACGAGGGCATTCATTTATTACTAGACAATGACCTAGCTGGAGATAATGTTGAGGTTAATCCATTTGTAACTGACAAGCCTTTTTAGGATCAGACCAACCCTATCCCTATTAAAATCTTAAGGGACAGTCTTTTATCATCTGGATCTTTGTCTTTCTTCTGAGAAGTTCTCTTCTAATGAAATTGTTCTTCTTCAGGGTTTAGAGTGCGGCTTTGTTCATGTTCCTCTCCATTGTGTAAATTTGTCATTAGACTTAGTTTTAGGACCCGTCACAGTAGGAACAGTGCCGTCTTTATCCATCGAGGGCATTCATTTATTACTAGGCAATGACCTAGCTGGAGATAATGTTGTGGTTAATCCATTTGTAACTGACAAGCCCTCTTTGCGTCGGAAATTCGATCCTATTGAAAAATGAATTCCCTGATTTACACCCAGCTTTTGCAGTTCCCAGAGTTTTGGCAAAGAAAACTCCTGAGAATGATGTGTTATGTATATTTACTTTAATTGTTTGTCTGTTTTAAATTTCTTCTTTATTCCATTACATGCTATTGTAATGTAACATTATTTACTGGACTTGACAATGTCCAGAATTTAGTTCAGTTCTATTTGACCTGTTTGACTTGTTTGTGTTTTTTCCGTTATATGCTGTGGGTTGTGAAACACTGTATCTAGTTTTGCTGATCATGTTCCAAAATCAATTACAGTTTTGGTAAGCAACTTCTTTTCAAAATATTTTAATCTTTCTCAGAGTAAGAATCGTTACGTTGAGTCAAGGTCATACCTGTACTACATGACAAATATCATGTACCAATTGGTAACAAACTTCTATTCTTTCCGGAAGAATTAACTTTTGACCCTCATCTGGGAATCTGTTTTGCGTCTTAAATAGTTTGTTAGTTGGTCTTTAAATACTTGACACATTGGGTTTATTATGTTATGACTAGTTTGAGCTGAATTTTCTTTTCTTTAAATTATTGAATTCAAGCGATTACTTTCTCTGGAAATACAAAAGTGCTCTGACAAAATTCTTGGATAAACACATTCATTGGAATTTATACTGAATTCAAAACTGGAATAATATTTTCTGTGATTCAACAAGATACTGTTGACACATCTGCACTTCGTAGTATAGTAAAGACGTCATCGCCTTCAATTTCGGATTTCATCGGGACTCGAACTCAGTTTCTTTCAGGACTTTTTATTACTAGGACTTTTTTTTAATTCTTGTATTATTTTTGGATTTAATTCGTAAAACTAAGTTCTTTTTTCTTTTTTCTCACTTTGTATCCAAGGGAAATAAATTATTTGTCAAATTTTACAAAGCTTGTTGTTATCACTCTTTTCCGTTACTTATTTTAAGATCATGGACTCGTAACAGATGTTGATCAGGAAATTATTCCTTTAAAGGTGTTGATCACAGTGGTCCACTTTTTACTACATATTCTCTTTATTCTAATCAGTATGACACACGACAATCCCTCATTGTTGAACAGGAACAAGATGCTGAGATCTCGTTTCTTTCAGGGGGCTTATAGCCAAACTGAATTCACAGAAGTGCCCGTTTTTATATATATAAAAAATGCGTTCCTTGTGAGAAAATGGAGATCACCCGAGGTACCCGCTGATGAAGAGTGGATCATCTGCAACGTATGCTTGCATTTAACGAACTATCTAGCAAAATAATGGTAAACCGCGTCATGGGGTTACATTATTTCTCTCCCCACGAGGCAAAGCCTTGATGGGAGACAAATAATATAACGTCTTGACTGGGATTTCCTTGTCTCGGTTCAAAACCCAACATAAATTATATTAGTCTCACGATGTGATCATAGAGTGTAGGTATGTGTTGGCACAGCCTAACCATGTGACCCGTACACCTGTGCACGTGGGGTATTTTGAGACGAAGTCTATGAGGCAAAAGCAAACGTCAGGGTTAATGCCGCTGAGACTCACGACTTCGCCCATAGAGAATTTGCTACCTGACGAGTTGGCAAAACTTCAAGAGGAAGTTTTGACCCTCAACAAGGTACACAGGTACGCAAATGAAGGGTCCATATGGAAATCGCCAGTCGGCGAAGTGAAGTGTGAGTTTAAATCTGGTATCTTGTACCAGTACGCCAGGAAAGGGTCAAATACGTTTAAACAGGTTGTCGAACTGAATTATAAACAAATCTAGCCACCCAACTGATGTTGATGATACCATCTAAGGTGTAGAGAGGTGCATTTCTGATGTGAAATCATGGATGACACGTAACAAGCTGCAGATGAATGATGATAAAAGATGATAAAACTGAGGCCATTCTGATTACAACACAAAGACTTTCTCATTCACATCCTTTACCTCAAACAATAAATATCAGCAACACCAACATTAAATTCACACAGTCAGTACGAAACCTAGGTGTTACTCTGGACAGTACTCTCACATTGCACCAACATGTCATGAACATATGCAAGGTTGCATATCTTGGCTAAGACGCATCAGCTCAGTTCGCAAATATCTTTCAGTTGATGCCACTAAAACACACGTGTGTTCATTAGTACTTTCAAGACTGGACTATTGTAACTCAATTCTGTCTGGTTCATCTCAATATCTGCTTCAGAAAATTCAAAAAAGTTCAAAACACAGCTGCTCGGAACATACTTAGAGTACCACGATCAGAGCACACCTCCCCGCTGCTCTGTACCGTACACTGGCTATCCATTCGATTCAGAATCAAACACAAAATTTGTTCTCTGTGCTACTTTTCACTGTCGGACTCTAGTCCAACATACCTATGTGACCTCACCCATGTGTAGATACCAGCAAGATACTTACGCTCCTCCTCTGACAATCGTATACTCATTATTCCCACTATGAAAACAAAGTCGTATGGACAACGTTCTTCTGCATAGCAGGGCCCAGCAACGTGGAATGAATTACCCACTGAACTTAGACACAAAGACACAATGATCACATTCAAGAGGGCTCTCAAAACTCACTTATTTCGACTGCAAGAACAAACTTAAAGACCTAAGAATGTCTCCTACCTTAAATATTCTCAGCATGTTTTTTTTTTTAATGTTTTCTAATTTCATGGTGTTTGTTTTTGTAATCATATCATTATATGTTTTTTATCTTATATGTGTTGTCTAATGTTGTAAAGCGCTTAGTGCTTCTAACGATTAGGCGCTAAACAAAGTCCTCATTATTATTATTATTCGCATTTGTTTAGGTCATTTTGACATTACTGTACAATCGGAATAACCTCGGCGTTTTACATTTAATCGTGAATGAATCCGATGCTTTAAATCGTCGCCATTGTCGAACTACTTTCGTTCACATGGAATTACATCACAATTAATACTTCCAGTTCAGTACCCACGAATGTAGTTCTAGTCTATTTTTAGAACATTTTTTCCTCTCTCATTTTGATGGTGATAGAAGAGTTTTATTTATGCAGTTTTGGTAGGGATTTAAAGGTAACTGTTTATTCTTGATAATATGAGCTCAGGGTGTTGTTGTCTGTATGTATTTTGGCGACAGTGCACAGTGAGTAATAAGGCCTTGGTGATGATCCGGAAGTGAAATACGTGTTCTGGTTACATGCTGTTATGTTGAGAGTCAATGATCTAAAAAAAGAGCAGGTCAACCTTTGACAAGAACTTCACCGTGAAGTCATCTTTGAAGGTATTTTAGACTAACATATGATTTGCATTGATTGTCACACAGTGGAAAGGTCAGTACTGAGAAACAAATGTAGAGAACATATAGTAAAATTAATTGTGTACTATGTCCACATGGCATAATGTTGATTAATGGAGTGAAAGTCACACTCGAAACAAGATGGTTTTTGCTGTCGTAACATACATTGTGCAATTCATTAGAGAAGAAACAACAAACACATAAAATTGAAATATATTTGTAGAACTACTTCCGATATCATTGCGCAAACTGACGGAAATGGCCGAGTGATGTTCCTTTCGGTTATTTCCGAATGTTTCTGTTCAAGTTCTAATAGCTGATTGGTCGACGCAGACACACCTACCGAATGCTATTTTTGCTCTTGTTTACTTTCGCCGGACTCAAGTGTGTGTGTGTAATCCTTGTATTCAGGATATTAACAGTTGTATTCAATAGGAACTGTAGATTTTATTTCTTTGATAGACTGGGATAGATTTGTGACCGACACACACAAAACTGGGTGTGCCAGTTATTGTCAAGGTCACAGGTAGACTTTACACTGCAGGAGGGTAGCAGTCTGCAGAGTAACTTTCTCCAGATACATGTTTACCACGCTGGATTCAATGACATTCACCTATTTGTCTGCCTTAGACATCTGCAATTAAAAGTGGTAGTGACCGGCGTCATGTTTCTAACAAGAACTGTTTATTTTTTGACAAACAAATGGTAAGTGACTATTCTAGTCTTCTCTCTCTCTCTCTCGTGTATATGGATGTAATCTGGTAGGGTTTGTCACTCTCTGTGCAGTAAATGTAATTTACCATTAGATCTCTACTCCTGTATTCAGCATACTAAAGGTAATATCGTAGTGCATGTATGTTCCACTGCACAAATAATTTATTTTATTCTTTGTGCGTTAATAGTTGTACTAAAAAAAGACAAAAAACCCCATGATAATTCATGCTGTACCTTGAAACTTTGCATGCAAGTTAACATTGATCTTGGCAATTTCTACAAGCTTCTGTAATTTTGCACATGTACCTGTAATTTTGTACCCATACCTGTAATTTTGTACCTTTACTTGGGATTATAATTACAAAGAGATTGGTATCTAATCCCATTCGGAATTTATGGTTGACTTCATATTGATACGCATGTGAGGACCCGATTTAGCAGTTGAGATGAAAGGAAGAACAGGGTATCTATTCTCTGGGGGGTTATTAAACATTTTTTTTGTTGATAATAAATATGCAACATGTTATTAAATGATGTAAAACATTATCACCAAATTTTTGGTGCTATTTACTTTTTAAATAGCAAGAAAAGATGTGTATATATGAATGATTGATGGTTAGTTAATAATCTGTCAACATAATATCGCAAAATTGTTGGCTGTTTTGCAGCAGGCATGAAATATAAAAAAACCCAGATATCTTGCAGAGGTAAAATTCTACCCATATTATATCAATGACACAAATCATATTGTATGCTTTTGGTTATTTCACAGGCAGTGTTATATCTTGACCAAATTGATTAATCAGAACAAGAAATAATTTTGAATTTAAATTCTTATCTCCTAATTAGGGAGTAAACAATTGAGACCCTATGAGTATACTATCATATCCATACCATAAATATACCATATACGAGATCAATTCTCCTCTCTCAGCACTGAGAGGTTATTGTTAGGACTGGTCAGCCTGGTGTCAGAATAATGTGAATGGTTGGGGCATCATGCTACATGTCTGGCATGAAGCCCCAGTGCTAGACCTCACTATTAACTGCCACACTCTAGACATCGAAGCAATATGACTGAAAAAAATTGCAAAAGCTACATTAAAAATTCAAATCACATATACAAGCACAAGATCTATTTTAGGGCACACAATTGTGGACAAAAACAAGTACCAAAAATGTAACATATGTGCCAACATTTCCAAGGTATACCGTTATTTCTTCATTAAATCACTCCTAAATTGACCTTCCCCGGGAATGGAAAATAAAGGTGAAATTGCCACCTCTCCCAATTTTTTTGTTCAAGAACTACTGGTAGAATAGACCTAGAATAACCATGATTAATATAAATTGTTAATAAGCACTTGTGTCAGGTGTCACTGGGTCACTGAAAAAGGTATGAGATCCACTGAACGGTCATATTGGTGAAACCTATTTGCATGTATAGAATGTTTTTGAATCAATATAGGACTTTTAAAATCTATTAGCAGTATTTAACTAAATGAAAAATGACATGATTGAGATGACTGGGAAGGGGGAGGAGCATTTTCAGAACTTTGAAATTATTTTTTTCCCCTTGTTATGATAATGAATAAAGGTTTTTCAAAAAGGTGGTTAACATTCATTAAACATATTTAGGTGGTCAAGAGCTCTAATGTCTCCTGCATGCACCTAAGACATAGCAGTTAAAGGAATGGGATTGTACACTACCATAAACCAATAAATTATTCCCTGCCACTTTTTAATATTTTCTGATATTATTGGCCTGGGTCAGTAATGTCAAAGTAAAAACTGATAAGTGACCTTGACTTTGAAGAATAAATCTTGAATGTGTACCATGAAATAACATAATACATGTATGTGTGTATGATGAAATAGTATAATACATGCATAAGTGTACCATAAAATAGCATAATACATGTATGAGTGTACAGTGAAATATCATAATACATGTAAAAGTGTACAATGAAACATCATAATACATGTATGTCATTACAATGAAATAGTTGTTGTTGTTGTTGTAGGGTTTAACGCCATTTTTCAGCACAAGATAGGCTATCCATGGTGGCCAGTTTAAATGGTGGAGGAAGAACCTGGAAAAACCCCAGAAAGAACCGCCAACCCATGAGAAGCTACTGGTAAGCTTTCTCATGTACCCACATTGGATGAGCCCGAGACTCAAACCCACGCAGACAGAAGTGAGACGTGAGTGATCTGTAACGGTGAATGCTTTAGACCACTCAGCCACTTTGGTCCCCACAATGAAATAGCATAATACGTGTGTAAGTGTACCATGAAATAGCATCATACACGTATAAATGTACCATTTTTAACATAGGTTTAACAATTTTTCAGTCAGATCACTAGGATGTCTACAATATGACAGTTTATAGTGATGTCTAGCACTGGGGCATCATGCCGCAGACATGTAGTATCATGCACCATGTTTTATCCTAGCTCTTCAGTTTTCAAGATCTGGCACGGATGCAAAAGCAGTGATGAAATTTACAACCTGCAACACATATTGTAGTGACAATATATTTGTACCTAATTTCATTAATTTATCTTAAACAGCTCACATGCTGTCAAGCAGAGGTGAACCGTGATGTTTCATTATATAATCTCCAATTCCATCATTTACTTAAATATCAGGAGTTAAAAAAATAATTACCTTTACTAAGACCGGATAATTTCTTTACTAATGAAAATTATCATTTTTCATGAATATTTCTTCTGGAAGGTCAATATCTTTAGTGTTTTTGTCTATCATTACATATATCAAATGCAGTATGGAAGTGGTCTAGGTAAACTGGGTTGCATTACATCCTTACTTGCCAGTAAAGAACACTTTCATAATAATGTTTCTGTGTTTTCATGCAAAGACAGAATCATAGTTTCATTTTTGCCATTTTTGTTTTTTTTTTGGGTAAAGGTATGTCAGTATGTTCCTTGTGTACATACACAAACTACCATTGGTGATATTTAACTGTGGATGGTAATGTTTTATTTAGAACAAAATTGAATTGATGAAAGCCCAACAGGTCTGAAGCCAAAATTTGTCTATGACCGTCATGGTCCTAGATTATAACAACATAGGCAACTTCTGATTAGAGTGAGTTCTGATATCAAGATTATTTCATAGCATAAAATTTTAGATCATCCTTGACAACAGCATGTATCACTCTAATGTTACGCTTCTATTCATATTATCATTCCTCAGAAAATCTTAAATTAATCCATATTTTCCTTTAAAAATGTTTGAACAAATTTTGACAGTACAACTCCAAATACATAAGTGATTACCCCAGGTATGTAAATGAGCCCATTCACTTAGACTGGTGCAAGAATATTGGAAACCAAGGGAAAATCTGCCATAAAATAAAACTGAGAAGATAAGAACTTGCCAAACTTGTACATTGATTACTTCATCACAAATAAATGTAAATCCAATTTACTGATAATAACCTGTCTTTAACTTCAGTTGCATTCAGATTTAATTTGAGAGGAATCTTTTATTTCAATTATTCATTGAAAATACAAAGTGCTCAGTAATTTGTGACTAAATCATTATTTTGGAATTATTGTGAAATCATAACAAAGTGCTCAATAATTTGCGACTAAATCAATATTATGGAATTATTGTGAAATCATTTCAAGAAATTTTAGATTATATTATTGTGAGACATCAAGACTGTTAACACATCAAAATTATTCTAGGCTATTGGTAAGTCAGCACATTCAAGATTAGAATTCATTTGGAACACCAAGAATTCATTTTGAACTCTATACTTATATTTGTATACTAGGGAAATACATTATTTGTTGAACTTTACAAAACTTATTGTATTTAGCTCTTCTCTGTTGCTTAAAGACCATAAAGTCATAACAATAGTGACTAGACAGTCCTGTCATGTAGGAGGCACTGAGAGCCCTCCTTGCTGGCTCTGAACCTTTTCTTCAGAGGAAGTCAGTATGAAACTTAAATAAAAGCAATGGAATCTGATGAATTTTTTATAATTTTCCAACGTGACTGGAACATGTCTACTGGTCCATGAAAGTTTCCTTTTGCAGGGAAGAAGTTTATGCTTATGAACGCTACCAGTGGTGGCTTAAAACGCAAACTAACTTTTACTGACTTGGGATGTACTGAAAAGAAAACGTGCCTCATCATTCGTTACATGATTGTGCTATATTTATCCACTGAATTCAGACCTATATGACCTGTGACAAAATTATTGAATATTTAAATTCTGTATGTTTGCATATTTTCGATGGAATTACTTGTATTGTGAATTCAGTATATGTGATGAGATTTGCAGGTGAGTTACGGTGTTGATACTATTCATGCTATACAATTACATGTATAAACAGTATACACGTATATGTACCAATCCGTGGTTCTCTAAATAAAGTAAAATATTGTATATGCTTTCTCTGTTTTCACTACAGGTGTATTTCCCATTTAATGTGCATCGTTTTAAGATGGTAACTGTGCCAGTGAAGCACATATTTTACTGTCCGCATTTATTACCTACCCCCCACGCAATTCTTTTTTAGAGTACATGCATCATTTTCTGAAGCTAACTAACCTGGTTGCTTATAACATGGTTCGGTCTATAACATGGTCATGTTCTATGGCTCCCAACTACCATGTTATAGCGGGGTTGTCTGACACTCTAATGCCTAGATGGAATCTGTCATATGTCTTGTGGTTTTTAATATATCCCCCCTGCCACCTTTTAACCTTTGGGTAATGGTTCTTTTGATGTGTTTGTGGTAGCTTATAAAGTGTTGATGTGTCAGCAGTCTTTTGTTGAATCACTGTAATATAATTCCAGGTTTGAATTCACTATCAATTTCAGTAATGTGTCTATCCAAGAATTTTATCAGAGCACTTTTGTATTTCCAGAGAAAATAATCACTTGAATTCAATAATTTGAAGAAATAAATTTTCCAGCCCCAAAATAAAATACTTAACACAAGATATAATACAGCTTAAAAGTGCTAAGTCTTAAAGCACAACTGAAAAAAATCCTGTCAGTTACAAGATTATATAGTTCTCTATTTGACCTCAGGTGACAATTAGCATATTCTATAAATAAAAAAACATTACCTAATAGAAAATAACCTTCTAGAATGATCCTGTTTTTTACAAAATACAAACCATAACCAGGATTATGTAAAATTCACTTAGGCAATTCCAAAACCTAGACCTAAACCCAAATAAACATATTTGCTTCTATTAATAATAATTCTGATTTTAATCACATGCACACAGAGAATAATTTAGCTATGTATTAGTTGTTTACACAGAATTTAAAAAAGGTCAGTTTGGGTTAAAAAGAAATGAACTCAATTTTGAAGAAGTTCAAGTCCAGCGTACAATGTTACAATACAATAACATGTAATGAAATTAAAAAATTAAAAACCTTACTAACAAACAATTAAATTAAATACAGTGGAGCCTTGTTAATCCAGACACATTCGTTCCCAGTGAATATGTCCGGATTAACAAGCTTTCCGGATAATTGAATCATGCACATTTTTATTTTACGATGTCATCACACTGTATACATGTACATGTATGCTAGCTGTAATTGTACTGTATATTCAGTAATGGTTGAAATAAATTAATGAATACTTCTACTGATGTGTTTTTATTTCATATTATTATAACATGCGATTGTACATACATGTACAGTAAATATAAATTTAGACAATGAACACTTTGTTCATGTCAACACTCTCTGCTTCTCCCTCATACAATTTGCCTTTGATGCCCTGCCGATTCTTGGAATTTTGTAGCCAACCACAAGAATAGGCAAAGTCAGTGATGCCGAGTTGGTCTCCGAGTATCTTTGCCTTGGCAATGAGCATTTCATTGGTGATGGCGGCGTGGACAAAAGCATGGACAATTTGATCCCAGTGTGATTATTTAATTATTAACACCCCCGTCGGCGACTAGCTTAAACAGACATTGTTTATACAATCGCTGATTACAACATGGTCACGCTAGCTAGTTTTTCCACACACATGATCACGTGATTAATGGATAACTTTAACATACCACTAGAATTTTAACAATCAGAGATTGATACATTGGCACACCTCCAAATTTGCGTAGGTGAATCTGTATTATCCGACTGACTGTATTTTCATATACGATTTTTCTATTTTTCTTATTTTTGGACAGATTATTTCTGGATTATTGATACAAGTTTTAAAGTAATTTTACACTTTGGTCCCCGATTTTGATTTCTGGATCTGGAACTTGGATTTCTTGATTAACGGAGCAAATTAACGTTTAGGAATTCCATTCCCGCTGAATTATGTCTGGATAGCGAGGTTTTCGGATAAACGTAGTCCAGATTAACGAGGCTCCACTGTATACATAATAATGAGCTTAATGGTACTGTATTTTTAAGACAGGTCTCAAGTTTTGACCATAGTGTTTTTTACATTGTTTGGTAATATAGTAATTTATGTTGTCACTTATCTCATAGAAAGTTAGAAGAGATTTGTACCTCACCTGAAATAAAATTCAGTGTCAAACCATGATATTGCTCTCTGTCTCTTTTTCTCTAAATAAATGTTGGATGACAGGTTCTGTCACATTCCAAATAATTATCTATGGATTCATTCCTGTCCTTTTCACAATTAGTAGATTGATTGACCTTGTATAGTCTGTAGACTGATTGACCTTGCACATTAGTCTGTAGACTGAGTGACCTTGCACAGTTTGTAGATTGATTGACCTTGCACAGTAGTCTGTAGATTGATTGACCTTGCACAGTGTAGACTGATTGACTTTGCACAGTAGTCTGTAGATTGATTGACCTTGCACAGTCTGTAGACTGACTGACCTTGCATATTTTGTAGATTGATTGACCTTGCACAGTCACTGCTTCAAATACTACTGTAACATGTGTCCTAATTTGTCTTTAAATTACCTACATGTGTTATATTAAAATGTGTACTTTCTGTGGAATCTAAAATTAGTACATGTTAAGGTAACTATTTCATATTCTGTCCCATTATATTACCAGTAATTAAGAGATAAAACAGTATTGTATTTAAAATATTAAAAAAGATTCAGTTTTCTTATGTTTGTTATATGGATTATTAATGGATAATAGAATCAATATTGAGAGAAGTTTAATTCTTTTGCCTTATTGTTAATTAGTCATACATGAAAATACTTGGGTTGACATACATGCATTCAACATGTTTAATTTTCGAAAAACTTTTCAGAATTAAACATAAATCACATCTGCTCATATGAGACCCAAATATACATGTTATTATAATTAATTGATAAATAACATCTGCTCATATGAGACGAAACTATACATGTTATTCCTTCCAATTCTTTGTATTCCTTCCTATACATGGCAATTTGTCCTTACCAGCTGTAGGTTAGGAACAATGTTTAGCTGTATTAGGGAGGTGACCGTTCAGAGCAGGTAAATGTATGCTTTATATTTAGTGAAGAGAAGGATAAATTAGTACTTGATTGAAAATGGAAGTACCACCGGTAAGTTGTTTTAGGGAGGCAATCATTACAGGAGGCCACATTTGTGTTGTGCTCATCAACACAAGTTGGTTATTTAGTGACATTGCATTCCAAGTCAAGAGCCATGGGCACACCATGACAACTGACTCAGGCTGATTTGATGGTTACGGATTCAAACCTACACCATTCAGTTGTAAGTCTGGCACACTAACCACTGCAATTCCTGCCTCCATTTGTCACCTCTTTTGACAACCAGGAGGACCCATTGAGCCTTTTCTACATCCCAAGCCCCAGGGGCTAGGTCCACTGAATATTGTGGGAGGACTCATTCAGCCAGTTCTACACCCCACAAGCTGTAGGGGATAGGTCCACTGAAAACTCCTTTTATGAAACATTTCATTTTCAGGTTTATCTCGGTCTTTAAATAAACCAACTAAAAGTTCAGAATCTAAAGCTCACATGCTTAGCCTTTAAATATACCAAATAAAGGTAAAAATATAAAGGCCATATGGTTGTATCTCGGCTTTTAAATATACCAAGTAAACATCAAAGTTTAAAGGCCACATGTTTGTATCTCAGTCTTATAGATATACCAGCTACATGTATATGTTCTAAACAATTGCCAGTTGGTTACAATCAATATATTAAGGTACTAACACCTTTTGTTGGCAGCTGTTTTGACCTAGTCTTATTTACTAGGGTGTGGATTGAGTAACCATCAAGATCACAAATTTTCTGTTTAACCTTTCTGCTGAATAATTTGGCTTAGGTGGTATTTTTAATTGCATTGTAGTTGTTGACACATGAATAAGACAGTTGTTTTGCTTAGTATAGTAGACACCAATCTTGAAGGTCAGGGACATGCTAAATGTTAACAGTAGGTAGTTACTAAAAACAGCTTGAACAATGATATAACCAAGTCTGCAGTACAAAAGATAGTATTACCTATGTTAAAAGTTGAAACTTTTCCCAACATACCATAGTTACCTGATGATAAGTCCAAGCTCTATAATAATCACACCTCATAATGGGAAAAATTAATGTGTTATGGGATCATAGAGGGCTACTTGAGAATAGAATCTGAACCCATTATACTGAGTGCATAAAAAATTAATTAATTAGGATTACACTGTAATTATTTCATCTGTGATCAAGTAATTAATGAATATTCAAATTGTTAATTTCTGTATTGTTTATAATTTCTTTCACACAAATTTTCAGTTGTGTGAATAATTATATCTAGGTACCGTATATAGTCGCGTATAAGCCAACCCTCAAACTGAACAGGTATAAACATTAAAAAGTGCATGACCCGCGTAAGCCGACCTACAACTCTGAGACATTTCAAGATGCATAAGTTAAGTTCTAAATGCATTTATTTAGGCAAAGCTATATTTTAAAAAAAATTACATGTATACTTATGTCAAGGTTGGCATGCAGTGATTATTAAAAAGAAATGGTATATACTTGTTTGAAAAGTAATTTATTTAATTTTCTGTTTTCTTATTGTTTCTGCCTAATTTAGATTTGTGTATAATTTGATTGAATGGTGACAAGAATTTAGCATTCGCGAGTTGCTGTAACACTACCTCTCCCCTTTGACTTGATTATTGTTTGTTTATGCATTATTGCAATGGACATTGTACATCAGTGCACTGGTAACTACGTTTTACATTGCTTTGAAATTGTAAATACCGAAACTAATTAAAATGTAATCCCAATATGACAACACAATGAACAACCAATACGGTTCTACGCTAATACCATAAAAACTGAGTTGTAGCTTGCTTTGATGTAAGTAGTTAACTTTCATGCGATTTTTGGTTTTGGGGGTGCTCCACTCCTACCTCACGATTTCATGATATCTTCCAATTTTTGCAGAGAACTCCCGATTATTGTTGTTGTTGTTGTAGGGTTTAACGCCATTTTTCAGCACACGATAGGCTATACATGGCGGCCAGTATTAATGGTGGAGGAAGAACCTGGGAAAACCATGAATAGAACCACCGACCTGCGAGAAGCTACCGGCAAGCTTTCTCACATACCCACACTGGCTGAATCCGAAATTCGAACCAGTGCAGACAGAGGTGAAATGGCAGTGATCCTTAACGGAGAGCGCTTTAGACCACTCGGCCACTCGGGGCCCTCCCGATTATTACATTATGTCTTTAATTTTCATTTCTTCTAAAACAAGAAAACTCCTACATGTTCTGTTGTATCACCTATAAATTATTGTTCTGATGAAATAATTACTATAAAAAATTCGCTTCTTCACTAAATAGAATGTTAAGTTTAAACATTATTCATGTAAATTAATGGGTTTTTTTCCCCTACAATAATATAAAATCAAAAAATAAACCAGAACAATAATGTAAACCACAACAATAAAATCGTCCACAATTTCAATCCCAAGAATGATCACTATGAATGTAGTAGCTTCTCGAGGGTCGGTGGTTCTTCCCAGGGTTTTCCTGGGTTCTTCCTCCACCATTAATACTGGCCGCCATGCATAGCCTATCGTGTGCTGAAAAATGGCGTTAAACCCCACAACAACAACAACAACAACAACATCACCATGAATGCTGTAACTCCATCTGCTATAGCACCATTCCCACGTGAGAAACCTACATGCGCGAACACCTGGCATTTTTATACCGTATATTCACCAGTGATAATATCATCATTAGATTATAAGAAGGAATGAAAATACATACCACGCAGCAAATGTGTCCTCAAAAAACTAATTCAGAATACATGTTTTATAATAAACAATACTAAATGCTTTATGAGTTGACAATAAGTGAATATGGTCAGATACACAAAGAGGGGAAAATAGTTGCCACATGTATGGTACCATGTGGCTGGCTATTTTGGTACCTTTAGTTCAACAAAATTGGGAATCCTTTATTTGCCAATCAATGGCTGGTGCTTCCATAACACACAATAATGTAGAACGTGGTTTCTTTAAATTACAGTAGAGGGCAAATCATTTTCCCAAAATAGTTGCATGGATAAGGATTAACTTTTAATTAGTTGCGCTGGCTTTCTTGCTTGTTTATTTAAGACTAATCTTTAGCTAATGTGCAGTTTGACCACAGCTGACCAGAATCTGAAAAAAAGGGCACATCACAGGGAGAAACGAGTCTTTTTGCAAAATTCACGCATATTGGACCAGGAAGATCGATCAATATTTAGTGAAAACAAGGCTTTAAAAATGCCATGAAAAACCTCCCGATTTTAGGGCCCAATCTCTTTTTTTTAATTCAGTCTCCCTACTTGGCTTTTGAAAAGTTTGTAGGTATGCCTTTGACCCCGTTTTACAAAACCATCATGTAATCGTGCTAATATTAAGGAATAAAAGGCAATTACACATCAATATACTTGTATAGTTACCGGTCAAAATTCCCTCTAATCTAAAGCAGTTTCAGTGTTTTAATGATTAGCTGGCCTGTACTTCTGTCGCAAAATGAAAGAAATTCGCCAACTATCAACATAGGAGACGCCGAAACATCAAGCTTTCCAATGTGTGGAAAGTTATGATGTTTGTTAAACTAAAACACAAAACTAAAATTTATTGATGTTGATCTTAGTTGATCTATATGAGAATTTTAGCCTTTATTATTACCACTCTTCATGAATATGTAAATTATGATGGTTATGTGCCTTGTACAATTAAACGTGCATACCTTATTAGAAATATTACCTCAATTTGTAGAGTCACTTATATCATTAAAAATGAGTAACTCGTGAGTGCGTGATTCAACATAAATGAAAAAGCTATTAAGGACTAGCTGAAATGTTATCTGGAAGAATACAATCTGGTTGAAACAATGAATAAAGCAAAATCTGCATCTAATATGTTTGGGAATAAGTAACGATTTAAGTGACGCTATGCACGCTTTGCATTGTGTAAGTACTGTACATTGTAGTTCAGCCTGGTCTCTCTGGTAAACTCAACTGGCCAGCAAATTATGAAGTCTGTATTTACCTTTATTTAACTTGGTGTTGGAGAAATCAGAAAATCTGCACATGCAAAATAAAAACAAAATCAATCTTAGTACTGTATAACAGTTTAATAATTGTTGGGTCACTGAAAGTTACTCTTTTTTTACAAGCCTATGTCTTAGGACACAGAAAGAAATATTGTTTTGTGTCCCAAGATTTACAGCCATTACAGTAGTCAACAAAAAGACCTAAAAACAGTTAAGTTTTGACATTTGCCCGCAGATAAGCCAACCCCTCTTCTTCCAGGCCTTTATTTTTTCTTAAATTATTCGGCTTATACACGAGTATATACGGTAACAATATTAATACTTACTTTCTTGGGACCATTGAAAGAGTTTCTCTGTACAAAAAATACCTACTTGCAGCAATAATGTACACTAATTATGTGGTCTCAGTTACCATGTCATCTAGTTAATTTTAAGTGCTATTCCTTGTCAGTTATAAATTGGTGCTCATCATTTTGTTTGTCTAGGCTTATAAAATAAATTTTAGTCTATGGATATTTTACTAAATAGAAAAGAATTATGGCATGTACATGCAAATGACACTGAGATTTGACAGCACATATTTAATTTTGGAAAATTTTAGCAAAATCATTTATATTACATGGTTTGGGTTACATTTTCCAATTATTCTTAGACATGTTTGGAAAGAATCCACAGTGAATATGGTTAAAACATAATGCATGTACAAAATCATCCATTAGCAGCTGCTGCATTACTGAGGGCATTTGTTTTCCTTTGTCCATTAAAATCAACATTTTTAATATTGGACATACAGTAACTAGTAGCTTTATTATTAATCATGGAACTTGGTCATATTGTTCATGCATAATTAAATATGGAACTTGGTCATATTGTTCATGCATGATTAAATATGGAACTTGGTCACAGTGTTCATGCATGATTAAATATGGAACTTGGTCATATTGTTCATGCATGATCAGTCATAGAACTTGGTCACAGTCTTCATGCATGATTATTATTAAATATGGAACTTGGTCACATTGTTCATACATGATTAAATTGGAATTTGGTCACATTGTTCATGCATGATTAAATATGGAACTTGGTCATATTGTTCATGCATGATTAAATATGGAACTTAGTCATATTGTTCATGCATGATTAAATATGGAACTTGGTCATATTGTTCATGCATGATCAGTCATAAAACTTGGTCATATTGTTCATGCATGATCAGTCATAGAACTTGGTCACATTGTTCATTCATGATCAGTCATAGAACTTGGTCACATTGTTCATTCATGATTAAATATGGAACTTGGTCATATTGTTCATGCATGATTAAATATGGAACTTGGTCATATTGTTCATGCATGATCAGTCATAAAACTTGGTCACAGTGTTCATGCATGATTAAATATGGAACTTGGTCATATTGTTAATGCATGATCAGTCACAGAACTTGTTCATGCATGATCAGTCATAGAACTTGGTCACTGTTCATGCATGATTAAATATGGAACTTGGTCACAGTTTTTATGCATGATTAAATATGGAACTTGGTCACAGTATTCATGCATGATTAAATATGGAACTTGGTCACATTGTTCATGCATGATCAGTCATAGAACTTGGTCACAGTGTTCGTGCATGATTAAATATGTAACTTGGTCATATTGTTCGTGCATGATCAGTCATAGAACTTGGTCACATTGTTCATGCATCATTAAATATGGAACTTGGTCACATTGTTCATGCATGATTAAATATGGAACTTGGTCACATTGTTCATGCATGATTAAATATGGAACTTGGTCACATTGTTCATTCATGAATAAATATGGAACTTGGTCACATTGTTCATGCATGATTAAATATGGAACTTGGTCATAGTGTTCATGCATGAACAGTCATAGAACTTGGTCACAGTGTTCATGCATGATCAGTCATAGAACTTGGTCATATTGTTCATGCATGATCAGCCATAGAATTTGGTCACAGTGTTCATGCATGATTAAATATGGAACTTTTGTCAGAGCATTCATGTATGATTAATTATCAAATTTGGCCAGAGTGGTCTTGTATGATTAATCATGGAACCTGGCCAGGGTGTTCTTGTCAAAGTGTTCATCCATAACAAGTCATTGAGTATCATCATTAGGCTTCTTTTGACAAATCACAAAAATCCTACTTGTACAAATATTATAATCACGCCATTTTTGGAGTCTTGGAATTAAGTTCTGTGTCGTTGGTGTCTTCATTGATCTGTACTGGTGTTTTGGAATTAAGTTCTGTGTCATTTTATATCTTCATTGATTTGTACTGGTATTTTGGAATTACGTTATGTGTCATTTGCAACTTTAGTGATCAGCAAACCTGTACTCAGTACCTTGGAATTAAATTCAGTGTTATTTTGTATCATCATTGATTACTGATTCTGTACTGGTGCTTTGGAATTGAGTTCTGTGTCATTTGTATCTCCATTGATAAGTTATTTTATAAATTGGCAATACATTTTGAAAATAAGTACTAATGAATAGATGTGTTAATAAAATGAAATAAGTTCATTTATAAGGTTTTGATTTATAACTCTGTATTCTTTCAGCTGTAATTCATCTTTACGAGCATTTGCCACACAAACCTCTAATGTTCAAATATTTAAAGCCAAAAATGAGCCAGTGTTATCGTACACTCCTGGGGCTGCAGAAAGAAACATGCTTGAGGTGACACTTGAAAAATACAAGGGCCAAACAGCAGATATTCCAATTGTGATTGGAAGTGAAGAAATCCGAACTAGTGATGTTCAGTATCAGTTATGTGTAAGTATCGCTTTATCAAAATTACACCATAGGGCAGTCCAACCTTTATGAAATATCTACTCAGGGAACCAGGCAATAGTAAACAGATGTCCATATGTACATGCAAGAAATGTATGGGAATGAGATGTCCATACATACATGCAAGTAATATACAGGAATGCGATGTCCGTATGTACATGCAAGTAATGCACAGGAATGAGATGTCTGTATGTACGTGCAAGTAATGCACAGGAATGAGATGTCTGTATGTACGTGCAAGTAATGCACAGGAATGAGATGTCTGTATGTACATGCAAGTAATGCACAGGAATGAGATGTCCATACATACATGCAAGTAATGCACAGGAATGAGATGTCTGTATGTACATGTACATGCAAGTAATGCACATGAATGATATGTCTGTATGTACATGCAAGTAATGCACATGAATGAGATGTGTGTATGATGTACATGCAAGTGATGTACAGGAATGAGATGTCTGTATGTAAATGCAAGTAATGTATGGGAATGAGATGTCCATACATACATGCAAGTAATGCACAGGAATGAGATGTCCATACATACATGCAAGTAATGCACAGGAATGAGATGTCTGTATGTACATGCAAGTAATGTACAGGAATGAGATGTCTGTATGTTCATGCAAGTAATGTATGGGAATGAGATGTCCTATTGTACATGCAAGTAATGCACAGGAATGAGATGTCTGTATGTACATGTACATGCAAGTAATGCACAGGAATGATATGTCTGTATGTACATGCAAGTAATGCACATGAATGAGATGTATGTATGATGTACATGCAAGTAATGTACATCAATGAGATGTCTGTATGTACATGTAAGTAATGTACAGGAATGAGATGTCTGTATATACATGCAAGTAATGTACAGGAATGAGATGTCTGTATGTACATGCAAGTGATGCACAGGAACGAGATGTCTGCATGTACATGCAAGTTATGCACAGGAATGAGATGTCTGTATGTACATGCAAGTAATGCACAGGAATGAGATGTCGGTATGTACATACAGGTAATGTATGGGAATGAGATGTCCGTATATACATGCAAGTAATGCACAGGAATGAGATGTCTGCATGTACATGCAAGTAATGCACATGAATGAGATGTCTGTCCCCTTTTTATAGGTAAGAGTTATTAAAGTAGAAAGATGTGTTTGCAAAACACATATCACAGTGCTTTCCCATTTTGACCTTCACCCAAGGTTTTAAGCACTTGTATTTTTATAAATCCCCAGACTGCTACAGGAGCAAATGTCAGTTGAGTCCATGGATGTGCATTTGTCTTTTCATGTTCACCAAAGATATGCATGGTTTTAGGGTTTTTAATTTTTATATTTTAACAAAAAAGTCCTCAGAATCCCAGCTAAATTGAACAGATACATGTTATGGTATTCTTTTGGTGGAGTCCTGTAGTGGGCTTTTTTGGTGGAGTCCTAGACTGGGCTTTCTTGGGTGGAGTCCAGTAGTATGTGTTTTTTTAATGGGGTCCTGTAGTGGGCTTTTTTGGTGGAGTCCTATAGTGGGCTATATTTGGTGGAGTCCTGTAGTGAGCTTTTTTGGGTAGATTTCTGTAGTGGGCTTTTTTTGGTGGGGTCCTATAGTGGACATTTTTGGTGGAGCTTTTTTATAGTAGATTCCTATATTGGGCTTTTTTGTGGAGTATTGTATGTAGTCCTATAGTGGGCTTTTTTTGGTGGGGTCCCGTAACTGGGCTTTTTTCAGTAGAGTCCTAATCATCTAATATTCTGGACTAGTTTCTTAACCCAAGTTAGAGTAGATGTCACATATGCTATGCTAAGTTAGGACAGGGATCAAAGCTGTATAAAATGATACTTTAGTACTTGAAGGAAGATTGGATGTTGAAAGTATTAAATTACATGTTCATTGCTTTAATATAAAGTGAATCTATCCAAAAATCTTTTTGTTGCATTTCCAAGGAAATGTTCTTTTAGTTAATATTATTCAAAATTGCTTAAGGCATAGGTGGTTGTGTGGTCTAAGGCATTTGGCATGACAGCTCACTCACACTTCACCTCAATTCACATGGGTTGGAGTCTCAGCTAAATTAATGTGGGTATCTGAGAAAGCTTGCCAATAACTTCCCCTCAGCCAGGGTGGGTGGTTTGGTGCTTCCCTCCAGGATCTTTCCAGGTTCTTTCTCTGCAAAATATATTGGCCGCCATGTTTAGCTTATCATATCTTAAAATATGGCATTTCACAGAGCCAAAACAAAACTAATAAAAAGTATTCCTCCACCAAGCCATTGTTTATTGCTCAGTGAAAGGCACTGGTCTATTCATTTCCTGCCAGGATATACATGTATAACAATGGTGATTAAGACTCAAGGACTCGGTGAAAATTTGCCATTGCTGTATAAATACGGACATAGAAAATGTTCATCGGTCATGTAATTTGCATGGTATGGATTTATCATAATTTATTGAATTATTTTTGGTACCTGTGTCAGCATTGCTGATTATATGGGTTGTGATGTATTCAGGATATTTCATCGGTTGAGCAATGAGGCTCAGTGAAGTCAATCCTGCGATGCTCTTTGCTGATGGGTCCTCATGTGGCTGATGAGTCCGATACGAGATGCACATGTCCTGAAGTGTGTGCACTGGAGGCCTGGGTTAGTTGACATTGAGGCCTTCCTGCATTGCGTCTGTGACTTTCGTTCTGTGGGCATCCTCAAAGGTTTTGCACCCATTACTAACAGTTGCACACCAGCCAGATCTATCCTTGGCGCAGGACTCAAGGTTTGTCACAGATATCAAGCAGCATCTTAGGCTGTCCTTGATGGAGTCTTTGAATCTTTTCTTCGGGCGACCAATTTTTCTGTGTCTACTAGATAAAGCTTCATACAAAATCTGACATGGCATTCGAGACCACTCCATACAGATGACATGGCCCATCCACCAGAGTTGGGTTCTCATGACCATCGCTTTGATACTGGTTAAGCCTGGTATATTCAGCACTTCTAGGTTAGTCGCTCTGTCTTGCCATCTGACATCCATAATCCAGTGCAGAGCTCTTGTGTGGAATGCTCAAGTTGCTTGGTGTGCTTCTTGTATGTTGTCCAGGTTTCACATTCATATAGGAGGCTTGTTAGCATAACTGCTTTATATACCTTTATCTTTGTGGACAGTTTGATGTTCCTGTGGCTCAACACATGAGAGTGGAGACATTTTAGTGATTGATGATTGACTGGTGCTGCTGATGTGTGCCATTATCTCTTTGTCAGGCGATCCATCGGAAGATATGATGCTTCCAAGGTACTTGAAGTGATCGACAGCTTTCAGATGGGTGTCTACAATAGACACAGTTGGGGAGGCGTGAGCTATGGTGCCTTGGACAGCTAAGGTTGTGAAGTACCTCTGTCTTGTTCAGACTGATAGTGTGTCTGAAGAGTCTCGAGGCTTCTGTGAAGCGAGTAACTATGAACTGGAAATCTGCTTCTGTGTGTGCCATGAGAGCACATTCACAAAAAGTGCTTCAACAATAGGTTTCTCGATTGTTTTGGACTGGGCATTGAGTCTGTGAAGGTCAAAGAGAGAGCCATCCAGTCTTTACTTTATGTACATTCCTTTCTGTAGGTCACGTGTAGGATGGTTCAGGTCACATGTGAAGAATAGGTTGAATAATACTGGGGTAAGAACGCTACTCCGCTTCACACTGTCAAAAATGTTAAATAGCTCAGAAATATCCCCGCTGTAGAGAATGAGTCCCATCGTGCTGTCATGGAAAAGTTGGATCATCTTAATGAACAACCGAGTTATGCTAAGATGACCCATAGTGCATTCCTGTTGACCGTATTGAAGGCCTTTGTGAGGTCTATGAAGACATTGTAGAAGTTCATCTTTTGTTCAATGTACTTTTCCTGTTTGTCTCACTGTGAAGATCATGTCAATCATGCTCTGGTCTGGTCTGAATCCACATTGGGCCTCTGGCTGATCATGTTGATGGCTCACTCGACATCTTCTGTGGGAGGGGGGGCAAGTCCAGGTCCGAGATGGCTTCAGGACAATTATGTCTAATGCTGCAGTGTCTACAGTGGAGGACATGTTCAGTTGGTTGGAGAAATGTTCTACCACCTTTCATTGACACTCTCTTTATCCTTGAGCAGAGTGGTCCCGTCAGAAGAGATTAGCGGGGTGCTGCAGGCTTGAATTATCCATATACATCCATTCATGATATTTAATACATAATAACAGATATGTGGAGCCAAGGTGTGATCTTGTTCTATTTAAATTCACAATGTAATGAGACATGTTTATAGCAAGGTCCCCTTGTACACTGATAATTTGATCAATAAGTTTGGAATGACAGATATAGACAGATAAAGCTAGATAGAAAAATTAAGCAAAAGTTATTAATTTTGCATGAGATTCAGGCATTTCTATATCCTACCAGTTGCACATCGACATAACACACAAATGACGCTTGCAGAGTGTGTTAGGCTCAGAAATTCTATAGGGACCAAAAATGTGTGATTGGTAGAAACAGATATTTGGTATTGAAATTTGATTACCGGAATACAAACAGATTGTTGGCATATAAAAGTGTTTGCTGGACCAGGTTTAACTGTGATAGTTAATATTAAAGTTGAAAACCTGGAATTGATAGATGTTTCCTGTAATTGAATGCTATTTATTTTCATGAAATATTTCAGGATTAGGAAACCAGTTCTGAATACTTATAATAGGCCTTCCTGTGTAAAGTTCTGAGAGAGAAAAATCAGTTGCAGTTAATTATGAAATCATTTTGCAGTATTTATAGTATTAGTATTTTTCCTGCTTTTGTTTTATGGACAAAAAACATTATGAATATCCCACCATCCATTGGTTTTACTTTAGAAGCTGAAGTATCAAGGGCTAAAACATGAAAGCTTCCATTTAGACTGTTACAGTTTTAATTTAGAAATGAAAGAGGCAGCAATTGTGAGAGTTGGCAAGTAACTTAAGGCAAATTCAACAATACCAAATTGACAATCAATACAAATCAGTTTAAAAGTAACTGGCAGATGACAGGAGCATGGGACAATTCTACTGCTAGCTGCTTGCTAATGAAAAGTGTTGTCATGTGTTTAGACTGGGAACCAATTTAGTTTTCAGAAAACAAGTGAAAGGGCATCTGAAAATAATTTCTTTCAGTATTGTAGAATGGATTTTCTCATATCAAAATGAGAGTGAAAAACACATTTGATTTTCTAGTTGTATCACATGGTTGGAAGATAACTCAGTTTATTTCCTTATGAGTGTGTGACTGTTTAGCAATTTCAGTATTATCAAAAAAATGAAACGCTAACTATTTGTATACAAAACATACTTGAAAAAGACAGCTCAAGCATAAAGATGATAGAAATTTCAAGTGTGTGTATGTGTGTTACCATCAAAAGACAGGAACAGTTTAATCAAGTTAATGAGTTGAGCTATATACCTTTATTTAGGTCACTCAGATATATTCCACACACCTCACACCCCAAAAAACCAACTGCTTTTCTGAAAGCAAATAAACACAATTTCTTTTAATAAACATGAAAGACTCCTTCCAGATGTTACATGATCAAAATTATCTGCATTGCTGTTTCAAGTGTAGACATAATCATTGTATTTTTATATTCAAACCATTTCTTTCATGTGTACTGTATCAAATAATTTCTTTCATGCATACTGTATTAAGTAATTACTTTCATCCATGTATACTGTTTCGAATAATTTCTTTCATGTGTACTGTATTAAGTAATTACTTTCATCCATGTATACTGTATCAGATAATTACTTTCATGTGTACTGTATCAGATAATTACTTTCAATCCAGTCTGCTATACCAGATAAGTACTTTCTTTCATGTCTGTTGTATCAAACAATTAATTTCATTCATGTATACTATATCAAAAAATTACTTTAATTTATGTCTATTGTATCAAATAATTACTCTCATTCATGTATACTGTATCAAAAAATTAATTTCATTCATGTATACTATATCAAATAATTACTTTAATTCATGTCTATTGTATCAAATAATTACTTTCATTCCTGTGTACTATATCAAATAATTACTTTAATTCATGTATATAATCAAATAATTACTTTCATTCAAGTCTACTTTATCAAATAGGTACATTAAGTCATGTCTGTTTTATCAAATAATTACTTTCAATCCAGTCTAGTCTACTGTATCCAATAATTACTTTCATCCATGTATACTGTATCCAATAATTACTTTCATCCATGTAATAATAATAATAATAATGGGGACTTTGTATAGCACCTAATCTTTAGAAGCTCTAAGCACTTTACAACATTAGATAACACCTATAAGATAAAAAAGATAATAATATTATTACAAAAACAAACAACATGAAATTAGAAAAACATTAAAAAATAAAAAACATGCTGAGAATATTTCAGGTAGGAAACATTATACTGTATCCAATAATTACTTTCATCCATGTATACTGTATCAAATAATTACTTTCATTCAGGTCTACTTTATCAATAATTTGACTTTAAATGAGAATCTATAAGAGTATTCTTTGCTTATTTTCAGCCATTTGATCATTGTTGGAAAGTTGCCAAATTTTACTATGCAGATAAGGTAAGAAAATATAATTTACTAAACTGCTGAGTTACAAATGTAAGTGCAATGATTCAAATAAACATTATGTAAATACGAAATGGTGTTTATATTTTAGTTCTTATTTACAAAATACAACTCAGTCCTTGTAGTAAAGCCATTAACTCTGATCTCTCCATAATATTGAAAAATACACATACATTTCCTAAAAATACAAATACATTCTCCTAAAACTGCACATACATTTTATAAAAATACACATACATTTCCATAACCCCTTGATAGATTCTGATCATATATGCTGTGAATATTTATGAAGAAGATAAATCATTCTGTAACATGCTTCTTCAGCATTTTGACCTTCAGTTCAAGGTCACATGTTTGACAGCAGTGCATTGTTTTTGGTTAGTTAGCTAAATTCACTTTTCATAAGTGTATCCAATGAGTTCATATTTAAGGTGGCTGAATAGTATTTACCAATAAGATAAAGGTCTCACATACAGTTGGTCATGTGTATGCATATACACTGGTACACAGTTGGTCATGAGTATGCATATTCAATGGTTAATTAAACTCACCACATTAGTTTTGGACAGCTTATGCCATACCCTGCTTGGACCATGTGAATAAAATTAAACCATTGTACTTGAACTGGCATATTAAATATATGATAATATGACTTGAAAGAAAAGAAAAGGAAGCTTAGCTTTATACTTTAAATCTGTTTAAAAACATTTTTATCTGACAAGATTATTAAATTTTCAATACCATGAAGTGAAAAATATGTGTTTAATATACATAAATTGATGGGTGATTTTAGTTCTCTCTCTCTCATACACACGCACACACACACACACACACACACACGTGCACTAATAAAATTATCAAGCACAGCTTGGTACATAACATTATTGGCTCTTATGGTTACCATCGACCACATCATAATGATGTAGGGCTATATGTTGTCTGAACATTACTGCTAACAATATGAGGGATAGGGAGTGTTGTCAACAGGATGCTGATAGCATGTTTTCAGAACAATAATATTAGCAGTACGTAGATAATATGAGGGATGGGGAGTGTTGTCAACATTACCTTGATAATAGGGATGGCAGTGTGTTGTCAGAACATTAATATTAACAGTACATAAATAAATGATGGATGGCTGTGTGTTGTAAGAACAATAATATTAACAGTACATAGATAATATGTGGGATGGCAGTGTGTTGTCAGAAGATTAATATTAACAGCACATATCGGTAGATAATATGAGGGATGGCAGTGCGTTGTCAGAACATTAATATTAACAGTACACCAGTAATGTGAAGGACATATGTACATTGCCAGAACAATAATATTAACAATACATAGATAATATGAGTGATGGCAGTGTCTTGTCAGAACATTAATATTAACAGTACACAGATAATATGAGTGATGGCAGTGTCTTGTCAGAACATTAATATTAACAGTACACAGATAATATGAGTGATGGCAGTGTCTTGTCAGAACATTAATATTAACAGTACATCAGTAATGTGAAGGAGATATGTACATTGCCAGAACAATAATATTACCAGTACACAGATAATATGAGTGATGGCTGTGTGTTGCCAGAACAATAATATTACCAGTACACAGATAATATGAGGGATGGCTGTGTGTTGTCAGAACATTAATATTACCAGTACACTGATAATATGAGTGATGGCTGTGTGTTGTCAGAACATTAATATTACCAGTACACAGATAATGAGTGATGGCTGTGTGTTGTCAGAACATTAATATTACCAGTACACAGATAATGAGTGATGGCTGTGTGTTGTCAGAACATTAATATTACCAGTACACAGATAATATGAGGGATGGCTGTGTGTTGTCAGAACATTAATATTAACAGTACATCAGTAATGTGAAGGAGATATGTACATTGCCAGAACATTAATATTACCAGTACACAGATAATATGAGGGATGGCTGTGTGTTGTCAGAACATTAATATTACCAGTACACTGATAATATGAGTGATGGCTGTGTGTTGTCAGAACATTAATATTACCAGTACACAGATAATGAGTGATGGATGTGTGTTGTCAGAACATTAATATTACCAGTACACAGATAATATGAGGGATGGCTGTGTGTTGTCAGAACATTAATATTACCAGTACACTGATAATATGAGTGATGGCTGTGTGTTGTCAGAACATTAATATTACCAGTACACAGATAATGAGTGATGGCTGTGTGTTGTCAGAACATTAATATTACCAGTACACAGATAATGAGTGATGGCTGTGTGTTGTCAGAACATTAATATTACCAGTACACAGATAATATGAGGGATGGCTGTGTGTTGTCAGAACATTAATATTAACAGTACATCAGTAATGTGAAGGAGATATGTACATTGCCAGAACATTAATATTACCAGTACACAGATAATATGAGGGATGGCTGTGTGTTGTCAGAACATTAATATTACCAGTACACTGATAATATGAGTGATGGCTGTGTGTTGTCAGAACATTAATATTACCAGTACACAGATAATGAGTGATGGCTGTGTGTTGTCAGAACATTAATATTACCAGTACACAGATAATGAGTGATGGCTGTGTGTTGTCAGAACATTAATATTACCAGTACACAGATAATGAGTGATGGCTGTGTGTTGTCAGAACATTAATATTACCAGTACACAGATAATATGAGGGATGGCTGTGTGTTGTCAGAACAATAATATTACCAGTACACTGATAATATGAGTGATGGCTGTGTGTTGTCAGAACATTAATATTACCAGTACACAGATAATGAGTGATGGCTGTGTGTTGTCAGAAAATTAATATTACCAGTACACAGATAATATGAGTGATGGCTGTGTGTTGTCAGAACATTAATATTACCAGTACACCGATAATATGAGGGATGGCTGTGTGTTGTCAGAACAATAATATTAACAGTACGTCAGTAATACGAAGGAGATATATACACTGTCAGAAAATTGATGCTAACTGCACATTAGTAATATAATGAGAGAGAGAGCTGTGTATTATTAGGACATTAACAGAACATTGACACTGCAGTTTAAAATGACACCACTGCTTGATATTCAGCACCTGATCCAGACTGCTATTGACAATTGTCTTGGTGTACGAAAAGAGTGGGAAAGGAAACCACAAGAAGACCGATCACAGGTTTTCCTCCGAGCTGCTGACCTCATGGCAAATAAGTATCGCATGGACCTGCTTGCCACAGCCATGATTGGACAGGTAAGACGATATGCTGTCAGTGATAGGCATGACATTTTTCCAGGTCAGTCTAGAAGTTCTATTCACAGGTCTAGTTCATGTGTTAAATGGGCAAGAGAAAGTTTTTATGCACAAATTTAATACCGCATTCACCAGATTAGTATACAAAATCATAAAAAATAAAATAAACAAATGAGGTCAAAAAGATCCATATTTTTGGATAGCTATAATAAACAATGCATAAGGTTATCTACTTGACCCTAGCAAAAGAAGTTTATGTACCCAATCCCAAATTTATACCTGCAGTTTTCAGGTCCAAAGGTCATTTTTGACACCATGTGATGCCCACAGTGCAAACACAAGCCTGTTTCCTAGATGATAATTCTGGAAAACAGTGTGTGCTAAACAGGCTGATGCAATTGAAAATAGTCATCATCCAAGCCGTTTTTTGAGATATTCTACTTGCCTCAGACCCATGTGTTTACTGCTAGTGGAGGCTATAGCTGTTCTTCCTAGCCGACTATTGGTATTTCATTATCAACCTACTGCAGAGTAACTATGGAAGATGTACATGCCTGACATCAATTTCAAGAACAACACAAGCCCCAAACACCTAGTTTACAAGTATATCCATATCTTTAATTAGTAAACAATAATAGCTGAAAAAGCAATACCATATCATTAAGTTAAGAAATTTGACAGTGGCCAATTTACAAAACCATCCCTTGCCACTTTAACCAAGGGAAGTATGTGTACTTGTAAGAGTTATATCCCATTCCAGCACACCATTGATGAAGTATGTAGGCACTTAATCATTACTAAGAAAATTATATTGCACAAAAGAAAGTAAATGTGATCTGTTTCCTTTTTTTCAAATTTAAAACTTTTAAGATTTTTATTTTGAGAAAGATTTTGCTTGGGTCTTCATGAGTATTTTTATCATGGTTAAACTGAATCATACCACATGAGACTATACAGAGTTTTCCTTTGGCTTTGAAGTGTGTTTTAAATTATTGTATCATTTTACCTGATATATGAAAAATTAATATAGCATTGTTATGAGTCTGTGCTCTTAAAATAAGTAACAGAAAAGAGTGAAAGACAGCAAGCTTTGTAAAATTTAACAAACATAATTTATTTCCCTAGCTTACAAAGTGAAAATGAGAAAAAATAGAACTTATGGTATTGCGAATTAAATTCGAAAATAGTCCAAGAACTGCAGACACAAGTCCTAGTAATTTAAAGTCCTGAAAAAGTTCTGTAAAAGCCCAGAACAAATCTGAAACTGAAGGCAATGGCATGTCTGTTATAGCTTATAGAGTGTTGATGTGTCAGCAGTCTTTTGTTGAATCACTGTAATATAATTCCAGATTTGAATTCAGTATAAATTCCAGTGAAAGTCTCTATCTAAGAATTTTATTGGAGCACTTTTGTTGTTGTTGTTGTGGGGTTTAATATCATTTTTCAGCACAAGATAGGCTATACATGGTGGCCAGTATTAATGGTGGAGGAAGAACCTCAGGTCACAATTGGTATTTTCTTTTTAAAAAAGCATTACCTAATGGAAAATAACCTTCTAGAGTGATCCTGATGTTTGCAAAACATAATCTAGATATGTATAATTCACTTAGGAAACTCCAAAAGTTTGACCCAAATAAACATATTTACCTCTTCTATTAATAGTGATCCTGATATTAAGCCCATACACAGAGAGAACAGTTTAACTATGTGCTAGTTGTTTATAATGAATAAAAAAAATTAAAAGTCAGTCAGATCAAGCAGAAATGAACTTTTGGACAAAAGGTCATACAATGTTACATTGCAATAGCATGTAATGATATAAAAAATATAATTTTAAACTAACAAACAAACAATTAAATTAAATATAGATAACAGCATATAGTATTTATATAATGAATATTTTATTATTTTGTTTGAAAGAAATCATAGAACAAAAATAACCACTCTGTTGGCCTAAGTGGTTAGAGCATCCGCTTTGGATGGCAGAGGTCATGGGTTTGAACCAAAGACTTATTAAATTGGTACTAGCTGCTGCCTCACTTGGCTTTCAGCATTAAGAGGCTAGTGTTAGGACTGATCAGCCTGCTGTCAGGATTATATTATACATTATTTGTTTCTAGGGGAAGAATATTATACAAGCAGAGATTGATGCAGCATGTGAGATGGTTGACTTTTTACGATTTAATGTCCAGTTTGCCAGGGTAAGTTCGTTTATTATGGAATGTTTTTGAGTTTGTGTAGTCTCAATCATCATTCAGCACAGAAATAATTATTGGCTCTATCCAAATCTGGATAAACCAAAGAATTTAGTATAATGGTTAGGAAAAATGATGTTTATGTATACATGTTTATATGATAATATATATATATATATATATATATATATATATATATATATATATATATATATATATATATATATATACCACCATGTCAGACAATTCTGCACGTCGGGTAATTCTGTGCAGCGATACTACATTCTGGTAAACACTGAATCTAGTCAAAAATTCAATTTGTATCAAGTAAGAACGATCATCCTTTAAGTAAGGAAAGTGATATTCATAAATTGTACAAAAATATCCCATATTTCTATCCTAAAGGCATATGAAAATGTGATTTCTAAATGTCAGAATGAAGACGAACACCATGACCTTTTTACTTTTAACCCAGAAAATCCTATTTACTACATATCTTTTAGAATCATACAAATAAATACATTATACTAAAGATGGAAATATGTACCTAAAACAAAACTGCATTTTAATCCAAGTTTCCAAATTTGCAAGCAGTTGTCCCACACATACAAAATCATCTGCTGGCCATGATGTCAACTTGCCACTAGAATGGGATTCTCAAGAAATTCCCAGGCATATAGTCCATTTTAAATTCTGTGGTATTTTTTTTCTCCATAAACAAGATGTTGTAACCTTATTGCATCCTGTTCATTGTTGTTTGTCTTCAACATGAGAGTTTATTATTTTTTTAAAATGTTGAACGTTACTAAATTTTTTACAAGATGTGTTTAGTTTGCTTAATATCTCTTGACATTTATTGGCAATGTTACCTTGAATTTTATAAAACCAGATATAAACCTGACGTAATTATTTGACTGAAATGCTGACACAAACAGTCCAAAGTAATGTATTTCATTTCCATAGCTCGATGGATAAATATTACATCATTTCAAAGCTATGCACAGAATAGGCTGACATATCATTAGTCACAAAAACACAGGAGTGGTATCTGGTTTGTGCCAAATTAATATTTTTTAACAGAATATTCTGGTGACAATTGTCCCTTTTCAAATAGTAAGCATTTCAGTATTTTATTTTCATCAATCATTCAAATTCATATACAAATTTACATCTTTATTTAGATGAATTTTATGAAAATGAAAATTTATTTAAGTACTTTATCTGGTTTAAAAGGTGAAAAGCTGACATAATTTACCTGCTTTAAACTGTCTATTTGGTGTTATGTTACCATAGTCAGTACAGTACTCCATCATAGTAATGCTCTCTGTGGGAGCCATGGAGTATACTGCCTTATAACAAGACCACCATATAATGAAGTCCATCATACTACACTGTACATAATGATATGGAATCCATATTGCTGTCCATGGGAGCCATAGAGACCACCATAAAATGAAGTACATCATACTACACTGTACATAATGATATGGAATCCATAATGCTGTCCATGGGAATCATAGAGACCACCATAAAATGAAGTACATCATACTACACTGTACATAATGATATGGAATCCATATTGCTGTCCATGGGAGTCATAGAGACTGCCATAAAATGAAGTACATCATACTACACTGTACATAATGATATGGAATCCATAATGCTGTCCATGGGAGCCCTAGAGACCACCATATAATGAAGTACATCATACTACACTGTACATAATGATACGGAATCCATAATGCTGTCCATGGGAGCCCTAGAGACCACCATATAATGAAGTACATCATACTACACTGTACATAATGATATGGAATCCATAATGCTGTCCATGGGAGTTATAGAGACCACCATATAATGAAGTACATCATAATCATCTGTACATAATGATATGGAATCCATATTGCTGTCCGTGGGAGCCATAGAGACCACCATATAATGAACTACATCATACTACACTGTACATAATGATATGGAATCCATATTGCTGTCCATGGGAGTTACAGAGACCACCATATAATGAAGTACATCATACTACACTGTACATAATGATATGGAATCCATATTGCTGTCTGTGGGAGCCATAGAGACCACCATATAATGAAGTACATTATACTACACTGTACATAATGATATGGAATCCATATTGCTGTCCATGGGAGTTATAGAGACCACCATATAATGAAGTACATCATACTACACTGTACATAATGATATGGAATCCATATTGCTGTCCATGGGAGTCATAGAGACTGCCATAAAATGAAGTACATCATACTACACTGTACATAATGATATGGAATTCATATTGCTGTCCATGGGAGTCATAGAGACTGCCATAAGATGAAGTCCATCATACTACACTGTACATAATGATATGGAATCCATAATGCTGTCCATGGGAGCCATGGAGACCACCATATAATGAAGTACATTATATATATAGTTTAACTGAAATGGGGTCTGTAACCAAATTAACCTTATAAAAAGGAATGGTGTTATAATCAGGGGCCTTATAGTGGGGTAGTGCTGTGTATTTTACATGTTAAAACAGGATTAATTTGGATCATTTTTTAAAATGCTGTATCCAAATAGTCAGGTTTATGGTTCTTAAGTCAAACAAAACATTTCCAAGAAATGTCTACAATGATTTTTCATCTGTATCCCAATCAACAGCCTCTTTTGTATGACTCCTTTGAAAATGAATCTTTTTATTCCAATAGAATATAAGATAAATGCTATAGTTGTAGTGAGGTCAAAGTTAATTGGTTATTTTCAGGTAAGCCCATGATTTCCAAAGTTAGCTGTTACACTCATTTGTGTTCCACTTGATGGAGTCCTGTAATAATAAATAATGCTGTGTATGTGTCCATCAGTCATTCTTGTTCTCTTGTTCATCAGTCAAGATTTTGGTTTCTGCAAGATAACATTACTGAGTGCAGTTTAATCAAGGTTAGCTTTCCTTTCCAGCATCCTGTGTCATCATTTAGGGACCCTGATTGACAGTCCCCCTAGGTTTTGTTTCTGCAGCTAGACTGTGCCATATTACAAACATAATTATGCATGAAGCTCTGTGCTGATAGGACTGTGTCTTGTGTCAATTTCCAGCACTCCATAATGTCATTTACTGAAGTTATGCCCTCTGAGGACCGACATTGTTGACTTTTTTTTTTTTGCAGCATAACTTGACCAAGTTTTGTTGGGTTTTAACCAAGTTTGGATGGGTTTTAACCACATTTTGTTGGATTTTAACCAAGTTTGGATGGGTTTTAACCATGTTTTGTTGGGTTTTAACCAAGTTTGGATGGGTTTTAACCAAGTTTTTTGGATTTTAACCAAGTTTGGATGGGTTTTAACCAAGTTTTGTTGGATTTTGACCAAGTTTGGATGGGTTTTAACCAAGTTTGGAGGGGTTTTTAACCAAGTACAGATTGGACATAGCATAGGATTATCACTCTTTTTCTTCCAGAGTTGCTGAGCTATGCTGGTAACTGTAAAGACTGGGCATATCAAAGGATTATCAGTCTGTTTGTTCCAGGGTTGATTAGCTATGATGGTGACAGTACACATTTATAAAGGCTCATCACTCTTTATGAGTTGTAAAGAAAGAATATCTGCCAAGTTTATAGTTTCAGTCACATCTGGGATATGTCAATAAAATTGAAAATAATTGGAAAAAAATAAATAAATAATCATACTAATAATAAACTAGGCTGATGACTGAGCAGAATTAAGTTTTTAAAAAAATAGCTATGGAAGTGATCATCACTCTGTATCCTTCTGATTCCTGGGTTATGCTTGGAGTGTGCCATTTTTCAAAGAAAGGGTTCATTACTCTGTAATGTTCAATGCCAGCTGGGCTATGCTTGGAGTGTGCCATTTTTCAAAGAAAGGGGTCATTACTCTGTAATGTTCACTGCCAGTCGAGCAATAATGGTAATAATCTGGAGATTTAAATACTAATATATTATTCTCCATATCCAGTGGTTGCTGAGCTTTTCTATGGTTGCTGAACTTTTGAGTGGTTGTTGAGCTTTCCTGTGGTTGATGAGCTGTACATTAACCAACATAGTTCAGCAACTGTGGAACAAACAGAGTGATAATCCTTTGACATGTCCAATCTGTACTGTCACCATCATAGCTTAGCAACTCTGGAACAAACATAGTGATAATACTTTGATATGTCCAATCTGTACTGTCACTGGCATAGCTCAGCATCTATGGAGCAACCAGAGTGATAATCCTTTCAAATGAACAGTCTGTACAGTTACCAGTATAGCTCAGCAACTCATGAACAAACAGAGTGATAACATTTGATATGTCCAGTCTGCACAGTTACCCACATAGCTCAGCAACTCTGGAACAAACTGAGTGATAATCCTTTAACCCTTTACCTCATGCAAGCGTCTTTGAACGCCTCTACTCCATTCGCATGGAAGTGCCTTTTGATGCCTCTACTCCATTCACATGGAAGCGCCTTTTGATGCCTGCTGTAAACATCAGCCATTTTAAGCTGGTTTTCGTAGCGCCACCTTCGGGGAAAAACCCCTTTTAGATACAACATTAATTTCTGCGAATGACAATTACGTCAGATCACATGGTCACTGTTTATGCTCTGGTCAATATCTGCTATTTAAAGTAACTGGGTCATAATCTCCACTCTCCAAAATGGAGGTCGTGGATTTCATTCAGTATTTACGGAGTTTTCACAATTAGAATCACAACTATGAAAGATTCAATAACTTAGGTAAAGGCTCTGATATTGATGTAGACAGCAATTAGATTTTATAAATTATCAAATTCAGATGACTTAGTGATGTAGATGTAGACGAAAAACTTGTACATTTCGAGTATGAGAAATGGCAGCTACGGTTGGTCACGCGGCCTCACTGACATGACGGTGAACGAGTTCTCTCAAGATTTTAAAGCACTTAAAAAATAATTACACAGCTATAACAATCGGACTTTACTCTTAAATTTGTCCACACATAATAGATGTGTATCAAAAATGTAAAATGGTTAAAATTGCTGTTAAACGTAACATACACTACATTGCTTAACAGTTTACAGGCAGGCCTATGCATATGGAGTCGAATAGGTAACAGGTGTTCTATTTGTAGCGCACTGCACTTTGTAACAATGCTCTATGAGGTAAAGGGTTAAAATATCCAATCTGTACTGTCACCAGAATAGCTCAGCAACTCTGGAATAAACAGTGATTTAAAATAACCAATCTATATTGTTACCAGCATAGCTCAGCAACTCTGGAACAAACAGTGACAATCCTTTAATATGTCACATCTGTACTGTCACCAGCATAGCTCAGCAACTTTTGGATGTACAGCACCATAGGATGTATAGTGTGACAACCATTTACATTTTAAAATATCACTTTGCTTGGCAATCGTTGCATGTAGAGACTGGTGGCCCTTAGATTCTAAAATCTGCTTTGCCATACAATAGTTCAGTTTCCATTGGAAATACAGAGTGGCATCTGTTGAATTCTCAAATGTACACTGTCACCAGTTAAGGTTTGCAACCATTCAAAATGCAGAGGGACTGCATTTTAATTTAGTACTAAGTGTGCTCTAACCAGCCTAAATATAGGCCAGGAACCATGGGATATACAGAGTGATGGCCCTTTAATTCCAGAATTTACACTGACTCCAGTATAGCTCAGTACCCACTTGACCTACCTATTGATGTGTTTTTATTCTCAAATCTTTGTTGTCATAAGTTTAACTCAGTAACTACTTGACCTACCTATTGATGTGTTTTTATTCTCAAATCTTTGTTGTCATCAGTTTAACTCAGTAACCACTGGACCTACCTATTGATGTGTTTTTATTCTCAAATCTTTGTTGTCATCAGTTTAACTCAGTACCCACTTGACCTACCTATTGATGTGTTTTTATTCTCAAATCTTTGTTGTCATCAGTTTAACTCAGTAACCACTTGACCTACCTATTGATGTGTTTTTATTCTCAAATCTTTGTTGTCATAAGTTTAACTCAGTAACCTCTTGACCTACCTATTGATGTGTTTTTATTCTCAAATCTTTGTTGTCATCAGTTTAACTCAGTAACCACTTGACCTACCTATTGATGTGTTTTTATTCTCAAATCTTTGTTGTCATCAGTTTAACTCAGTAACCACTGGACCTACCTATTGATGTGTTTTTATTCTCAAATCTTTGTTGTCATCAGTTTAACTCAGTAACCACTTGACCTTCCTATTGATGTGTTTTTATTCTCAAATCTTTGTTGTCATCAGTTTAACTCAGTAACCACTTGACCTACCTATTGATGTGTTTTTATTCTCAAATCTTTGTTGTCATCAGTTTAACTCAGTAACCACTGGACCTACCTATTGATGTGTTTTTATTCTCAAATCTTTGTTGTCATCAGTTTAACTCAGTAACCACTGGACCTACCTATTGATGTGTTTTTATTCTCAAATCTTTGTTGTCATCAGTTTAACTCAGTAACCACTGGACATAAAAATACTGGCTTTTTAAGAAATAAAATCATCAGTCACAATGAGAGTTCAGCAACCATTGCAGTCAATAAAATCTGAACTACTTTCCTAATAGTTTAGCAATATAGACCATACTTTAGTATGGTTTATTAATTCTCAAATATGCACTTTCTTGTCACCTTAGGGACATAAAAAATATTAGCTCTGCAACTTTGGGACATTGGGATTGGTGATACTTTAATTCTTAGGTTTACACTTTCTTATCACAAGCATTGTTGAGCAACATTAGAAATACAAAGGGATATCCCCCTTAATTCTCCAAGTTTATTATCACCAGGATGTACAAGCTGCTGTTGAAAATACAGTGTGATAGCCCATTAATTCTCAAAGTATACTTTCACAGGATAGACCAGCAGTCATTACATATCATAGTGTAGGCCTATATAATTTTTGAACCCCGTTACTTGTTTAGCTCAGGAACTACTTGCTATATAGAGCGATGTCCCTTTAGTTCTTACTGTCACTAGTTTCACACAGCAATCGTTTGACTTACAATTGATGGTTCATATAAATCTAAAATGTGCACTGTTAAAGCAATTGCTTAGCATTTATTGGACGGAGTGATGACCTTATAATTTGTAAAGCCTGCATTTTCTTGTAACCAGAAAAGCTCTGTTACAGCAACATGCAGTGATTACCTCTTTAAAATTTTAACTAATATTTTGTGTCACAAGCATAGGTCAGCAACCATCGGTGTCATAATTTAAGAGTAAATATCACCAAATAAAGATTAATAAAGAAAGTTTGCATAATACAGTGCAGATCTGTGAAATGATGTTCTAATGCTGATAATTTGAATAAATCAATAATTACAGGAGTATAATATGACTTAGTCCATGTATTCTACCATTATTATGCAGGAGAACTGAAGCTATCAACCAATTAGCCCCATCCAAGATGGAGACAAATGAGAACAAGTATGATCATGGAATGAAGGTATGTATGTATTGATCCTACTTTCTTTAGTTTTAACTTTTAATGTTTTACCGTACCACAGGAAATCACGAGCTATCATCCAATAAGTCCCAGTGAATCCGAGATAAATCAGTTAGTGTATCGGGGAATGGAGGTATGTACAAATGGTGAGCTACAAGAATGGAAAAACATGTACTGTAGATTGTAGAACCATTATTTTGAAAGGAAAATGTTGTTCAACGTTTATTAAGTTGATTGTTATTTCCTTTTTTTAGTTTTGTTTATTTTTCATTTTGTTTATGTCTCCCAAAAAAGATTAAAAATAGAAATGCTGTGGATTATATTTGTTCACACCCCATCAGTAATAATGATGGGATGATATTTAATCTATTATGTCAGTATTATTTTTATAGATATTTTATTTGTGGTGAGATATTTTTCATTTTCAGATATAAATGCATTAATATTAATTAATCAATTGTTTCCAGCTTGATTATATATATATATATATATATATATATATATATACATATATATATATATATATATATATATATATATATATATATATATATATATATATATATATATAAAATGTTGCATCCAATATTTGTATATATACATTACCCTATCATAATACCTCTCTTGCAAATTCAGCTCTCACAAAGTTTTTAGTGAAAGTGGTAATAGTTATCTGCCCACATAGATCACAGTTAGATTGAGTGATCTCTCCTTGATACAAGGATTGGTGCCAAATTTTATAAATAGCTCAGTTACTACTTCCATTTGGGTTGAGTAGCATGCTTTTGATAGACAGAGAGGTCTCACAATCCATATGCTAGCATTTTGCAAGTATTTTCTCTTCCAGCAAGTTGGAGGATTGTTCTGTTCCAGTTGAAGTGTACACCATCTATAATTTCCAACTTTTTTCATTCTTTGATGACATTATTTTCGTTACTTTGCCATCCTCATACACATATGCACCCTTGGCATGTACCTGCAGGGGACACTAGTGCACATCCTCATTGCTAGTGCTGCATGTATTTCAGTATGTGCCAGTTTGGTATGCTATATAGCAAACTCATAACATTGCGGCATAATTTCCACTATTGTAGGTAAATGTTCTATACTAATCTAGCCTTGATGTCCACTTTATCGTTATATATGCAGAACTTTACCTGTATAAGGAATCATTTGGCCTTCCAATAAGAAACATTGTCTTACAAGTTGATATTACAGCATCAACTCTGTAAGAATCAATAGTGATGTTGCAGTGCAGTTTTATATGTAGGTATTGTGTTTGCTATTATGTTGTTCAATTGTGGTAGGCTACATGCAGTTCTGACTTTTCCCTCGCTACCACATCATGATAACCTTTCTTGGCAAAACCATTAGCCCATTTATTGTATGCACTCAATGCCTATAATTTGCCTTTATCTTAAGCCTGCACCCCCACTACTGGACTCTGCCAAATGGCTCTGATCACAAAGGGCCAATACCACAATCAACCCTCAGCCACCAGAGTTTTTCCAGTTTTCTGAACCCACATCATGCAGGCACTCTTGTCTCTCATAGATCAGTCTAAAAAACCTGCATAGTGCTTTAAGGCACTCACTGCAGACAATGCCCGGCTTAGTGCCTAAGCACCCAGAGAGGTCATTTTTCTCTTTGTTCTCAAGCCTCTGCCACTCATAATCAGTCTTTACTTAGTATCTGTTTGGAAGACTCTGTATCTCACCACCAAAGTCAATTGTACATTGTAAAACAAGATGAAAGGTCTTCATCATCTACATTGGAGACAGATCAAGATTAAAGCAAGGCTATTCAGATATTATATTGCACATCAGCTTAATGGGTAAATTTTGGGGACCAAATATCCCCTAACTCATCTCAGTACAATACATTGTAGATCACAACAGGTCACTAACATAGTTGATCTTACCATTTAAACCAAAAGATGGAAGGTCTTTGTTCAGTTTGCCTACTACACCACAGGGCACTCTCAGGGATCATCTATTGTGTATTACTATCCCATCCAACTCATTGTGGTGCATTATCTCAGAAGGCAAGGGGTAATGAAGTCTCCAAACCTTTGCATTCTTCTTTGGGAATTTCTAAGCTGGTGTCTTCAATGACAAAGCCATTGACAAGTTCATCACATTTCAAAAGAACCAACTAATACAAGCATAATGGTCTTTTCATCTCTCAGTTTTCACTGGCATAGGTGCCCACTGAGGTTTGCCGCTGGAGAATCTATTGGCAAAAAAGGGGATCCGTAATCCACCAGATTTTTATCTCACCAGCCCTGGATCTAAAGACCTTGGCAGTGTACTCACTTTCCATAGATTGAAATTGCTTGGATGCATACACTCACCCTCCAACACGTGTTCCAAATGTGATACAGAAAGCAAGAGAATTGTCACCTTATCCAGATTGCTCCAGTCAAGTGGGAAAAATCGTGGTTCATTGACCTCATCAATCTAGCAGTGGAAAATCAACAGGAAATAGCAACCTTCATGGCATGCAATCCATCCCAATTCTGAGTTGTTGAACCTCCAAATTTTGATTGTGTTTAACACATTCTTAAGAACAAACAGTTCTTGCAACAAGTGGTGGAGAAAATTGCTCAAGTGAGATGGCAGTTCACTTTGAAAGTGTATGAGGGAAATAGAGAATTTCTCACAATGCATCGACACCTCATATAGAGACTTTGATGAGAAACAGTTAGCAACAATTACAATTAAAGTCTACCATCTACAACTTCTGCTGGATATATGGGAGGGAAAACTTTTCCTTTTTGAAGCCACTACCTGACGTATGAAGTCTATTCTCGAGTAAGGTCATCTAGAAGCTCTCCCAAATACCTTAGTTGACCAGAGATGGTGTCTTCGGGTTAATGGGATGTAACTCCATATACCTATTACCTCAAATCGTAAGGTATTATGATCCAGTAATGTATCTGAAGAAGAATTCTTTTTTTTTTTACTGTATGCATCTTCAGTAATACCTACCCAGTCATAACACACATACACCCTCCAAGCCCTATACAGTTACATCTATATAGAGAGCATGCCTTCCACTCCAATAGTAAATAAAGTATTTACAGGATTTGGTGCCAGTCCCAGTATCAAGAGGATCTCAACCTAACGGCCCCCCCTCCATGAGCAGATAACATTTAGTTTTTTAAGCTTAAAAGTTTGAGCCTGGGAGGGCTGGATTTGAGAGGTAGTTGTAGTTCTTCTAAGGTATTATGATCAGATAAGGATTATTGAAGAAATGTATTTTACTATAAAAAAATTGGTTTCTCGAAAGTCTATAGTACATGTGCAAGTGTTCCTGCTGCAAACTTCACTGCTTTATTTCAGATTGTATTCAGAAATTTTGCCCTCATTATTAACCTCTATCAGGTTTTTTAAAATGAAGTCATGCATGGGAGAAATTAATGTAACAATCTCTCCTTGTGACCATCACAGAATGTGTGATTTCATTTCATTAGTTTGGATGAGGAAGTCCTTTACACTAATTTCGCCCATTTCTCATGTCATTAAGTGGACAAATTACAGTAAAACCTCTGCTGTAGACCACCTCAGAAATGAAAAAACTCTTGAATGGCAATAACCTTTTCCATTATCTTTTACTTTAGACAAGGTTAAACTTACCTTTTGAATTGCTGAATTTATCTCTAGACTGATCAATGGTCTTAGTTGGGAGGTTTAGCTGTGATAAAATGGGACTACAAATCAGAGCCTGGCATATGACACTTTGGGTTACTATTTTGTCTGTAGTGTTTTTACTATCTTAATTTTTATACAACGTATCTCAGTAGAAGTCACAATTATTTGTCTGCTTATGTTGTACAGAGAACATGGTATTCATACTAAAATTATGGCAAAATTCAGTGCTTAAAAACTGACTGAAAACTAATTACCATTTATGTAAATACTTTGTTTTGTATGAAAAAATATGAAGATATTTCAGAAAATTACAATGTCCTTTCTTGAAATTTTAATTGGCATGTTCTTGTAAAGGATTTCTGACGCTTGATTGTATTGAACTGACATTTTCATGCTGATATAGTTGACTTATCAACAACCATAAGTCAGTTGCTGCTTGTCAGTGATTGTGGTGGATTACTTTAAATTAGATTGCAAGCCACCTATTAAATTGTATTATGCCATTCTATTGCTTGCTTGGACTATACTCTGACACCTGTGTACATTTCCATATATAACATGTATGAATTTACCTTCTCATAATCTTTCATATTTTTATCCTATTGTCCTTTTCATTGGTCCATACTTGGTTTTTTATATAATCTCTTTCACGAGGTGTGCTTTTTTGTGATGTTTGTTTTTTTAGACTGCAGTTGGCCAGTTAAATTACAGTTTTAATGTCAATTTGTAATGAATGCCTACAAACCTTCACAAGGGATGTGCTGTTATTATGATTATCCTTTGTTGAAATAAAATGGAAATTTCCTCATTTTCAGTTCATTGGGATGTTATTTATGTCAAAACAATGTACATAAGTAAAACAGTAGACTCTGATGCTAATTTAATTGGCTTACTTACTTGAAATGTACACAGGAATTACCTGTCTATTTATAGTAATAATAAGCAACATCAGTATCAACCAATGAAAATTGGTATAATTTAGAGCTTGTCAGTTTGCTCATTGTCACTAGGTAATAGAAAAACCTAAAGGTCTTCAAGAGTTAAGTATAAAGCTTGATATCTATTAGTTCAGATGGAAACCAGCTCTAACGTTATGAGTATATTTTTATTTAAGTTTGATGAAATTTTAGTTAGTCATTAGTAATACTGTTGAAGTATTATGTGACTTTTTTATTATAGGAATTTTAAAATTTTAAGAAGTTATGTTACTGTTTGTTAGAAGCATGGCTGATATGTCACATGTATATGCTGTGACCCATTTTTGAGGAAGGGAGCCAGTTACAGTAGACTGGGCCTTTGAGTATACTTGTCCTTATGTTGACCTTTGAGTATACCGGGTACTTGTCTTTTTGTTAACCATTGAGTATACTTGTCTTTTTTTGTTGACCATGGATTATACATGTTTTGATGTTGACCTTTGATTATACTTGTCTTTTTATGTTGACCTTTGATTATACTTGTCTTTATGTTGACCTTTGATTATACTTGTCTTTATGTTGACCTTTGATTATTATGGACTAAGGTCAATAAGAAAGTATTTAAGATTAAGGTCAATAATAAAGTATTATGGACTAAGGTCAATAAGAAAGTATTTAAGATTAAGGTCAGTAATACAGTATTTAGATTAAGGTCAGTGATACAGTATTTAGATTAAGGTCAGTAATACAGTATTTAGATTAAGGTCAGTGATACAGTATTTAGATTAAGGTCAGTGATACAGTATTTAGATTAAGGTCATTGATACAGTATTTAGATTAAGGTCATTGATACAGTATTTAGATTAAGGTCATTGATACAGTATTAAGATTAAGGTCAGTAATACAGTATTTAGATTAAGGTCAATAATGAAGTATTTAAGATTAAGGTCAGTGATACAGTATTTAGATTAAGGTCATTGATACAGTATTTAGATGAAGGTCAGTGATACAGTATTTAGATTAAGGTCATTGATACAGTATTAAGATTAAGGTCAGTGATACAGTATTTAGATTAAGGTCATTGATACAGTATTTAGATTAAGGTCAGTGATACAGTATTTAGATTAAGGTCAGTGATACAGTATTTAGATTAAGTTAAGTGATACCATATTTAGATTAAGGTCAGTAATAAAGTATTTTAGTTTAAGGTGAGTATTAGTAGACATCCATTTTATTGTGAAATGCAGACACACACACACATGGATAAATGGGTGGATGGACTACTAGACAGACAAAAAGGATTCACACTGTCATTTATAACATTTGATTTGTAGAACCCTGACATCAGGAACATTGAGGTTTGTTTACATATTATGCCAGTCTGAATTACAATTGTTATGACTCTATGGTCTTAAACCATGTAACAGAAAAGAAGCAAAATGAACAAGTTTAGTAAAATCAACAAATAATTAATTTCCCTAGAATCCAAAAAGGAAAATTCAAAAGATACTTTCAGTTTTGTGAATTAAATCCCAGATAATCCAAAATGTTCTATCACAAGTCCAAAAGTTCAGAATGTACTGAATGGATTCCAGTAATCTTGAATTTCCTGATGTACCAAGAGTTTCCGGTGTCTTGATGTACCACAGTGGTTTTTTCCAGAATTTTTTTTGATGTGTTCACAATATCCCCATAGTAGTGTTTTCGTCCAAAAAGTCAATGAATACTTTATATTTCATCTGAAAAATTTAAATAAATAATTCCTCTCAAATTATATCTGCACACAACTGCAAACTCATCAATTCCCACAGACTGATATTAAACAGGAATGAATAATTGTTTACTAAATCCTTTATATACATATTTTACTTGACCTATATTGCAGTAGAGTGTTTTAGAAAATCCAATCATCTTAATGGAAATGTACACAAAACTGTAAACAAATTTGCTTCCAGAACCTTTTAAGCAAGATTTAGACCTTGAACTCGGATTGTAGTAAATATCTTGTTTACTTCTTAAAATCATGACAAAAATCAGGTATGCATAAACTCTACATTCACAACCATCAGTCACATAGGAAAATTCAGGTACACAATATAAATATAAAAATTAAATATACAACACATAATGTTTACTTTTACTTAAATATGAAAACAATTCAAAAATGATTTCTCAAAACAGCTTAATAAGAAGTTTTAACCAAATATTATGGTGATTATCTAGTAGCTAGGATCTACCCAGATTTTTGTTTATTACTAAATGTATCATAATTTTGCAGCTATGGCCATTCTATTTCCATCTTTATATTGCATTATCTGGAGAGGGTCTTAAAAAAAGGTCATGATAATTTTATACATAAAAAATTGCAATGCAGTGGTTTTGAGAACTTTACATTTTTGCTCAGAACAACTGCTTGTTCTTTTTTGAGTTTAAACAACAGCCTTTTACTAAAATATTATGATTTTGAAAAAAGATGGGTCATAGTTGTATGTACATGTACCATATTCATCCATTTATAATTGATTTGTTTTAACATTTATTTTTGTATAATATACTGTGGTAGGGTATTATAAAATAGAAGTCTGCACAAACCAGTTTTACATTAGCACTTTCTTCATTTATCACTGATCCTCTCATTACACGTATATACCTAAGTTTCCCCCTCCTACCCCATAATTGTCCCCCTCCTCTCCCAAGCTCTACAACCTGGTGATGGATCCAGATTCCAAAACTTTTGTGCACATCTGTGTAACACCACCAGCCATGCTGGTATCTCAGTGTTTGAAGCTTCTGTCTTGAAAAATATTTTGGAGTAGTTGCATGACAGTACATAAATATGGGTGCATACATGTTTAATGGGACAGTACATAAATATGAGTGCATACATGTTTAATGGGACAGTACATAAATATGAGTGCATACATGTTTAATGGGACAGTACATAAATATGAGTGCATACATGTTTAATGGGACAGTACATAAATATGAGTGCATACATGTTTAATGGGACAGTACATAAATATGAGTGCATACATGTTTAATGGGACAGTACATAAATATGAGTGCATACATGTTTAATGGGACAGTATATAAATATGAGTGCATACATGTTTAATGGGACAGTACATAAATATGGGTGCATACATGTCTAATGGGACAGTACATAAATATGGGTGCATACATGTCTAATGGGACAGTACATAAATATGAGTGCATACATGTCTAAATGGGATTGATAACATTGCCCCACATTTGCTTCAAAAAGTGGGGGAATAAATGAGAACACTCAGAAGTTTATAACATTCATCATGTTTCAGGTCCATCTGATGAAAGATGATAATTGTTTAATGATAGTCTGGCACATGCTTTCATTTGATGTCATTGTTTTCAATACTTTTTACTGTAATTTAACAAAACAAAACCAGTCTAGAACTTTAATTTTCCTTTGTTTGAAGTTACTCTCACCATTATATTAATGGGGGGGTGATATTTGTACCATCTTACAATTTTGTACGCATTGTTGGAGTACTTTCATGCATTTGCTTATCATTTATAAACACATGTTTTAAATAATCATTCTCTGTGAAAATAAAAGAAATATATGGAAACCCAATGTGACCAAAGGTAAATTTAGGAGATGGAAAATTCAAGATGATTCAGTTTCAGTGCCACTTAAATGTGAGTCAATAAAGACCACAATATTTACCTCAATAAGCATTCATACACACACACACACACACACACACACATATATATATAAGCAAGTGTTTGAAACTGAATAGTTTCTTATGACTGATGGGGACATTGAAAGGTTTTATAAAGTTGAGCCCTTGGTCAATGGAATCAGTAAAGTGCAAGATATTTAAATACACTGGAAATTTTTAAAATACAGAAAAAACACATGTTTCATTTATGCTGGAAACATAGTTTTGGTAAGTTTTTGAACTTCAGATAGCTTAAAAGGCATTTCAGAATGGAGCTTAATGAATCTTTGATGATGCTTTGTTGGACTTTTATGACTTGAATATGGTTTATAAATTCAAAAACAGTAGAGTTTATGATAATTTATATGTTAATTTATATATAATTAAACAGTTATTCATGATGTCAGTGCTGCTTTGTAAAAATATTTTGTTATCTTTTTTCATATTTCAGAAATTATTATATATAATGTTGTATGGTTTGGCAATGGCCTTGTGTGCTGTGTGTAGTGTGTGCATCTTGTACTGGTTTTGGTTGGTTGAATGTTCCTTCAAAGTCTCTGCCATGCTGTCAACTCCATGGTATTAATAATAGCTTTTGTTTCTAATAATAAAGCATTTGCTATCTCTGGTTCTTCTGGCATTTTGACCATGAAAGACCTGCCAGGATATGCAGTTTGATAAAAGTCAAATTCTAATCCTGAGAGGAGCTGATTGAATTAATTGTCTCCCTTGGTATAGTTTGATAGCTTCTAAGTATCTTTAACAATATAGAATCATTTCAGTGGAAAATGGTGATTACTGAAATATATTTCTCAATACACTGTATGAACTTATTCAGTTCTCATGTAAGAGATAAAGATTTTGATCATCAGAATGAAACATGGTCATGAATTTCTCACAAGTTAAATTCATTCCTATGATCGTGTTCATTGTGGTATTACCTAGACTTTCAAACCATCTGTATTCTCAGTATTCCTGTTATAATCAATTAACAGTATACAATTATTTATTAGCTTTGTCTGTGCATGTGCTCACTTGTTTGATTACATTGTTTTAAAAGTGAGCTGATGTTAGTAGCTAAGAAAGTTACAAGTGTGTGAAATACGTATAACATGTTATATTAGGATTGGTGTAATATGACACATTCATTCTGACAATTGTTTTGGCAGGGTTTCTGGGCAGCTATCTCACCATTTAATTTCACAGCTATTGGTGGTAATTTATGCACAGCGCCAGCTCTGATGGTAAGTTTGTTTACATGCATATGATTGATTGAATTTTATTCAAGCTTGCATTTATCTGATAGTGATATGCACCTATCACTTTTCAGGAGCTAGTGGTTGTGTTGTAGTTTTTTGCCTTGGAATGAAATTTGTCCATTGACGCTTATGTCATAGTGTTTATTCTGTGTTACCAAATATAGTTTGTATTACTAACAAAAGTAACAAACTTTATGGTCTTAGTAATATTAGTAAGAAAGTTCATATTCACTGGCAGACTGCTTCGGTGGCCTAGTGGTTAGAGCTTCTTCTCCAGGTGCGGGAGGTCATGGGTTCAAACCCTGGCCAAGTCATACCAAAGACTTCTAAAAATGGTACTAACAGCTGAGTTGCTAGGCTCTCAGCATTAAGAGGTTAGTGTTAGGACTGGTTGACCTGGGGTCAGGATAATTTGACTGGGTGGAACATCATGCTACATGACTGTGGCATGATGCCGCATTGCTAGACATTACTTTAAACTGCCACACTGCAGACATCATAGCAATATGACTGGAAAATTGTTAATGCTACATTAAAAATCTAAATCACAAACACACACACACATTTTCACTGGCCTTTCATGTCAGTTTTATGTGAAGGGAGACAATTCAGATTTTGTTAAATAATTACACTGGAGATTGGATATCTCATTTGGATACTTTTTCACTGGTGGTAATAACTTTAAACAAATTTGAAAATACTTTTCAGAGGTAATCACATGATATTATTTCTATGTTAACATAATTTCTTAAGTGATATATAAAGAAAAACAAAATTTAGAAAAATATTAAGATTATTTGGCAAAAGTGACCATGAATGGGAATATCTCTGGAATTATGTTGTTCCATCTGATCTGATATAAATTAGTAGCACTTCAACTTTCGAAGCCACCAGAAATCTAAATACTTTGGGTGTAAGTTCTATTACATCTGGTTCATTTTGTTAATTCAGTCAAAACTTTTGGTATGAATTAAAATTTTTATGGGTATAAATGTTTGTCTTTCTGCAAACAATTAAATTTTCATCTGTACTTAAATGTATGGGTTGTTAAATTTAGGGCCCTATTATTTCCACACTAGGTTCGCTGTTTGTAATGGCTTTAAAATCTGTAACTTGTAACATCCATGAAATTAGGATAATTGGGGTACCAAGAAATGTTGTGACTTAAAGTTTTCAGTAATGTGGTGAGTTTATTATTTTGCCTGCCTTGAGAATCAACATAGTGTCATGATGTCTGTGTTGAGTTCATTATTTTGCCTGCCTTGAGAACCAACGTAGTGTCATGATGTCCGTGTTGAGTTTATTATTTTGCCTGCCTTGAGAATCAACATAGTGTCATGATGTCTGTGTTGAGTTTATTATTTTGCCTGCCTTGAGAACCAACAGTGTCATGATGTCCATGTTGAATTTATTACTTTGCCTGCCTTGAGAATCAACATAGTGTCATGATGTCTGTGTTGAGTTTGTTATTTTGCCTGCCTTGAGAACCAACATAGTGTCATGATGTCTGTGTTGAGTTTATTATTTTGCCTGCCTTGAGAACACTGGACAACAAATTTTTACAAAAGTCATGTTACTGAAATAAAATTAGTCAATTCTTATCAATTTTTATGTGCTGAACACGAATATGACAGTCAAATTGCAAAATTGGCTCTAGTTTTTTTGTAATCTGCAAGAAATTAATGTTTACATAACGAAATGCATTCCAATAGTAAAAGGTCAACTGTAATAGCCTACCTATAAAAAATCAAGTCATTGACTACATCTTAGATTTCTTCGCCTGTCTCTTGTACAGCTGTTCGGGAGCATCTCTGAGGAGTGTCCAGCAGTAGTCAGCCAGCATTGTAGTGGACCATTTTCCCTGGTATCTTTGTTCCATTGTTGCGATATCTTGATGAAAACGTTCGCCGTGTTCATCACTAACAATACCACAGTTGCTAGGAAAGAAATCCAAATGGGAATGAAGGAAGTGAATCTTTAGAGACATATTGCAGCCAAGTTTCTTATACTTCATCAACATGTCTTCTACTAGTTCCTTATAGTTTTCTGCCCTAACATTTCCGAGGAAGTTTGTAGAAACTAGGCGAAAAGCATTCCATGCTTGTTTCGCGTCACCTTCCAGCAAGTTGTTGAACCGGTCATCTTTGAAAAGCTCTCGAATCTGAGGACCCACAAAAACTCCCTCTTTAATCTTTGCTTCGCTGAGTCGAGGGAATTTTTCATGCAGGTATCGGAATGCTGGCAAAGTCCGGTCAATGGCTTTCACGAAGTTCTTCATCAAACCTAGTTTGATGTGAAGGGGTGGTAGCAAGATTTTCTGAGCCTCAACCAGAGCTGGGTGTTGGATATTCTTCTCTCCAATGGCTACATTCTGCCTGTGAGTCCATTCCTTCCTCATGTAGTGCATTTCCCTTGCTCGGCTATCCCACTCGCATAAGAAACACATGTATTTTGTATATCCTTGCTGCAGTCCCATTAAAAGGGCAACTACCTTCAAATCACCACAGAGGTGCCAGCTGTACTTGTTATACTCAATGGAATTCAGTAGCTGCCTTAAGTTATCGTATGTCTCTTTCATGTGGACAGCATACGCTACTGGAATAGATGGAAGAATGTTTCCATTGTGCAAAAGCACAGCCTTGAGACTCAGTTTCGAAGAGTCCACAAATAGTCTCCATTCTTGTGGGTCATGAGTGATTTTTAAAGCATTCATGAGGCCCTCAATATCGGAACAGAATATCAGATTACTTTCCTTTCTGAAGAAAGGCTCCAATTGCTGGTGGCGCTTTCGATATGCAGTAATTGTGACATCTTCTTCTAGAAGATTCCATTGTTGGAGTCTTGATCCTAGCAATTCTGCCTTGTTCTTTGATAAGTCCAAATCACGAATCAGGTCATTTAGTTCTTCCTGTGTTATTCTGTGTGGGGTTGATGATGCACCACAGTGAAAATCTGGATCACTGCATGCTGATGGACCAGGAGAAGAACAGGTCGACTCACCTTTGTCTTCGTCAGATGAATCAAGAGAATATTCTGCTGGAGGTTCTGGAATAGGAAGTCCCTCACCATGTGGAACTGGTCTCAATGCAGACGGAATGTTTGGGTAGACTATTCTCGACTTCTTTCGCTTCGTTATTCCGCCGGAAAGAGGAGGAACCAAGCAGAAGTAACAGTCATTTAGGTGGTTGCTTGGCTCTCTCCACACCATTGGGACTGCAAACGGCATTGATGACCTTTTGCAATTCAACCACTGTGAAAGCTGTGTTGTACATGTAGCACAGCATATATGCGGAGCCCAAGGCTTGTCTTGGTCACCAACCTTGCATCCGAAGTAAAGATGATATGCCTTCTTCACTTGAGAATTGATACTTTTCTTCTGGTTGGCAAATGTCACTTCCCCACAAATATAGCAAAAATTGTCCGCGGTATTAACACACTTTCGAGGCATTACTGTTCTTTATTGTACGTAAATGGATAAAATAATAAGTTTTATGTAACAGTAGCTTGAACTGTCTCGCACAACGTCTAAAATATTTTAAATGCTGAACCTATCTGATTGGGCTTTATATAGTACACTGCTTACGTCAGCTTCAGCAGCCGCCTGGCATTAGTATAATAGGCCTACACATGTATAGTACACTGCTGACGTCAACTTACTTCAGCAGCCGCATGGCATTAGTATTGCATTGCATCAGAAAATGATGCAATCAACTGTGGATGATGTGAGCATGATGGTATTATGCAATGTTACATCATTATTCCGGATGTTGCTGCAGTCCTACTGGAGAAATTTACACAGTGAAACATAGAAAATGAGGTATATGAATATCTTCAAAACGAGAGCCAATACAAATTTTTCACGGTTATATTCGTGTTCGGCACACCAAAATACTACAGATTAGGGCCTTTTCAAGTCAGTAATGATTTCACTGTTGAATCAACATAGTGTCATGATGTCCGTAGCCTGCACATGTATCCAACCCTCCATAGGATGAACCATGCCTTGCCCTAAATCTTGTTGTTTGCCATGGCCCTGCTTGCAGGTTGCTCTGTCTTAAATCTTGTCAGGTTTAGTACATGGCATATGATACTATTTGTAAGAGTTATTTAGGTATAAACTTGGCATCATTTACCAATACTTTGAATTTGCAATGTTAATATTACCATAAATGCACGTGTCCAGTAAAGTGCATAAAATAGTGACCTCTTTCATAAAGAGGATACAATTTGAAGAGACCTTACTACATTTTAAATCCATTGACAAGTATTCCAGAACCAGTCACATCAAGGGATATTGATGCAACACGGTAATGATATTTTTAAGCAAACAGCACCTTACCCTCTCTAGTGATCTAGCAACAATGTTTAGTGCTATTTAGAGGCAGTCAGCATGCTACCTTATCTAGTCATCTGGGGACAACATTGTAGTGCTGTTTGTAAGCAGCCAACACCATTCCCTGACTAATGATCTGGGAACAACATTGTAGTTCAGTTTATAAGCAGCCAACATCCTTCCCTGACTAATGCTCTGGGGGAAAAACATTGTAGTGCTGTTTGTAAGCAGCCAACACCCTTCCCTGACTAATGATCTGGGGACAACATTGTAGTTCTGTTTATAAGCAGCCAATACCCTTCCCTGACTAATGATCTGGGCACAACACTGTAGTTCTGTTTATAAGCAGCCAACACACTTCCCTGAGTAATGATCTCAGGACAACGTTGTAGTGCTGTTTGTAAGCAGTGTTTGTAAAACCAACTCCCTTCCCAGACTAATGAACTGGTGGACAACATTGTAGTGCTATTTGTAAGCAGCCATCACCCTTCCCTGACTAATGATGTGGGGGACAACAATGTAGTCCTTTTTGTAAGCAGTCAACACCCTTCCCTGACTAATGCTCTGGAGGACAACATTGTAGTGCTGTTTATAAGCAGCCAACACCATTCCCTGACTAATGCTCTGGAGGACAACATTGTAGTGCTGTTTATAAGCAGCCAACACCCTTCCCCGACTAATGATCTGGGGGACAACATTGTAGTGATGTTTATTAGCAGCCAACACCATTCCCTGACTAATGATCTGGGAGTCAACATTGTAGTGCTGTTTGTAAGCAGTCAACACCCTTCCCTGACTAATGCTGTGGAGGACAACATTGTAGTGCTCTTTATAAGCAGTCAACACCCTTCCCTGACTAATGATCTGGAGCTCAACATTGTAGTGCCGTTTGTAAGCAGTCAACACCCTTCCCTGACTATTGATCTGGGGTTCAACATTGTAGTGCTGTTTGTAAGCAGTCAACACCCTTCCCTGACTAATGATCTGGAGCTCAACATTGTAGTGCTGTTTATAAGCAGTCGAAACCCTTCCCTGACTAATGATCTGGGGTTCAACATTGTAGTGCTGTTTGTAAGCAGTCAACACCCTTCCCTGACTAATGCTCTGGAGGACAACATTGTAGTGCTGTTTATAAGCAGCCAACACCATTCCCTGACTAATGCTCTGGAGGACAACATTATAGTGCTGTTTATAAGCAGCCAACACCCTTCCCTGACTAATGCTCTGGGGGACAACATTGTAGTGCTGTTTATAAGCAGCCAACACCATTCCCTGACTTATGATCTGGGGACAACATTGTAGTGCTGTTTGTAAGCAGCCATCACCCTTCCCTGACTAATGATCTGGGGGTCAACATTATAGTGCTGTTTGTAAGCAGTCAACACCCCTCCCTGAATAATGATCTGGGGGTCAACATTGTAGTGCTGTTTGTAAGCAGTCAACACCCTTCCCTGACTAATGATCTGGGGTCAACATTGTACTGCTGTTTGTAAGCAGCCAATGCCCTTCCTTGACTAATGATCTGGGGACAATATTGTTTGTAGGAAAGACACATTGTTCCGCAGAACCCTTGCTTATTTCCAGTACAAATGGCAATCCCAAAAGCATGTTTATACTGTTTGTGGGACAGCTTTATTGGATGTATCTTGTACATTTGTGTCACTAAAATAATCTGCATTTTATTTTTGCTGTAAAATAACAATGAACAATTATCAAAAAGATATCCATTATAACAGTTATTTTATTTTTAAATAATTTTTTTGGTTGTATTTCTTATTGTCTCTCCTGCCTTTAATTTAAAGCTTTTTTGGTTGTTCTAGGGTTTAACACCATTTTTCAGCACAAGATAGGCTATACATGGCAGCCAGTATAACTGGTGGAGGAAGAACCCTGGAAAACCCAGGGAAGAACCACCGACCCACGAGAAGCTACTGGCAGGCTTTCCCATGTACTTAATTTAAAACAGAGGTGAAGTAAAAAAAAAAGATAGTGTTCATCATCATCATCAGTGTCAATATTTTTCTTAAGATTGTATATTTTTCATACTCTGGCAAGGGAAGTTTGATGGTTACAGTTTAGTGTAATCTGTCTGGGCAATTGTGAAGACAGGCATCAATTTTGTTTTCTGCATGATAACTTAAGTTCTAGGGAACAGATTTCAGTGCAATTTGGTACATGTGATTCCAAAGGCCCTGCCTCCTATCCAAAACAAAAACATTATATTTGGGTCATTTGCTCCAAGGTTGAGGTCATTGTTGCTAAATACTGACTTTGCCATTTAATTTCCAGATGATGACTTAGATAATGGATTTTGTTTTGTTTTTGTTGGTTTCATGGCACTTGTAAAACATCATTGGCTATATCATTCCTTGGAAATGGGATCAAAGTGCCTTTCCTAAGGACACACCAAGACAGATCTGGGCTTGGCTGGACAAGTGCTCAACCTGTAATCCTTGGATTAAAAGTCCAGGGCTCTACCAACTGAGCTACCCCAACTCCCTCTAGATAATGGAATTCAGAAAATTTAAGTATATTTGTTTCCCTTATTGTCAAGAAGATTTCTATTTCTTTGCCATCCAGTAGGGCAAGGTGAATAATTAAAAATCAATATTGACTTTGAATTTCATTATGGGCAATAATTTGTCACAGAATTACATACATGTCAGTAACCTTGTCTTTAAAACCTATAAAGTACACTCAAGTACATCATGTCTTTTAAGTACACTCAAGTACGTCTTGTCTTTTTCCATAAAGTACACTCAAAAACATCTTGTCTTTTAAATCCATAAAGTACACTCAAGTACATATTTTCTGTTAATTCCATGAAGTACACTCAAGTACATCTTGTCTTTAAGTACACTCAAGTACATCTTGTCATTTTCCATAAAGTACACTCAAGTACATAATTTTCTATTAATTTCATGAAGTACACTCAAGTACATCTTGTCCTTTCAGTCCATGAAGTACACTCAAGTACATCTTATTTTTAAAATCGATAAAGTACACTGAAGTACACCTTGTCTTTTAAATCCATAAAGTGCACTCAAGTACATCTTGTCTTATCTTATCTTTTAAATCCATAAAGTACACAAGTACATCTTGTCTTTTTTGTATCTGTTACTAAGGTGGTGCTCTACAGTTTTGTATTTTGCATATAGTTTGAATTTTAAAGAAAACGAATTTCCCTGGCTGTCCTCACTGGTTATACTGGCTATTTAAAAAAGACCTTGTATATCTTAGGTGTAGTTCAAAGAACCTTTAATTCCCTTTATTTTGGTGTATGATTGATAGGTGTAATATGGGTTATAGAGTATACAGCTTGGCCTTATTCCAGATGTGCACCTTTCAAAAACGTGCTAGCTCCACTTGGTCATTTTCACTTCCTGAACTTCAGAGGTAAATTGTATAAAAAAGAGCTGATAACTTTTTTTTACATTTTATATTTTTGGTAATTCAATCATTGCACTTTCAGAAGCTGGTACTTATTGTCTAGTCTGGCAAAATTCATTTTCCCTATTTTAATAGCAGCTAAGGATAGTGTACTTTAGACAAATTCAGGCTGATTTTTGGAGTACAAGGGGTTTATTTTAGTTAGCAGTGTGCTTAGAACATTTACAATTTCGAAAAGTACAACATCCAAAGAAATATCAGCCATATTACATTAAAGTAGCTTAAAGGTATGCCAACATTCTCTCCATTGTGCATGTTTTAAATGCAAACAACTTCACCTTACATATGCCACTTTCTGAAAAGAACATAATAACTGGTGAGCAGCCCCCTAAAAATCTAGCTATCTTATTTGATGGTCAATTTTAATATCAGGAATCCAAACTCGGTTAATGGTACATAGCTTATCTTACTCGGATGCAAATAACCCTCATCTTTATTATGAGAATTTGTCCTCCCATATGGTGACTTTCTGCAAAATTCCAGAAGGTCACATTATGTTCTGGTGCATGCCCAGTATTCACCTTCTTTTTTCCAGCTGATACCACATAAATGGTTGAAAAATGTACATTCTATGAAAAATAACCTGCTTCATATCTGTTGAGTGTGTTTACCCTCAGTCCAAATGTTTTCGTTGTTGGAATTAAGTTCTCGTGAGATTTCTTGAAATTTTTGGTCATAGTCTTAACTTTGCCATTATGTTTCACCCCACCTCCTTGACATTGGGATGTTTTCTGTTGTGTCTTTTTCCAATCAAGTTCATCTGTCTTCTTGTGTTTGTTGGGGTCTTTCGGTAGGTATTAGTCTTTATATCTGTATTTCTCTGGTTTATGGCTTCCCTTGCTTAATTTTGTTGAGATATGAATCTCCAAAAATTACATTATATTCAGAACATTTTTGCATAATTATACTTGCGGAAGGAGGTTACCCGCTGGCTTACATATTTTCTGTTGTGTGTTTAGTTGTTCAAACATCTTTTATTTTTTATTGTAAATTCAAATTTAGTCTTCTTTTTGTAGTCCAATCATTTACCTTTGCTGCTTTATTCTCTTTCTTCATTTCCACTACTCATGTAATTAAGTACTGATGACATCTTTTTAAATAAAATGTCAATTGTTGTTGTTTTGATTCATATTAAACAGAGACTTGTTGGGTAGTAATTATTCTGATTCATATTAAATAGAGACTCATTGGGTAGTTGTTGTTCTGATTCATATTAAATATAGACATTCACTGGGTAGTTGTTTGTTTTGATTCATATTAAGTAGAGACTCACTGGGTAATTGTTTGTTTTGATTCATATTAAATAGAGACTCACTAGGTAGTTATTTTTGTTTAGATTAATATTAAGTATAGACTCACTGGGTATTTGTTTTGATTCATATTAAATAGAGATTCACTGGGTAGTTGTTGTTCTGATTCATATTAAATAGACTCACTGGGTAGTGGTTGTTTTGATTCATATTAAATAGGGACTTAAGCTAATTGTTTTGATTCATATTAAATTGAGACTCAGTGGGTAATTGTTTTTTTATTCATATTAAGGAGAGACTAACTGGGTAGTTTTGATTCATATTGAACAGAGACTCACTGGGTAGTTTTTTGTATTGATTCATATTAAGTAGAGACTGATTGGGTGGTTGTTTGTTTTGATTTATATGAAATAGAGACTCACAATCTAATTTTTTATTCATGTTATATATAGCCTGACTGGTCATATTTTCATGGAACTTTGCTGAAGAACCTTTTAAAACTTGAAGTTGGTCTTGAATAAAACCTGGTCAAGATCAGACCTCAGCACATAATAATGATGGATTTTGTCGAGACTTTGTTGCATTTCAACAGACGCATTAAAAGTCAGTACTAAAACATTGGTTTCAAGGTTAAAGGTCATGATTCAGTTTTTGTATTAGTAGTGGCTTATATTTAAGATAATACAGTCAATTGTGAAAGGATTTTTATGAAACCAGGTTTATTGATTTATCTGAAGACTCTTTTAAGTGATTGCGATTTCAGTGGTTATAACATGGGGTTTTAAACAATCATTTATGAACAAATCCATTCAAATATACAATCAATGTGGATTTTATTGAAATTTAGCACGTGGGATATTTTGAAATGGATTCAGTAATCCATGAAATCAGGTTCAAGGTTAAAAATCATGATTAAGATTTTTGTTCTGCACTTGTTGGAAAATGCTGACATGAATTCAGACATTTATAAGAAAAAAAATTGCAATTAATTTTGGTGTGCTAAATTTCCTCAATAATTATGTCATGGTTTCAAAACTCAGCAGTTAAAAAGAATACAGCAGTTTACTTGTGAAGTCCTACAAATTCTTTTTCATCTCTACTTCATCAGTCACATCAAGTCACCGTTGTCTTCCATTTTTATGCAGGGTAACGTGTCGATATGGAAACCTGCCAACGCAGCAATTTTGTCCAATTACACAGTGTACAAAATCCTACGAGAGGCTGGACTGCCACCTGGTGTTATTAATTTCATTCCAGCTGATGGTCCGGTTTTTGGAGATGTAATAACTAATTCTCCAGATCTTGCAGGCATTAATTTCACAGGAAGTGTTAAGTAAGTGTATTTGAAATGTAATTACAATAATTATAATAACATTCAACCAATCTTTTGAAGGTTGTTGAAAGATGACTTGTTCTCAGATATAGACCAGAAAAACCTTACGGGTGACATGTTGTCTGATATAGACCAGAAGAACTTTACTGATGACATGTTGTCTGATATAGACCAGAGGAACCTTTGTAATGACATGTTGTCTGATATAGACCAGAGGAACCTTTCTGATAACATGTTGTCTGATATAGACCAGAGGAACCTTTCTGATGACATGTTGTCTGATATAGACCAGAGGAACCTTTCTGATGACATGTTGTCTGATATAGACCAGAAAAACCTTTCTGATAACATGTTGTCAGATATAGACCAGAAAAATGTTTGTGATAATCTGTTGTCAGAAATAGACCAGAAGAATCTTTGTGATGACTTGTTGTCAGATATAGAGCAAATAACTTTTGTGATGACATGTCAGATATTAACCAGAAGAACCTCTTTGATGACGTGTTTTAAGATACAGACCAGAAAACGTTTGTGATGACATGTTGCCATATATAGATCAGAAGAACCTTACTGATGACATGTTGTCAAATATAGACCAGAAGAACCTTATTGATGACATGTTGTCTGATATAGACAAGAAGAACCTTACTGATGACATGTTGTCTGATATTGATCAGAAGAACCTTTCTGATGACATGTTTTTTGATATAGACCAGAAGAACCTTTGTGTTGATTTGTTGTCTATTGTCACATTTTTTTGCTGTTCCTCCTAAACTACATGTATGATTGACATGAAACTCTACATGCACATCTATTCCAAGGACTAGTCTGTGCTAAATAAAAAAGTTTCCCTCAGTCATACAATATGGCTGCCACACAATCTTATTAAAGCTACTAGACTACCAGATTGAATGTTGACTTTAGGTTTTCACTAAAATATGGTTGTTAGTCCTTAATGAAAATGGTGCCAATCTGACAACCATCATGATCACTACAGTGGGCATCTTGAAAAATCTTGTTATAGCTTCTTCTCTGGCCACCTTACAAAAATCTTCTTATCACTACATTTCCTAAACTGACTGCAAAGGTTTTGACTTGGTTTTTTTTCTTCCTGTATGTGTTTTATCACATAATATTAAGCACAATGAAGTATAAATGGAGTGAAATATCTGAAAAATACCTTGAATGATGCCAATTCATTAACTTGTGAAATCTTTACTTTCCGAAAATTAATAATAATAGATTTAGCCAAATTTGTTTGAAGTTTTATCTATGACATTGTGTAAGACAAATAAGTTAAGTGACTTTGATGGTTTCAGCATTTAGCTGTTAAAGATGGAGAAATGAAATAGGCTTAGCTTGCATTCTTGTCAACCAGTAGAATATCACCATGGACTTTTATGGGAAAAGTACATTATTCGCTATCATGGGGAAATGTACAGTATTAGCTATCATGGGGAAAGGTACAGTATTAGTTATCAAGGGGAAAGGTACAGTATTAGCTATCAAGGGGAAGGTACATACAGTATTAGCTATCAAGGGGAAAGGTACAGTATTAGCTATCATGGGGAAAGGTACAGTATTAGCTATCAAGGGGAAAGGTACAGTATTAGCTATCATGGAGAAATGTACAGTATTAGCTATCATGGGGAAAGGTACAGTATTAGCTATCAAGGGGAAGGTACAGTATTAGCTATCAAGGGGAAAGGTACAGTATTAGCTATCATGGGGAAAGGTACAGTATTAGCTATCAAGGGGAAAGGTACAGTATTAGCTATCATGGGGAAAGGTACAGTATTAGCTATCATGGGGAAAGGTACATTATTAGCTATCATGAGGAAAGGCACAGTATTAGCTATCAAGGGAAAGGTACAGTAATAGCTTTCAAGGGGAAATGTACAGTATTAGCTATCATGGGGAAATGTACAGTATTAGCTATCATGGGGAAGGGTACAGTATTAGCTATCAAGGGGATGGTACAGTATTAGTTATCAAGGGGAAAGGTACAGTATTAGCTATCATGGGGAAAGGTACAGTATTAGCTATCATGGGGAAATGTACAGCTAAAACCAACAAGTTTTGTAAAGTTCAAAAAATAATTTATTTCTGTTGAATATAAAGTGAAACTTTAAAGGGAACTTAACAGTATTGTGAATTAAATCCCAAATAGTCCTAAAAGTTCTATCACAAGTCTAAAAGTTTAGATTATTCTAAATGAATTCCAAAGGGTGTTCCAAATGAATTCCATTCTTGAATGTGCTGATATACCAGTATTCTAAAACAGTGTTTATGTGCTAATAATCTTGATGTATCACAATAATATAATAAAAAATGTCTCAAACTGAATTCACAAATATTGATTTAATCATGAAGTCAAAGAGTACTTTTTAATTCCAATGAATAATTTACATAAATAAATCCTCTCAAATTTTAAATGAATGCAAGTAAAATTGACTCCTCTAAAGTTTGATGTTAAGATATAGAACTTCTGTTTACTTTTCCCTTATATAAAAACCTAAGACACAATATCAGGACCAGGATGAGGATCATCTTAATAGAAATTTCCATTCAGCTGTAAACAAAATTAATTTCTAGAATCTTCTAGGGTCAGAATCAAGGCTTTATCTAGAACTCCAAACTTTACATGTTTACCCACAAATAATAATAATCTTTATATTTAAGCTACAATCATAGACAAATATTAGCTATGTAATATGTTGTTTATAAGAAAAAGACATTAGTCAGGTAGGACAAAAGTCAATCATACAGTACAATTAGGAACAATAATACTTTACTTTTCCCGTGACAGTTCATGCTCTACTTATGTGTGTGTGTGTTAAGATGCAATATAATGGGAAAAAGTACAGTAATAGCTGTCATGGGAAACATAGTGTATGAGCTATCATGGGAAATTTAAGTAAAGTATTAGCTGTCATGAGAAAAGTATAGTATTAGGTATGGGAAAATTATAGGATGAGCTATCATGGGAAATTTAAGTAAAGTATTAGCTGTCATGAGAAAAGTATAGCATTAGGTATGGGAAAATTATAGGATGAGCTATCATTGGAAAAGTACAGTATTAGCCATCATGGTAAAGTACAATATTAGCTATCATGGAAAAAGTACAGTGTACAGCCTTTGTGAGAAATATATTGTACGAGGTAGTCAGCAATGAGTTTTTTTTATATACATGTAGTATATGTGAAGCATCATGGGAAAACAAATTGTGGCAGATTGAATGATGCCATTTTTATTTACTCCAATATGACTGGCATTTGCGATTGACATTTAAAAGTTACCAACAAGTCTCCCTTTTTTTCTTGTTTTTACAAAACATTTACAGTGTTATATGCATATAATGACATTTATCATATTTTCCCCCAATACCATAAAGATAAATCCTGAAAAATGAAACATATATCACACGATATAAAGAGATTTCACATTGGTTACCAAAAACATTTTGAAATGCTTCAAGGTTACAATCAGCAGATTAATTTGGGTGTTCACCAGTGAAAACAAGTTATGTTGAAATTTGAAAAGATTGCAATGGCTAGTGAACAATCACTCAGACTTATGGAAAGAAATGACATATTGTGCATTGAAACTAAAGGTCAACCAATCTAAATGTTTATTTATTTGTTGTAATGTCAGGACTTGATTTGACTCCCTATTTTAAAACACAAAATCTCCCCTGTGGCTTGTTGTAGAATAGGTGATTGACAAGAGTCAGTGTGGTTCTTAAAGGAATTTCTTTTAAACTAATTTATGAAAGAAATATTAATCTGGAAGCATCAAAATGCTTAAGTCAAGATCAGCCTTTGTACTGATAAGTTCATTAAGGTTTCTTTGTCAAATTTGAGGCAGAGCAATTTCCCAGTATCTCATTCACCAAAACATAGCTGTATACACATGCTACTGTTGTTAATTTTGCCATTTAAATGATCACCGATTGATTGGCTTTGTAAATTATTAGAATTACTAATTATTACATTTATTCAATCAGAGAGATATTGGCATGGTTACACTTTTATGAATAATGCTAATTATACTGTATAACAATGAGAAATTTATTAGTTTTGTTACATACATATCATTACTAATTATGCCACGTAATAATTAAGAAATTTTTTGGCCTGATTACTTATTTATGGTTGTTAATTATGCCATGTAATTGATCAGAAATAGATTGACTTGGACTGAAACCAAAGTGATTGCTTGGCATCCTTTTTGAAGTTTCCTTTATGTACAATTTGTATTTGTTTCTAAAGTGATCTTGTCAAAGAGAGGAGATTGATAAAGTATATTAATTTGTGACTTGGAGTAAACCACAAAAATGGCTCCATAAAGTATATTAATTTGTGACTTGGAGTAAACCACAAAAATGGCTCCATAAAGTATATTAATTTGTGTCTTGGTAAACCACAGAAATGGTTCCATAAAGTATATTAATTTGTGTCTTGGAGTAAACCACAAAAATGGCTCCATAAAGTATATTAATTTGTGACTTGGAGTAAACCACAAAAATGGCTCGATAAAGTATTTTAATTTGTGTCTTGGAGTAAACCACAAAAATGGCTCCATAAAGTATATTAATTTGTGACTTGGAGGAAACCACAAAAATGGCTCGATAAAGTATTTTAATTTGTGTCTTGGAGTAAACCACAAAAATGGCTCCATAAAGTATATTAATTTGTGACTTGGAGTAAACCACAAATATGGTTCCATAAAGTATATTAATTTGTGACTTGGAGGAAACCACAAAAATGGTTCCATAAAGTATATTAATTTGTGACTTGGAGTAAACCACAAAAATGGCTCCATAAAGTATATTAATTTGTGACATGGTAAACCACAGAAATGGTTACATATAGTATATTAATTTGTGTCTTGGAGTAAACCACAAAAATGGCTCCATCAAGTATATTAATTTGTGACTTGGAGTAAACCACAAAAATGGTTCCATAAAGTATATTAATTTGTGACTTGGAGTAAACCACAAAAATGGTTCCATAAAGTATATTAGTTTGTGTCTTGGAGTAAACCACAAAAATGGCTCCATAAAGTATATTGATTTGTGACATGGTAAACCACAGAAATGGTTCCATAAAGTATATTAATTTTTGTCTTGGAGCAAACCACAAAAATGGCTCCATAAAGTATATTAATTTGTGTCTTGGAGTAAACCACAAAAATGGCTCCATAAAGTATTTTAATTTGTGTCTTGGAGTAAACCACAAAAAAGGCTCCATAAAGTATATTAATTTGTGTCTTGGAGTAAACCACAAAAATGGCTCCATAAAGTATTTTAATTTGTGTCTTGGAGTAAACCACAAAAAAGGCTCCATAAAGTATATTAATTTGTGTCTTGGAGTAAACCACAAAAATGGCTCCATAAAGTATATTGTGTCTTGGAGTAAACCACAAAAATGGCTCCATAAAGTATATTAATTTGTGACTTGGAGTAAACCACAAAAATGGTTCCATAAAGTATATTAATTTTTGTCTTGGAGTAAACCACAAAAATGGCTTCCATAAAGTATATTAATTTGTGTCTTGGAGTAAACCACAAAAATGGCTCGATAAAGTATTTTAATTTGTGTCTTGGAGTAAACCACAAAAATGGCTCCATAAAGTATATTAATTTGTGACTTGGAGGAAACCACAAAAATGGCTCGATAAAGTATTTTAATTTGTGTCTTGGAGTAAACCACAAAAATGGCTCCATAAAGTATATTAATTTGTGACTTGGAGTAAACCACAAATATGGTTCCATAAAGTATATTAATTTGTGACTTGGAGGAAACCACAAAAATGGTTCCATAAAGTATATTAATTTGTGACTTGGAGTAAACCACAAAAATGGCTCCATAAAGTATATTAATTTGTGACATGGTAAACCACAGAAATGGTTACATATAGTATATTAATTTGTGTCTTGGAGTAAACCACAAAAATGGCTCCATCAAGTATATTAATTTGTGACTTGGAGTAAACCACAAAAATGGTTCCATAAAGTATATTAATTTGTGACTTGGAGTAAACCACAAAAATGGCTCCATAAAGTATATTAATTTGTGTCTTGGAGTAAACCACAAAAATGGCTCCATAAAGTATATTAATTTGTGTCTTGGAGTAAACCACAAAAATGGCTCCATAAAGTATTTTAATTTGTGTCTTGGAGTAAACCACAAAAATGGCTCCATAAAGTATATTAATTTGTGACCTGGAGTAAACCACAATAATGGTTCCATAAAGTATATTAATTTGTGACTTGGTAAACCACAGAAATGGTTCCATGAAGTATATTAATTTGTGTCTTGGAGTAAACCACAAAAATGGCTCCATAAAGTATATTAATTTTTGTCTTGGAGTAAACCACAAAAAAGGCTCCATAAAGTATATTAATTTGTGACTTGGAGTAAACCACAAAAATGGTTCCATAAAAAAGTATATTAATTTGTGACTTGGAGTAAACCACAAAAATGGTTCCATAAAGTATATTGATTTGTGACATGGTAAACCACAGAAATGGTTCCATAAAGTATATTAATTTTTGTCTTGGAGCAAACCACAAAAATGGCTCCATAAAGTATATTAATTTGTGTCTTGGAGTAAACCACAAAAATGGCTCCATAAAGTATTTTAATTTGTGTCTTGGAGTAAACCACAAAAAAGGCTCCATAAAGTATATTAATTTGTGTCTTGGAGTAAACCACAAAAATGGCTCCATAAAGTATTTTAATTTGTGTCTTGGAGTAAACCACAAAAAAGGCTCCATAAAGTATATTAATTTGTGTCTTGGAGTAAACCACAAAAATGGCTCCATAAAGTATATTGTGTCTTGGAGTAAACCACAAAAATGGCTCCATAAAGTATATTAATTTGTGACTTGGAGTAAACCACAAAAATGGTTCCATAAAGTATATTAATTTTTGTCTTGGAGTAAACCACAAAAATGGCTTCCATAAAGTATATTAATTTGTGTCTTGGAGTAAACCACAAAAATGGCTCCATAAAGTATTTTAATTTGTGTCTTGGAGTAAACCACAAAAAAGGCTCCATAAAGTATATTAATTTGTGTCTTGGAGTAAACCACAAAAATGGCTCCATAAAGTATTTTAATTTGTGTCTTGGAGTAAACCACAAAAAAGGCTCCATAAAGTATATTAATTTGTGTCTTGGAGTAAACCACAAAAATGGCTCCATAAAGTATATTAATTTGTGTCTTGGAGTAAACCACAAAAATGGCTCCATAAAGTATATTGTGTCTTGGAGTAAACCACAAAAATGGCTCCATAAAGTATATTAATTTGTGACCTGGAGTAAACCACAATAATGGTTCCATAAAGTATATTAATTTGTGACTTGGTAAACCACAGAAATGGTTCCATGAAGTATATTAATTTGTGTCTTGGAGTAAACCACAAAAATGGCTCCATAAAGTATATTAGTTTGTGTCTTGGAGTAAACCACCAAAATGGCTCCATAAAGTATATTAATTTGTGACATGGTAAACCACAGAAATGGTTCCATAAAGTATATTAATTTTTGTCTTGGAGCAAACCACAAAAATGGCTCCATAAAGTATATTAATTTGTGTCTTGGAGTAAACCACAGAAATGGTTCCATAAAGTATATTAATTTTTGTCTTGGAGCAAACCACAAAAATGGCTCCATAAAGTATATTAATTTGTGTCTTGGAGTAAACCACAAAAATGGCTCCATAAAGTATTTTAATTTGTGTCTTGGAGTAAACCACAAAAAAGGCTCCATAAAGTATATTAATTTGTGTCTTGGAGTAAACCACAAAAATGGCTCCATAAAGTATATTGTGTCTTGGAGTAAACCACAAAAATGGCTCCATAAAGTATATTAATTTGTGACTTGGAGTAAACCACAAAAATGGTTCCATAAAGTATATTAATTTTTGTCTTGGAGTAAACCACAAAAATGGCTTCCATAAAGTATATTAATTTGTGTCTTGGAGTAAACCACAAAAATGGCTCCATAAAGTATTTTAATTTGTGTCTTGGAGTAAACCACAAAAAAGGCTCCATAAAGTATATTAATTTGTGTCTTGGAGTAAACCACAAAAATGGCTCCATAAAGTATATTGTGTCTTGGAGTAAACCACAAAAATGGCTCCATAAAGTATATTAATTTGTGACTTGGAGTAAACCACAAAAATGGTTCCATAAAGCATATTAATTTGTGTCTTGGAGTAAACCACAAAAATGGCTCCATAAAGTATATTAATTTTTGTCTTGGAGTAAACCACAAAAATGGCTCCATAAAGTATATTAATTTTTGTCTTGGAGTAAACCACAAAAATGGCTCCATAAAGTATATTAATTTGTGACTTGGAGTAAACCACAAAAATAAGTATATTAATTTGTGTCTTGGAGTAAACCACAAAAATGGTTCCATAAAGTATATTAATTTGTGACTTGGTAAACCACAGAAATGGTTCCATGAAGTATATTAATTTTTGTCTTGGAGTAAACCACAAAAATGGCTCCATAAAGTATATTAATTTTTGTCTTGGAGTAAACCACAAAAATGGCTCCATAAAGTATTTTAATTTGTGTCTTGGAGTAAACCACAAAAAGGCTCCATAAAGTATATTAATTTGTGTCTTGGAGTAAACCACAAAAATGGCTCCATAAAGTATATTAATTTGTGTCTTGGAGTAAACCACAAAAATGGCTCCATAAAGTATATTAATGGCTCCATAAAGTATATTAATTTTTGTCTCGGGAGTTAACCACAAAAATGGCTCCATAAAGTATATTAATTTGTGTCTTGGAGTAAACCACAAAAATGGCTCCATAAAGTATATTAATTTTTGTCTTGGAGTAAACCACAAAAATGGCTCCATAAAGTATATTAATTTTTGTCTTGGAGTAAACCACAAAAATGGCTCCATAAAGTATATTAATTTGTGTCGTGGAGTAAACCACAAAAATGGCCCCATTTTGACTTACAAAATATATTGCCCATAATACACCGAATTTCTAATAAGGTCTGTTACTCTCAAGTATGCAAACATTTGAGTCTAAATACATGCATGCTAACATTTGGATCCATATACATGCATACTAAGATTCAATTCTTGTTACATACATGCTAGCAGTCAGGTCTAGATACAAGCATTCTGACATTCAGGTCTAGATACATGCATAATAACATTCAGGTCTAGATACATGCATAATAACATTCAGGTCTAGATACATGCATGCTAACATTCAGGTCTAGATACATGATTGCTAACATTCAGGTCCAGATACAAGCATTCTGACATTCAGGTCTAGATACATGCATACTAACATTCAGGTCTAAATACATGCATGCTAACATTCAGGTCTAGATACATGCAGGGGCCCCGAGTGGCCGAGTGGTCTAAAGTGTTGTCCGTTATGGATCACTGCCATCTCACCTCTGTCTGTGTGGGTTCGAGTCTCAGATTCGACCAATGTGGGTATGTGAGAAAGCTTGCCAGTAGCTTCTCGTGGGTCGGTGGTTCTTTCTGGGGTTTTCCTGGGTTCTTCCTCCACCATTAATACTGGCCACCATGTATAGCCTATCGTGTGCTGAAAAATGGCGGTAAACCCTACAAAAATAACAACAACTAGATACATGCATGCTAACATTCAGGTCTAGATACATGATTGCTAACATTCAGGTCCAGATACAAGCATTCTGACATTCAGGTCTAGATACATGCATACTAACATTCAGGTCTAAATACAAGCATGCTGACATTCAGATCTAGATACATGCATGCTAGCATTCAGGTCTAGATACATGCATGCTAACATTCAGGTCTAGATACATACATGCTAACATTCAGGTCTAGATACATGAATGCTGACATTCAGGTCTAGATACATGCATGCTGACATTCAGGTCTAGATACATGCATGCTGACATTCAGGTCTAGATGCATGCATGCTGACATTCAGGTCTAGATACATGCATGTTAACATTCAGGTCTAGATACATGCATGCTAACATTCATGTCTAGATACATACATGCTAACATTCAGGTCTAGATACATGCATGCTGACATTCAGGTCTAGATACATGCATGTTAACATTCAGGTCTAGATACATGCATGTTAAGATTCAGGTCTAGATACATGCATGTTAACATTCAGGTCTAGATACAAGCATGCTGACATTCCAGTGTAGATACATGCATGCTAACATTCAGGTCTAGATACAAGCATGCTGACATTCAGGCCTAGATACATGCATGCTAACATTCAGGTCTAGATACAAGCATTCTAACATTCAGGTCTACATACATGCATGCTAACATTCAGGTCTAGATACATGCATGCTAACATTCAGGTCTAGATACAAGCATGTTGTTGTTGTTGTTGTAGGGTTTAACACCATTTTCAGCACACGATAGGCTATACATGGCAGCCAGTATCAATGGTGGAGGAAGAACCCGGGAAATACCCGGAAAGAACCACCAACCCTCGAGAAGATACTGGCAAGCTTTCTCACATACCCACACTGGCCGAATCCAAGACTCGAACCCATGCAGACAGAGGTGAGATGGCAGTGATCCGTAACGGAAAGTGCTTTAGACCATGCGGCCACTCGGGGCCCCCAAACAAGCATGCTGACATTCAGGTCTAGATACAAGCATTCTAACATTCAGGTCTAGATACATGATTGCTGACATTCAGGTCTAGATACATGCATGTTAACATTCAGGTCTAGATACATGTAAGCATTCAGGTCTAGATACAAGCATTCTAACATTCAGGTCTAGATACAAGCATACTAAAATTCAGGTATAGATACATGCATGGAAACAATGAGGTCTAGATACACGTATGTTAGCATTCAGGTCTAGATACAAGCATGCTGACATTCAGGTCTAGATACATGATTGCTGACATTCAAGTCTAGATACAAGCATGCTGACATTCAGGTCTAGATACGTGTTTGTTAGTATTCAGGTCTAGATACAAGCATGCTGACATTCAGGTCTAGATACAAGCATGCTGACATTCAAGTCTAGATACATGATTGCTGACATTCAAGTATAGATACAAGCATGCTGACATTCAGGTATAGATACAAGCATGCTGACATTCAAGTCTAGATACAAGCATGCTGGCATTCGGGTCTAGATACAAGCATGCTGACATTCAGGTCTAGATACAAGCATGCTGACATTCAGGTCTAGATACAAGCATGCTGACATTCAGGTCTAGATACATGATTGCTGACATTCAAGTCTAGATACAAGCATGCTGGCATTCGGGTCTAGATACAAGCATGCTGACATTCAGGTCTAGATACAAGCATGCTGACATTCAGGTCTAGGTATATGTATGTTAGTATTCAGGTATAGATACAAGCATGCTGACATTCAGGTCTAGATACAAGCATGCTGACATTCAGGTCTAGATACAAGCATGCTGACATTCAAGTCTAGATACAAGTATGCTGGCATTCGGGTCTAGATACAAGCATGCTGACATTCAGGTCTAGATACAAGCATGCTGACATTCAGGTCTAGATACATGATTGCTGACATTCAAGTCTAGATACAAGCATGCTGACATTCAGGTCTAGATACAAGCATACTGACATTCAAGTCTAGATACAAGCATGCTGACATTCAAGTCTAGATACAAGCATGCTGACATTCAGGTCTAGATACAAGCATGCTGACATTCAGGTCTAGATACATGATTGCTGACATTCAAGTCTAGATACAAGCATGCTGACATTCAGGTCTAGATACAAGCATGCTGACATTCAGGTCTAGATACATGATTGCTGGCATTCAAGTCTAGATACAAGCATGCTGACATTCAAGTCTAGATACAAGCATGCTGACATTCAGGTCTAGATACATGCATGTTAACATTCAGGTCTATGTACAAGCATGCTGACATTCAGGTCTAGATACAAGCATGCTGACATTCAGGTCTAGATACATGTATGTTAGTATTCAGGTCTAGATACAAGCATGCTGACATTCAGGTTTAGATACAAGTATGCTGACATTCAAGTCTAGATACATGATTGCTGACATTCAAGTCTAGATACAAGCATGCTGAAATTCAGGTCTACATACAAGCATGCTGACATTCAGGTCTAGATATAAGCATGCTGACATTCAGGTCTAGATACAAGCATGCTGACATTCAGGTCTAGATACAAGCATGCTGACATTCAAGTCTAGATACAAGCATGCTGACATTCAAGTCTAGATACAAGCATGCAGATATTTAAGTCTAGATAATGATTGCTGACATTCAAGTCTGGATACGAGCATGCTGACATTCAGGTCTAGATACAAGCATGCTAACGTTCAGGTCTAGATACATGCATACTAACATTCAGGTCTAAATACATGCATGCTAACATTCAGGTCTAAATACATGCATGCTAACATTCAGGTCTAGATACATGCATGCTAACATTCAAGTCTAGATACAAGCATGCTGACATTCATGTCTAGATACATGCATGCTGACATTCAGGTCTAGATACAAGCATGCTGACATTCAGGTCTAGATACATGCATGCTAACATTCAGGTCTAGATACAAGCATGCTGACATTCAGGTCTAGATACATGCATGTTAACATTCAGGTCTATGTATAAGCATGCTGACATTCAGGTCTGGATGCAAGCGTGGTGACATTCAGGTCTATATACAAGCATGCTGACATTCAGGTCTAGATACAAGCATGCTGACATTCAGGTCTAGATACAAGCATGCTGACATTCAAGTCTAGATACAAGCATGCTGGCATTCAGGTCTAGATACAAGCATGCTGACATTCAGGTCTAGATACAAGCATGCTGACATTCAGGTCTAGATACATGATTGCTGACATTCAAGTCTAGATACAAGCATGCTGACATTCAGGTCTAGATACATGTATGTTAGTATTCAGGTCTAGATACAAGCATGCTGACATTCAGGTCTAGATACAAGCATGCTGACATTCAGGTCTAGATACATGCATGCTAACATTCAGGTCTAGATACAAGCATGCTGACATTCAGGTCTAGATACATGTATGTTAGTATTCAGGTCTAGATACAAGCATGCTGACATTCCGGTCTAGATACAAGCATGCTGACATTCAGGTCTAGATACATGCATGCTAACATTCAGGTCTAGATACAAGCATGCTGACATTCAGGTCTAGATACATGCATGTTAACATTCAGGTCTATGTACAAGCATGCTGACATTCAGGTCTAGATGCAAGCATGGTGACATTCAGGTCTATATACAAGCATGCTGACATTCAGGTCTAGATACAAGCATGCTGACATTCAAGTCTAGATATGTGCATGGGAACAATGATGTCTACATCCATGTTCAGGCTATCCATATTTAAGAGCATCAAATCAGTTTAAAAAGAATAGAATTTCAAATAAAGTTTGTGCCTCCATTATATGTATCAAAATATATGTGAATCTCAGTGTTTATTAAATAGGTCAGTGCACTTGCTTAAATAACTTACATATAAAAAGAAATGGATGTCATTGGAATCAGTCAAGTCATTTCAAGTCCCTTGTTTACTGAATACACTATTTGTGTCTCCTAATTTTTTCTAAAATAGGTTTTTGTAAATGCCATGCTCCCATTTTTATAACACTGTTTGTTGAAGTGATAAAACAACTTGAGTTATTATTGAGGGAGTCTTTAATATAACACTGGTTGTGGGAGTGATAAAGGTGGCCTGTGTTTAAGTGTGGGATTCTATAATTTAATGCTGTTTGTGGGAGTGATAAAGGTGACCTGTGTTTAAGAGTGGGAGTATTAATATAATGCTGTTTATGGTAGTGATAAAGGTGACCTGTGTTAAAGTGTGGGAGGTATCAGAATATGATGCTGTTTGTGGGAGTGATAAAGGTGGCCTGTGTTTAAATGTGGGAGTCTTTAATATAATGCTGTTTGTGGGAGTGATAAAGGTGGCCTGTGTCTAAGTGTGGGAGTCTTTAATATAATGCTGTTTATGGAAGTGATAAAGGTGACCTGTGTTTAAGTGTGGGAGGTATCAGAATATAATGCTGTTTGTGGGAGTGATAAAGGTGGCCTGTGTTTAAGTGTGGGAGTCTTCAATATAATGCTGTTTGTGGGAGTGATAAAGGTGGCCTGTGTTTAAGTGTGGCAGTCTTTAATTTACTGCTGTTTGTGGGAGTGATATAGATGGCATGTGTTTAAATGTGGGAGTCTTTAATATAATGCTGTTTCTGGGAGTGATAAAGGTGACCTGTGTTTAAGTGTGGGAGGTATCTGAATATAATGCTGTTTGTGGGAGTGATAAAGGTGGCCTGTGTTTAAGTGTGGGAGTCTTTAATTTAAGGCTGTTTGTGGGAGTGATAAAATTGGCCTTTGTTTAAGTGTGGGAGTCTTTAATATAACTGTTTGTGGGAGTGATAAAGGTGGCCTGTGTTTAAGTGTGGGAGTCTTTAATATAACGCTGTTTGTGGGAGTGATAAAGGTGACCTGTGTTTAAGTGTTGGAGCCTTTAATATAACACTGGTTGTGGGAGTGATAAAGGTGGCCTGTGTTTAAGTGTTGGAGTCTTTAATATAATGCTGTTTGTGGGAGTGATAAAAGTAGCCTGTGTTTAAGTGTGGGAGTCTTTAATTTAATGCTGTTTGTGGGAGTGATAAAGGCTGCATGTGTTTAATTGTGGGAGTCTTTAATATAATAACGTTTGTGGAAACTTGTTGTTGTTGTTGTTATGGGGTTTAATGCCATTTTTCAGCATATGATAGGCTATAAATGGCAGCCACTACAACTGGTAGAGAAAGAACCTGGGAAAACCACACACATAAATAGGGTATTTAATGAGATGAATTCACGATTTAATTGGTAATAACCAATGTAATGGGATCTACAGTGTAACCCCGCTATAGCACACTCTGTTATAACATGAATTCGAATATAACACGGTTGTGGCATGGCTCCCAAAATTTCATTATACATGTACTTTTTTCAAACACAATTTTTTTTTCTTTCTTAAAAAGTAAGAAAAGTAGCATGTTAAAAGTTTATTATAATTTTTGGGGAATGGATTGTGTATGAATTCTAATATAAGATGATCATGGCATGGCTCCTGCAGTTTCATATACCTGTATTTATCTCATACTTGAAAAAAGTTTTTATCTTTTCAAACGTACGAAGAAAAAAAATGTTTATTGAGGGATCATGATGGGCTTCGCCAGCATCACAATTTGTGGTTTATATTCCTTACTGGCAACAAATTATACCATCTGGCGATTTCTTCCCTGACATTTTTGGCTGTTTAAACCTGTATATACATCCTTGAGTTTGGAGTGAAAAAGATCAGAGGCTTCATGAAAGGAAGCCACAAACTTTATATAAAATGCACTGGAATCTATCTATTGTTACACTAACAAATTCTATGTTGCTATTGGCAAACCATGTTAACAGTGCATTATTGAATACAAAGCAAATGAAGAAGAAAAAAATCACTCTCAATCAGTGTTCTACAGTTATTTGATGTTGTCACCGCAGTAAGAAACATATGTCTGTTTTGGTCCTCCAAAAAAAAAAGTGTCCCTTTGTGATAACTTCAACAACACATGCACCCTTTATCAAACAAAGCTGACTACAATCTTCAATAAAAACAGTACCAAACTTAAATAAAAGCAATGGAATCTGATAGATTGATGCATATTTCCAAAGTGATGCAACTCGTTTATTGTGCCATGAAAGTTTCATTTTTGCAGGGGAAAAAAATATTCTTATGGTCGCTACCAATGGCGGCATAAAACACAAATTAAATTTCCAAACTTTTCAAACCATATATATATGGCCATCAAGTGAAATGACGATGGGGTATCTGACAAAGATGTTTCTTGAACTTTTTAATTTGTTCCAGTTTTAATTTCCCTATCAATAGCCTCATCATCTGTGTAGCAAGATGATACTGTCTCGAGTGGACCAAATTCGAGGCCAATTTAAGTACATGTACATGTAGCAGTAAACAGCTATAGCCATGTACTACTTGCAACATTGTAGTGAATTATTAAGTGACAGTTAGATATAGATGAAAATGAGAACTACCTTTTTTATAAATACGTTTTGGGGGCCCCAAGTGGCCAAGTGGTCTAAAGCGCTTTCCGTTATGAATCACTGCCATCTCACCTCTGTCTGCGCAGGTTCGAGTCTCAGATTCAGCCAGTGTGGGTATGTGAGAAAGCTTGTCAGTAGCTTCTCGTGGGTCGGTGTTTCTTTCTGAGGTTTTCCCGGGTTCTTCCTCCACCATTAATACTGGCCGCCATGTATAGCCTATCGTGTGCTGAAAAATGGCGTTAAACCAAACAACAACAACAACAGCAATAAATACGTTTTATTTCTGTTTTCAAATGGGATGTGAGTCATTCATGAAGTTTATAATGAAGTTTATAATGTGATCTGTACTTGAATTAATGTATTTATTATATACAAGTATGATACTTGATGGATTATGGATTGTACTACACAAATGTACTTTGTCAATATACAAGTGTTTTTCAGACTAGTTTGTCTTCATTTAATCAAAAGTACATATTTTTGCACATTTTTATTACCCACCCCACCCGCCTGCCATATTTAAAGTAAAAGCATCATTTTCTTCAGCTAACTAACTTGGTTGGTTATAATATGGATCAGTCTGTAACCCGGTTGGGTTCTATTGACCCCAACTGCCATGTTATAGTAGGGTAACACTGTATTTTGTTATTATAAAAGGTCTGCAGTATTGTTATGACTCTATGGTCTTAAACTAGGTATCAGAAAATAGCAAAAACCACCAAGTTTAATTTGTAAAATTCAAAAATACTTTTATTTCTCTAGAATTCAAAGTGAAAATTTAAAAGACCTTAACGGCATTATGAATTAAATCCCAAAATAGTCCTAAAAGTACTGTCACAAGTCCAAATGTATAAAGTTCCAAATGAACTCCAGTGGTGTTCCAAATAAATTCCAATATTGAATGTACTAATGTGCAAATGGTATGAAATGTGGCAGTGTTTTAACAATCCTGATGCAACACAGTAATGTAATCAAAAAGGTCCTTGAATGAATTCACAATCATTTCAAAATAATGATTTAGACCAAGAAGTATTAATGGGCACTTTGTAATTGCAGTGAATAATAGTTTGAATAAATAAATCCACCCCAAAAACACTGAACACAGCAGTAAGACTGATTCCACATTGGACGTTAAAGAGGGGAGTGAATAACTTTGAAGCAAACAATATTAATATAAAAACTTCAGACACAATAATATAGCCTGGATGTAGGTCAGTAACCTTTCTAAAACATTCTAGTAAGTTGTCAACAAGATTAGGAATTTCCAATTACAAAAACTAATGTCCTAGATTCTGATTCAAATAAACATTTTTACCCCTAATTATAATGATCTGAATATTTAATCTATAATCACAGAAATATTAGCTATGTATTATGATGTTTACAGAATAAATTTCACTAGTCAGGGAGACCATTAACTTGATTTTTGAGAAAGGCCAGTTACAAAATACAAATATACTTAACAATTATAGAGTGGTTTTATAGAGGAGGTTCACTGTATTGTTTTCCCCTCTGCTAATTAATGATTAATGATACATGTATAGTATTTTCCTCTGTAATTAATGCTTACTGATATATTATTCCCTTCTGTAATTAATGATTACTGATTATTCCCTTCTGTAATTAATGATTACTGATAAATTATTCCCTTCTGTAACTAATGATTACTGGTATAGTATTACCCTCAGTGTTTATTGATTATTAAGTGTTGTTTGTTATAGCAAGCTGTTCTTATAACAATGATTTTATTTGTATATACAGTTGTTCTTTAGTTTATATGTTGTTTTTGATATTGACCAGAAGTCTTACTATAAGGTGCAGCACATCATGGAAGCCTAAAATAATTTAATAGACTCGGCTTGACTTCTGTCTTTATCTTCAGGACATTCCGTAATTTATACAGAGAAGTTGGGGAGAAGGTACACATCTACAAAAGCTATCCCAGGCTTATCGGAGGTAAGATATTCTATGTCTGCCATTATATCTGCACTTGGTTTAAGTCCATTGCAGCCCATCTGTTCAATACTGGAGTAAAACTTCGTGTCATTTTGTACTCAAGAAGACCATCCTTTCATATAGTAAATGCTGATTTGGATACATTCTGCAAGAAAATAATGTACAATGCCCACTTTCTTACCCTGATTATAAGAATAGTACTTTTGTAATTACAAGGCAGCTTCACAAGAGGATGGCCTTTCTATTGCTGTGATGTCATAAGATGTTGTAATCAGCAGGAGCTGTCATTTCTTGAGATGGACTTCCAAAAGAATGAGCCACTATATTAAGAACTTCCAGTTCTCTTTTATACTGCTTGTAGCCATGGTTTCTTGTGGAATATGCCTGATGTGCATTAAGAAGTGACTGGGATGTGTCTCATGATAATGTTCCAGCTGAGAATATTTTAGATTTTTTTTTACAAGAGTGCAGTTTACACAATTATACTAGCTATAGTTTTATCTAGTATGCTTGTATCCACTACAGTAACTATGATATGTCATATTATATATTTCAACATAAATTGTAAATGGTGAACCCAAGGCCCTAATTAAATTTGGTATGAAATTTTGTATTCATATGTAGATAATCTTATTAAAGTTTCAGGCAATTATAGCAGTTGTTTCGGACTTTAACCTTTTGTTTTGCAGAGATAGTATACACATTTTATAAAACAAAAATCTAATATTTATTTACCACATTACCTTTCTGCTTGATAATTTGTATTCACATTTTTTAAGTAATTCTTTGTACTGACGTATTTACTGGATTAAAAGAATTATTAGAATTATTTTTTTTTAATAGTTCAGATGGCAGAGGGATATGTAAAGTTTCTTTAACAATTGTTCATTTCCTTTTTACCCAAGTTGTAACCTTTTCAAACTCCGTTTTGTTTTGATTAAGTTTTGTTTCAGTATCATTTATCAGCCTAATGTTGGATGATATTACAATTTTGTGTCAGTTTTATTTTTCTTCAGAGTGTAACCCAAGCATATCAATGTAAATATGTTAACATTTTTAGTCATTCCATAAGATTGTATATTTCTTAAACTAGAACATCAATATAATTTCTTACCCAATTTGTTAGAATGTGGAGGAAAGAATATGCACTTTGTGCATCCATCTGCAGATGCCAAGAGTGTTGCTGTTGGTTCCATCAAATCTGCATTTGAGTACAGTGGTCAGAAATGCTCGGCTTTGTCACGAATGTATGTCCCAGAGTCGCTGTGGTCAGACATAAAGCAGAAGATGGTAAATATTGTTGGTGAGATGAAGCTTGGATCTGCCCTGGATGGCGATTCTTATATCACTGGAGTCATTGACAAAGCAGTAAGTAATGTTTCTTTCTGTGACAATCACTTATAAGATGAGTTCAACAACAAACAGGATAGACCTTGATCTGCAGGTGCATTATGCTATGGCAGATCAAGATCTTTGTTGTTTGCAGTTTGATAAGTAAGTATATACAGTAAGGCATAGAGTCACTAGTTTCATCTGTCTGTTCTATCTTTTCTGACATACATTCACTGAGACCAACATTTCAGTGTGGGTAAATCTAACAATGGCATTGTACTCTGAACAGGGTTAATGTGACCCATTTTTGGGGTTTACTAAACATTGCTGAACAATTGTATCATAGCTTTAACTCTTCCTTTTTCATGGATTGATGCCAGAGTTGCAATGTAACATGGGATGAACATCTGTCTTGCAAAAAATCTGAAAATGGGAGTACATAATGAAATTTTTGCTTATGAACAACTTAATCACACATCTTGAGCTTATTTTAAGGTACAAACAAGTGACGCTTATTATTTCAGACATGCATGCAAGATAGATGCTTCTGTTTGTGTTTAGTTTTCTGTCCATCTGTTTTTTTTATATCTATTTCTGTGTCATGAAATTAAAATGAGTGCTAATTTAAAACAAATATTTTCTTCCCTTTTTTTTCAGTCCTTTGACAGGATCAAGGCATACATTGTCCATGCTAAGACATCACCCCATCTGAAGGTTATAACAGGTGGAATTTGTGATGATAGGTAGGGAATTCATAGATGTCAAACCTTACTGAAGTACATAACAGTATGACTTTTATTGTTCAGATTTTGCTAAGTAAAATTTATGAAGCACCATTCTGCTATATTAAAACTATAGTTTCCATTGATTACTTCCTCTGTTTGGATTAGAATGAAGGGAAACAGTTCTCTGAGTCCAGAAAGTAATGAAGTCATGGTGACAGCAGAAATTTGGCTGTTAAATCTTGCACAGATCAGATATTTACATAAAATACCAACAGATCAGGTGCTACAATTACAAACGTAGAATGAACAGCATTGATCATCTGGGGTTGCATTGTGAGATGGCAGATCTTGCATTATAATAATAATAATAATAATAATGAGGAATTTGTATAGTGCCTAATCTTTAAAAGCTCTAAGCGTTTTACAACATTAGACAACACCTGTAGGATAAAAAACATATAATGATATGAGTACAGAAACAAATGCCATGAAATTAGAAAACATAAAAAAAACATGCTGAGAATATTTAAGGTAGGAAACATTATTAGGTCTTTAAGTTTGATCTTGCAGTAGAAATAAGTGAGTTTTGAGAGCACTCTTGAATTTGATCACTGTGTCATTGTGTCTAAGTTCAGTGGGCAATTCATTCCATGTTGCTGTTCCCTGGTATGCAAAAGAACGCTGTTTATATGACTTTGTTTTCATAGTGGGAATAATGAGTATATGAGTAATTCTTTAAATCGTTATGGCCTAGTATTGGTTTCTTCAGCAGAGGCTTTACAATGGCAGTTTTGAAAAATGATGGGAATTCCCCGGATGAGAGAGAGGTATGAATAACATCAGTTATAGTGAAGGCAATACTGGATCAAAGCACTCAAGCAGCAGTGATGTTGGAATTGGATCAAGTTCACATGACTTTGGTGCACTCTTCATCAGGATTGTACGTACGAAATCCATAGAGACAGGTTCAAATGCTGCTAATGGTTGCCGCTCAAATTCTGTATCCCAACTGTATGGTGATGACGAGATAATTGAAATTGTGGTGTCAAGCTTATCTCTAATGGTTTGTACTTTGTCACGGAAGAAATTTGCAAACATGTCTGGAAGGTCGACTGGAGAGAAGGTAGTTGGAAGTGGTGTAGATTTGTTCCTTGACATTAGCTTGTTAGTAATCATGAAGAGCTCTTTGCAGCTGGAACATTCCATGATCTTAGTAGTGTAGTGGGCTGATTTTGCTGCATGGACTATATTTGTGACATTCTTCTTAGCGACTTCATAGATTTGCTTATGAATAGTGAGTCTGGTGGAAAGCCAGAGCCTCTCAGCTTTACGGCGGTCTCTTTTAGCATTGCAAAGCTGGTCCCTAACACTGCTATACCATGGAGAACACTTTTGAATTGATACTCTGCACTTGGTAGCTGGGGCATGTTTGTCAAGTAATGAACGCAGACAGTTATCAAGTTGTTCTGTGGTAGGAGGTAAGCAAGTTGTTAGGTTAGCTTGGATGTCGTGCATTAGTTTGGTTCTATTTATCATATGGAGGTTTCTTTTAGTAGCAGATAAAGGTGGAGGGTTAGGGACTAATACGTCAAGATGGCATATAATGCAGAGGTGATCTGATGCAAGGTCATGGGATACCAGGGAGGACTGTAGAATGTTATCATCAGGTCTATGAAGAACCCAGTCTAAAATGTGACCATGGGATGGCAGATCTTCATCTGTGGGTATATTATGGGATGGCAGATCTGCATCTGTGGGTGCATTATGGGATGATGGGTCTTGATCTGTGTGTGCATTATGGGATGGCAGATCTGGATCTGTGAGTGCATTATGGGATGGCAGATCTGGATCTGTGGATACATTATGGGATGACAGATCTTGCATTATGGAATGGCATATCTGGACTGGTGCTGTTTGTGTTGTACATGGATAAATTTGGTAAATGGCAAATTCAAATATTAATAGAATCTATCATGTACATTGGTGTGGTAAATCACACCTAAGTGTTAGAATATGTGGACAGCAGCGAGGATTTTGCCTAGATTATGAGTAAAAATTCTGATTGCATGGGTGAGATTTTCTTATCCCACATGAACACATAAGATGAATAATTTTTCACTCTTTTTTTGCTAGGAAATAGTGTTAAAAAATAGCATGTTATCAGGATGGATATAGCTTTAGAAGTTTGGAATATTTTCTGAAAATTGCATGCATTAAAGTGTTTTCAACAGAATATTATTGTAAAGAAGTACTGTTTACAGGATGGTAAAGTTTGTAATTTTAATTCTAAAAACATAAGAATTACTGGCAATGTAGATGATCTAAAAAGCTTAATGAAGTTATCAGCAATGTCACTGAGTGCACTCATGTGGGACAGGTTTATTCTGCCTGCCTTTCTCATATGAACAAACTGTATCTCACATACAAATGAGAGGAAAAGTTCCCACTGTGACAGAAATTTATTTGTATTTAATGTATAAGTCAGAATTTAAAAAAGCCATTAATTTTAGTTATGTGGTAGGAAGATGGATTGAAATGGGTGTTTGCTTAAACATTGAATGAGATTAGGCTAACAAAGAAAAGAAATAATGGAAATTGGTTTCATTAAAGATAATTGATAAATATTTGGCTTCAAAATAAGAAAGGGAAATATGAACAAAAATGAGAAACTTTCTGCTCATTGGAATTTAGTTGCAGACAAATCAAATGTAACTGAGCCCCACAGTTCTACTTTCAGATAAATCTTTCCTTCCTTTTCTTTGCAGTAAGGGGTATTTCATCCATCCAACAATATTGCAAACTACTGATCCTGAGGAAAAAATCATGCAAGAGGTTTGTATGCAGCTTTACTTTTCTATGTAAATTTGTGGTAATGTTAACCATACAACAAGTTTTCATAACTTATATTAAAATGAAACTTTAATTTTATCTCAGGCAAACAAGAAGTTGCCACTTTTTATATCAACCACACAAGTTCTTACAGCTTATATTAAACTTTTTATATCAACCACGTAAGTTCTTACAGCTTATATTAAACTTTTTATATCAACCACACAAGTTCTTACAGCTTATATTACACTTTTTATATCAACCACACAAGTTCTTACAGCTTATATTACACTTTTTATATCAACCACACAAGTTCTTACAGCTTATATTACACTTTTTATATCAGCCACGTAAGTTCTTACAGCTTATATTACACTTTTTATATCAGCCACGTAAGTTCTTACAGCTTATATTACACTTTTTATATCAACCACGTAAGTTCTTACACCTTATATTACACTTTTTATATCAACCACGTAAGTTCTTACAGCTTATATTACACTTTTTATATCAACCACGTAAGTTCTTACAGCTTATATTACACTTTTTATATCAACCACATAAGTTCTTACAGCTTATATTACACTTTTTATATCAACCACGTAAGTTCTTACAGCTTATATTACACTTTTTATATCAACCACGTAAGTTCTTACAGCTTATATTGCACTTTTTATATCAACCACGTAAGTTCTTACAGCTTATATTACACTTTTTATATCAACCACGTAAGTTCTTACACCTTATATTACACTTTTTATATCAACCACGTAAGTTCTTACAGCTTATATTACACTTTTTATATCAACCACGTAAGTTCTTACACCTTATATTACACTTTTTATATCAACCACGTAAGTTCTTACACCTTATATTACACTTTTTATATCAACCACATAAGTTCTTACAGCTTATATTACACTTTTTATATCAACCACATAAGTTCTTACACCTTATATTACACTTTTTATATCAACCACGTAAGTTCTTACACCTTATATTACACTTTTTATATCAACCACATAAGTTCTTACAGCTTATATTACACTTTTTATATCAACCACACAAGTTCTTACAGCTTATTTTAAACTTTTTATATCAACCACACAAGTTCTTACAGCTTATATTACACTTTTTATATCAACCACACAAGTTCTTACAGCTTATATTACACTTTTTATATCAACCACATAAGTTCTTACAGCTTATATTACACTTTTTATATCAACCACACAAGTTCTTACAGCTTATTTTAAACTTTTTATATCAACCACACAAGTTCTTACAGCTTATATTACACTTTTTATATCAACCACACAAGTTCTTACAGCTTATATTACACTTTTTATATCAACCACACAAGTTCTTACAGCTTATATTACACTTTTTATATCAACCACACAAATTCTTACACCTTATATTACACTTTTTATATCAACCACAAGTTCTTACACCTTATATTACACTTTTTATATCAACCACACAAGTTCTTACAGCTTATATTACACTTTTTATATCAACCACACAAGTTCTTACAGCTTATAAGGATTACTCCTTTGGGCTCAGATGCTAGTGAAGGGTGGTCTGTGATGTGCAGAAAACCTCAAAAACTTTGTATGCACAACCATTTATACACACATAGTCACCATTAGGGATTGAACTAAGGACTGACAAGGAGCATGTTACCAATGTGTCATCCAGGTCCCATCGCTTAACATACAGTGCTTTCCCTCCTGATAAGCTTTTCTCTTGAGAAGCTTTCTCCTGTTTAGGGGAGATCACCCAGAATCAGCATATTTTTTTTCTCCATTTTGTTCCCCATATGAGAGGCTAACCATCGTATAATATAAAGCCACCTATTCATTCTTTAGGATGGATACCCTAATAAAAGGGAGGTGGGGACATTGGACTTGCCATGTAGCTTTATTTGGGTAATATATTATACTATTTGTATAGTTGAATATATTATATTGATTATATGGTTGGATATATTACACTGTATGGATGGATATATTATAATGATTGTATGGTTAGATATATATTACTGTTTGTATGGTTGAATATTGTGTAAACTACCAAAGTATGATGCAGCAAACTTGCAAGTCCCAATTACTTTAGTCAAGACCATAATATCCAACAGTACAGACACTATAATTTATTATATACTCCATTTCTTAAATAATAAATCTTACATAAAATTTGTTTTCTAAAACAATGATACAAAAGAATCTTATTAATACATAAGTACATTGTTTAATACAACCTGAGTTCCATGCTGTTGCATCATGTTGTTGTTGTAGGGTTTAATGCCATTTTCAGCACAAGATAGGCTATTTGGTGACCAATATAAATTGAGGAAGAACCAAGGAAAACCCAGGAAATAACCACCAACCACGAGAAGCTACTGGCAAGCTTTCTCAGATACCTTTTACAAATCATCAAGGAATGGCTAAATTTTTAATTTATGTGCAATGTCGATGCACAGGTGATTAAATACATAAGGAATATTCAAATTTGGTGACGTCATCAAAATGTGCCCATTAACACATTAACCCCTGGCAGTTTTTGTCATTTTCACCTGAAATTCAAGTAGGAAACACATTTTGAAAGCTATTTCTGAATACATCCGAAAACACCAACTTCCAATAACATACTGCCTAGTTGTGTTAGAAACATCTTTTTTCATTGGCTATTTGGCTTGTGCATGAGCAGAAGTGTAAAAGTTGGATTCTTTTTCTTCTTTTTTTTTTTTGCTAAATGAACCCATTATTTTTGTATCAAGACCACACTTTATTCCCAGTGCCCATCTTATTCTACTTTTTGGAAAGGTTCTTTTGTCTGTTTGCAGTTCATACTGGTTTGACTTAGATCTGAGGCCAAAAAAGTCTAAAATCTAGACACAAAATTGGATAACAACCACGGGTGAATTTTGGGTAGAAAAAAATTGGGTCCAACAAATGAGGTTTTTCCCACTGTATTTTGTAGTGCAACTAGAAATTTCAGATTATTTGGTATCATTGTAGAGCTACATCTGTCTACCTTTCTATAATACCACCCACTTTAGTGTGTCTTGCATGACCATGACGCTACAGAGCTCAGAAGTAGGCTACTACCTCCTGCCATGTTAACTCGTCACCAAGGGTTAATGTGTTAAGTAAAAAAGAACCATGAATAGCATTGTCTCTGAGTTATGTTCATCCATTTGATATTATGTAAATTAGGATCACTTCAAGTCTCCAGTCCATCAGTACTTTGTTTAAAGGGTTGATGTTTCAGTAAGTTATTAGACAAGGATTGAGTTTCTATGTGTAATTACAGAATACATTTGGACCAAAGTTGTCTCTGTAATTACAAGATACATTTGAAGCAATTTCGACTCTACATGTAAATTAAATGAGATATTGGTCAAGAGTTATAATATCATTGGGATATTACAGAATACATTTGGACCAAAGTTAACATAGTAATTATAAGACATATATGGGCCAATACTGTCTCTGCCTGTAATTTCAGGAGATATTTGGGCCAGTGGTGACTGTCTATGTGTACCCAGATGACAAGTGGAAGGACACAGCTGAGAAAGCTTCAACCACCTCACCATTTGCTCTCACAGCATCAATATTTTCTCAAGATGAGTATGTACAATAAAATATTTTTGATAAATGATCCGGTAGATTTGATATGGTTTTGGGATGCATGGTTTTGTGGTATGAGCTGATCAAATATATTTAAGTCAGTTCTTGAGTACAAAAGGAGGATTACCTAAGTTTTGTCATTTTCTCTTATACCTTTGAATATACATCTGGCTTGCAAATCATGAATAGGTATCTGGCTTGCAAATCATGATTATGTATCTGGCTTACAGTTCATAAATAGGTATCTGGCTTACAAATTATGAATAGGTATCTGGCTTACAAATTATGAATAGGTATCTGGCTTACAAATTATGAATATGTATCTGGCTTACAATTCGTGAATAGTTATCTGGCTTGCAAATCATGAATAGGTATCTGGCTTGCAATTCATGAATAGGTATTTAGCATGCAAATGAGTAAGAGACATTTGTCATGCAAATCATGAATAGGCATATGGCCTGCAAATCATGAATAGGCATCAAGCCTGCAAATCATGAATAGGCAACTGAACTGCAAACCATGAATAGGCATCTGAACTGCAAACCATGAATAGGCATCAAGCCTGCAAATCATAAATAGGCATATGGCCTGTAAATCATGAATAGGCATTCAGCATGTAAATTATGAATAGGCATCTAGCATGCAAATTATGAAACTCTTGAACTTTAGATTTTGTTCAACAAATCACATTGACATTACTTTAGAAAAGGCAATCTCAACTTAAGGGTCAGTTTACTCCATTCAAATTCCAAAACTTTACAGATAACATTAATGAAGAGTTAGATTGTCCAGAAATACAAACAGCATTACCTCCCTTGACCAAGGCTTGGTTTGTTGTTAAGTGTTACATCATTCTAGAATGAACCTTCCAGCCCCTAAAGTGTATATGTATCAATTGTACAGTCATTCCAAGCAAAAATGAGATATTTTGTGCAGTATACAGTCATAAATTGTTTATAATAACATACAAAGGGTTATAATTTTCCTTTCTTTATTTATAAATATATAAATAATGATTGATGCAGAAAATAGTGATCTACAAATTATGCTAGGTCAAACCAGAAAGTATGATGAAAACTTTGACAAGAAGTACAACCATATTGATCAAATCATCACAAATATCCTAAATGCTTTTAAAACAAGGATTCAGACAAATTAGTTAGACAGTCATTGGTTAAAAAAAAGATTATGTTATATATATTTAATTTAATTGTATCTAATTTAATATATATTTATTTCAATTTAATTGTTTGTCAGTTCTGGTTTTTTTATATTTTTCATTACATGTCATTGTAATGTAAATTGATTCACTTAAGATGACACTTTTTCCAGAAAAATAGTTTGACCTTGACTGTTTGTTTTAGTAAACACCAGGTGTTGACCTAGCTCCTGACCTTGACTCAAAATTAGTAGCAACCACGTAAATAAGTTCTATTTTTATTTTAAAATAATTGGATGTTGTCGAGGTCATGATGGACTACTCATTTAAGATGAAAACAATTTTTTTATTTTTTTATTTCTTAGAGTAAAATGATTGGTTTTTGTTAGGGCCACACTGGGTGTACATAATCTTTCACAAGTTAATAATTTTGACGAGGTTCTGGAACATGATCACATGACCCTGTTTTTGCATTTTAGAATACGATGTAACCTTTGTTTTGGAGAGATATTCTCAGTAGTTGGGTCTTACACTGAAAGTTGTTTGTTATGCTGTTTGGAGTTATTTCAGATTATTTGGATTCTAAAGGATTAATTCTTTTTTCCTGCAAAATACACTGGACAACAAATTTTTACAAAAGTCATGTTACTGAAATAAAATTAGTCAATTCTTATCAATTTTTATGTGCTGAACACGAATATGACAGTCAAATTGCAAAATTGGCTCTAGTTTTTTTGTAATCTGCAAGAAATTAATGTTTACATAACGAAATGCATTCCAATAGTAAAAGGTCAACTGTAATAGCCTACCTATAAAAAATCAAGTCATTGACTACATCTTAGATTTCTTCGCCTGTCTCTTGTACAGCTGTTCGGGAGCATCTCTGAGGAGTGTCCAGCAGTAGTCAGCCAGCATTGTAGTGGACCATTTTCCCTGGTATCTTTGTTCCATTGTTGCGATATCTTGATGAAAACGTTCGCCGTGTTCATCACTAACAATACCACAGTTGCTAGGAAAGAAATCCAAATGGGAATGAAGGAAGTGAATCTTTAGAGACATATTGCAGCCAAGTTTCTTATACTTCATCAACATGTCTTCTACTAGTTCCTTATAGTTTTCTGCCCTAACATTTCTGAGGAAGTTTGTAGAAACTAGGCGAAAAGCATTCCATGCTTGTTTCGCGTCACCTTCCAGCAAGTTGTTGAACCGGTCATCTTTGAAAAGCTCTCGAATCTGAGGACCCACAAAAACTCCCTCTTTAATCTTTGCTTCGCTGAGTCGAGGGAATTTTTCATGCAGGTATCGGAATGCTGGCAAAGTCCGGTCAATGGCTTTCACGAAGTTCTTCATCAAACCTAGTTTGATGTGAAGGGGTGGTAGCAAGATTTTCTGAGCCTCAACCAGAGCTGGGTGTTGGATATTCTTCTCTCCAATGGCTACATTCTGCCTGTGAGTCCATTCCTTCCTCATGTAGTGCATTTCCCTTGCTCGGCTATCCCACTCGCATAAGAAACACATGTATTTTGTATATCCTTGCTGCAGTCCCATTAAAAGGGCAACTACCTTCAGATCACCACAGAGGTGCCAGCTGTACTTGTTATACTCAATGGAATTCAGTAGCTGCCTTAAGTTATCGTATGTCTCTTTCATGTGGACAGCATACGCTACTGGAATAGATGGAAGAATGTTTCCATTGTGCAAAAGCACAGCCTTGAGACTCAGTTTCGAAGAGTCCACAAATAGTCTCCATTCTTGTGGGTCATGAGTGATTTTTAAAGCATTCATGAGGCCCTCAATATCGGAACAGAATATCAGATTACTTTCCTTTCTGAAGAAAGGCTCCAATTGCTGGTGGCGCTTTCGATATGCAGTAATTGTGACATCTTCTTCTAGAAGATTCCATTGTTGGAGTCTTGATCCTAGCAATTCTGCCTTGTTCTTTGATAAGTCCAAATCACGAATCAGGTCATTTAGTTCTTCCTGTGTTATTCTGTGTGGGGTTGATGATGCACCACAGTGAAAATCTGGATCACTGCATGCTGATGGACCAGGAGAAGAACAGGTCGACTCACCTTTGTCTTCGTCAGATGAATCAAGAGAATATTCTGCTGGAGGTTCTGGAATAGGAAGTCCCTCACCATGTGGAACTGGTCTCAATGCAGACGGAATGTTTGGGTAGACTATTCTCGACTTCTTTCGCTTCGTTATTCCGCCGGAAAGAGGAGGAACCAAGCAGAAGTAACAGTCATTTAGGTGGTTGCTTGGCTCTCTCCACACCATTGGGACTGCAAACGGCATTGATGACCTTTTGCAATTCAACCACTGTGAAAGCTGTGTTGTACATGTAGCACAGCATATATGCGGAGCCCAAGGCTTGTCTTGGTCACCAACCTTGCATCCGAAGTAAAGATGATATGCCTTCTTCACTTGAGAATTGATACTTTTCTTCTGGTTGGCAAATGTCACTTCCCCACAAATATAGCAAAAATTGTCCGCGGTATTAACACACTTTCGAGGCATTACTGTTCTTTATTGTACGTAAATGGATAAAATAATAAGTTTTATGTAACAGTAGCTTGAACTGTCTCGCACAACGTCTAAAATATTTTAAATGCTGAACCTATCTGATTGGGCTTTATATAGTACACTGCTTACGTCAGCTTCAGCAGCCGCCTGGCATTAGTATAATAGGCCTACACATGTATAGTACACTGCTGACGTCAACTTACTTCAGCAGCCGCATGGCATTAGTATTGCATTGCATCAGAAAATGATGCAATCAACTGTGGATGATGTGAGCATGATGGTATTATGCAATGTTACATCATTATTCCGGATGTTGCTGCAGTCCTACTGGAGAAATTTACACAGTGAAACATAGAAAATGAGGTATATGAATATCTTCAAAACGAGAGCCAATACAAATTTTTCACGGTTATATTCGTGTTCGGCACACCAAAATACTACAGATTAGGGCCTTTTCAAGTCAGTAATGATTTCACTGTTGACCAGTGATATGTATGCTCATATGAAATTGTTGAACAAGGACAGCTTTCATAAAAATTTATTCAGATTTCCAAAATAGAGTGATATTTCTTGTTTCTATAAGGAACTGTTGACTTCAACACTACAGATTACAGCAAACATCATCATCTTCTATCTTGGATTCTTCGTTGGGACTCGAACTTTAAATATTAGAACATTTTGTTATTAGGAGTTCACAGTTTTATTCGTGGATTATTCTTGGATTATTTTTGGATATGATTCTTAAAACAGTAAGTTTGTATTTTTTCATTTTTACAGAATTTTCAAGGGAAATAAATTATTATATTTTTTACAAAGCTTGTTGTTTTCACTCTTTCTTGAATTACTGTTTATTTAATCCTAAACACGTAACATAAGAATTCAGACAAATTATTTAGAGAGTCATTGAATGAAACAAGAATAAGTAGTTCACAGAAATTCGAACTGCTAACACTTGTCTTTGTTAAACCTTCCTTTATAGATTTATTACAGAGACATAAGAGCAGTAAGTGTCAAGTAGAACATGGCAAAATATTATGTTGATTCAGAGTGACATTTAAAAGGGGCAGGGTCCTCCTCCTCATGTACCATGTCAAAGAACTGCAGCTTATTTTCTAAGAGTTATTATTGATAATTTTGACTAAAGGTAGAGATCTGATGCATTTATTTTGTCAGATTGTCTTATACAAGCTGGAAATGCATCATTCTTCTTTGTTAAAATACAGAGTATTTGCATAATTCTTTCCATTCATTGCCATTGTTTTTCTTTTTTGTCTCAGTGTGTCAGTGACCATGTTAACTGTATGTGTAGCATAAGTTGTTGAATTTCTTGAATATCCATTGCATCACTTTGATTTGATAACTTATTGCAATCTCTATGTTTTTGAGTTACTTGCTGCAGTCATTCATCACTTTGATTTGATAACTTATTGCAATCTCTATGTTTTTGAGTTACTTGCTGCAGTCATTCATCACTTTGATTTGATAACTTATTGCATTATAATCTCTATGTTTTTGAGTTACTTGCTGCAGTCATTCATCACTTTGATTTGATAACTTATTGCAATCTCTATGTTTTTGAGTTACTTGCTGCAGTCATTCATCACTTTGATTTGATAACTTATTGCATTATAATCTCTATGTTTTTGAGTTACTTGCTGCAGTGATTCATCACTTTGATTTGATAACTTATTGCAATCTCTATGTTTTTGAGTTACTTGCTGCAGTCATTCATCACTTTGATTTGATAACTTATTGCATTATAATCTCTATGTTTTTGAGTTACTTGCTGCAGTCATTCATCACTTTGATTTGATAACTTATTGCAATCTCTATGTTTTTGAGTTACTTGCTGCAGTCATTCATCACTTTGATTTGATAACTTATTGCAATCTCTATGTTTTTGAGTTACTTGCTGCAGTCATTCATCACTTTGATTTGATAACTTATTGCATTATAATCTCTATGTTTTTGAGTTACTTGCTGCAGTCATTCATCACTTTGATTTGATAACTTATTGCAATCTCTATGTTTTTGAGTTACTTGCTGCAGTCATTCATCACTTTGATTTGATAACTTATTGCATTATAATCTCTATGTTTTTGAGTTACTTGCTGCAGTCATTCATCACTTTGATTTGATAACTTATTGCAATCTCTATGTTTTTGAGTTACTTGCTGCAGTCATTCATCACTTTGATTTGATAACTTATTGCAATCTCTATGTTTTTGAGTTACTTGCTGCAGTCATTCATCACTTTGATTTGATAACTAATTGCATTATAATCTCTATGTTTTTGAGTTACTTGCTGCAGTCATTCATCACTTTGATTTGATAACTTATTGCATTATAATCTCTATGTTTTTGAGTTACTTGCTGCAGTCATTCATCACTTTGATTTGATAACTTATTGCATTATAATCTCTATGTTTTTGAGTTACTTGCTGCAGTCATTCATCACTTTGATTTGATAACTTATTGCATTATAATCTCTATGTTTTTGAGTTACTTGCTGCAGTCATTCATCACTTTGATTTGATAACTTATTGCATTATAATCTCTATGTTTTTGAGTTACTTGCTGCAGTCATTCATCACTTTGATTTGATAACTAATTGCATTATAATCTCTATGTTTTTGAGTTACTTGCTGCAGTCATTCATCACTTTGATTTGATAACTTATTGCATTATAATCTCTATGTTTTTGAGTTACTTGCTGCAGTCATTCATCACTTTGCAAGTATATCAGGCACAAGTAATATCTGACAACTTTGCGAGAGTCATGCTATAGAATGTATTTATTTGTAAAGGATGCAACAGAAATTTATAATAAGAACCAAAATGTTGCTTAATGCTGCGATAGAGTGTGATATATAATAATTATGACACTATGATAATTAGCTAATATTGCTAAATGCTGAGAGAGGATGAGACATGCAATAATTATGACTATTTAATAATTAGCTGATCTTGTTTGATGCTGGGTTAGACTATGACATACACTAATTATGTCACCTTATTGCTTATAAAAGGAAATATTTTCTTCATATTAATTTGTATCATTTATAATTTCAGACAGGCCATTGAGGAGCTTAGGAAAATGTTCAGAGATGCAGCTGGTAATCTGTACTTGAATGACAAATCTACAGGATCTGTGGTTGGACAGCAGCCTTTTGGTGGGGCTAGATTATCTGGTGAGTCTTTCAGAAAATTGAATTTGATTAAACTTGTATCATATAAGTTATAAGAACTTGTATTTAATACTGTCAGTGATGCAGTTTGGTGACTTTTCATGGCATAAAGGTGAATGAAACGAGAGAAGTCCAGCAAAGCCATTGACCTTGGATAGGGGAACCAGCTGTTTTATGTACTTGACCAAGGGATTGAACCTAAGCCTTAGAGGTGAAAAGTGAGTGCTACCACTGCTGTATCATGGTATATTTCTGTGTAAGACTAGAGTAAACAAATTTGTCACCTAATTGAGCAGCACTGTTTTCTTGTTTATGCTTACCAATATTCCTTGAAGAATATGGAAATTACTATATTATGGAGAACATGGTAATTATACGTTATGGAGAAAATGTGGTAATTATACATTATGGAGAACATGGTAATTGTACATTATAGAGAACATGGTAATTTTTACATTATGGAGAGGGGCCTCGAGTGGCCGAGTGGTCTAAAGCGCTCTTCATTATGGATCACTGCCATCTCACCTCTGTCTGCGGCGGTTCGAGTCTAAGATTCAGCCAATGTGGGAATGTGAGAAAGCTTGCCAGTAGCTTCTCGCGGGTCGGTGGTTCTTTCTGGGGTTTTCCCGGGTTCTTCCTCCACCATTAATACTGGCCGCCATGTATAGCCTACCGTGTGCTGAAAAAAGGCGTTAAACTCAACAACATCAACAACATTATGGAGAACATGGTAATTATTATATTATGGAGAACATGTGGTAATTATACATTATGGAGAACATGTGGTAATTATACATTATGGAGAACACGGTAATAATACATTATGGAGAACATGGTAATTGTTACATAATGGAGAACATGGTAATTATTACACTATGGAGAACATGTGGTAATTATACATTATGGAGAACATGGTAATTATTACATTATGGAGAACATGTGGTAATTATACATTATGGAGAACACGTGGTAATTATACATTATGGAGAACATGGTAATTATTACATTATGGAGAACATGGTAATTATACATTATGGTGAACATGGTAATTATTATATTATGGAGAACATGTGGTAATTATACATTATGGATAACATGGTAATTATACATTATGGTGAACATGGTAATTTTTACATTATGGAGAGCGTGGTAATTATTACATTATGGAGAACATGGTCATTGTTACGTTATGGAGAACATGGCAATTACTACAGTAATGCAGAGATACACAGTCTGAACAGAAAGCCAATAAAATGCCAAATATAGGTAACAGTGACATTCTTGGATGTTATTCAACAGATATACTCACTTAGATGCATTTCCTTCTATTTATGACTTGACATGAAACATTAATTTAACAAAAAAATCTAGTCTCACTTTAAATCCCTACACATAATTTAACAAAAAGTCCAGTAAATTACTGTCTCAGTTTTAATCCTAAAATATTCTCAGTTCACTATTTTAATTGGATATCCATTATTGTGGATGGTATGGTTGTTGCAGACTATATATTTAAAGACCCAAAGAATAATGATCCTTGTGTTGACTTAGTAGGACTCCATTTGTAATCCACAAATCAAGAAATATATCTGGGATAAAAGATTATGAGTAAATGAATTAAGGTCAATTATTTAGAAAGCTGGGTCCTTCTTGACTACAAAGAACTTGTACTTGAATGTAAAATATTCTTGAGAGACTTTATATTACCCCATTTACAAAATTCTAGGAATACAATAGATAAGCTATGAAACTGAAAAATTATTTCTATTGTAAATTATTATAGTGGGTGTAAGAATTATAACATGGTCCTAATTAAAAAATGTAACTTACATGCAGGGTATAAGTCACATGGTGACTGGTAATACACACCTGGGTAAAAGAAAATGGTGACTTGTAATACACAACTGGGTAAAAGAAAATGGTGACTGGTAATACACAACTGGGTAAAAGAAAATGGTGGACAACCTCTGCTTCAAAATACTTAAAAATTCAAATATCAAATTTATTATTCAAATATACAAAATAATTTTATTATCTATTGAGTAAGTTAATATTAAAATTATACCATAAAAGAAGGCTATACGTGAATATAATAAATGCTGATTCATCACTATTTGGTGAGAGTTTTCAGGCCAAGGGAGCTAACTGCTACAACGAATTTCCGTTTTTTAAACACCTGCATAGCTAGCCATAAAGGTATCATGGTACCAATGTTTTCCCATATACTTCAGTGCTAATATTTTGTGAAATAAATATACTTTTTATCTTACCTCAGCATGCATGTCACACACTGTCATAGAGAACAATGCTAGATTGTCAATTTGACAAGGATAAAACCAGGTACTCCATTGCATTTAAGAGAGATAACTCTGCTGGAACTAGACAGCGGTAAGAGTTACCTAGTCACAACAGAAAGAGTTTCAGCTATGTGTACCACATTTTTAAAAAAATCATAAAAAATACAAAATATGATCTAGATATGAATTAACATAATCCCACATGTTGCCAAGAGGCACACCTTTTTTTAAGCCTAACAGAAAGTACAACTCTTACATAATGCACCAGTCACAGCTAGTGTTGTTCTTTATTTCCTTAAGCTCCGCCCACCTGGACTTGCGCAATTGGTGCCGTTATAACATAACAGCTGAGAGATTCTAAACATATTTGCTGCAAGTTTAACGTTTGTGAAGTAATAAATTCATTTCATATTAAGTTACTGGAATGTACATAATATTGTTACCTTGAATCACAAACATCCTTCACCGTTGGCTTAACAGTCTGTAGTGTTTGGGTTGGTCACGACATTCTGTACACTTTTGCAAACTGACATGTAACTAATAATATGAGTCAAATAGCTTAATTTTGATATTTCCACAGTAAATCTTGTATTTTTTAGTACTTTATGATGTTAAATGTTGATTTAATATCTTATTGTTCTATTTCCTTTATATGTGTACCTGTTTCCTCTTTTAATCAGGTACAAATGACAAGGCCGGTGGACCATTTTACCTGATGAGATTTGTGTCCCCTCAGTGTGTCAAGCGTACCAGAAAAGCCATCAGAGAGTGGAGATATCCTCACATGGCTTCCAAATAATGGCAGTCAAAACTTTAATTTACTCTTTTGAATAAAAGATAATCAAAGAACATGTGATTTGAATACTGAGCTTCAATCAAAATGGTGTCAGTGTATCTGGATCCAGAATGTTCATAGAAACATTTAAAGATATCTTACAAAAATTAAACTTGTCATGGAATTTATAAAACTTTTGAGTTAAAAAAACTTGTACTCAAAACTCAGTACATGTAGTTGGATATCATCATTCCACTGCAGTGAAAGCTTTAAAGGGTTATAGACGATTTGATGGAGTAAACTCATCAGACTCTACAAAGCTGAAATTTAAAGCAGTTTTCATCAGTTGTCTACCAAGATATTTAATCCAGAGGTTGTAGTAATGTCTGCCTTAGGTTTGACCATTTTAGAAATTTAGATATGAATAAGGCATTTCTAAAGGCACACAGGCCTGAGATAATAATAAAAACCAGAAATATGTTGGGTTTTTTATACATGGATTCATGGCTCTGAAAGATTGATATATTTTAATGTATTTTGCACCTTTTGATATTCACTAGAAAAGTGTCATTTTCTACCTGTTTTTGTTATTGCTCTAAATTTATAGTTCTGTTATGTGTAAACCAGAAATGCACATAAATATTAGTGCAGTTGTATAAAATAGATTACTTATTTATGCCTTTTTGGCATCTCCATATGAGTCATATCAGTTTGAAGGAATGTTTTTATATGACATAAATGTCATGGGGCTGATCAACTAGTCTGAGATTTCAGCATTGTGTTTGTAACACTTATTTTATATGATATTGTGAAGTGAGTGAAATAACATTTTATGCTTGCAGTGTGTGGCATATTTTTGTATCCAAGGAATTTCTTGTATATTTTGGCCAAGGAACACAAGTTTGAGATTATTTTTTTATGATTTAGTTTTTAGGAAATGGCTTTATACTCTGGTATTGCTTTATGTTATTTCTTGTTATATGATTTTTATGAGACTGTATCTTGATGCCTGTATAGATGAATAGTTTTTTATATTGTCATAAATAATGAGTTGATGCTGGGATGTTTCCATATGTATTCAGCTTGATCAAATTCTGTCTGCAGTAATATCTATGCAAAAGTATTCAGAATGTTTTGTTACCATTGTTAATACCAGTTTCTGTTACCTATATTAAAATAAACTCCAATGTGTTTGCTATTTAAATTGTATTTTTTATAAAACAGCTTGTTAGTTTTGAATAATGAAACATCTTTATACAGAAAAGTTTGGCATTTAATTTCCTTTTATCCATGAGGATTGTCCATTTTGTGATAAAGTTGTGTTTTTATATTATAGTTGAATTATTTTGGGTAGTGAAATGGATAAATATTACAAGATAAGTTCATCATTAACGCAGCAGTGTCTGTGACCCAAAAGGATTGCCAAAATGCAGTGTCAGTTCTTCAGTCTCACATAGACTTTAACTGGGTAATCATAAAATAGCAAAGCAAATGAATGAGAGAAATTATAAATTCATTCAAAAACTTGCTTGATATGCAATTCTTTCTGAGTCCACTTTACCAGGAAGCAAGACATGACAGTCACTGTTCTGCCAGTGGTACAGTTTATTAAGGTTTCAGTTAGTTTTTTATTTGTGTATTCCAAAATCCATCAATGGCCTATTGTCATACTTGGTATGACTCATTATGAAACTAAAGCTTGCTTGCCTCTTTTACCTTGGCATCAAGGTCCAAGTGATACAAAATTTGCATTAAGGTTCTGGTTAAAGTTTTTCATTACCTTATATTTTCTAAACAACATGATGGATTTTTATCATACTTAGGATAAAATATTATGAGACAAAAGACAATTCATTCTGTAGTCTTGCGTATTTGCTCTTTTGACTTTGGGGTAAAAGTCACAGTCATTTCAAATGTGGTAAGGTTTTTAATTAAAATATTTTTGTTGCTCAAATTTCTTCAACTCTGTTGCCGGGTTTTCTTCGTGCTCACTAGAAATCATCTGTGACTTGCATGCTTGACCTTTTGACCATGGGATCAAAGTTACACATTTTACAGCAATGTTTTGACATTGGCTGGACATGCGGTTCCTGATCGTCTTTGTTATGAATAAACTTGAATCAAAAATTTTATATTTACTTAATACTTTTCTTGTCTCGAACAAAATCATTTTTGCCGAATTGCTGTCAGACAATTCTAAGTAAGGAGGTATTATAATGCTGTATTCAAAACTGTGTGACTGTCTTGATAAGTAACAGATTTATTTTGTGATATATGATATATAATTCAGATTTTATTTATTTGTTGGTTTTTATGAATAAAATGTGGTTTGTCTCTACCGTAAGATCTACCTTCTTTCTCAGCCTTTTATGTAAATAAATTTATCCCTTTGCTGTCTTGATGTAGGAGGTTGATCCCATCATTGTTACACTCTTTGCAGAATATTCACTGATTTATGCTCATATTTGAATAATATCAGAATATTCACTGATTTACACTCATATTAGTTTTTGAATTTTTTAGTGATAATGGCAAGCTTTTTCTAAAATGTCATTAAAAGAGGAAATCTTTCTTTAAAATCCTACCCAGGAACAATTAGATCTTTTTAAAAAAGATGATTTGATTCAACTTGCCTCAAAATACGAATTTTCTGAAGTAAATGCCTCCTTAACAAAACAGGAGATAAGAAATATTTTAGTTCAGTATTTGGTAGAAAAGAACGTTTTGGATAAAAGTGATTTGGTTTCAGTCAGTAAGTCTGTATCAGACTCTGACACAAAAATGAAGGAATTAGAATTAAAATACAAGATGGAAATGGAGGGAAGCTGGAACTTCAGAAAGAAGAAAGAGAAAAACATGCAAATGCAGTTGGATAAGGAAGAAAGAGAGAAAGAAAGACAAATGTAATTACAAGAACAACAAATGCAGTTACAATATGAGTAAGAGGAGAGAGAGACAGGAAAGAGAGAAAGAAAAACATGCAAATGCAGTTAGATAAGGAAGAAAGGGAGAAAGAAGGACAAATGCAGTCACACAAAGAACAAATACAAATGGAAGAAAGAGAGAAAGAGAAGGAATACCAATGTAAAATGAAGGGAATGGAACTGGCAAGTAAAAAGCACATTCATACTTCAAGTCCAAATTTAAGTTTTGACCTTGCAAAGAATATTAGATTAGTGCCCCCTTTCAGAGAAAAAGAAGTAGACAAATATTTGTACTCATTTTGAAAAAGTAACTGAAAATTTAAAATGGCCAAGGGAGCATTGGACTCAGTTATTACAATGTGTACTCACTGGCAAGGCTAGTGATATTTAAAATTCACTCTCAGTTCACCAAAGTGGTAGATATGATGTGCTTAAAGAATGCATCCTAAGGGGTTATGACTTAGTCTCTGAAGCTCATTGGCAAAAATTCAGAAACTATAGAAAAGAAGCTGGACAAACTCATGTCAAATTTGCTAGAGAAAAAGAGCAGTTATTTGATAGAGGGTGCTTAGCCAAGAAAGTAGAAGAGATTATGAAAGTCTCAGACAAATTGTATTGCTTGAAGATTTCAAAACTGTGTCCATAGTGACATTAAGTCTTATCTTGATGTGTATCAGATTGAAACCTTGGAAAATGCTGCTTGAGCTGCTGATGAGTATTCCTTAACTCATAAAGTTCCTTTTGTAAATAAGACTTCTACTCAACAGTCTTCTGGCAGAAAAGTTTTTGAGCCTAACCCTTCTAAAACTCAAACTGGCACAACTTCTAAAAATCAAACTTAAGAGAAGCTTGATTCAAGATCCTTGTCTCTTCCTACATGTACCCATTACAAGAAAAAAGAACACGTTATTTCTGATTGCTACAAACTGAAAAATAGGCATCAGAATCAAGACAGACCTATTCTAAATGCTCTTATTTCTAAGAGGTCAAGGTCACGGTCATGTATTTAAAGCAATACATTTGTTGGGTCTAATAAACCCCAGTCTGATTTTATTATGGAGAATTATGAACCATTCATATTGAAGGGTTCTATATCACTCCTGGGTGATTCGGCCATTCCTATCCCTATTAAAACTTTAAGGGACACAGGAGCTTTTCAGAGTCTTTTATTGTCAGGTACTTTGCCTTTTTCTGAGAAGTCTTCTTTTAATGAGAGTGTTCTCAGTCAGGGAGTAGAGTGTGACTTTGTTAATGTTCATCTCTATTGTGTAAATTTATCATCAGACTTAGTCTCAGGACCCATGACAGTCGGAACAATCTGTTTTACCTGTTGAGGGTATCATTAATTACTAGGCAATGACCTAGCTGGAGACAAGATTGTGGTTAATCCACTTGTAACTGACAAGCCTTGCTTGGATCAGAAAGTAGATCCAATTGAAAAAGAATTCCCTGTTGTATTTACAGCTTGTGCAGTTACCAGAGCTATGGCAAAGAAAGCTCTTGAGGATGATGTTGATAAGGAAAGTTTTCCTTTAGCTGACACATGTATTGGTCAGGCTTATATTGAGGTCACTTTCACTCCTTATTTAGATCAATCAGAAGGTATTTATCACAGCGATCCTCTTTTAACGACTCATTCCCTTTATTCTAATCAGGGTGATAAACAACAATCACTTGTCATTGAAAAGGAGAAAGATCCTGAGCTCTCCAGTTTGTTTCAGAAGGCCATTAGTGAAACTGAAGCTACTGAAGTTCCTGTCTGTTTTTCATTAAAAAAGGAATTCTTATGAGAAAATGGAGACCTCCTGAGGTACCTGCTGATGATGAATGGTTAGTGAACTATCAAATTGTAGTTCCAAAACCTTACAGACAGGAAATACTTAGCCTGCCCATGAAACTCCATTGGCTGGTCATTTAGGGATCAATAAAACTTATGACAAGATCTTAACTCACTTCTGTTGGCCAAAAATCAAAAGTGATGTTGGTAAATACTGTAGATCTTGTCACACCTGTCAAATGGTAGGAAAACCAAATCAGAAAATTCCCAAGGCTCATCTACAACCTATGCCTGCCTTTGACGAACCATTCTGTAGAATTATGGTAGATTGTGTTGGTCCCTTACTTAAGACCAAGTCTGGTAACCAATACCTGTTGACCATCATGTGTGCATCAACAAGGTTTTCAGAGGCAATTCCCTTAAGGAATATAAAATCTAAAACAATAGTAAAAGCTTTGATAAAGTTTTTTACTCAGTTTGGCCATCCCAAGTCCATACAGTGTGATCAAGGCTCAAATTTCATGTCTGGAATTTTCCAGCAAGTTATGTACGAAATAGGCATTCAAAAATTCAGATATTCTGCCGATCATCCTGAGAGCCAAGGGTCATTAGAAAGATTCCATCAGACTCTGAAAAATATGATTCAATCATATTGTTATTATATGGGAAAAGATTGGGATGAAGGCATTCATTTAGTTTTGTTTGCTGTTAGGGAATTAGTTCAAGAATCTCTAGGCTTCAGTCCCTTTGAACTGGTTTTTGGATACACTGTGTGTGGACCATTGAAATTATTGGGAAAAAAACTTCTTTCTAATGAAGATTCTACAATTAATCTTCTTGATTATGTTTCTAATTTTTTTTAAGTACAAGTTGTCAAAGCCTTGTGAAGTCGCAAGAGCAAATCTGCACTCTACTCGATCCAAAATGAAGTCAAGATATGATACAAACTCGAAAGAAAAGAGTTTTCAGTCTGGTGATAGAGTCCTGGCTCTCTTGCCAATACAAAAAGATCCTCTTCGGGGTCGTCCATTAATTATGTCAACAAAATGGTGGGGAGGGGGTTTGAAGAAGTTTGACAATTGTTGACATGGGGGAGGGGGGAGTTCAAGATAAATTGACGTTAACAATGTTATTTTTACAATAAATTTAATAAATCAAAAAATAGGAAATTAGTCAGTGCATTGGTATGGCACACTCTCGCTCGCCCGTCAACAGCCCACCAGTTTAATCCTAAACCAGTTGAGCTCTTGCCAAGGAAGTAATAGTCTTGCATCATCATATTTTGTTTTTATTCAATGTAGATTGTAGACTGTAGACAGATTTTTAAGAGAAGCTGTTACTAAATTCAAAGACTGCACTGAGCCGTAGACATCTAAATAGTATAGCTTTCCATGGACTTCTATTAAATAGCATCAATGTTATATGTATAGATGCTATATATATTGAAGTCCATGAGCTATCCCTCCAAGGATGGATAAATTGGCCTAGGAAACTTGAGAGCTTGACTATTATACAGTCATCTTTAACATAATACATAAAATAAATTATGTAGCCTACACAAGCATACAACTTCTTCAACCAGATGGAATAACCTTAATGCCTTACAAATATTGTACACTTTGATATTAGGGGGTCACTGAAAGTTTGACAGTTGTTGACAAGGGGGTGGTGGTAAAAAATTGCCTAAAAATTGTTGACACAATTAATGGATGTCCCCTTCAGACCAAGTATTATAGTCCATACACAGTTGACAGAAAAATTAATGATTTAAAGTACATATAAATACTCCTGGGAAGCGTAAACAAAAACAACTCTGTCACATTAACATGCTAAAAGAGTCTATAGAAAGAGATAGCCAGGTTAAATATGCAATTAATTTAGTTGTACCTGTCCCACTCAGTGAAGATTTAAGTGAAGGAATCTCATCGGATTCTCCTGACATTGGAGCAACAAATCTTCAGAATTAAAAAATTATGAAAGATCTTGACCAGAAACTTTCACATTTGCAAGAGCAAGAAAGAAATGAACTTGAACAGTTATTATTTGAATATGAGCACTTATTTCAAGATGTTCCTGCAAGGACAAACACAATTTTCCATGATGTTGAAATTGTAAATTCCAAACCTGTCAAACAACACCCTTACAGGATGAACCCTCTCAAACAGGAATACTTGAAAAAAGAAATTCAATATTTGCTGGAGAATGATTTTATAGAGCCCAGTATAAGTGACTGGAGTTCACCATGCATACTTGTTCCAAAACCAGATAAAACTTCTGTATGTGTACTGATTATAGGAAGGTGAATTGTGTGACAAAATCAGATTCATTTCCATTACCAAGAATCGACTGTATTGATAAGATCAGGAATGCCAAGTATGTCACAAAATATGACCTGAAATGATTTTGGCATGTTCCACTAACGGAAAGAGCAAAGGAAATTATTCAACAATCAAGAAGGAATGTTTGGCTTTGATATTGGCATTACAACATTTTGAAGTTTACCTTAGTTCAGCTCCTTCCTCGATTTTTGTATTTAGTGACCACATCCCCCTTACTTTCATTGGCAAGATGAAAAATAAAAATCAGTGACTTCTAAGGTAGAGTTTGTTATTACATGAATATAATCTTGACATCAGGCATATCAAGGGAAAGATAATTTAAGAGCAGGTGAACTTTCCCCGTGTATAACAATATATTATTTCATGTACACTGTGTAATTTTTATGAGTTCTTTTTTACCTCATGTATAATTAGTCTGTGGAAAAAGAAAGTTTTATGTATAAATCTTTCTTTTTCTTTATGAGGAAAGTGTTACGTATATTTGATTTAATTATATCTGATTTAATATATATTTATTTCAATTTAATTGTTTGTCAGTTTTATTTATTTTTTATTTTTCATTACATGATATTGTAAATTTATTCACTAGAGATGATACTTTTGTCAGAAAATAGTTTGACCCTGACTATTAGTTTATAAACACCAGATGTTGATCTAAATCCTGACCTTGTTTCAAAGTTTGTAGCAACCATCGTAAACAAGTTCTGTTTTGTTTTAAAATGATTGGTTGTTTTCAAGGTCAAGATGGGACTTGGTCTTTAAGATGTAAACAAATTTTTTTTTATATTTCTTAGAGTAAAATGATTGGTTTTCGTTAGGGTCACACTGGGTAAACGTGATCTGTACCAAGTATGTGCTTCTATAACCTTCCAGAACATGATCACGTGACCCCTTGCTTACGTTTTAGAAAGACCATATAACCCATGTTTTGGAGAATTAATCGCAGTAGAAGCTGGACTGTTAAACTGTTATTTGAATGTTGTGCTGTTTTGAGTTATTTCAAATTACTTGGTTTGGAGTTACTTCAATTACTTGGATTCAAAAGGATTAATTCTGTTATTTTTTCTGAAAAATATGTGTGCTCATGTAATATTGTGGAACAAGAACAGTTTTTTTTTTTACAAAAATTTATTCAGCTATCAGAAACCGGAGTGATAATTCTTGTTTCTACAAGGAACTGTAATCTTCAACACTACAGATTGCAGCATACGTCATTGACTTCCATCTTGGATTCTTCGCCGGGATTCGAATTTGAAAACAGTAAAACATTTTGTTATTAGGACTTCAAAAATGTTATTCTTGGATAATTCTTGGATTATTTTTGGATTTGATTCTACAAAACCATAAGTTCATATTTTTTTCTTCATTTTTACAGAATTTTTCCAGTGAAATAAATTATTGTATTTTTTTCTCAAAGCTTGTTGTTTTCACTCTTTCTTGTGTTACTTTTTATTCGAGCCTAAACATGTGACATAAGAGAACATACATAGTCCGAACAAAATATGCAAAACTCAGAATGTAATTTATCTCATCAAATGCAAGATCTGCGGCCTATAATATGTCGGAGAAGTCAAATAACTACGCGAAAGGGTCAATATTAACATATCTGATTGGATGACAAAGAAGTTGGACAGAAATCAAGTAGCAGAACACTTTTTCACCTGGCCAAACTTACAACCGCAACTGGAGTTTCGAAAATTGGAAAGAAAAGGAATCTTACTGGATGCGCCACCTAGGAAAGCTAAAACTAAGTGGCTTAAATCAAGTGGACTAAAATAAGATAATTATCTGTTGAGAGTCCATATTTTTCAGTCAAAAACTTTGTTCATTCCAGTTCAATAATCATTTACTTACTCGTAATTCCTGCTTTCTTGCAGTTCTAATTAGTATTAGTATATTATTTATAGTGTGTCACATCGTGAAAAACTTTCCTGCTGCTTTATGCTTCATGTATACACATCTTCTTATAGTTAATTCGTAGTAAAAGCACCTGGAATAATGTTAATAAGTATTAAGCAAGATTACGACTATAGACCCGATTGTGGACACAAAGACACTGCCCGTCTGTTGTTTAACCTTTACGCAACGACCCGCCCAGACAACATTCAAAAAGGGAATTCTACAACCTGGATGACATGTTAGAGACTCCGGTGTTTGCTTTGCAATTAGTCAGTGATGTCACGACCGACATGGAAGCATTCTCGGACTTTGGGGAACCGAAACCCTAGGGTGACAAGTAAGTAATAAATTACCCCAGGGCAGTTTTCAAAGAGACCAGACCGTATCCAATCAAAACAGACTCCATTAAACAACTGACTATGTTCGGACTAAATCCATTTTTCAATCAGTACTAGTGTGAACATCGCAAAGAGTGGATCATAGAGAAGTTAAGAGACATTACACTGTACTCCGAGCAGCTGAAGATGTGACGTCAGCAGTTTGTGTGGAGGTGGACGGACCCGGAAGTGCCAGGGGAGCACCTAATCAAGTGTACCGGAAATACCAAAATGAGATAAACAAGAGGCTAACAATGATTGATAGATGAGTAACAGAGACAACACTGAAAAGAAGTACTCACTTAAGACCTGTAATTTCATATGATGAATATTAACTGGCAACTGTGAATAGGTCATTTATTGTATTTGTTCGAAAGAAATTGCGACTTGAGAAATTTGTCGATGAAATTATTAAACACATTTGATATATTTTATTAAATTGTTACACCTTCTACATTGAGTTATCTATCCACCTAGACCATCGGCATTGCTGGCTGGGGACTCGTAACTATTTAAATTTTAATTGTCCACCTTCTCCGGTATTAGAAATAATACCGTAAGAGGCACGTGACATAGTGGTTATTAATACAAAACAATCATCTGGGATATCACCTATGCCTATATAACTTTACATTAAGAAACAGATGACGATTTGCTTGTTTTGTAGACCAAAGACAACCAGATTGCCATTTTAATATCAGAGATCAAACCAATAAGATGGGATATCCACAGTTATGAAATATACTTCTGTTACAACCAAACTCGTTTAAAGTTTTGAAAATTCAACATGTTCTTTTGTTTTATTGTCTGTTTTGTATTCCTGTTTTGTAAGTCTACTTAATGACTCAGCAAGAGTCGAGTGTTTAAGCAAGTTAAAAACTAGATTTGAACTATTCGTTACCAGTTTGTTTGTTTGGGGGCTCCGAGTGGCCGAGTGGTCTAAAGCGCTCTCCGTTACGGATCACTGCCATCTCACCTCTCTGCGTGGGTTCGAGTCTCGGATTCGGCCAATATGGGTATGTGAGAAAGCTTGCCAGTAGCTTCTCGAGGGTCGGTGGTTCTTTCCGGGGATTTCCCGGGTTCTTCCTCCACCATTAATACTGGCCGCCATGTATAGCCATGTGCTGAAAAATGGCGTTAAATCCTACAACAACAACAACAACAACCAGTTTGTTGCATTTATCTTAATCAATCCCTGACACACGTGATCCCTTGCTGGAACATTGCACTGAAACGACTATTATTTACGCACGGACGCACACACACACACACACACATGTATAGACAAAATTTAATAACGGTGCAAATTCAAAAATTCAAAACGTTTTCCCAACGTTTCGGGCTAAGCAAGCTCTTCCTCAGGAGAGAAAAAAGCCCCCCCCCCCCCTTGCAAAATACCAGCCCCACATATATGTGTGTGTAAAGAGAGAGAGAGAGAGAATATTATATAAGTTAGAGAAGATCTTTATTTCGTTCTCATCGAGACTCAAACCCTGGTCTGCGGAAACAATGTTCTTGCCTGCAAACATCAACCTCTATATCCCGTCGATCCCAAAAAGTGTCACGGTGCCCCAGACCCAAACTAATTAAGAAAGTAATCGGATCATTAACTGATATGAGAAGGCTGTGTCACTTAGATGTATAAGACTGCAGAATGAACAAAAAGGATATATTTGTTGAGTCCTCGACAACACAGAGAACATCATTATGACTCGGCGAGAGTCAATAAAAGAAATTGACCTATTGCTAAAAATAGACCATTATGTCATTGCGCTGGCTGCCGCCATATTGTTTTACAGACAAAGCAATCGTAGTAAGAGATAGTAATTCAATATATGTATGCATACATTCGGAATATAATCTTTTGATATAATTACCTAACACATATGAGGGTATCTCAAATGTGCTGAAACCACTAACATTCAGGGATATCTCTTTTGTTTATTGTTCAAGCAGTTTTGTGTGTAAGGGGACGTCCATTAATTATGTCAACAATTTTTAGGCAAATTTTTACCCACCCACCCTTGTCTACAACTGTCAAACTTTCAGTGACCCCCAATATCAAAGTGTACAATATTTGTAAGGCATTAAGGTTACTGCATGTGGTTGAAGAAGTTGTATGCTTGTGTAGGCTACATAATTTATTTTATGTATTATGTTAAAGATGACTAGCAGCAGAGGGGCTGTACAGACCGAAACTTTTTGCACAATAAACCCCTCCAGGAAACTATTCCTCGATAGAGGGCTTATTTCGACGAAATAAACCCTTCTATTCAGAATACAGGACAAAAAAAAATGTCCCCCGAAAACTCGAAGAGTTTCCAGGGACAAACTCGTTGAGTTTGCACTGACAACTTGGGTTACTTCAATAAATCTGAAACAGTTTCCGTGGCGGGGTCGTTATTGAAAAATCCATGGGTCGGGTCCATCCCCTCTGCTGCTCTGGGAAATGAGTTTCCAAGGAAAAACATTTTTATGTTGCAAATAGTGTATCAAGTCCAATACGGTATCTTGTTCTGGGATCGTGTAAATTTATTGTCACAAATCCGTGAGGTTTTCTTTGAGCATGACTGAAGAAATTTTTAAATTTATTTAAATCCATATCGCCACCACACCAGGTTTGATGAATATTTCTCAGTGTATGTGTATCAACTCCATTGAATATCGCAAGAAGATTACAATTATCCCTGATTACTTTAGGAATTTGTGTATAACGCTGAGTAACATAAATCACATCAGTGTTTTTGTGACGTCCCCGGGAAAATATTCTTGCGGGATTTTTTTGCTTGTCCAACATAACATCATCATACACTACTAGGTTGTTAATTGATTCATCAAGATCCTCGACGCTGGGGGCTTCTTCGATATCAGTGATAAATTCAACAACATCCTCACCGTCTTTACTCAGCGCGTTTGCACTCTCATTAAAATCTTTTATAACGTTATAGCATCGTTGATCATCTACAGATGGAGCTATCAAATACAGTTTATCCCATTTCATCCACTTCATTATCAAGTTCAGCAACAGCTGTGTTTTACCTGAACCGGATGGCCCAATTATAATCGCGCGGATAGAGTTTGGTAGCACTGAATTATGCTTAACTGGCTCTTTCTTTTTTGTCGCAGAAAAATCTGTAATTTCCATTTGTATATAAAGAATAATAATTATGGATCTATATTGTGTGAAGTGTAAGGCACGAACCCCTACGAATGATCTAACAACCATTACAACAAAAAATAACAGACAAGCACTTTCTGGTAAGTGTACGCGATGTGGCACAAAAAAATTTAGATTTCAAAAAAAAAGCGAGAATTTAGCGGAGGTGACATTGCAGCCAAACTTGGAAAGCTCCCCGGAACTCCCTGGGCAAAGTATCCCGGAGAAAAACATCTCCCAGGATACAATTACTGCGGTCCAGGGACCCGACTAGATATCAGACTTGATGAACAATCTAAACCAAAACCGGGAGAGTATCCGATAAACGCTATCGACGCAGCGTGTCACATACATGATGTTGCTTATCGAAGTAAAGATCTACAAGACAGGCATATCGCGGATGTGAAATTAATTCATGCACTAAGCGCCATAAAAAATAAATCATTTAAGGAGTCACTCGCTAATTGGTTAGTAAGATCAGCGATGAAATCTAAATTAGTATTAGGCGCTGGATAATTAAATAAAAATGCAAGCGATTTATTATTCCCCAATCGGATACTGGAGAGGTAACTCAGCAATTAATAAACTCGCCAACGCGGCATCAGTAACACGCGAGGTTGCCAAAAATTGGCTATCAAAACAAGCAATATGGCAAATCTACTTACCACCACCTCGACAAATCAACTTTGCACATTTTGATGTTAGTGTGCCCAATGAAGTTCATCAGGCTGACATACTATTCCTGCCTCATGATACTGTCCGTAGAAAAATATACAAATACGCGCTAACAGTAGTTGATGTTGCCAGTAGATACAAAGAAGCAGAACCGTTAGCGACTAAAACAGCGTCCGAAGTCGCCTCTGCGTTTAAACGAATTTATCAACGAGGACCTCTAAACTGGCCACGATTATTACAAGTTGATCCTGGCAAGGAATTTCAGGGCGCGGTGTCATCACTGACAAAGCAGCATAACGTTACCATACGACGAGGACATACTGAAATTCATCGGGATCAGGCAATTGTTGAGCGATTTAATAGAACACTCGCTGAGAGATTATTCGGATACCAGTACGCGAGGGAATTCATTTACGATACGAGATCTCGTGAATGGGTTGCAAGACTGCCAAACGTGATAGCCGCACTGAATAATGAAATTACCAGAACAACAAACATGAGACCTGTAAATGCAATCACAAAAAAATATATACCCCGCGTCAGTGAACGCGGACAACAGCAACAAAATGTTTCAACGCAGCCAGGGACGCTAGCGTCCCCACTGCTGGGTAATGTCACCGTTAGGTATTTATACGAACCAGGCGAACTAGAAGGAGGAAAAAAAAGAGCAACCGATCCCACATGGAGTGTTACTACACATAAGATATCCAGCATAACCAGATCAACTGGGAGAAACGCAATCTACAGATTAGATTCGACTGCTCCTCAACGCGGATTTAAACGCGAGCAACTTCAGGTGATTCCCGAGGATACACAATTACCACCCCGATCACTAAAGTGATCCGCACTGAAGTGATTCAATCATTTAAATAACTGCAGCAACACCTCTGCGTCGGTTACACTCAAGACAGGTCAACATCACATTTTCACGTGTATGACCGCGACTGCTATCTATTCTATCTACGGTGAATTGCCTTGGGTCGTTTTTCGAATACTTCCACAGCAATAAACAATTACAACTCGCACAGTGATTATTCTGCTGTTGTTGTAATTGTATTACAAATTCAACATCCAAACTTTGTTTGGGATCAAACTCTCTACCATTTTTTTTGTCGCTCTGTTTGTAACCGGCTAATTTCTTTCTTATTGTGTCATCAGCGATTGAGCTGTCGTTGACAACATCATCTAATACAATTCTTCGTAACTGACCTATCCTTCTTACTCTTGACACGGCTAAATAAACTAAATTTGACCACTCTATGCGATCATCAACAATCCAAACTGTTGTATCTGAAATAGTTAGTCCCTGCGAACTGTGGATGGTCATAGCGTATCCTAGCGTCCACGGGGATTTGCTCATTTTCAGTGCCTGTTCAACAGCATCAACATCAACTGTGACAATATCATTTAATACTAAATTCTGTTTCTCCGGACCCGACGCAGTCAGGCGCCCTGGAATATCAACATCAATATTCTGCAATCGCGTATCAGCTGGTCTATAACACAACGGCACTGGCAACATGGGAAATTTCTTCTGATGTAACTGAAATAACCGCTGCTGAAGTGTGTCCCTGACTATCTTTCTACTTGCCACAATTAAATCACCTGGTTTCCACGTTTCCCAAAAGTCGCTCAGCGAAGTCTCTGGAATTATTTCACGCATTATCTCACACTGGACTTTATTGGTTTGTAGCCTGATCAGTGCCTTAAACTCTTTCAGCGTTTCATCGAGTGCTCTAACATCGTTAGTTATTTCCTCATAATAATCTACAAAAGTTTTCAGCCACTCGTGTGGAGATTCACCTGTAAATGGGGGTGGTTGACCATGATCGCCGCACATCACCACTGCGGTATTTTTCTTTAGCAGCCAATCCAGAAACTGTTTTAATGTATCCAACGGCACAGTGTCTATCTCATCCCAGATGATTTTCTCGGGAATATATTTCGTTCCCATTCGTTCAGGTGTCCACGTGCCGCCGCTGTATTTGAAAAAACTGTGATACGTGCACGCGTTAACATCCCGTTGTCTCATCTCCCTGGCAAGTCTGTGTGTGGGTGTTAGCACAATCATGTCAGAGTTTCTAAATAATTCAATCGCTCGAGTTGTTTTACCAGAACCACCAGGACCGTTCAGATAAACTGTTTTGTGTCTTGTAACAGGATCGTGCACCGGCGGCAACAACGAAGTTGCCCCCGACGAAACCATCGAAGATATTTCTGCGCTGCGATACTCATCCTCGATTTCAACATCAGCCGATTTACAATATCCGTGTAACATTTCATTCTTTATTCTCCACGAGCCCCACGATGGATCATCCGATATAACATTATCCAACAGCGCTGAGTGTTTTTTATCAATATAAAATGAATCCGTTGCAACTCTCACTGCGGCAACAGGGAATCTATTGATCATCGACAACAAATTTATGGATACATAAGCCAGCATCGAAGATCTCAAATGTATGTACTGAGATGATTCTCCGTCAATATAACTAAAAACAGTCCCTAGTTTTTCCCCGTTTGACAGAAACACATCTTTGCGGTTACAGAACATGTTGTTCGTGGCTGCATCAGCGACAATAAGATCCAATTCAGTCTTGTCCATGATTAATCGACTGTGATGTTGTTTATGATCATACGCTCCACCTTGAGTGAATTTCCCTATTATTCTTCGTCCTAGATCTTTTGCTGTGCTTTCATCATTTCTGAGTTTGCTTTTAAGTACTTCAGGAGCTTTCTTGATGATAGCGTCGATAGAAGTTTCTGGATATTCTCGTGACCAATCTTCGATGACTTCTTCTAACGTAACCGGCGTTGGAGTTGGCAACCAAACTTCGGTTTGACGACAATAACATATAATCGCTTCGCTGACCGTCAGCGACAACAGTATTCGACTGTCAAGCATGTATCGCAATAACACTATCGGTGCCCATCGCTTCTCAACGAAATGTCTGCCAAACCAAACATAACACACAGGATGTAAATCCTTAGCGAATTTAAACGACGACACACAAGCAAATCCGGTCAAGTCAAAATCGGGTAAAACACCGTTGACAGCTACTCTTGTCATGGTATTGCCAGCGTGGCCAAACCGTTTAAAATATTCGCTGCATTCTCCACGCCCAAGGAAACTTCCTGGATAACACGCCGTCATGTCCACGGATATCATACCGCGGTGATCATACTGAGTATTCCACAAACCGCCGTGTCCGTATTCGACACAGCTCTGCTGGATATCAGCAAGAAAACTTTTCGGAGTTGGTCTCCATGAATTTCGTTCCCGGGCTACATGCGCGACAACACCCGGGACAGTAAAACAGTGTGTCAGTAACGTATCAGTGTTGCCAGCATGATATTTTTCTGCGAGTTTTTTCATTTCCTGCTGTAACGCCATTGTTCTGTATATTTCCCCGTTGGGTCTCACAAACTGATCATATTCTCCATCTTCGCTACTTCTGAATAACCACACAGACACTGGATCGGTTTTACTTATCTGATAAATAAAATCAAACATGCTCCCAGAATTGCTTTGCAATTCCGGATAATACTTCACAACACGGTCTTGCGGAAATATCCTAACCGAGTCAGTCCAGGCGTGACTGTTATGATCGATAATAGTTATTGGTGTTCCACGGGAATTGTATTTACACTCATACAATACCTCACCGGTTAACGATGAAACCGTTATAGGAAATTTTAGTAATCGCTCTAGCTCAGCAACATCATTTATTGACGCTCCTTTATCCGCTACTCGTGTCGCCCACGCTGTTATTTTAGTTTGTCTTAGCGGTGTTAGGCCGTTTCCTCGCATTGCATTTTTAAAATGTTCCATTACTCGCTCAGCTACACAATTCAACACCGACACCTTCATCGGTTTGAGTTTATCAACGCGTGGTTTCTTCATCGGATAAATTCCATAAACAACTGCGGTCACAGGATACGCTCTGGCATAATATGGTATATCAATCCCAACAAGTACTCCCGGTTTTGAGTCTTTACTTAACAGAACGGTTTTTCCACGAACGCCTCTGGCATCAAGAACAGGGTCTAGTTTGTCTCTGATAATCCACGTTCCCTCGCCGACTCCAACAATAAATTTTATCTGTACGAAATATCTTCTATCGTCGAGATACCCAATTATGTTACGCGCGATTGTATCGTTCATGGTAGCATCAATGATACGGTCACGAGAAATGCTTTGCATTTCCCGAGAAACGCTCGCGTTTCCGAGGATAATTTTATACGAAGACCACGTGTGTGCGGCACCATCACGACGAAACTCTTCTTTGGCATTCTTGATAACACCAATTACCTCTGCTAACTCTCTTCGTCGTGGATCAGCGGTTAACCGGTCAAGATCGAATCTAGAACCTGATATGGGTTTTATTCTGGATAGTCTTTCAAAACCCATTATTATAATTAAGACAAATATTTAAATAGACAAATATATTATATGATGAACCAATGCAAGTGGATCAAACTAAATTCATCAGCGCCGTGTAGCAAACCCTGCAGAGGCGAATACTGTGGACAACATGCTCAACAGGTCCGCGGTGGGAGTCTAGGACCGATACCGTGTATCAGATGCGGCATTGGAGTACGAGGAAAAACGCAATTATGTTCAGCGTGTGGTGGAAAACGCTATCGAGAACTATAACGGTATTATGATAAAAAAAATCCAGACTGTGATAACGCTCTCAAATGCGAGCGTGATTACATAAATAAGTTTTCAGACAAATTATGAATTAGACAATGATTTGCTTATAGTATAATGAATCAAGAATTCGTCCGACATCCAACTATTCCAAATTATGAGGCAAACCGAGATGGCATAGTGAGAAACTACAGGCTGAGGAAACAAGTTGGTACAGTTGATAATGCTGGTTATTTAAGATTTACTGTTAGGAAAGGGAGGTATTTATGTCATCGTTTCGTCTATGAGGTTTTTAACGGAGAGATCCCTAAAGGCCTTGTCATTGATCATATTAACGGGAACAGACTTGATAACAGTATTGAAAACCTTCAAGCGATCACTCAGAGCAAGAATACCATACGAGGAAGAGTTAAATGTAAAACAGCTATAAGAAGAGCAGTGAAATCTGTGAATGTTGAGACTCGTGAAGAAATAATATTTCAATCAATGAGCGCAGCCGGTAGGTATTTCGGTATTTGTCCACCTTCTGTACAGCATGTCGCAGATGGGATCTACAAAACAGCATTTTCAAAGAAGCTCAAACAGAAGATTTCATTCTGTTATATAACTCTTATCGTTGACACAAACGACGATAACTCCTCCGAGAGTGTGTAACGCTTTGCAGAGTTGTCGTTGCTGGTCAGAGGATTTGCTCCCCCTAAGAAAGCCACCTTGATAAAATATTTTATCGAGTTCATAACATGTAATCATTTATTTACCGTAGAATATATATTTTTTTACAAACAATATCCTCGTTTTACTGAATATATCCGACTGTTTTGCTCTTCTGTGCTTGTTATATGACCGCGCTTAAGAAAACATACAATTAAAATATTTTAAACAAGTCCCGCCCACTGCTAGAGCGAATTTCCAACTCGCAAGTAACAGTTGGGTTATATACGAAATCGCTCCCTAAGACCTTTGGGTCGATCGAAAGTCAGCACGCGCAAGCAAAACCATAAATTTAATCCGCCAATGGCGGGTGTCTTTTGTGCACCATCCAATGGTCGATTCAATGGATGGTTTTGCTCTGCTGCTGACCGTAGAAAATGACCCACCTGTGTATGTTTGTGTCGTCATAGGATAAGGTCTTAGGATAAGTTAGGATAAGATTACATGTTCATTGTGCCTTTACTTGCTGTCATACTCGAATCAGAGGTTAAAGGTTGTCTGTTCTGTACCGTCTCTTAGGATAAGATTACATGTTCATTGTACCTTTGCTTGCTGTGATACTCGAATCAGAGGTAAAGGTTGTCTGTTCTGTACCGTCTCTTAGGATAAGATTACATGTTCATTGTACCTTTGCTTGCTGTGATACTCGAATCAGAGGTAAAGGTTGTTTGTGTTGTCAAATAAATGTTTGCCGGGCCTGCTAGAGAACTCGATCCTAGAAGCCAGGGCTGTCTCGTCTTGTAAATAAATGTGCCTCTGAGTCACTTGGCAGTCAGAGGGGTCCGTCCTTAGGATAAGTTACGTGTTATATGTTTGTCCTTGTCAATTCACTAAACACGTCCTCTTGAGCCTATAGAACGTTATTTGACGATCTAGAGGCTCTTGCAGGGGATAAAGTGTTTCGTGTTACATGTTGTATTGTCATGTCGGAAGCAGTCCTCGTGGGGTTCTAGAACGTTATTTGACGATCTAGGCCCTTGCAGGGGATAAATGTTTCCGACTGTCTCGTTTTGTTTTGGAAAGCTAGCGTTTCTCATGCAAAGTGTTTCTATTAAAAATATAAAAATATATAATAATATGAATCACGAAAATATAAATACCATACTTGTTGAAATTAAAGAATTACAACAGCGAGGTTTTAATATTTTACTAGACACTGAAACAATTATGTCAGATTTTGAATCCTTGAATGAGCTATCACGCTTGGGGAAGAACAATCTCCCTGCTCGTTATAGGTTCATTAAGGGTTTGCAAGATCGTGTTTACAGATCACTTGCCGGGATAACTGAAAATCAGGTATCTGAATTTATTCCACTGTGCCGTGCAGTTGAGAAGATTCGTCTTGGATTGTCACAAGAGTATGAGACTCGAAAATTAATTAGCACCAGGGTGAGACGGTTAAAAGGTTATATAAAGAATCTAGACACGGAAATGCCTTGCATTTCTGACAAAAATACTAGTGTTTCTGACTACGAGGCCGACAAGGAAGTATAAACCGCATAGCGTGTGACTCACAGCACAAAGTGAAAGTAGAACCTGAGAACGCTAGCGCCCCCCCCCCCCCGCTTGGAGTGTAAAGCACATTTCCACGGGTAAAAAAAAAAGTGTATTATTTTTTTTGCCCTTGGAAACTCAAAGAGTTTCTCAAGTGAAGGGCGCTTTCAGATTTTCAGGATTTGCTTAAGCGTTTCAACATCAATACAGGAATGAGAATAGTTCATAATCTGTTCTCGTTGACACCAAACTATGATCATATGATTTTGCTGTAGCTCTGTTAATTGTGACGGAGTTAACAAGAAGTCTTCGTCACCATACACGTCAATAACTATTTTAACGGGGAAATACTGTTCTGGGAATGTCTGTATTTGAAATGCGGTTTTAATTGCCTCGTAAAGAATTTGCTTATCATGAATATGAACTCGTGCATGAATGTACTCGGGTTGATACATTATACACAACCGTTTTTTTTTAAATGCGTGCTAGCACTTTCAACGATAACTTATGCTGGTTTTGATAGGATATTTGCACGATAAAATGACGAAAATGGATCAGTGCAGAAAAAAAAACTATTATAAATATTATGGATCCCTTGACTTAGGACTTCACCAGTAAGTTTATACTAACAGTCTCGTCACGCAGGTCCAACAAATTCCCCCTCTGGTCGGTGAGTTTGAAATTTATCGTTGACAACCACGGGTTATGACACCGTAGATAGACCGGATTGATTGGTTCTTGCACAATCAGAAAACCAGGGGGGTCTCTTGGTGTGAACGTATACAGGATAAACCCCTGTTGTGCCGTCGTAGTATCTGATGCGCTGTAACTGCCATCGATGACGTCACATACAAGATTGACCGCAATAACATCTGTGATATTTACGATCCCGGGTGAGATGTGTCTGCCATCGGATGCTGTACTGTTGTCGTGCTTGAGAATAACAGGTTGTGGTTTTATTCGTTCGTACGCGGCAAGAATATCTTCGAAAGATTGATCGATGAGATCAGAGACTGATTTTCTCAGCTCGGGCACGTTATATCCAGGAAATTTAAAATCTGAAATATCATTCACTTGAATACCATATTTAATTGCAAAATCTGCTCTGGCTATCTGTCTATAATTATCATCGATATAGTCTTTAAGATCCAGTAAAGCCTGAATTATTCTTAGATTTATAGTTTCCATGGCCGATGCGAGTTTGTTTAGTTTTTCTATGGTTGTGATAATATTATCACGCGGACTTGTTAAATCAGAAATATAATCTTGGAAATATACTCGCAGGAGTTATAGCTGTTGTTTATGTACTAGATTGATCGGAATAAATAATTCAGATTCTATATCATCTAGACGGTAAACACGGAGCTCCTGCCCCCCCTTAACACGTGGAGCTTCTATACTCCAAGTATCGGGCATTAAAGTACTTTTTCTTGCTAGTAATTGATCTGCAAGGAGTAAATAATAATTGTACTCGAGGTCGTGTAGTGCTTCTTTATAGGTCATAAAATCCGATTTTTCAGGTTTTGGTGGACGAGGTTTAACCTCGGGGGCCTTTGGCCATCCTAATAATGTTCGGATTGAGCTGTTATAAATATCCACGGCGTATCCTGGCGTTGAGATTTCAATGACCGCAGACAGCGTTGGTTCATGAGCTGTTATAGATATTTTGGCTTCCTTGCCGGTGATTCGTTTTATTTGGCGTTGTATCTCATTATTGATTTCTTCGATCTGATAACTCCCAGTGGGAAGTGTAATTGTATTCCAGTCAAGTTCACCCTGTTCGCCGGAGTCGGCTTTGCTTTTCCCGAACACGAATGAATTATTTGGCTGCAGACCACCAAATGATGCCGACCTAACATTGGGCCAGCTGTGATACACACTGAGCTTTGCTAACGCGATTTCACTCACTGGAATTGGAGTTCGAAAATTAATACCGAATTCTGGTGTCGTCGAGGACACTGAGATCATTGTGGTCCTTACCGGTGTTGTGTTTGTGACTATTTGTTGAAGCAGTTCTATTGACATTATTTATTTGTTTAGTTTTCAAATAGTCATTGTACGCATCTGACATTAGTTTGAATTCAGAATCTGATATCGTAGCGTCGCTACTTTGCACGTCTAACGATGATGATATCAGCGATGATAATTTCTGATATGCGGTCGTGGCTGTATTTAATTTTGTCGTGTAATCGTGTAATTTTGTGTTAGCACATGATGATATTTTTTTTTGCTATGATGCCGAAAACTTCAGCTGTTGTTGTGGCCGAGGAAACACAGATCGTGGCGGCGACTGCTGCAGTTACCGGAGTGACCGCTGATAGTATTGCTCCGGCAGATGCAACAACGGCAGATACTGAATAAACCATAATATCCAGCACTGTTATGCGGCGCTTGTATTTTTTTACTTTTTGACTAGTTACTTCGATGACAGTTTTTAACTCAGATTGCCACTCACGGACTTGATTGTATCGATATTGTTGAGCATCTGGCGTCGTTGACATTATTCAATTACGCGGTAACCAATTGAGGCGTTGCAGCGACGAATTCCAAACAAAACCAGTAAGATGTTGCTGTTAAACTATCGTCCTCGGCTTCAAGCATAAATGTTTCCTCGGTTCCGCTGTTTAGTATTACAGTGCAAACCCCGGAATACTTATCGGTGGAATGTCTCCAAGGATATGTTGTGAAGATTTCAAATTTAGCGGCTGAAAACACAGACAACCTGTAAACACCGGTGGCTGTTGCTGTATATTTGATAGTGTTATTTTGTCGTGACCATGTTGCGAATCCCGATGATACCGTGAATACGATGTTGGTGATATGCCCCGGAGTAACTCCAGTGGGAACTTTAATCAAACTGGTTTTGTTAACGATATCAGGAATACCCGATACGATATCCTGCTGTGTTTGTTTGATCGTGTTAATGTCGGTCTTTACATCAGCGAGTTTTACATCGACGACTGGAGGAGTCCCAAAGAACTTATCCACGACCTCATCAGTTTTTACGAAGTTTCTTCGAAATCTTGTAAACGCGCCCACGTGAACATCATGCTCTGCACGCAGCGTATTTAGTTTACCGTTGACGATGTCCACGTATTGTTTGTTTGACGCATCCTGGTCGGATTCGGGATTCGCTAACGCGGTTATTTTGTTGCCGCTCATGCTGAGTTCGCCTGTCATCGTGTCACCGGCTTTTTTCACACATTTATCAACACCTTTATCAATACTGTCTTTGATGCTTGCGATTGATATATTCGAGTCCTTGATCCGGCCGCCATCACTAAATGCAACGAAGTTATCCTTGGTAGCTCCAAGAACTCTGCGAATTATATCATTCCACTTAATGTTGCTCGTTCTTAGTTTTCCTTGCCTGTCTTGGAAAATAGCAACTTCATCTGGGTCAACTCCAGCTATATTCAAAAGATTATCGACTTCATCTTTGGTCGCATATTTTGAGAGATCAGCATCTGTGCTTGGTTTACCTCCTCGTGTGAAAGGTCTTCCGTAAATATCCACCATTATTCTTATTGCTGTTTTTCAAATGCTAGCATTTCTCGATGCGGTATATTCATACACTACTTTATGAGGAGGAGTTGCTGGATTTCTTGAGATTGCATCAAGAACATTTAAAACCTCCCTCCCACAAATGGGCGGATCAATTAATGTTTGTGTTGGTAACGTCGACTGCCACACTGGAACATTAGAAAATCTGCTGACATACTTGAGAAACTCAACTGGCGGTGCTAAACCGTACGAATCAAAATAGATAATTCCACGTGGATCGATCGCGTAAGCAACCCAGTGAGTTCCCGGACCATCTTTGTTGTCGAGATTGATAATGCCAGTTTCTGGATTATTCGGTCGTTGCGGTAATTGATCTCGCATAAATACGCCTCTGAAATGTTTTACACGCAATTTTTTAACAGCATCGAGTAAATCAAAATTGCTCAACGGCGTTAGAATTTTTTTGGATACCATGATGGTGGAGTTCCTGGTAGTCTTAGACCGCGTCCCTTTTTTTTCTTGTATCCTTTTCCCGTTGCCTTTTTTAGTGCCATTCCAGCTGCAGTTCCAACTGCACCGAGTGCTGCGGCTTTTGCTACGGCTGGTGCTGCCGCGGCAATCAACGCCGGTATTGCTGCGAGAAGAGGAAATATTCCACCGGTTTTAGTCATGTCCTTGATAGCTGCAGCAGAGAAATCAAGTCGGACACCGGTTTTTGCTGTTAGTGCCTTATTAAAATGTTTAAGCTGAGTATTAGTCAACGACAATTTGTTTGGACCACCAGTAATCTGATCTCGTTTTAGTGTTATTGATGTCCCGCACGTGCTTGCGTTCTTTGATTGCAATTTCTTCGTTTGACCGGAAGTCAAGGTGACATTAACATGACTGTATGACATTATATCCTAAGTTTGATTTTAATTGCGTTACATATTCTCGATTGGAGCGTCGATGACCCTCATTCGTCCGCCAACACCTTCAAGCAGCATTGCTTTATCGGAGAGTATGACAGCAATCGCTCTGTAACCACCAGCAGGAACACCTACACGAGCTCGGAAATGTAGGTCGACAACAGATTGTTTAACCAGATCAAGATGTTCCAGCGAAAAGTAATAAATCGGATATAAACTCATAAAGTCTCGCTGTGATATTTGCAGGCCAGTGTCTACATTAAGGTCGCGCCCCATAAATGACATCAGACGATGATACGCGCGTGCGACACGATGATGTTCGAAATCTATTAATATATCCTCAGATGGCTCCTGATGCCCATTTATTCTCAACGAAACTTCAGAAACTCCAAGTGTATCAAATACCATTGGATTTCTTTCCTGGCTATCTGTTCTAGCACGGTATTGAAATGCAATGAAAATATGTCGTGGTGCTGATACTCCTTGTTGCGATGATATATGCCATGTAAACAACCCACCATTATCACCCTGAATAACGTCTGTGGTTGTTGTTTTCCAGGATAGCAGTGATTTACCGCCCGTGTCCATGAAAGACAACAGTCGTTGTTCTTCGGTGATTGACGGAGACAACACTGGCATCCACAACCACAGTTTAGTTAGTATTACCTGACCAGGGGCAACAGCAGCATCTCGCCAGATAGCGTCATTATCATCAGGTTTTCGCACAAGTACAACTGTGTGTTTGGCACCGAATATGACCTTGTGGACATCTCTGCAGAATCCAAAGATGTGAGACAATGGAATCACACCTGAGAACTCTTCATCTCCACTTAACATCGATCTACGTGTTGCAAAACCCAAATTAAAATTTTCGTTCATCGATGCAACTGCGTCACCGGCATTATTCATTGTTACATTCCTGTTCTCGGGGCTGTCGGTTATATCCTTTGCAAACATCATTGATGGTCCGGCTGATCTGGTGTAATCATCCGAGTATCTCGCCAACCCGAGAATTGTTGTGGCAACGTCGACGTTATCATGAATTGTTTCAATTTCTTTTCCATCTATCATGTAAATAGCGGATTTAAATAACGCCATGATGCCGTTGTTAACAAATCCAACTCGGTCGCCGATTCCGTAGTTAGTGTTATCATTCTTTAAAAGCCTACCTTCAACTTCGATGAAGGCCTCAGCGGGCAAGAAGTATCTACTTGTATCCTGGACCTGTAGTTCAATTCTTCCGCGTTGGTTAGGATCACGTGCTTCATAAGAATAATATTGAAAATCACGTACAGAATCATCTTTAAGTACTGGTTTGGACATATCAAACGCGTCATTGGATTTTCGTGCAAACATTATTATTATTTGTGATGATCTAATTAAAATGTTATCGTCACCGGAAACCACTACCAGCTATCAAATTAGCAGTTACACTATCTTGCAACGCTTTGGAGGTAATTCCTGCTGTTGCGATCTCAGCTAATTTCTGATTTACGGCCTTATTTACTACGCTACTAACATTTGCCGGCATAGCTTCAGTGGATGGTAGTTTTATTGGCACCAACCTCTCGACTGGGTTTTTTTTTCGTATCAGCTGTGCTAGTCGATCCTTGATTGATTGAAATGCTTTCCCGGCAAGACTACCAACAGTGCCAATGGCTTTATCCTTGACAACATCAGCGGCTTTCATCGCGAATTGTTTTGCTAACGGTCCAGCTTTCGGAGCGATTCTTGTGACTAAATCCCTAACAACATCACCGACTCCATCTCCGTAAACAACCTCGTATACTGGTAATCGTGAGTTTACTACTCTGACACTTCTTGGTCTGCGAAAAGAATCGTGTAGTATCATTTTATTTAATTATTGTTTATCTAACTGAATTTGCTAGCAAATTTAATTATTAGTCGCTGTGGTAACCGTCTGCGAGTTCATCAATGAGCCCCCGGTAGATGCTGATATCCATGATGCCACGCTGAAATAGTCTCTGACAGATATCTGCGGCTTCATTTATAATTTCCGGAGAATTGTTTCCGGCACGTCTTCCTCCGATGAGAACTTCCAACCGTGATACATCATCGATGATATTATTAGGGCAGGCAATAAAACCGGATCCTAAACCCTCCCCTGTTGATGGTACAATTCTTGGGGATAAAATGTCTTGAGGCAAACTTTCAGAAGATGTTGTTAAGCTAATTATCGGCGACCTAGTTTGTTTGAATTTTTGGCCCCGCGGACTTCCTTCAGATGCAGCCTCGTATTCACTTAACGGAGTTAGGTCAGGATCTATTGCTCTTCGCCGTGAAGGATATTGTTGTCGTTCTGTGTGTTGCAACGGTGATTTTTCTTCTTGAGGTTGCGATGGTGGAATTTCAAGTTTACGTATAGCATCTACAAGTCTATCGTATTTTGTATCGTCCCTGCTGATTTGTTTTTTATTTTCACGTATACGATACGAATATTTGATAAAATTATCATCTGTCATAGAACCGTGTTCTGGGTTTAAAGACACATCTCTTCTAATCAATCCTAACAGTATTGTCTCAGGTAATTTCTCTTCTGGTACATTTTTAAGAAGTTCAATATAATCCGGCGTAAATCTTTTGGCGGGGTCAGTAATTCTCCCTGTTACTCGCTTACCAGCAGGTACTGACACAACAACTTCATCGGGTGGAGGCGGGGGTTTAAGTCCAGCTGAAATATCCTGTAAAATTTTCCTTTGCTCTATTAAAGCCTCTTTGGTAACAGCTGCGGATTTTTCAGTAGCTTTGGTCACGGGTTTAAATAATTCCTCCGTAGTCTCTGCAAAGCCTTCCCGTGCTTGCTGTCTTAGTTGTAATTTTTGTCTGACACTATCACGGACAGGAAGAAATTTCTGAATTGCTTCGAGACGTTCTCGAGCTAATCTAGTCGTATGTGCTTCTCCAATATTTGCCATTATTTATTTGTCAATGATTTAATTCCGCTAACATAAAAATGTTTTTCCTTGGAAACTCATTTCCCAGAGCAGCAGAGGGGATGGACCCGACCCATGGATTTTTCAATAACGACCCCGCCACGGAAACTGTTTCAGATTTATTGAAGTAACCCAAGTTGTCAGTGCAAACTCAACGAGTTTGTCCCTGGAAACTCTTCGAGTTTTCGGGGGACATTTTTTTTTGTCCTGTATTCTGAATAGAAGGGTTTATTTCGTCGAAATAAGCCCTCTATCGAGGAATAGTTTCCTGGAGGGGTTTATTGTGCAAAAAGTTTCGGTCTGTACAGCCCCTCTGCTGCTTGACTGTATAATAGTCAAGCTCTCAAGTTTCCTAGGCCAATTTATCCATCCTTGGAGTGATATCTCATGGACTTCAATATATATAGCATCTATACATATAACATTGATGCTATTTAATAGAAGTCCATGGAAAGCTATACTATTTAGATGTCTACGGCTCAGTGCAGTCTTTGAATTTAGAAACAGCTTCTCTTAAAAATCTGTCTACAGTCTACAATCTACATTGAAAAAAAAACAAAATATGATGATGCAAGACTATGACTTCCTTGGCAAGAGCTCAACCGGTTTAGGATTAAACTGGTGGGCTGTTGACGGGCGAGCGAGTGTGTGCCATACCAACGCACCGACTAATTTCCTATTTTTTGATTTATTAAATTTATTGTAAAAAATAACATTGTTGACGTCAATTTATCTTGAACTCCCCCCTCCCCCATGTCAAAAATTGTCAAACTTCTTCAAACCCCCTCCCCCCTATTTTGTTGACATATTTAATGGACGACCCCTAAAATGTGTCATTGTCAGGGTGGCTATCATCATTAGGGACAACTGCTTTGTATTACTGTTTTTATCAATACATGTGACGATGAAGAAAAAAAAATGTAATTAAATATTTTGATTCAAGTACGAAAATGTGTTATGCATGTAGCATAATCACCCAGTGATTATCTTTTCAACACATATCTTTAATGAACAGAATGTATTCTTACATGTTGCAAATTGTCATTCAAAATTATTTTATAAATATTGTCAAATTGACATGCAAATTTTATACCCTTTACTCTCTCCTGTTTAAAACGTTGTTACTGATTTACATATCAGAATCAGAAGAAAGTAACACAATCATAATACCACCCCCACCCCACCCCACACACAAATTGATGCCTTTCTTGATGAAATAATGTGAAATATAGGGCCTATATGCAAAGTTTCTAGAATGATGCATGATCCATTTAAAATAAAACCCTTTTGTACCTAAATGAATCAACTAGGCAAGGTGCAAATATACGCGCAAAGCAATATATAAGAAATAGTCACTTTCCTACATATATCCCACTCTCTTTCCATGGTGGGGTCCCGAGTTGCCGAGTGGTCTAAAGCGCTCTCTGTAACGGATCAATGCCATCTTACCTCTGTCTGCGTGGGTTCGAGTCTCGTATTCGGCCATTGTGGGTATGTGAGAAAGCTTGCCAGTAGCTTCTCGTGGGTCGGTGGTTATTTCTGGGGTTTTCCCGGGTTCTTCCTCCACCATTAATACTAGCCGCCATGCAGTGGCGTCACTAGGGTTGGTGTTACCCAGTGCGGTAACTCATGATGTCACCCCCATGGACCTCCTTCCTGCACAAAAATTCTGAATTTTTATAGACAGTCATATACAGTAACTCATGGTGTCACCCCCATGGAACACTTCCTGCACAAAAGTCGAAAATTTTATAGACAGTCATTTGGGTGTCACTCCCTCTGATGGTGTCACCCGGTGCGGTCCGCACCCCCCCCCCCCCCCCAGTGACGCCACTGCCGCCATGTATAGCCTATCGTGTGCTGAAAAATGGCGTTAAACCCCACAACAACAACAACTTTCCATGGTAAAACATCAATCACAAATAAAAACGCCTCATTCAAATAATTTATTTTTGGGGCAGTTCCCTTGGAATTTTCATCCCAAATGATCATTGCATGTCTACTGAATAATCTACTGAATATGAAATTTAAGAAATTGTGTATTACATTGGTCCAAAACATCCATCAGATCTGATTCTAAGAATTACACATTCTACAGGCCTTGACATTCTAATTATCGCTGTAAATGAATAGAATACTCGTGTATGTTCTGATGAAAAAATTCAGCGCCAAGTACATGCTTTCAGTAAGAATAATTGTTAACTGGTGAGTGTACACTTTAGTTTATTCCGGAATCAAGTGCCTGTGAACTGAAGTCAATGCGTGTGACGCGTACAGCGGTAGAAAGTACAGGCGCCCTTCATGCTTAGCATACACACCCGCAAGACGACCCAGCAATAGCCTCTTTATCTAATAGTCATATCGGATTCCTATGACATAAGTCAAGGCATATAGAAAACCAAAAATAGATTGGTACAAATATACACCAGACAGAACGGACAGAGCTACCATAGACACACGTGATAATACGAATTAATTTATATAATCAGATCGAATACTATCATACAGGCTAAATAATATCTTTATTTCGTTCCTCATCAGCGGGTTACTACAGCAATCGACTTAACCGAACATGCCAACCCCGCATACCCTCTCGTTCATGCTCGCCCCCCACCCCCAAAGTATGGAATGTTGTGGCTGGTATAAGGCATACAGCCGTTCCAGCCAGCAATTAAGCCACCAGAACTGCACCACCTCAACCTGTCAATCTTACAGTTAAAAGTAAGGTAAATGAAGAAATTAGCCGTAAAATGTTCGGGTTGAAAAACTGTTTTGTGTGGCTAAATATATAAACATTTTTACGTCTTTGATTTGCATGCGATTCCAACAACTAATACTGGTGTGTGTGTGTGTGTGTGTGTGTGTGTGTGTGTGTGGTTTGTGTGTGTGTGTGTGTGTATATATATATATATATATATATATATATATATATATATATATAATGCAGTGTGGAGAAAAATCAATACACAGCAGAAACCACTATAGTGTATTTATTCGTTCAGTGTAGTAAACTTCGCAACGAACGTGTATATATTGGTCGTTACCATAGAGCTTTTGTCTGTCTCTCTGAAGAGATTTTCCTTTCCACAATCGCTGCAGACTAGCACAGCATAGTATGGAAGTGGCTATTTCACCTTACCCGGTACCCTATAGGGGTAGGAGACTCTAACCCCACCGGCACTTGATTCTGGGGAACCTAATATGTACACTCGCCGTGTTATAAAGTGCCTGCGTCTAACTACCGTGATTGTCACACTCGCATAATATAGGCGTACACACCTGTTTGAAACCCTCAACAAAAAGGTAACTAAACCTCTGTGGGTTACGTGGGGGGGGGGGGGAATTTCTCACGGAAGTTAGAGGCTAGAACGGTGTCTGGGTTGCTCATGGATATCAATGAGGCAAAAACGGCATTTCGGTACTACTTCTTGCACTCGCTTGGAGTTGTTATTTTGACTATGTATGTAATCATATCAAAACAAAGTAATCAACTAACTATTGTGGATCTCATAACACACAAAAAAATAACAAAATGTTGTTGTTGTTGTGGGGTTTAACGCCATTTTTCAGCACACGATAGGCTATACATGGCGATCAGTGTTAATGGTGGAGGAAGAACCCGGGAAAACCCTGGAAAGAACCACCCACCCACGAGAAGCTACTGGCAAGCTTTCTCACATACCCACAATGGCTGAATCCGAGACTCGAACCGGCGCAGACAGAGGTGAGATGGCAGTGATCCGTAACGGAGAGTGCTTTAAACCACTCGGCCACTCGGGGTCCCCCCCCCCAAAAAAAAAAAAAAAAAAAATAAAAAATACTTTCCCTATACCTATTAAGCCTAGGATGTTGGAAAAGAAAATGGACAAGGTGAAAATGAACCAAAGGGTAAGGTACAATAAACACGTACATATGCCAAAGGTAATAAATTCAACCACAACCATGCATATCGGCTGAATCATAATAAATTCAAAAGGAAAAGTTAGGATAAATAACCTGGTCTTCAATTCAACCGTACCCATCCCAGATAAAGACTCAATATAAATGGAAATCCGAACAAACAAATCCTCAAATAACAAGAGCCATACTAATGAGGAAACCCTACTACTGACGAACTTTTCTCAGGTGAAAGACGGGTGCGGCCATTTAGTCATTTACAACAGTATACCTCACTGAAGTCAATACCAATTTACTTCTATAAGAACCACACAACTACTACTATAACACGTGAAGGGGAAAGTAATAATGACTGCGACGAAACAAACAAAAAATCATCTCAAACTTAAACCCCTAACACAACGTGAGAAAAAAAAGGACAAAAGCATATCAACCACAAAGGCAAATATCCCTAATGATAAGCAAAACCAACACCAAAGGAAAAGGTTGAATATAATACCAAACCTGGTAGTTACAAATCTAATTCATCTAAATCTCTACATAAATCGCTACAAATAAACCTAAAACAGAAATACAAAAATACCAATCCAACAGTAAATACAACACAGCAACAACTCAACAACAGTCCAACTATCACAGTAACACATATGCTCGAACTTATCCGGATATTTTCGAAGAGGTTGTTGTTGTTGTTGTTGGCTTGACTACGTTTGCGAAGATTTAGGAAGGGGGATGTCCACGTCTATTGCACGCGCGCTGGTGCCTGAAGAGCCCAACACGTGAAAGGCACGTCAGTCCATAAAGGCTGCAGGGAAATGTCTGGCCTGTTGGGGGTGATGTCGATGGTTCCCGGTTTTGTCTTCGCCATCATTTTTTCTCCAAGCTTGTCCATCTGTTTTGTTCAAAAGTGGCAGTGGCCCGGTGAACTGTACGTCGCCAGCTTTCACGGTAAGCAGTTTGTAATGCCCATTGGTGGTGATTGATGCCACAGGTGGTGAAGGTCTTTATGAAGGAGCTTTATATCTCTTTCGATATGCCCCTCTATCACGGTGGCTAGTGGACAGTTCACCATACAGTGGAGACTTTGGCAGGCGATGATCATCCATCCTGGACATGTACCCTGCCCAGCGTAGCTGTATCTTCATGAGCGTGGCCTCAACGCTGGTGATCCCTGCTTGCTTGAGGACTTCAGTGTTGATGATGAGGTCACTCCAGTGAATGCTGAGGATATGGTGTGGAGGCAACGCTGATGGAAGCGTTCAAGGAGGCGGAGGTAGCCGCTGTAGGTGACCCGAGATTCGGCGCCATATAGAAGGGTGGTCAGTACGACAGCTCTGTAGACGCTGATCTTTGTATCTATCTTGAGACTGGCTTTGTACCACACTCGTTTACAGAGTGTGCCGAAGTCGCTGTTTGCCTTGGCCAGTCTGTTGTCTATTTCTTTGACGATCTTGGCATGAGAGAATATCACACAGCGCAGGTAGGTGAACTGGTGGACTACATTCAGCTCTGTCTGGTCAGTTAAGATGCTTGGTAGCCGGTACTCTTCCTTGGGAGCAGGCTGGTGAAATACCTCAGTTTTCTTTAGGCTGACATCAAATCCAAAGAGCTGGCAAGCTTTGCAAAGCAGGATGTTACGCGCTGTAAGGCGGCATCCGTGTGGGCAACAAGGGTGGCATCATATGAAAAAAGAAGTTCTCTAATCAATTTTTCCAATGTCTTGGTTTGGGCCTGAAGTCGCTTTAAGTTGAAGAGGATGCCATCAGTGCGAAATCTGATATAGATTCCAACTTCGTCATCAAGGTCTTCTGTTGCTTTTTGGAGCATCATGCTGAGGAAGATCTGAGAACAGTTTGGAGCTAAAACGCTGCCCTCTTTTACGCCATTTACAAATGGGGAAGGTTTGTGGCAGGTCGTTATTGTTTCTGATCTGACCAAGCTGTTTTTCATGCAGTTGGATGACCATGGTAAGGAACTTTGGAGGACAGTCGAGCTTTACAAGGATTTTCAACAGTCCAGTTCTGCTCACCGCGTCAAATGCCTTCATCAGGTCCACAAATGTGATGTAAAGTCCTTTGTTTTGTTCTCGACATTTCTCCTGGATCTGTCTCAGAACGAACACTATGTCAGTTGTGCCCCTATTGGCTCTGAAGCCACATTAACTCTCTGGAGCATGTTCTTCTGAAAGGGTGGGCAACATTCTGTTCAGCAACACTCTAGCAAGGTTTTTTGCCTGCAATGGAGAGCAGAGTTATCCCACGGTAGTTTGAACAGTCAGACTTTCCCACCTTGTTTTTGCATAAGGTGATGATTGCATCTCGGGGGTCTTGTAGAAGTTACCCTCGCTCTCAGCAGCGAACGGAGAACTTGTGGATTTTGATGTGCGGTGCTGGGCCCCCACTCTACCATATCTCTGGTGGGAAACCATATTTTCCTGCAGCCTTTCCAGTCTTCATCTGTTTTATGGCTTTTATAGTCTCTTGCAGTGTGGGTGCCTCGTTGAGTTCCATCTTTGGTGACTGTTGTGGGATGCGATCAATATCTGCCTCTTGGACTGTACGGCTAGTGATTAAGAGCGTGTGGAAGTGCTGTGACCAGCGGTTCAGGAGAGATTCCCTGTCAGTGAATAGCTCTTGGCCATATACACTCCGCAGGGGGCTCTGTATTTGAAAGGAAGGATCATACACTGCTTTCAACGCTTCATAGAACCCCTTGTAGTCACCAGTGTCAGCGTGCTGCTGAGGTCTTTCTGTAAGCTTCGTCCACCATTCATTTTGTATATCTCGGAGTCTGCACTGGAGGGAGCTTAAGACAAGTCGGAAGGCTGCTTTCTGCTGTGGACAGGTTTGTTGAGAGAGGTGGGCTTGATACGCTGATCTCTTTTTGACAAACAGCTCTTGGATTTCTTGGTTCTTTTCATCAAACCAGTCTTTGTGTTTCTTTGTGGTGAATCCAATGATTTCTTCTGAGGTTTGCAGAATGGTAGCCGTGATGTGATTTCACATCTCTTCCGGAAGTAGAAATGGCTGAAATTAGGTTCTTCAAGTCTAGACTGCAGGCTCTCTTGAAATTCTGCCTTGACGTTTGCATACAAAAGGTTCTTGATCTGGAGCTTCCTTCAGGGGTACCTCCCTGTTGTCTGGGCCTAGGCTTGAAGTGGAAGTCGAGCTTGTATCGGACAAGACCATGATCTGTGCGGCACTCTGCACTGGGCATCACTCTTGTATGATGGACGTTTTTTAAGTCCCTCTGGAGTACTATCATATAACCGATTACGTGCCAATGTTTTGATCTAAGATGCATCAGGATCGTTTTCATGATGTCTTTCTGCTGGAATATGGTGTTTGTAATTGGTAGGCTGTAATTCTACGCAAAATTCAAGAAGCACGCACCCATTGTCATTTCAGCAACCCACGCCATGTTTTCCCAAGAACGGCTTTCCAGGCTTCTGAGTCTCGGCCCACTCTGACATTTAAATCTTCAAGGATGGTTATTTTGTCGCTCTCTGGGATGCTCTTTAGAAGTCTGTGCAGGTCATAGTAGAATTTATCCTTTTCAGAAGGATCTGCCTGGAGTGTTGGTGCATATACATTTAAGTGTGTGGCGTGTTGTTGGTTCCCTAACGGGAGACGCATGGACATGACGCGGTCGATGTGACCCGTAGGAAGGTTTGTTAACTTCGTGGCAATTGAGTCCTTAACCTTGAAGCCTGCTCCTGAAAGTCGTTTTTCAGTCCATGGTTTTCCTAACCAGTAGACGGTGTATTCAGCGCCGAGTTCTCTCAGACTTCCTTCTTCTGAAAGGCGGACTTCCCTAAATACAGAAATGTCAACACCAAGGCGAGAGAGTTCGTGTGCGATTAAGGCATAGCGTTGTTCCGTTATGTTGCTGTCGGTTGGGTCTAGCACTGTTCTGATGTTCCAACAAGCCAGTTTTAGTCTTTTCCCACGATGTGAGGCAGGTGGGGCATGTCTTGGTTTTTGCTATCATGTTTCGACCGCCATGGAAGATGCCTGTTGGCTGCGATAGGCTAACTGGGGGAGGCGTAAGGAGACGAGCTTTGGTTAGGTCACTTTTTCAGGCCTCTCTTTATGCTGTCCATAGAAGAGGATACTTGGTCACTCAGGCTGCTGCCGGGTGATGGTGTTGCCTCCGGATCAACACCAGACGGAAAAAGGCCTGAGTCACCTGCATGTAGGATTGAGACTGCGGCTTCCAGTGACATCTTTCACCTGCCGTTTTCGCCCCCTTTCCCACCTCTGCAGGGCTTGATAGAGTCTAACGTAAACAGTAGACAGTTTCTTCATGCCTGCGCAATGGAGCTTTTAGGTGGAGTGTAGTCTGCGCAAACTGGCCCCACCATTTGAACCTGGGGTTCATCTGCCATGGCTCAGCAAGCCAGGACGGTGACAGCGAGGTCCACAGGCCGTATGATTTATATCGGAGTTTCCCTCTCCTAGGCAGATGGCCAACCATGGCTGAAGAGATCTGCGTTCCCTGCTATTGTGAACCATAGCTGGTCATCCACAGCCGTTGATATGTAGAGACCTTCCGCCCTAGCCGGTGACTTCCCTGTAGAAGTTCATACGCCTAACATCACCCCCTTAACGTCGTTTGGCCAGCCAGCTGAAGCGGTGTACCGGGGTATGCCGGGAATAATTCCTTCTTGGAGGCAGACGTGAATAATTTGGGAGATGGATCAGGACCAGTGCGTCCGTCCACTCAGAGAATGTAGCTGCCAGACAACAAAGGTTTTACTTCTATCCAGAGTCCCCTATACTCCATCGAAGAGGTACTTAATTAAATAAATACAATTACATCCCCGTCGACCCCGTATGGAATCAGGTCACAATTATTTTTCCTATATAGTCTCTAGATTTATTTCTCACTACTGAACTTAGCAATGTGTTTAAATAATAATAAATTATATCTTAATCTAAACCACTTTCAATGATGAATTCACATTGAAGCTCTTATCGAAGCACCGTACAATAATGGGTTACATATTTCACTTCCGGAAGAGTATAAATGCCGCATTACTCACTGTGAACTGTCGCCAAAATACACAAAGACAACCACACTATAATGCTAGAAGTACAATGAATAAACAATACTTTTAAATCACTACCATGAATACCTAAATCTAACTCTTGTATCACCACCAAAATGAGAGGAAAAAGTGTTACAATCTCTAGGTGCTTAGATTACGTAACTAGAAAGAGCAAAACCGTAAATTAATATATAATTTAAAATATAAATTTATTTCTCTGAAATACATAATGAACGAATTAAAAAATAACACTGTATGCAACAAATTCCTCAAAATTCCTAAAGTGTTCGATTAAATCTTGGTAATCCGGATACGCCCCGAAGGTATTCCGAAACGAAATTATAATGTGCTTATGTGCTAACACCACAGAAGAAACACTATTTTAATATCAACAGACTTTACTTGAATTCAAGGTAAAAGTCCAAAACGTATCCTTGAATGTTTCGCGATGAAACCAAAGATATTAATATATCCATGCCTTTAAATAATTTTAAAATAATGCAGTATATAATCTTGTCTATTTCAAATAAATATTTTAAACTCTGCAATTCCAACGAACAGTTATCAATTGAAATAAACAATTCAGGATCTCCAGTGTCTCTCTTGCACGAGTGATAACAACTATTAAGAATGAGGAACGATGCGCGAAGTTCCCTTTATATAAGAAGATAATGTAATCTAAAAACGCAGTAGCTAAATACCAAGTTACTAGAAAATGATTCTAGGCTTTCGGTGAATCGTTTAATATCGTGAAATACTTTTGCGGTCAACAATTGCTGTTTAGTTTTAACCAATCACAAGCAAGGGAAGTCGGAGCTCTCTACAGTACAAATGTCCTTCTTGTATGAAGTGTGAAGTGATATTATTTACTTTCCCATCTGCGTCACGCATGGCCTATTTTGGACCAAGTGTTGATGTTTACTTTAACTTGTCACAGCGACTTGAAATTTTATGAATGGAAATTAACTACAATTACAACTTTATGGTCCTAAAATAAGTAATAGAAAAGACGGAAAGCTTACAAGTTTTGTAAAATTCATCAAATAATTTATTTTCCGAGAAAGCAAAATGAAAAAGTCATTTAAAAAATAACTTACGGTATTACAAATTAAATAACAAATAATCCATGAATTTCTAACGCAAGTCTTTATGAATAACGTTTTGAATAATCTTTTGAGGTATTTGAAATAAATTCCAACGCCGAAGGTGTTGTTATGCCCGTAGTGGCCTGCTGTCTCTAATGTACCGATGTTGTAATGATGTGTCAACAGTCTTTTGATGAAGCACAATATTACAATCCGAGAAGTTCTTGTTTTAATTCAAAGTTTTGTCCAAGAATATTACAGATGAGTACTTGGTATTTCCAGTAATTACATAATATAAATAATAAATCTCAGCCCAATCTGAATAAAATCATATCTCCACTGTCCTGCGTGAAGATCTGATACCAACCGCTTAGGGGTCATATTCTGCTTACTTTGAAGTAGCCAATGGAAATACAGCTTTCAGAAATTTGAAAGTGAAAAAATTCGTTCGGTACACATTGTTGCTTTTGAGCCACACTGCTCAGTCCCAAATGTGAAGGTATATGACTTAATCTAATTGGCTGGCAAGTATAGAGATTATGGTAATAACATAGGCCACCAGAACATGACCCCTAAGCGGTGTACAGCTGGGTACCGCGAAGATTTTGTACCGCGGTATGTCTGAACGTACCACGGTATATCGCACTTATATTCGGGAACAATAATTCAATGTTCTAGGGCAGAAACGTGACACTTTTTTTGTTTATTTCTGTATGTCAATAGTTGAAAAAAATGTTTGCTCTGATTTAGTGCAACACAATGGCGTATAATATCCACGTATTTTTGGAAAAAATTCTATTAATTATCTTGAAAATAAGAAAGGAAAATATTCGAGCTCAAAAGATTATCACGGTCCTACTCCCCACCCCGAAAATTAAATGGACAACACCTTACAGGACATGAACTTGCTATGTTTAACTGTGGTACAAGTATCAACCTAAAATCTGTAACTAAAGTGAAATGATTAAGCTATAACTATAGCTGATACTGTTAAAGACCTTGGAGAGCCTATTGATAAAAATAGACACTATTGATAAGGAAGCCAACAATTTACTAGCTACACTATTGGCGTATTAGGGACAACAGAGTAAACATTAAATTTGGGGTAAAGTTTTCTTCAAATGTGGGGCATTTGTAACCATGCTATGACCGTTGACATGACTCCCTGAGTCTTTCTTATTTTGTCTAAATTTTAAACATTTCATTACAAGATTTTAGCTTTTAGCAGTAAAGTACTTGCTCTCTCTCTCTCTCTCTCTCTCTCTCTCTCTCTCTCTCTCAGTTCTCGGCACGAAGCCCAAGAAGCAGTGGCGTCATTAGGGTTGGTGTCACCCAGTGCGGTAACTCATGATGTCACCCCCATGGACCTCCTTCCTGCACAAAAATTCTAAATTTTTATAGACAGTCATGTACAGTAACTCATGGTGTCACCCCCATGAGCAGCAGAGAGGGTGAACAGACCATAGAATTCCGACAAAACAAATAAAACAAACAAATAAAATCATCTCGTAGAAAGGTCAAGATTTTACAAATAAACTTTTCCTTGAGATGTTTTATTTCTGTAATGACCGATTGTACTAATAAAACCTCAGTTCGAAATAGTAGCTGAAAAAATAAAGTACTCTACGTGTTTATTTATTTCTTGTTTATTTTTTTGACGACCAACGTTGGTAGGTACCCTCTCTGCTGCTCCTCTTCTGCTGATATTAATTAAATTATTATGTTATAATAAAATGATACATCCAGAATCTCATACTGCAAGAACAGCACGAGAACGATTAGAAACAATTAAAAAATTTCTTCCTGTCAGAGACTCATTCAGAAAAAATCTACAAGCGCAGCAAGAAGCACGAGTTGAGTACGAAGAAGACACTAAAAAACTGTTTAAGCCCGTCACTGCAGCTACTGAGAAAGTTACGACATTCATCAAAGAAGATCTTCTTCCGGTATCAAAACAAACTGCGGCGCAGGCTGAAAAAATAGCAAGAAGAACTAAACAGGCAAAGAAGATTTTACGAGATCTTCCACCTGGCATAGCCAGGGAAATAGCTGCGGCTCAGCCTCCACCTGTTGGTGAGGAAATACTTGAAGAAATTGGACAACTTCGTGCTGAGATAGGTGATATGAAAGATGATGAAGGGAGAACGATTATGCTGAGCAATAAATTTACCAAGGTGGGTATCAAATTCATAAAAGAAATTGAGGATATTGATACGTTATCAAAACTTGCAGTAGACAGTTTAAACAAAAAAGAAAAACTTTTAAGACCTGAATATAGTTCCACTCGTATTAGTGATCCTGAAATCTGGTATAAATGGATATATCGTATATATTACAATAAAGATAGAGTTTACTCCAGTGATGAGGTATATAATGATTATCGCAGAAAAATAGACATGTATCTTGCACAAAAAGAACCAAAAGTATCACAATCTCTCAGAACAATAAGTGAGGAAGAAGAAGAAGTATCACCCTCAAGACTATTTGAGAAAAGATCACCCTTAAGACTATTTAAGAAATCAGAAGAAGAAGGAGCTACTGGCAGTGGTCTGGGAAATAATTTTATTTGTCCTGATAATATCCTCAATGACGTGTCACGGTTAGAAGTTCTCATAGGAGGAAAACGTGCCGGAAATAATTCACCAGAAATAACCAATGAAGCAGCTGATATTTGCCAGCGATTATTTCGCGGTGGCATCATGGATATCGGCGTTTACCGAGAACTTATTGATGAGCTCGTTGATGATTAGTCACCGCGATTAGATAAATGGTAAATAAAATAAGATGATTGTGCATGATAATCATCGTAAACCCACACAGGTTAGAGCGGTAAACTCACGATTACCAATCTATACTGTTATTTACGGAGATGGACTTGGTGATGTCATTCGGGGATTATTTACAAGGATAGCTCCAAAAGTAGCACCTGTAGCAAAACAATTATCGATGAAAGCTATCGATATTGTTCGTGATAAAGCGCCTGGTGCAATTGTCAATGTTGCTGGTAAGGCGTTCTCGGCGATCAAAGAAAGACTAGCACGATTATTGCGACGAAAACAACAACCACCGGTGAAACTGGCAAGTACTGAGGTGATGCCTGCAGATGTTAGTAAAATAATAAATCAAGCTGCAAATCAAAAACTAGCGGCGTTAGCAGATCAAGGACTCGGTGAATCTGGAAATAATATCTCAAGTTTGATATCCGGAAGTGGAACTTCCCGAAGTGGAACTTTCCGAGGTAGAATTTCCCGAAAGCGGTAATCAACGTGTTAGACGAAAAATAATTATAATAAAATGTTCAAGCGCGTATCCGACACAGCATTTGACATGGAAGCACCCGTCCTTAAGGATGAATCTGTACGTGATTATCAATTTTATTCCTATGACGCAAAACAACCAGATCAACGTGGAAGAATTGAACTACAAGTTCATGACACAAGTAGATACTTTTTACCCGCTGATGCCTTTCTTGAGGTAGAAGGTACAATTATAAAAACGGATAATACTAATTACTTAGATCCAGTAAAAATTGGTTTTGTCAACAACGGGATCATGGCATTATTTAGTGGCGCCACATATATGATTGATGGAAAAAATATTGAATCAATTCAGAATGATGTCGACGTTGCTACAACAATAATAGGATTAGCAAGATATTTTGATGATTATACAAGATCAGCAGGTCCCACAATGATGTTTGTGAAAGATAACTCCAATAACCCTGAAAGTGATCCGTATAATATAAGACGACCAAGAAATTTTGCCGATAACGCTGATGCTGATGTGTGGCCAGTGGTTCATGGTTCTGGCGAAAATTTCAACTTGGGATTTGCAGCACGTAGAAATATGTTGCTAGGAGGCAATAGAGGTTTTTCATGTACAATTCCACTATCGCATATTTTTGGATTTTGCAGGAATGTTAAAAAAGGTTATTTTTGGAGCTAGACACACGGTTGTTCTTGTAAGAAAGAACGATGATAATGATGTTCTGTGGAGACCCGCTGGTGATGCTGGTAAAGTAATATTATCGAAACTTTCACTGTGGATGCCGGTAATGACTCCAACGATCGCAGAAGAACAAAAACTGATTTGTTTCATGGATGCAGGTGGTAAATCCTTGTTGTCATGGTTAACAACAAGCACGGATAGCATGCAAACTAACGTTAACGGTCAGTTTACATGGCATATAGCATCACAACAGGGTGTTTCTGCACCACGACATATTTTTATTGCTTTTCAGAGAACTAATCGTTTAAACTCACAAACTCACTCTCATATGATATTTGACCAACTAGGTCTCACAGATATTTCTTTACGGATAAACGGACAACAGGAACCAACAGAAAATGTATAACTAAATTATGCACAAAATCATATAGGACGTGCATATCATCGTTTGATGTCATTTATGGGACGTGATCAAAATGTTGATACTGGGTTGCAAATATCACAACTAGATTTTAAAAACTTGTACCCGATTTATTATTTTTCATTAGAACATCTTGATCTATCAAAACAATCTGTCGTTGATATACATCTCAAAGCAACATTAAATACCGGTGGTGTTGATTACAGAGCGATCGCGGTCATACTTAGCGACAAAGCCATGTTACTTGAAGGTGGTAGTGGTCGAATGAGAGTTGTTGATGCACTGGTGGAAAATATTTAATTGTGTTATTTAGAAAAATATATTTTATATAAAAATGTCGTATAGTCATGTTAATGTTACTCTGACCCCGGGTCAGGTAAAAAAGCTTCAATCAAAAACCGCCAACAAATGCGGAACTAAAATATCACTAAAACGAGATCATATTAGTGGTGGTCCAAACAAATTATCGCTGACAAATAATCAGATTAAACATTTCAATAAAGCTCTAGAATCAAAAACTGGAGTTCAATTCCATCTCTCCCCGAGCGCCATCAAAGACATGGTTAAAACCGGTGGTATATTCCCACTTCTCGCGGCCATTCCGGCATTAATAGCTGCAGCTGCTCCAGCCTTAGCAAAAGCGGCCGCGTTAGGTGCTGCTGGAGCGGCGGATAAAAAAATTTTTGATAAAATTACTGGTGGACGATATAGCAAAAAAAAGGGACGCGGCTTAAGATTGCCAGGATCTCGTTGGGGGAGAGGCCTAAGGCTTCCAGGGTCATTTCGTTAGACGTTCCAGCATCAAATTTTGATTTACTTAATGCTGCTAAACGATTAAAAATAAAAAACTTCAGAGGTGTTTTTATGCGAGATCAATTACCGAAACAACCAAACAAACTTGAAACAGGTATTATTAATCTCGACGAACGTTCCGGACCCGGTACTCATTGGGTATCATACGCGGTTGATCCACGTGGAATTGTTTATTTTGATTCATACGGGTTAGCTCCACCTGTTGAATTTATCAAGTATGTCGCACCACTTCACGCAACAACCAGAGGTTCCAAAGTTTGGTATTCAACGCTACCCACACAAACAATGACAGATCCGCCAATATGCGGCCGTGAAGTAATTAATGTACTCGACGCTATATCAAAATCATCCAGGCCGCCACATAAAGTCGTGCACGATTATACAAGCAACCGATTTGTTGCGCGTAAGGCGTTTTAAACAACGGATCTTATTATAATGGTTGATATTTACGGAAGATCTTCTTCACGCGTTAAGAAAAAGCCCGGCGACGTTGATCTGTCGAAGTATGCGACCAAGGATGACCTTGCTGATATCATGAACCTGGCTGGAGTTGACCCAGATGAAGTTGTTATTTTTCAAGATCGATATGGTAAACTAAAAACCAGCAATATCAAATGGAATGATATAGTCCGGCGAGTACTCGGTGCAGTTACAGATAATATTCCTGTGTTTACTGACGGTGGTAGAATCAGAGATTCAAGTATGTCACTTAAAACCATCAGAGATGAAATTGCAAAAAGTGTTGCTAATCGCGTGAGAAACACCGGTGACACAATGACAGGTGAACTTAGCATGAACGGGAACAAAATAGTAGCTGTAACAGCTCCAAAATCTGACAACGACGTCGCAAACAAACTATACGTCGACGACGTGGATGGAAAACTATCCACGCTGCGGGCCGAATATGATGTTCACGTAACCGGTTTTACAAGGCTTCGAAGAAATTTTCAAAAAACCGATGATGCCATAAATAAGTTCTTTGGAACTCCTCCCGCCATTGACATGAAACTCGTTGATATCAAAACTGACCTAGACACGATCAAACGAACACAGCTAGACATCATAGCGGGAATTCCTGAGATTATCAATAAAACAAATTTGATTAAAATTTCAGCTGGAATAACTCCCGGGCATATCACAAACATCGTATGCACGGTATCATCGGGATTTGCAACATGGTCGCAGCAAAATAATACTATCAAATATACCGCAACAGTCACTGGCGTGTACAGGCTGTCTGTGTTTAGTGCTGCAAAATTTGAAATATTTACAACGTTTCCATGGCGTCATTCCACCAACAGGTTTTCCGGGGTTGTATCTGTTGTATTAAATAGCGCAAACGAGGAAATATTTATTCTGGAAGCAGCTGATAAGAAATTAACCGCACTATCCTTCTGGTGGTGTTTGGAATTTGTAGCCGAAACACCTCAATTGGTTACTGCATAAAAATATATATGGACGGTGCACAATACAGATACAATCAAGCGCGTGAATGGCAGGCGGCGCTAAAAGATCAAGTTGATCAATATACAGTAAAAGTAAAAAAATATCGACGACGATTGGTTATCGTTGATGTGATTGTTTATTCAGTATCCGCTGTTGTTGCTGGAACCGGTGTAATATTATCAGCGTTGACAACGATGGCACCAGTAGCTGTAACTATTTGTATTTCAGCAGCAACAACTATTGCAGGTGTGCTTAATATCATCACAAAAAAAATATGTACTTGCACGAACGAAAAATTATCCGATTACACAATAAAATTACATACAGCGACGGTAGCATACTCGAAATTATCCTCGTTGTTATCAGCAAGTCTCAGTGATGGAATTATATCTGATTTCGAATTTTCAATGATAACCAAAATATACGACGAAGGTATCGGTATTAAAGATACAAGTATCAATAATGACAGAATTACTCCAGCAGATCGTGACCAACACAACTCCGCCAAAGATAACGATGATCTCGGTAAGTTCAATTAATCCTGAATTTAGTGTTAATTTTCCCACTGCAATTCCAGTAAAAGAAATAGCACTAGCACAATTACGAGTATATTACAGCTGGCCAAATATCAGATCAAAATCATTTAATGGTACACCAGCAAATAATTCGCTTGTATTTGCTAACAAGAACAAACCCGATGGAACACCTGACTGGGTTGTTGTTGGAATACCAACTGGCAGTTATGAGATTGAAGAGATCAGTGAGGAATTTCAACGTAGAATAAAATCAATAACAGGAAAAGAATCAAAAATATCAATTAATGTTCATGAACCCACCCTGTCCTCGACGATTGAAATAAACTCGCCTGATTACGTAGTTGATATTTATAAATCTTCAATCAGATCCGTGCTAGGATGGCCTGAAATTCCCAGGGTGTATGAAGGACCACCAGAACCAACGAGGGGTGATTTTACGTCAAAGACCAGTCTTCGTCATGATATTAAAATGAATTCAGAATGGGTAGATTACATAGAAGTAAAACCAGGATGGAGGGGGAGGGCACCTGTATATGATACTAGAGCTCTTTTTTATAATCTTAATGAACGTGTTTATTGCTTTGAATATTGATTCTATATTTGCTTCAATAAACTTAGACCATGAAATACAAGTAAATAATTTACGTGATAGTTTTCAAGAGTATTTATTTGATTCAACATCTGCGCGCGATAATATTATTAGGTACATAGAAGTTTTAAATTATATAGTTAATTCTTCTGAAGTTATCTATAATAGAATTAGAGATATGGTTCTTAAGTCATCAAGCGATTATAAAAAATCCTTCGCAGCCAAGTACAAAATACCCGAAGCTGACATTGTAACGTTTAAGTTTCCTGATTATAATCCGGATAAATTAAGAAAATCTGTCAATGATGTCATTGATGAGTTTTCCTAAAATACATGATGCATGGAGAAAACTAGCACCATATCCAACCGTTCTCAGATATGATAATGATCCACATGGCGGCGGAAGACACGTATCTCCGGGAATCGTTAATATAACACCGACGGTCGCGGTCAATCTGGTTTGTGACGTAATCGATTGCAGCTATCAAATAGATCTCGGAAGATCAAATCAAGCTCAACAAGGATACATCCTGTACACGTTCACACCACAAGTTCCCCCTGGAAGTTTAATCGTGCAAGAACCAACTAATCCTGTGTATTTACGGTGTCACAATAATATGTTAACACGAATCAATTTTAAACTCATAGACCACCTTAATCGCTTAATTGACATACGTGAAGAAGAACTTGTAATAAATCTGTATGTAAAGTCGTAAGACTTTTATCGTAGATCTTTATGTAATGGAGGGTTTTTTACACACGAGGATTTCTTAACAGTTAGAAGAACATTTGTAACAGAGATCAGACTCAAATTCGATCAACTTAAAAAAAATAAATAAAAAAATATTTTATTATTACTAGCACAAATTTGTGTTTGGTACAAATTAATCGGCCTAGGCGGCTAAAAAAGCTGGTCGATGAAAGTAAAAATTAAAATTTCTATCACAAAAAAAGTAAGATTTATTAATTTTCCTAATTTTTATTATTTTTTTACTGAAATTGTACGAATTACTTGATTTTGACTACCAACTACCCCGTCAGAAACATAAAATTGTACGAATTACTTGATTTTGACTACCAACTACCCCGTCAGAAACATAAAATTGTACGAATTACTTGATTTTGACTACCAACTACCCCGTCAGAAATAAGAAATTCTAACTTTGTCAAATTGTTCCTAATAAATTTTATTTATTATAAATTAATTTTATTTATTAATAATATTATTTTTACTGAGATTTTTATTTTTTTTTACTAAAATACAACGAAATTGCTCAATTTTCCTGATTTTGACTACCAACTACCCCGTCAGAAATCAAGTAATTCGTACATTTTTCTTTGATTTTGACTACCAACTACCCCGTCAGAATCAAGTAATTCGTGCATTTTTCTTGATTTTAGTAAAAAAAAAATAAATCTTCAGTAAAAATAATATTATTAATAAATAAAATTAATTTATAATAAATAAAATTTACTAGAAACAATTTGACAAAGTTAGAATTTTCTTGATTTTGACTACCAACTACCCCGTCAGGATCAAGTAATTCGTGTATTTTTCTTGTATTTTGTAAAATAAATATCAATTTTTTCTTATTTCTGACGGGGTAGTTGGTAGTCAAATTCGCGTATTTGTGAAAAAATATTATTTTTTCTGAAAATTTGATCATTTTACACTACACGTGGTCAGCGTTGACAGGGACCCCAGTTACCAAAACTTTCATTTTCATTATCACCAGTAACGAAGTTACTCTGGATCGTTTCACCAGTAACGAAGTTACTCTGGATCGTTTCACCAGTAACGAAGTTACTCTGGATCGTTTCACCAGTAACGAAGTTACTTTCTAACATAATTTTTCTTAATAGTCTTATGCGAGTACTAATCGTTTTCTTTGCCTCGTACTCGTGGGATAATAACGACTTAATTCTTTCTACGGAGGCAGAGAGAGGAACGAACTCCTTCGCATGATCATCTTCTACGGTAGCTAGCGACTGAAACATTGCCGCCTGAATCCGCTTCATGAGCCTGTATTCAGATGATAGTGTGTGTGTCCCCTGGGTTTTACGTTCTTGTAAAATCTCAAAGTCAGAAACTATTTTTTCAGGATTAAGTTCATCAGATATATTAATTCCATCTTTTTTCAATTTTTTAATATCAACAATTACATCATTGATATTTTCACGGTTCATTATATAATATATAAATCTTTAAAATAAAAAAAAATATCCCTAGAACCCCTATCGAGTGTTTAGCGAGTTCGTCGGGATGTTTCAAGGACAGCACAACATATACAATGAATGAAGAGCTCCTATCGAGTGTATTAGCGAGCTCAGATTATGCATGGACGGCACAAACATATAACTTAACTAAGGAAATGGATATATACAATGAAATGGTTATATACAATGAATGAAGAGCCCCTATCGAGTGTATTAGCGAGCTCAGATTATGCATTGGACGGCACATTAACTAAGGAAATGGATATATACAATGAAATGGTTATAAACAATGAATGAAGAGCCCCTATCGAGTGTATTAGCGAGCTCAGATTATGCATGGACGGCACAAACATATAACTTAACTAAGGAAATGGATATATACAATGAAATGAATGATATACAATGAATGAAGAGCCCCTATCGAGTGTATTAGCGAGCTCAGATTATGCATTGGACGGCACATTAACTAAGGAAATGGATATATACAATGAAATGGTTATATACAATGAATGAAGAGCCCCTATCGAGTGTATTAGCGAGCTCAGATTATGCATTGGACGGCACATTAACTAAGGAAATGGATATATACAATGAAATGGATATATACAATGAAATGGTTATATACAATGAATGAAGAACCCCTATCGAGTGTATTAGCGAGCTCAGATTATGAATGAAGAGCCCCTATCGAGTGTATTAGCGAGCTCAGATTATGCATTGGACGGCACAAACATATAACTAACTAAGGACAGTACAAACATATACGCTCAGCAAAAATCCCACCCACAATAATTAATCCAGTGGGTGATACGAAAATATGTATCAACCACAAGTCAATATTGTGGTTGAATTTTGCTGAGCGGGGGGGGGGTTGCGGTTCCCCCACTATTATAAAAATCGCAATTATGCGCGCACCACCGACAAATTGTCAGCCATGGGGGTTCGATCCTGGACCGCGAGCGTCACAGTCCAATACCATACTGATTGAGCTATCAAACCTTGTTACGAACATATGTTTCGGAAGTTAATATATAGCTAAGGAACCAATATTTACACTAAAACAGCGGTTTCTGAATAATAACAGTTTCTGAATAATAACAGTTTCTGAATAATAACAGTTTCTGAATATAAAACAGCGGTTTCTGAATAATAACAGTTTCTGAATATAAAACAGCGTTTTTCCTAAGCAGACTGCGAATCAATAATAACAGTGGCATGAACACACCTGCAGATCGATTACCATGACAACGGTTTCTGTTCTGTACCTACACAGCTTCCTTGCGGATCAATAACATTATCATGATTTCTCGTAATGTTGTATGATGGGAAATATTTAAAAACCATAAATAATACTTCTACGAGTAATTAATTACGATGTAATTAGTTAAACTGACTAATTACGATCATAAAAAATCAAAAATCTACGAAGAAAACTATATATTACAAAGTAATCTCCCCCTTATATAATCAAAAATTCAGTAGTGTATGGAGGACATACTGTGACATAAATTAAAAAAATTAATTCAATGTGGTGATGATAGTTATTGATACTGAAAGGTAATTTTCTGTTTATATTTTTTCGAGAAAGCGGTTTTATATATATTTTCTGCCACTTTTTGCACTGAAGACGGATTAATATCAAAATATTTAGCAGCTGAATACATTGAACGCAATATTATTTCTTCACCAGTTTCTATGTTTGTGGAAATTACCGCCCTCTTTCCGATTGTCTTACATCTTCCTGTATTACCACATGCAGAGTTCACGCTTTGTGTGACAACACGAAGGTTGGGTAAATTATTGTTTTGAGGATCCCCGTCAATATGATCGACCACTAGACCGTCATTGATCATCCCATTATGACACTCATGCACAAATCTATGACAGAAATAATGTTTCTTCCCAACTGTAAATCTAAGATAACCATGATTATTAATATGACAAACTGATCTCTTTAACTTGCAGTGTCTGATGATACCATTAATATTTGATTCATAGTTTGTTATGACAGGATGTGGGACAAATATATTTTGCTCCATTATAATAATATTATTTGTTTAAATCATTGTTTGTCTGAAATCTTGATATATAATCCCACACGGATTTTATAGCGTTTTCACCGCTATTATTATTTTTGTCATAATATCTTTTAAGTTCTCTGAACCGTTTTCCGCCGCACTTTCCACATAAATCTGTTTTTCCTCGCACTCCAATACCACACCGCAGACACGGTATTGGTCCTAGACTTCCTCGTCGTATGTTTTGTGAGTGTATCCAACAAAATTCCTTTCTACAGGATTTGTTGCATCGATTTACTGAGCCGATCATCAACCATCTGCATTGAGACATTGTATATATATATATATATATATATATATATATATATATATATATATATATATATATATATATATATATATATATATATATATAATATTTTTTATTTTAAATATTTGTTTTAATTATATGAACGAGTTTGAGAGATTATCCCACACTAGGCCTGTTAAATATAAATTCAACCTTGACAGATTATCTTCTGACTTGCCAGTGCGAGATTTGGTTGATCCGAAAAATAAAAGTTTGATCTCGAAAATTCACGACGCCAAGAAAGAATTTTACACGGATGGTGCATCTCATACATGGTCAACGTTCAAGATCATACGCCTTGACAAAGTCAGTGTCGACAAAGTCACGGACGCCACAATGAACGACAAGCGAGCGGCAACTATCATCAACTACATCGCTGAATACGAGGGCAATCAAAAATATTTCTTCAGAGTAAAATTTATTGTATTAACAGAAACAGGTAGTTGGATTATCCGTGACAAATATGATCCCGTCCTTGGCAATAATAAAACTGTCATATTAAGTAAAAATTCCAGACCGGGTCTACTGACGGGTATTGACAAACCGTATTATGAACAAGCGTATCCTGTAACAGCGGTTATTTATGGAATCTATGAGATAAATAAAAAACCCAACGTTGATAAACTAGCGCCGATGAAATTTTCAAGGTTAAATTGTGTAGCCGAGCGAGTAATAGAACACTTTACAAACGCGATGCGTGGAAATGGATTAACTGATTTAAGGCGTGAAAAAATAAACTCGTGGGCTGATTCAGTTAAGGATACCGGTGCTACAATAAAAGATGTTGCTGAGTTAGGAAAAATATTAAAATTTCCAATAACCGTAGCGACAATAACGGGAGAAGTACTGTACCAATCGAAATATAAATCGAAGGGAGCTCCAATAAATATTATCGATCATAACGCGCACGCATGGACTAACGCAGTAACAATATTTCCACGTGATCGAACTGTTAGATTTTACCCCACAGATATGTTTGATTTTATCAACGAAATAAGTAAAACCGATCCTGTATCGGTATGGTTATTTAAAAGTAATGAAGAAGGTGAATTTGATCAGTTTGTCAAACCAAACGGTGAAATATATCGCACAGAATCCCTCCATGACGAGATGAAAAATCTCGCGAAGTTTTTACAGTGCAAGCACGCGGAAAATACTGACAAATTACTAACTAATTGTTTTACCGTTCCATCTGTTGCGGCTCATTTCGCCAGAGAAAGAAATTCATGGAAACCAACACGATTTGATTTACTCGAGGACGTACGCGCAAGTTGCGTCGAATATGGACATGGCGGATTATGGAATACCAAATACAATTACAATGATGTTATTTCGGTTGATATGGTTGCATGTTATCCAGGAAGTTTTCTGGGATACGGAGATTGTTCTGTGTACTTTGAAAGATTTGGTCACCCAACAAACGAGATGACGCGAGTGGCAATTAATGGACCATTACCTGATTTTGATCTGACTGGATTCGCCTGTATTGAATCGTTCGAGTTTAACGAAAATCTTCACAAGATTTGTTACGTTTGGTTTGGTAGACATTTTTGTGAAAAACGTTGGGCACCTATAGTTTTGTTGCGATATATGCTAGATTGTATGATACTGACATCGTTGGTGGTTAGTGAGGCAATTATATCATATCATGCACAGACCAAAGTTTGGTTGCCCATGTCAGATTCTGAAGTTATTAGCGAGTTTAAGGAAAAATGTCCTGATGTTTCCGAAGATGATATTCCTAATAAACTCAAAACCGCAAAAGATCTCGGTAGAAAAATTATAGGTAAATTTACTCAAGGTGGTGCATATGATTATAAAAGGCATCACGCACGATTAATTTTAGATGATGCCGAGTACGATTTTATAATCGCTGACACAACAGCGAAAAATATATTTGTAAATCGAGAAAGTGTTTATTTATCCGACGGAACAAAATTAGGTACGATCGTTAGTTACATAAATGACGTCTCCCCGCAATATACTCATCTAAGATCTTCCATGTTGGCTTATGTTTCTATAAATTTATTATCGATGATTAATAGATTTCCTGAGACCGCAGTCAGAGTCGCAACAGATTCGTTTTATATTTCAAGTAAATATTTAGAACCTGTTATGAAATTTACAAGTAATGATGAACGATGGGGTTCGTGGAGAATAAAAAAGGAACTATTACACAATTACACAGAATCAGCAGATGTTCCAATGAGAGATTTTTATCGCGAGGGTAATAAAATATCAGAAATGTCGAAAGCACCATCGTTGAGTGATCCAATAACCAGATATAAGACAGTATATCTCAATGGACCTGGTGGATGCGGCAAAACAACTCGAACGATTAATGTTTTTAGAAATTCAGATATAATCGTGCTGACACCCACACATAGACTCGCACGTGAGATGAAACAGCGGCAAGTACAATCGTGTACGTATCATAGTTTCTTTCGGTGGCGCGGGGATACATGGACTCCTGAACGGATGGGAGAAAAATATATACCTAAAATAATTATTTGGGATGAGATATGCACGGTGTCATTGGATACATTAAAAATGTTTCTTGATTGGTTGTTGACGAAAAATACCGCTATAATAATGTGTGGCGATCATGGTCAACCACCGCCTTTTGTTGGACCATCTCCACATGATTGGTTAAAAAATTTCGTTGATTATTACGAAGAAATAGATGATGATCATAGAGCTCTTGATGCAATTTTGAAGGAGTTTAAAAAATTAATCAGATTACAATCAAACAAAATTCAGTGTGAAATAATACGTGGAGTGATCTCAGAGACATCAATGAGTGATTTTTTGAAATTATGGAGACCCACCGATTTGATCGTAGCAAGTAGAAAAATAATCAGAGACGCTTTACAGCAACAGTTATTTCAACTGCATAAAGAAAAATATTCAGAATTACCCGTACCGTTGTGTTATAGACCATCAGATACACGAAAACAGAATATTAATGTTGATATTCCAGGACAGACTGAGAATCAAAATCTCGTATTAAATGATATTGTCGCCGTTGATATCAGTGTGGTCGAAGATGCAATACACGCTGACAAATCTCCATGGGTGTTGGGATACGCTATGACAATCCACTCGTCTCAGGGATTAACTATTTCTGATACACGAGTTTGGATTGTAGACGATCGCATCGAGTGGTCAAATTTAGTTTATTTGGCGGTATCGAGGGTCAGAAATATATCTCAATTACGTAGAATCATAATTCCTGAAATTGTTGATAAATTTAACATCATCGATGATGATATAATAAGAAAAAAATTAATCGGATACAAACAATCTGATAAAAAAAATAAACGTGACTTTGATCTTGATGTTGAATTTATTATTGAGTTAAAACAGCAGCAGAATAGTCATTGCACCAGTTGTAATTGTATAATGTTATGGCGATATTCGAGTAATGATTCAAGACAATTTACCGTAGATAGAAAAGATAATAGTCGCGGTCATACACGAGAAAATACCATGTTAACCTGTCTTGAGTGTAATCGACGTAGAGGCGCTAGCGCCTTGAGTGCAGGCACCCTTGGCGCTAGTGCTAGTTAAGTGATCGAAATCACTGAAGTGATCGCGGTGGTAGTTGTGTATCCGCGGGAATTATTTGTAGTTGTTCACGTGTAAATCCACGTTGAGGAGCGGCCGAATCTAATCTGTAGATTGCAGGTCTGGAAACGCCTGCGTTTCTCCCAGTGGATCTTGTCACGGTAGATATTTTGTGTGTGGTAACACTCCAGATAGGATCAGTTGCTCTCGCTTTACCACCTTCAAGTTCACCAGGCTCATATAAATATCTGACTGTGACATCACCTAATATTTTTTGTTTTCCATCATCTTTTCGTTGTGTTGGTATATTTTTTTTTGTGACCGCGCTAATGGGTTTCATGTTGGTTGTTCGTGTGATCTCATTATTTAATGCAGCTATCACGTCTGGTAATCTTGCCACCCATTCGCGAGATCTTTTATCCTGAATAAATTCCCTCGCGTATTGATATCCAAATAACCGCTCAGCAAGTGTTCGATTAAATCGCTCAACAATTGCTTGATCACGGTGAATTGCAGTATGACCTCGTCGTATTTTGGTATTATGTTGTTTCATCAACGATGATACTGGACCAAGAAATTCCTTACCAGGATCAACCTGTAGTAGCTGTGGCCATCGCAGACCACCTCGTTGATAAATTCGTTCAAACGCATCGGCTACTTCAGATGATGTTTTCGCTGATAGCGGCTCTGCTTCTTTATATCTACTTGCAACATCAACTACGGTTAACGCGTACTTGTACGTTTTTCCACGCACAGTATCATGCGGTAAAAACAGAATATCAGCTTGATGAACTTCATTAGGAACACTGACATCGAAATACGCGTACTGAATTTGTTTAGGACGTGGTAGATAAATTTGCCATATTGCTTGTTTAGATAACCACGCTTTAGCAGTAGAATGTTTAACCGCTGCTGCATCAGCGAGTTTACCAATTGCTGCTTTGCCTCTCCAGTATCCTCTTGGTGAATAATAAATTAATTCCATTATTAATTACCAGCTCCAAGCGCTAATTTACCTTTCATCGAGGATCTTACTAACCAATTAGCTAATGATTCTCTAATATTTTTATTTTTTATAGAATTTAATGAATGAATTAATTTTACATCTGCAATATGCCTATCTTGTAGATTTTTACTCTTATAAGCTACATCATGAACATGACAAGCTCAATCAATAGCATTTATTGGTTCCTCGCCTGGTTTTGGTTGATCCTGATTATCGAGCCTGATATCGAGTCGAGTACCAGGACCGCAATAATTATATCCTGGTAGATGTTTTTCTCCACTGTATTTAGCCCATGGAGCACCTGGAAACTTTGACATCAAATTAGCAATATCACCACCGCGCTTATTAGGTAAAAACGAAAATTTCTTTCTACCGCATATAGAACATTTTCCACCGTACGCTATTTTTTTATTTTTTGTAATAACCGTAGCTAAATCAGTAGTTGGAGTTTTAACTTTACAGCGTAAACAATATGGATTCATGTTATAACATATATGGATATAATTGATTTCTCAGCAACAAGAAAACGAGAGCCAGTTAAACACCATCCTGCGCTACCGAACTCCATCAGAATGATTATCATAGGACCATCTGGATCGGGTAAGACGCAATTATTACTTAATCTGATAATGAGATGGTTGAAATGGGATAAATTATATTTAGTAGCACCATCCGTTGATGATCAGCGATGTTATGATGTACTTAAAGATTTCAATGAAAACGCGCGATTACTGGATGAGGATAATGATGTTATAGAGTTTATAACCGATATTGATGAAGCACCATCCGTAGATTCCATAGACGGATGTATTAATAATTTAGTTGTATACGACGATGTGATGCTAGATAAACAATCAAATCCAGCCAGAATATTTTCCCGAGGTAGACACAAAAATACAGACGTGATCTATGTTACTCAACAATATACACAAATTCCGAAGGTGATCAGAGACAACTGCAACATTTTAATTGTGTTTAATGGCGTAGACACACACACGTTGCGAAATATTCATCAAACTTGGTGTGGTGGTGACATGGATATAATTAAATTCAAACATTTCTTCTCACGAGCGCAAGCTACTCCGCATGGATTTATAACAATAAATTTACATGATCCAAGAACAAGATATCGTGTGGGTCTTGATAAAATATTTGGGTAACAGGGGTGATGATAAAATTAAATTTAATTAAACAGATATCATTAATATAATGAACAACTGTGCGTGGCTGCGTCAAGGAACCACTAACAATTGTAATAAAAAATGCCGTGGAGAATATTGCAAGAAACATAATTATCTTATAAAGAAAAACCTTCATGCTGGTCCACGAAGTTGTGTTGGATGTAACAGCGGTGTTAGAGGATTATATCAGATTTGCAAAAATTGCGGTGGAGATCGATATCGAAGTTTGATGAACTATTACAGAAAAAGAAAGAACATAAATCCAAAAATAGAAAAACCACCATCAGAACTTGAATATTACTTGAAACATAGAACAAATTCCGAAGATTCAGATGAAGATGAAACAGATGAGGAAAAACGACAGCGAGAACGCGTTGAAAAATATTCATCAAACTTGGTATGGTGGTAAATTAATAGCAGCAGAGAGGGTACCTACCAACGTTGGTCGTCAAAAAAATAAACAAGAAATAAATAAACACGTAGAGTACTTTATTTTTTCAGCTACTATTTCGAACTGAGGTTTTATTAGTACAATCGGTCATTACAGAAATAAAACATCTCAAGGAAAAGTTTATTTGTAAAAATCTTGACCTTTCTACGAGATGATTTTATTTGTTTGTTTTATTTGTTTTGTCGGAATTCTATGGTCTGTTCACCCTCTCTGCTGCTCCATGGAACACTTCCTGCACAAAAATTCTAAATTTTTGTAGACAGTCATGTACAGTAACTCATGGTGTCACCCCCATGGAACACTTCCTGCACAAAAGTCGAAAATTTTATAGACAGTCATTTGGGTGTCACCCCCTCTGATGGTGTCACCCGATGCGGTCCGCAGCCCCCGCACCCCCCCCCCCCCACCCAGTGACGCCACTGCCAAGAAGCAAATATCTTTCAGTTGATCCACTAAAACACTTGTGTGTTCATTAGTACTTTCAAGACTCAGCCAATGTGGGCATGTGAGAAAGCTTGCCAATAGCTTCTCGTGGGTCGGTGGTTCTTTCCGGGGTTTTCCGGGTTCTTCCTCCACCATTAATACTGGCCGCCATGTATAGCCTATCGTGCTGAAAAATGGCGTTAAACCCCAAAACAACAACAACAACAACAACTTTCAAGACTGGACTATTGTAACACAATTATGTCTGGTTCATTTCAATATCTACTCCAGAAACTTCAAAAAGTTCAAAACACAGCTGCTCGGATCATACTTAGAGTACCACGATCAGAGCACTCCTCCCCGCTGCTCTGTACCCTACACTGGCTATCCATTCGATCCAGAATCAAACACAAAATCTGTTCTCTGTGCTACATTTCACTGTCGGACTCTAGTCCAACATACCTATCTGACCTCACCCATATGTACACACCAGCAAGATACTTACGCTCCTCTTCTGACAATCGTATACTCATTATTCCCACTATGAAAACAAAGTCATATGGACAGCATTCTTTTGCATACCAGGACCCAGCAACCTGGAATGAATTACCCACTGAACTTAGACACAAAGACACAGTGATCACATTCAAGAGGGCTCTCAAAACTCACTTATTTCGACTGCAAGAACAAACTTAAAGACCTTTGTTTGTTTGTTTTTGTAGAGTTTAACGCCATTTTTCAGCACACGATAGGCTATACATGGCGGCCAGTATTAATGGTGGAGGAAGAACCCGGGAAAACCCCGGAAAGAACCACCGACCCACGAGAAGCTACTGGTAAGCTTTCTCACATACTCACATTGGCCGAATCCGAGACTCGAACCCACGCAGACAGAGGTGAGATGGCAGTGATCCGTAACGTAAAGCGCTTTAGACCACTCGGCCACTCGGGGCCCCCTGCTTAAAGACCTAATAATGTTTCCTACCTGAAATATTCTTAGCATGTTTTTTTTATTATTTTTTAATGTATTTCAGATTTCATGTCGTTTGTTTTTGCAATAATATTATTATGGTTTTTTTTATCTTATAGGTGTTGTCTAATGTTGTAAAGCGCTTAGAGCTTCTAAAGATTAGGCGCTATACAAAGTCCTCATTATTATTATTACCCTCTGCAGCCGTTTTCTTCCTTTTCCTCGTCCGGACATGGGTAATTAAATAGTGTGCGGTGCACGCAGTAATGCGTCGAACGGTGTTTGTGCCTATTTTATGCATAGAGGTTTAATCAAGTAGTGCGTGGTGAGGTCGATAACAGGTCGTGCAAGGCCGAAATAATGAACCTAAATCAAAATAGATAATATCAGCTGGTATAAGCATTCGTGCGTAACAGGCACACCAGCATAACGTAACGAATGAGCGTTAATTGCTGATTCGTCTTGTGGGTGCGTCTGCAACGCACATATGTTTGTACCAGCCACTACGTTTCGTCAATTTCTCGATTAGAATAGAGTTCATTGCTGATCGTCATAAGGATGTACTACGTTACAACCAGTACAATGATAATGACTGATATAATAAAAAGTGAATTAGCTCCAGCCCTATCTTTGAATGTACCTGGTTGAAGAAGTGGTGGAGAATTTTTTTTTAGATTAGAAGGTATAGTTGACAAGGTGATAATAACAGAAGATAAAGCACCCTGCCCAATTTGAGTCTTCTGAACTACTCTTTGTGATAGAAATGAGAACTGAGATCAGGTCAGGGTTCGTTGTGCATTACTGATCATTATCTATACCTTTATGACTAGTCACAAACCGAAACTTTGTCCGCCAGCCTAACTAATAATTTTTCAGATGAGCGATATCGGCGGATTTCTGCACTAACATCACAGTATCTAACTCCTTAAAGTAATATTAACTAGCATTACTCTGTACAACCACTGGTCTTGTCCCAATGATACTCACTGATTAAGTAATAACTTGGAGGCAAAAGTTACAAGATAATATATTTTTTTTACGGAAACATTGCGTGCTCGTGCGAATGTTTTTACATCTTCTATCAGTCTGTAAAGTTTTGCTGATGTTGTTAAATTGCAAATAACAAGTCAGCATGTTGCAGTGAATTAGGACTGATAAATAATGACTGTTTCTTTTCTGAAGAATCAATTCAGGTAATGTAAGTACATTCTTAAACAAATGTTGATTGGACTTGTCCGCAACATTTGTATGGCCATTACTCTCATCTGAAATTAGTTGTACATACCGTAATAGAGTGATTGCCTCCGCTGGGTTTTTAGTTGTCTAGCAGAACTTCACGAAACCAGGACACAGTGATAAATTTGGCGTCCAGGTGTGTGTCTGTCCATATGTCCATACTTTCCAATATATGTCCACATGCTCCTCAGTTTTAAAGTTACTTTTTGTATTGTTTGTCTCACTTTTATTTCAATGCCATTTTTATCCCTCTTTCTTTTGATCTGGAATATAACTAGGGTACGAGCTCGATACGCACGACATGACCAGTTACCTGATTTTAACATAGTTATTGCTGAAAATATTATTATACAGTGGTCCTTCTCTTGAGAGGCCCCTTTGTAGAGAAGTTGCCCCTATTATAAGACCACCTTGTCCAACACCGAAATCAGCTACTGTAACTATTTTGTCCCCGATCCCTCATACACACTCATGAAATGCCACATGTTTTCAAAGGCACCTTTTTATTGCAAACGTGGTAGGACAACTGCATTGTACATAATTAGCAAAAAAATATTTGACTGCTTTCAGGAACAAATAAAAATAAAAAAGCCTCACTATTTCTAAAGCAGGTATTATACTTTAAAAGTTAAATGCCGAAATCATACACGGAATTAATTTATAATTTCATACAGCTTCACATAAATTTTACAGTAGGGTCACCAAGATAACTCAAACTTGCTTGATAACAGTTATGAATTCAATCAGGGACTGTACATTTAAACATTTTAAAAATTATTTTGGATAAATTACACCACCGCTTTTTGTTGCGTGCAACTTATTTCAGCTAAATATATAGTTTTAATGAACCAAATTAAATAATAAAATGATATACAGCCTAGTTACGTAGACTGAATCCAAATGCTCTGTCGCCGAATTGTGGAAAAACATATTATTATTACCTAGATACATTTTGCAATATACGAATGAAGTTTGGTATACTAATTCATGCTTATATTTTAGTGCCAAATTGAGTTATTTCGTGCTGCATTTTAGCTATCTAGGCGTTAGATTAAAAGACACACACACACACACACTCATACATACATGCATACATACGTACAACCATTGTATGTATGTATGTATGTATGTATGTATGCATACATGTATGTATGTAGGTATAGTTTATACGCTGTATCAATGATATACCAAGAGATGTATACATTTTTCATGAAACGAAGCTTGCCGAGTTTGTTTTTAATGAAAGATGTATACAACGAGTGGTATATCATTGATACGGCGTACATACTATACATATTTTTTATTTATATCACATACAAATACATATATTTGCCCTTTGAACGGAGTTCAGATTTGCTGAAGGCAACTGTGTATTGACCGAGTGAATGTGTGAACTCACTTCGCTGCCGAGTGTGTCCGCTACAAACTGTAGTTCTATTCCTTTTGTGGCTATTCACAATCACCTTTGCATATTGATAAGTTGATTGTTTTCTCTTATGAGTTTCTTTTTTTCTTCACATTGATTAAATCAACATGATACACACTTATGGTTTAAACATGAAAGACGGTTTGAATGAAGAAAGAATAACACTATAACACATGGTTAGCTACGCCTTTCACATGAACGCTCAGCAATTCACGTATCGTCGAATGAAAATTAATATGTAATAGAAACCAAGCAAAATGATGAGCCAACAAGAGATAATTAAAATAATTTATTATATTTACAGTTGATCTAAGTCATTATTCTGCTTTAATAACATTATTACTAATCATAAAACTCTCTCTCTCTCTCTCTCTCTCTCTCTCTCTCTCTCTCTCTTACCGTCATTCATAAGTCCAGGGACATTGTTGGATGTCCCAATTTAAAATCCTGTACGCTCGTCTTTTCGTGGATTTTCGCCCGTATCTTGCTCTGATGGTCCAGAGAGAGAGAGAGAGAGAGAGAGAGAGAGGGAGGGGGAGGGCTTTTCCAAATCGTTCCGCAGGTCCCCAATCTTTTAAAATGGCCCCTTTTAATTATTCTTTCATCTTTTCTAAAAAATATTTATTGCAGCTTGAGTAACATTTCATTTAAATTTTGGTCTAATATATATCTTTGATATCACTTTTGCTAGGGGGATGGAGACAACGTTAACTTTTTATCTATCATTTCCACTGGTGTAGTATCTTGCTTCTTGATTAAGAATGGACAAATCCGAGTCTTGGTGGATGTTGGGGTGGTGGGGGTACACACCGATATTGATCTATATGGCGTTGATTCTGGTGATGTTATACTTTCTAGATCTGGACACAGAAGCTAAGTCTGCCCATTCAAGTTAGTCTCATATGTGCTTAGATCTAACTGAGTATTTGGATGAGGTTCAAGCTGGTGCTTCTCTCAGCACGACTGAAAAATTCATCCTAATGTTTTCCCATGCCAACTGAGACCTGCACAATGAAAAGAAACAAGTGATTCTGGTGCTCTTTTAATACTTGATGAAAATATGGGAATTTCAGAGGAATAATGTGTGTTTGATTTGGAATTTTAACGTAGATTTAACAACTGTTTAATCATATCGCTACGATGTATGCAGTGTGACAGTTTATAGTGATATCTAGCACTGGGGCATCATGCCGCAGAGGTAGCATGATGTCCCATCTAGTCACATTATCCTGATACCTACCAGTCCTAACACTAACCTCTTAATGTTGAACGCCAAGCAAGGCAACTGTATGTAACATTTTTTATAAGTCTTTCCTATGACTCAGCCGGGGATCGAATCCAGACCTCCCGCATCCGAGGCGGACGCTCTAACTACTAGGCCTCCGGAGCGGTCTTCAGAGGAAGAACTGTAGTGTCACCTCCAGCAAACGTTCTGAACTAATTAGAATGTCAAGATCCCATGAACGTGAAAATATATTTGATGTTGTGAAAATCCATGAACGAAAAGGCGTGTATGTTTCGCTTCAGTTGAAAAAGGCAGAGTAACTCTGATTTTGGCTAAGAGAATCTTCTTTCTAGAAGGTCTGTCAATGGTACGGAGATCCCGTTTTATGTATTTGTAATCTTGGCTGTATTTCTATTATGCACATTACAGACAGACATAGACCTATCATTTGTTAATATGCCATTCAAATCCTTAACAAGAATTAAAAATTAACACTTTCAAACGGACTACTGTTAGTTGTCAATGATTCTGATTCAACCTTGAAGGCCATTTCAGATTGCACATTCGATCATATGTAGTATTTTGGCCACTACGTCGCCCCCCCCCCCCTTTTTTTTTTTTTTTGTTGCACAGCATGACAATGCTTTGAAAACGTCTTATTTCAGGCCATGGCTTGACGTTTAAAGGTATGACAGTGTTATCTTCAGAACAGAATAAATAGTGCAGTTTTCTCCTTCAAGCAAAATCTTATCTGGAAGGAGTCTGAGCGTGGGAGTGGAGATGACTAAAAACCGATTCCATCACATTTGTACTGACTGCAGATGCAAATCAACTGCCAGGACCACGTGCACTCGTTTCTGTCAGGAAAAATGGAAATTAATGACAACACCTACTTCCCTTCTGCAAATTAAGATAAGCTGACTGTAACTCATCTTATCTGCTGCATGATCTATTCAGAGCTAATGTTTACTTTATAAAGTCGTCACGTTCAGACGCTGATTACTTTAAACAACGTAAAAGGAAACATTCCAAACTTGTTTCACATGTACGATTTAAGTACTTGACAGATCAGTAAATAGCCACCTTTGCACGAGGCTGACATGTTGCTTTGTGTCAATGTTGATAAAGTTATGTTGCATTGACTAAGGTGTGTCACGCGCTCTGCTCGCTGGTTATTGTCTTGCCCTGGACTTGAGCAAACAACAGCCACCAATCAGAATTTAATGCAATATATTTCACTGCGTGACAAAAACGAAAAGTGCAACCTTCAAATTCAATCCAAGTAGACAAGATACGAAGCAACGTCGTGTAAAAGTGGTTTACTAAAACGTCAGAAAAGTGTTTGTATCATACTTGATAAACAAGTCTGGAATTTCTCCTTTATGTCGACTTATAACATCACTGGCTGAACATGCTGACAGGATAAAACAATTAGCATGCTCTTGGTGGAGTGGATACAGCTTTCATACTATGTGTGTTATTCAATATGTGTTCCTTTGTAGAAGGCGAGTGGGTGTTATCAATATTTTTTAAGCTGACAGAAATGAATGCATATGCCTGCGACAGCTGTCAGATGAATTCTTAATTTGAAGAATAAAAAGACAAACAACTAATAATTATTTCCGACTGCTGAATATTGAATTAACTTGTAACGTTTTGTATCGATTCTTTACCTCTTCTATCGATATGGATACATATATGGAAATACACACAGCAGCTGGAGAAAGCCACTCATACACACTCCACAGCATACACTGAATATGCTGCGTGACGGTTTCTCTTCTTCATATATACTTCATGCATGACCAACATGTTCATCATGTATTTACACTCAGACCAGAACTGCATCATCAGACCAAGACCTTGCATATCTTGCCAAAGAATGTTTGACTGACTGTTCAAAAAGCGTTAGACTTGCGCACCTGTTAAATTATCATTCAAGAAACCAGCGTAGGGAACTGCGTTTGAATATTCTTGTAGGTACTAAATTATCATTAATTCCATACAAGGCTCTTGGTCTTTTAATGAACCAATTTAATATCTATCAATATTTTAATTGAATCTTTTTAATGGATATCAGTGTGCGTGTGTGAGAGAGAGAAAGCTAGACAGACAGACAGATCCAGACAGGAAAATATCATGCATTTTAGAAAGAAAAAAAACAATATCTTATTTTTCTAAAAGTAAAAACCTTTGTGTACTATTAAATTCAAAGTGAACATCAATTTTAATAGAAATATTTAGACGCCACTACATGAAAAATTCCTAAAGATTTAATTATATCAGATTATACTTAAGATATGCAAACCAATAAACGTTTGAAGTATGCATGAGGGGAAAGCTTCTCTTATCACATCAAATAAAAAGAAATCCGTTGGAGAATAAAGGTTTGAACTTTATAGCTCTTAACTGCTACAGTTTCGTCATAGTTTCTAAAAATTAAAAGAAAAGTATGCACATGGGTTCGGGATCATAATGCCATGGTAAACTGTCTTCGAACACAATTATGCAGAATGCAAGAGTTGGCTCATTTATCAGACTTTCAAGCTTTATGATCGAATGAGGTACGAAAATAATGCCACTGATCGCAGGAAGGGTTCAGCCCGGGGTTGGTAATGTTTCCAGTTCTCATTCAGTCATTTTTCATGGGATTTTGGAAGAAGCAATAAAATATATAAAAAAAAGAAGTTGAAATAAGCAATAATGATGTTAGAGTTACTAACTTCTGGCTTAAAACTCACATATTTATCATTAATCTTTGCAAATCGCGTGAGAAAAAAATTAAGTAAAAACAAGAGCAGGCATTTATGGAAGAAAGTGGCAGATTTCAAACTGTGATGGAATCGGCCTTTTGCGAGTACTGATGATGTGTTGAACTTCTTCCAAGCGAAATGAGGCAATGGGTTGTACTACATTTCTTAATAAGCTCTTAGAGAAATTAAGATACGCACCAACATTTTTATCTTTTAATATTTATAAATTTGTACTCGTGCACACGGTGCTTCTAAATATCTATGTGGTATGGTTAGCAGATAAGAGAATCAGCAATGTTAGCAATGGTCACATTCATTCTGGAATCTTACTTACAGTTTCAATGCAACTTCAAAAACGCCTTCTGCCTCTGTTCGTACCTGCAGCATACACACAAGTCCGGGTTTGAAAATCCCTCTGGAGGATAGTAATCCTATAAGTTAATCCTATAAAGTTAATCCTATAAGTTAATCCTGTAAGTTGCACTCAGCTGGTTCAATGATGTTTAAGGTAGATTTCTTGATGATTTATCATCTGCAACAGTGCGTCCTTCGTTTCCTTCTTCCATTGCCATCCTACCCATTGCTGTATGTACGATATACAGAAACCCTTTATCAATGTTACGTGACTCCTACGGTACTATTTCTAACACCCGAGAAGGTGGGCAATTAAATCGTAATTAGTTGTGAGTGGGGTCAGTAGAGTTTAAGATACAGGAGAGTTAGATCGGATTATCTGTAAAAGATGGTAGTGACAAATCTGAATTTGAATGTGTGCAGTGCAGGGTCAGTTACGGCATAACTTTGCACCGGAATCTGAATGTGTACGGTGAAGGGCCAGTTACGGCATAAATTTGCACCGGAATATGAATGTGTACAGTGCAGGGCCAGTTGCGGCATAAACTTGTACCGGAATCTGAATGTGTACAGTGCAGGGCCAGTTACGGCATACATTATCAACGGAATCTGAATTTATACAGTGCAGGGCCAGTTGCGGCATAAATTTGCACCGGAATCTGAATGTGTACAGTGCAGGGCCAGTTGCGGCATAAATTTGCACCGGAATATGAATGTGTACAGTGCAGGGCCAGTTGCGGCATAAACTTGCACCGGAATCTGAATGTGTACAGTGCAGGGCCAGTTACGGCATAAATTATCAACGGAATCTGAATGTATACAGTGCAGGGCCAGTTGCGGCATAAATTTGCACCGGAATCTGAATGTGTACAGTGCAGGGCCAGTTACGGCATAAATTATCAACGGAATCTGAATGTGTACAGTGCAGGGCCAGTTGCGGCATAAATCTGGACCAGAAGAGAGAGCCAACTAGAAAGTTAGTAGTATTGTTCAAGAGCTGTCTTGAAGCTCTCCGCTGATTGCGCGAACACAACAATGTCGCTCAGATGATTCCAGTCCACAATTGTTTTTGAAAAGAAAGAATTTCTAAATTGTTCTGTTCTACATTGCCCAACTACAAAACATCTAATGTTATTTGATACTAGCTTTTCTAAAATGTTTTTACTTCCAAAATACGGAAAAGATCTGGCTTTAATCTGGCGTTTTTGTCTTGATGGTTTTAAAAATATATTCGGTGAGACAGCCGGCACAAACCCTCGACTACTTTATAGAGATTCGTCAAACGAATCCGACTACGCCTGTCTTGGAATGTTGGTAGACCCAGGTCTGTTAACATTTTGGTGACGCATCCTGCTTCTCTGATTTTCTAGTCACCATTTATATAAATCTTGGTGTTGGAATAAGAAGAATATACTTGTTAAGTCCCCGATACCACAGAGAATTGTATAAGTGAGAAATATGGACTATTCGACAAAATGCTTTAACGCAGTCACTGATATAAGCATTCGTGCATAGCAGATACACCCGCATGACGACCGAGCAATTATCTCCCATCTAATACAAAGTCGCCACAAATTCCTATGATACAGTGGCGTCACTGGGGGGGAGGGGTGCGGGGGGTACGGACCGCACCGGGTGACACCATCAGAGGGGTGACACCCAAATGACTGTCCATAAAATTTTCGACTTTTGTGCAGGAAGTGTTCCATGGGGGTGACACCATGAGTTACTGTACATGACTGTCTATAAAAATTTACAATTTTTGTGCAGGAAGTGTTCCATGGGGGTGACACCATGAGTTACTGTACATGACTGTCTATAAAAATTTAGAATTTTTGTGCAGGAAGTGTTCCATGGGGGTGACACCATGAGTTACTGTACATGACTGTCTATAAAAATTTAGAATTTTTGTGCAGGAAGGAGGTCCATGGGGGTGACATCATGAGTTCCCGCACTGGGTGACACCAACCCTAGTGACGCCACCGCTATGACAGAAATCAAGGCATAGAGAAATTAACAGAGATGGGTACAAATATACACCAGACAGAGCGGAAAGTGCTGTCCCTGAATCCAACACAAGGATGCGTGATAATATAGAGTGAAATGATTATACACTGAAAACTTGCTATCATACAGGTTACATAATATCATTATTTCGCTCCCCAACAAGACTCGAACCCTGGCCAACTGGTTACCACAACAATCGCCTTGACCGCACACACTAAACCCTATACCCCATGATCCATGCACACATCCACCCAAATAATAACGGTACGCAAACTCCTACCAGCAGTAGGAGCTAATGTCCCAGACAGACAAGGGAACAATAAAACATCAAGCCAGTACCGGGTGACATTAATCAGTGGTTCTTGACCTTTTGAAAGGAGCGGAGGATATAATAATTATTTAAAAAAAAAAAAGATTTCTAGGGGAAAAGACCATTCCGAGCGAACAAGCCTCAAAAAAGGGAAAAAGGAATTGAACTGGTAGGAAATATCTCAGCCGAATATTTGTGTTGATTTGTGGAAAAAGGATTTTGTTAGATTGTGTATTATAACGTATGGCTATTGTATTAGGGCATTTCGTGGAATGATTAGAGAATATTACATCAGAGTGTATAGTGAATCTATTATAATTTGAATTGGGATGTGTATTTGTATTTGTCAGTATGCTGAATAAGAAGTATGTGAAGTAGACTGAATTTGTATGCATATGTATTACGTTTTTCTATGTCTCATTCTATTATTCGTATGACACGGGCAATGTGAACGATTACCGAAACACCTAGCTCGCTACTTCGGAATGAAACCTTTAGACAATTTGTGTGTTCGTGGGTTACGAAACTTCGTTAAATGATATTATTTGTATGTAGAGCAAGACGTGTGTGTAGAGGGCCTGGTAGAGTGTTCTACATTTGTCTAATGAGAAGTCGGTGATAGAGTGAAAGATTACGAGAGGATTATAGGGGAAACCGGATGTTCGTCCCTTATATTTTCCACAGGAAGCTCCCAGGATGCAAGTAGTGTATGGGGCCACCGTAGGGACAAGGGGACTTTAATGTTAACAAGGGGTATATCAAATATAGGGACTATGTAAATTTAACATGGGAGCACAGGATATCCACTATAGGGACAAAGGGAATTAACATTACAGGCCCACTTGGGACGATATAGGGACAATGAGAATTTAACATGGGGAATACAGGACTGTCTAGGGACAATGAGAATTGAACATGGTGGGATTGTCTAGGGACAATGGGAATTTAACATAGGGAATTTGAACATGAGTGGGTCTATAGAGGGATAGAAAGTAATGGGCTTGTCTAGGGACAATAGGAAAAAATACATTACAGACAAGAGACTAAAACACGGATACCACATTTAAAATTATTTTGAAAGGGTTAGGCAAGAAAGTCAATTTCTTTTCTTCCTTGCTAATTTTAGTTGATTGACTTAGTCAAGACTTTTTTTAACCTCCATTCTCTTTCAATTTTTTCAATAGCATATTCTCCATCCATCATCCAAAAGTAAACATTTCTTAAATCGTTAAACAGCGCTGACACTTCCATCTTCTCTGCTTATTCCGTATAATCGCGCGAACGACGAACGCTGTAAATTCTTATATGTAAAGCACAGACGTGAAGGAAAACACCCCCTACTTTTCTCTTCTCATATTATCTACTATTCACACAGTAATGACTATACAAAAACATAACCATAATCTACTATCTACACACAGAAAGCAGCTAAAAACAAATCCAAATCTACTATCCACACACGTTAAGCAACAAAAAATACAACCATAATCTACTATCCACACACGGGAAGCAGCAAAAACATAGCCATAATCTACTATCCACACAAACGTACGTGAGCACTTACAAAAACCAATAATCTACCATCCACACAAACGTACTTGAGTGCTTACAAACCCAGTCACACACACACACACACACACACACAATCACACCAGGAAAGGAGTGAGTGTTTATATTTACACTACTCCACATTCACACATTGGCAAATTGATTACTATTTCTTTTCTATAGTTTTGGTTAGCACTGAAATGGGCTGTTTTTCGGAAACTCCAGAGGCATCTGTTAGTGGTGACACCTCCCTGGCCTGGCACCGCACACGCATCTCCTACTCCAACCATTCTCCCAATTCACCCTTGTGATTGGAATCGCAGAAGGGGGATGATTGGCTTCAGAATCCCAGTCTTCACTCTCTGGGACCCTGAAGATTTCCTCTGTCTGTGCCAGAGCCGTGGATGCTGTTGTGGATGTTGTTGTCTCCTATTTTCCACACGCACTTCTATTGGCCTTTGTACTGGTGGAAGAGGTTGTGTCTGTGGCTGTGGTGCAGCTACTGGCTGGGGAGGTGTCCTCATCATGGGTTTGACCTCATACTTAGGTCTCATCATTGGGTGAGGCCTGATCTCTCTTTTCTTTTCCTCCTCTTCTTTCTTTTTCTTCTTCTCCTCCTCTTCCTCTATCCGGGCTTCCTCTGCTACAGCCTCCATAGCCAGCTCGTCCAACAAGCGTCTGGCATATTCCAGATGCATCTGGAGTTACATTACTTTTTGAAGTCTGCTGCTCATTTTTTAAGCTGTTGACAGGTCAACGATGGGTAGCCAGACTGCCGAGCGTTTTTCAATTTATATGAAAAGCACGGACGTGAAGGAAAACATCCCCTAAGATCCAAAACTTACATTGTCTACATCATTACCTAAAAATGCGCGGACATAAAAGAAACACTCACTCACTTTTTTACTGCCCATCACTATTTTAAAACGTTTTAATTAACCACTTATAGAAAATGCTTATACGCTCACTTTCTAACCAATATAAAGAATTGATGTGCTTATAGAAGCACTTCTATTTTTTCTAACTTATCATAGGCAATGGAATGTTATTTCTTTTCTAGAGTATGGGGTAGCCATGAAAAGAGCTGTTTTGTTGTGTTGTTTTTTTTTTTTTGGTGTGAACTTGAGGCTATGTCAATCTTTTAGGTTGTAAGATTGCGGCCTCCTCTGACGACAGGCTTTCTCAAAGGTAAGGTCTGCTTCATCGGAAAGAGAAGGAGAACTCTTTGGTGTCGACACGACAGTCGACAAAACCTCTGTCATGTTCAGGTTGCTGCTGCTGCTGCTGTTGTTGCTGATCTCTCTGTTCTCTCTGCTGTTTCTGAAGTCTGTACTTCTCTGTCCATTCTTCTTTCTCCCTGTTAAACGGACAGCAAACCAAAGTGTAAAAAACAACAGCACTCACCAAAATGAATCCACATAAGAAAAAACACAATAGTGTTTAACCATACAGATAGACAGTACAAATAAATAATATTTAAATTAAAAAGATGTAAACTGAAAAAAAAATGAAAAAATGGATAAACAGGAAAAATTAAAAATCATATCAATTAATGAAAATGGTCTTGATTTTGAAAAATCAAAATCTTTAATTCAAAAAATTAAATCTTATGATATCATTTGTATACAGGAAATACATAACATAAAACAAAAAATAATACAACACATTGAAGAACAACTCGATACAATATTTGTTATAGACAAAGATCCAAATAACCCGTTTTCAGGAGCTGGAATAATTATTAATAACAAAACACTACAAAACAATTGGAAATTAATGCAAGTACCAACTGAATGCAAAGGTAGAGTCATACATATCTACACAAATAAAACAAATATTATTAATGTTTATGCCCCCCCCCCCCATGCAAACAAAGAGAGCATTTCTTTACAGATTGTCTAATTATATACATGCATTCAATCTAGATAACTTAATAATAATTGGAGACTTTAACACAATAACCAGTGACCTTGATAGAAAACAAGGTATCACCAGACCGGAATTTTTTTTTACACTAATAATGAAAGGTATTATAGAAAATCACAGTTTAATAGACACTTACAGATTCTTGCACCCAATTAAAGTAGAATACACACATATGACAGAATTTACAGCTTCAAGAATAGACCATTCATATGTAACAAAAAATCTACAAATTTGTATTATAAGTAGTAAAATTTTAGAAGAAAAAATATCTGATCATAAAGCCAGAATACTTGAAATTAAAATATTATCCTCAACCAAATAGGGAACGAATCAATGGAAATTAAACAACTCAATACTAAGTTTACCAGAATATCAAGAAGAAATCAATAACTTTTCTAACAATTTAAAAGGATATAATATTTATGAACCATGGGAACAGATCAAACAAGAATACAAAAGAATTAGTCAAAATACACAAGAATGCAAGCAGAAAATTATAAAATTATTGAGACAGAGTGTATAAAAATAATAAATGATAACAGAACAGGAAGGAAAAGACAAAGCAAAAAAAATCTTGAAGAAATAAATGAAATAAGAACTAAAGGAGAAAAAACAAGAGCAGGTCTCTTTCAAGATATATATAATATAGGAAAATTTATATATAAAAGAGAAGAAATTAGGAGAGGAATGCAAAGGAACATAACTAAGTTAAAAGATAATGATCAGGAAGTAGAAGGAAAATAGGCAATTATAGAGTATATAAGAGACTTTTTATTCTAAACTTTATACGTCAAAAAATATTCCTGAAGAAACAATAACAAATTATACAAAAAATTTACAATTCCCAAAATTAAGTGAAATTAATAAAAATGAGTGTGATCACATAATTTCAGAGAATGAAATAAAAAAGCAATTGATGAACTCAACAAAGATAAATCTCCAGGTCTTGATGGCTAACAGCTGAATTTTATAAGAAATTCAAATATTCAATAACACCACTATTAAAATCATTATATAATAACATAATTAAGAAAAAATAAATGACAAAAAGTATGAAAACTGGGATAATAACCTTAATATATAAAAGCAATGGTGAAATAACAGACTTGAAAAACTGGCGCCCAATATCCTTATTAAACCTTGATTACAAAATTTTAAGTAAAATATTAGCAAATAGATGAAAAGCACCTCTAGAAGAACTTGTTAATGTAAATCAAACATGCGGAGAAAAAGGTAGGAATATTCAAAATAATATTTTGTCTATTAAAACTATAATAGAATATATGGAGTCAAATGATCTGTCAGGTGCATTAATTCTCTTTGATCAAGAGAAAGCATTTGACAGGATAGAAATCAATTTTATAATACACATACTTCAAAAATATGGATTTGGACCAGTTTTTATACAGTGGGTTCAAACACTATACAACAGCATTGAATCTATTGTACAAAGAAATGGGGCTAGAACAAAACCCTTCCCAATAAGCAGATCAGTAAGACAGGGCTGTCCTATGTCTATGTCGTTATATGTCTTGGTATTGATTTTATTACAACACATCAGTCCTATCAATATCTAATAAAACAATATGACCTTTTTGGACTTGCTTCAGAATCTAAAATAAATCATCCAAAAACAGAAAGTGTACTCATAGGAAAATGGAAAAATAATCATCCAGGAATTCCACCAGAAAAAATTAGACAACATGCAAAAGTTCTAGGAGTATATTGAGGGCAAAACAATAAAAGCCTAAATTTAGAACAAATAAAAAATAGGATTATAAGGCACACAGACACCTGGAAAAACAGATACTTCAATATAGTAGAAAAAACACATTGCTAAAACATACCTATATAATTCTATATGGTATGAGTTCGATGTAATTGACTTTGAATTATACTACATTAAAAAAATAGAAAAGTTAATAAACAACTTTATATGGAATAATGGAATACAAAAATTGTCTAATAATACACTCCAGAAAGGAAAACACCAAGGGGAACTAAATGTCCCTAACTTAAAAATAAAACAAACAATAAACTATATAGAGAGATTTAAAAATTTAAATAATGAAGCAAAATATTACTGGCATGCCATCTATTTATATTGGTTTGGTTTCTTAATGTCCCACAAACAAAATATATACCAAAATAATAAACTTACCAAAATCATCAACCCACCAATTAATGCATATAGACAAGCAAATGCATTAAAAGAATATAGAAATAATAAGGAAATATGGGTAAAAAATAATAAGGAGGAAATTTACAATTTTATAAGAGATATAGAATTACCACCAAACAAAATAGAATACAGAAACCACAAATAATATCGAAAGATGTTTGGAAAATTTTTGAAAACATTAAAGGACCAAATAATAAAGCCAAAATATTTGAATATATTCATGATGCATGGTGGACTGGAGAAAAAGCCTTTTTAAGAAAAATAATCAGAAATAACCCACCATGTCCAATATGCAAAATACAGTTTGATAATAAAAGACATATTATATTATTCTGTAAAAAATTAGAAATACAGAGAGAAAATATAAAATTCAAATAATAAATAAAATAGGTTATTTTGAAGATTCCATCTTACTATACACACATTTAGTTAATGATAAAGATTTATATACAGAAGTAACCAATTTCATAATTGTATCAATCGAAACCAGGAAAAGCAAAATATGGCTTACTGAAAATGAATAAATAAATATATACAAAATAACAGAATATGGGAAAGCTGCCGAAAGGTGAGCTATCTAAAAAGAACCCATAAATGTATATTTACAACTAGAATATGGGAAAGCCGTTGAAAGACGAGCTATCTAAAAAGAACCCATAACTGAAACTTCATAGCCATACCCATGGGAAAGCTTAGGCTATCTAAAAAGAACCCATGAGTAAACACCTTTGCCACCTTAACTTCAAATAGAACAACAGAACTGAAAACTTAAACACACTACCTACATGTTTTCTATCACGTCCGTGTGATAGAGATTTTCAATCCGTTTTGGGATGCTAAGGTATTTCAAAAGTAACTGTGAAATGACTTGAAACATACACCAGAAAATTATACAACTTTACTAAATCATAATTGTAGCTAACAAAAGAATAACTCTCTCTTGATAATTATGATTAAATTAAATGTGCATTCTAAAGAGAAATTACTAGAGAGAGATGTATGACTAACACAGAAGACTTCAATCCCTATATCAGGTGCTAAGGCATTTTCAAGTAAAAGCTTAAAGCAAAAAACAGTGTTTTCCATCACGTCCGCGTGATGGAAGATTTCAATCCCATTTCAGGCACTAAGGTGCAACAATACACAACTAATTGGACAACAATATGCCACGGCATATAGAAAAACTAGATACAAATAACAAAATGCGACTCATACACTCATGGTACAAAGATACTATGCACATAGACACTTTATTATTTTTAGCACATATTTTTGGATACGATTCAAAATTATACACAGGCAGTATTAGACAAGAAAACAAACCATAGAAGATCTGACCTAGATAGAGCCGTCCATACACGAAAAACGGGACATAATACAACAGAACACACTTAAGCACACATCACATTGGACTATAATGACTCTGGCAGAGTCACTACTCAATATTAAAATAACAAGGGAAAGGGAAGGAAAACTACCCTGGGACTTAAATAGTCCCCAGGGTGGATAGTACTTCCCTAGGTTCAAAGTAAGGAAGGATAGAAACCAGGCCCAATGCCAGCCCAGGTATAGGGAAGGGAGTACAACCGACCAAACTTTATTGGGATAATTTAAACTCTGTCATATGATGAACAAAACTTAGACTAACCATGACCAAATTTTTATCTTAATTCTTCTTTGAGACAAACAAACTTATAACACCTTATGGGTAGACAGAGATACACAAAGTATAAAACATCATTAGAAAACCAGAGTGTCACTTCTAAGTCTTAACCAATTAAATGTGTTGGGACGAGACTAAGAGGTGTCAACATAGTAGAATCCTCTACTCTCGTATCGTCAATGCTGTTTAGTACGGACTTACCCATGTATGTCAGATCATCGTGGACCATTGTCAGGATAACGGATACAAGCGTGTGGAAAAGAAGAAACTACGTAGAAAGGCAAGGCTGTTTGAAGAGAGTTTTAATTTACGGCCCAGAAGTGAGACAAAGTTTAAGGAAAAGAAGGAGACCTAAGCATTGCCCTCTGTGTTAACAGTATGGTATGTTAACATAAAACCAAATGCCTTATTAATGTCATTCATTTGCCTCGAAAAGAAATTGACTTTCTTGCCTAGCCCTTTCAAAATAATTTTAAATGTGGTATCCGTGTTTTAGTCTCTTGTCTGTAATGTATTTTTTCCTATTGTCCCTAGACAAGCCCAATACCTTCTGTCCCTCTATAGACCCACTCATGTTCAAATTCCCTATGTTAAATTCCCATTGTCCCTAGACAATCCCACCATGTTCAATTCTCACTGTGCCTATATCGTCCCAAGTGGGCCTGTAATGTTAATTCCCCTTGTCCATATAGTGGATATCATGTGCTCCCATGTTAAATTTACATAGTCCCTATATTTGATATACCCCTTTTTAACATTAAAGTCCCTTTGTCCCTACGGTGGCCCCATACACTAATGATGCACACAGAGACGGCACCGAACTTCAATGAGGGTAGGAGGAAGTAAGAGAATAGTACAAGGTGTGGCGAAAATTAGTACAAGAAAGGTGCAGGGGAAGAGTAATAGCACAAGGAGCAGTACAGATAGACCGCAGGAATGGAGGAGAAGGGAGAAAAGGATAAATGATAAGGATAAGTACAAAGGCTACCTACTGAAAGAAGACTCTCACATTAGGACATCAATTATCGTATGATGTACCTAGCAGACGTTTGTTAACAGGCCAAATTAATGTATTTAAGAATGGAGCCTAATTGAAACATTTATATCTGGAAATTGTTTGTTATTAATACTGATTAAATTGTTATATATTTTACTTTGAGTTTTTCATGTATTTCGGTTGTCGGCATTGCTGAGTGAACCATTCAAAATTTAAATGTCCACCTTTCTACCGTATTAGTCATAATGATGTAGAGGGGCTGTGACAAATGTAATAAGCAATTATATAAAGAAATATGTATCATGTATAGTGGAATATGTACCAAGCATAATGAAATAAGCACCACGTAACGAAATATGAACCACGTATAATGGAATATGCACCATGTATAATGTAATAAACACCATGTATCATGGAATATGCACCATGTATAATGTAATAAACACCATGTATAATGGAATATGCACCATGTATAATGTAATATGCACCGAGTATAATGGAATATCCGCCAAGTATAATTAAATAATCACTGCATATATAAAAAGTAAACAACAGAAGACAATCATGGCGTTCCATATTAATTACTAGTTCGTCTTGCGGATGTGTCGTAACGCACGAATGCTTATACCACCGACCATGTTCCATATCGTGAGTAGATAAGAGTACATTTCTGTTCGTCCTGCGGGTGTGTTACGTTCATAACAATATTCAGAAAATGTTAATGACCGCAACAACCATGCTTTATAATGAATGTAACTCCATCCCCGTCATTGGCGGTATCTTTTCACAGACTGATGGAGAAAAATATTTAGAAGGCTTCTGTAATATATTTGACAAGATGACAAAAGTTTGAAAAATAAAAAAAACAGCCTAGCTGATGTTGATTGAATTCTAAAGCCACGTCCCCGAATCGTGCTTGGTCTCTACAGCGAGCTCACAACACTATTACCTAGACAGATTTTGGAATATACGATGTAGTTTGGAATATACGAATGTAGTTTGGTATGCTAATTCATTTCAGTTCCAAATAGTGTTATTTCATGCTGCATTTTTTTTTCGCTTTCTAGACCTTAGATAAAATGGTATATATACTTTTCTAAACTCTCTTGATACATTCAATTTTATTTCTTGCTGCAATATCTTGCCTGTGCTAGATGCAAAGTGTAGTCGATGGGGAACAAACTTTTCATGTTGTGTAATCCATTTTCAATCTTTATGCATTTGTAGAAAAACTACAATTCAAGTTAAATTATGAAAGTGACGGCATTTCTGGGTGCGAGCTGTAAAATAGATACGTACTGTAATTAATCTTACAGAATGTGTCATTTCATATACAAATTCGCACAGAGTTGAAGCATAATCCAATAGATCAAATATCAGATCCAACACGTCACACAAAGTGTGGAGTTGGATTCTTTTGGACAATGGCAAGCAAAACTTTAAAATCTGTACAGAATTATGCATCAATTTGTATCAGTTGAAAAGGAAATAAGATCAGGTGTATAACATTGCAGTACATGTAAACTAATAGGGTGTTTAACTGACTAGCGTGAAAAGCAGCAGGTGCGCAGTTTAAAATACAGTTGGAGGAAATATATCTCTCTGTGTGTAAAGCGCTTCAAGTACAGGAAACACAAGTATTTTCTTCTTATTTTGGCCTTATCTATCTATCTATCTATTTATCTGTCTAGATAGATAGATGCTCTTGTTTTACCTTCTGATTTACTTGTTGACTCCTCCGATGTATGTCTCATATTTCTTGTCTCATTTTAGTATCTCCCGCTTCCCATAAGGAGCCCTGTGTGGCCAAGTGGTCTAAAGCACCTTTACTAATCACTGCCTTCTCACCTCAATCTACGAGGGTTCGATCCATCAGCTAACAATAATTACCAGGTTTAAACATTATAATCCTAATATCCACAGATAACTGCCACAACAAAATAAAATTTTAAATTTTTTTTATAAATGGGCAAAAAGTTTACACTATGTTTAATCTACTTTGGTCCAACAACTAATTTTGCAAAAGCACGTGTATTATAATAATCAACATCAGTAGTAAATGGGGATAGATTAGCGTCAATGGGAATTAGCATTACAGAGACCCCTGGGACAGATTAGCGTCAAGGGAAATTTAACATGGAGAAAAATCGTGGGTCAGATTAGCGTCAAGGGAAATTAACATGGAGAAAAATCGTGGGACGGTTTAGCGTCAAAGGAATTTAAACAGGGTGGGACTTTATAGCGTCAAGGGAAATTGAACATGGGAATAGAGTGTGGGTCTATCTAGGGACTAGGGGAATTTAACATATGGAAATTGAACATGGTGGGTCTGTATAGCGTCAAGGGGAATTGAACATGGTGGGATTGTCTAGGGACAATGATGGTAGAGGGTCAAACACAACAGAGACAGAAACATACATACACTAGTACAAGCGTGAGATTTATATATAAAGCATTACCAAGACCTGAAATCTTGCTGGGGTGTTCAAAAATTTGCATAATTGTAATGATGCTATAAATAGCTATAATCAAGGAAATGCTCAACGACAAAATGGATGTGACTAAAAGTAACGCTAAAATGACGAAATTGTCCCAGAATTTAAAGGAAAATAAACATATCCCCGAAAATTAAGTTACAATGGTTTAGACTAAAATGGATAAAATTAGTAACTACTTACAATATCAACTTCTGTGACGATCGTGAATAAATACCTATGTATCTATAATCAGCTGAAATTCCTATGAAATCCCACTATCTATTTATAGCTCCAACTTGTGGGTTATCCCTTTGGAAAATCCCACTATCTTTTTATAGCCTCAGCTTGAGTGACGTTCCTGTTTATGAATTCTAGTATATATGTATAGCTACAAAATGTGGAAATCCCCAAGTCGATATTTATAGTCTCAAAATTTCCAGCGTAGTGACGTCACTGTACTGAACACTAGGGGATAAATGGCAACAGTGTTGCAAGTGGCTGACCTGGATACGCGCTACTGTAGGTAGGTAGGTAGAGTGTATCTGATAGGGATAAAGTGAGTTTTATAGGGACAAACAGAGACCAATACACACACACACACACACACACACAACATACGCGCGCAGACTCTCTCTCTCACACATACACACACACACACAGAGAGGGAAGAGGAAAAAACAAACCCCAAATATACTATCCACACTCGGGGGGAAGAAAAAAAAACAACCAAATATACGATCTACACAACGTACGCGAACACACACACATACACACACACACACACACACACACACACACACACACACACATACACACACACACAGGGAAGAGGAAAAAACAAACCCCAAATATACTATCAACACAGAAGGGAGATAATACAAACCCCAAATATACTATCCACACAAATGTACGCGAACGCATACAAACCCCAAATATACTATCAACACAGAAGGGAGATAATACAAACCCCAAATAAACTATCCACACAAACGTACGCGAACGCATACAAACCCCAAATATACTATCAACACAGAAGGGAGATAATACAAACCCCAAATAAACTATCCACACAAACGTACGCGAACGCATACAAACCCCAAATATACTATCAACACAGAAGGGAGATAATACAAACCCCAAATAAACTATCCACACAAACGTACGCGAACGCATACAAACCAAAAATATACTATCCACACAACGTCGCTAACGCATACAAACTCCAAATATGCTATCCACACTCGGGAGGAAGAAGAAAAAACAACCAAATATACGATCTACACAACGTACGCGAACACACACACACACACACAGAGGGAAGAGGAAAAAACAAACCCCAAATATACTATCAACACAGAAGGGAGATAATACAAACCCCGAATAAAATATCCACATAAACGTACGCGAACGCATACAAACCCCAAATACACTATCAACACAGAAGGGAGATAATACAAACCCCAAATAAACTATCCACACAAACGTACGCGAACGCATACAAACCCCAAATACACTATCAACACGGAAGGGAGATAATACAAACCCCAAATAAACTATCCACACAAACGTACGCGAACGCATACAAACCCCAAATATACTATCCACACAACGTCGCTAACGCATACAAACCGCAAATATACTATCCACACTCGGGAGGAAGAAAAAAAAACAACCAAATATACGAGCTACACAACGTACGCGAACACACACACACACACACACACGCACACCACAGAGGGAAGAAGAAGAAAACCATTATACACTATCCACACGCAGTGAAGAAATAACCCTTTATATATATATATATATATATATATATATATATATATATATATATATATATATATATATATATATATATATATATGTATATATATATACTATCAACAGAGAGTGAAGAAAATAACCCATTATATTCCATCAACACAGAGTGAAGAAGAAAAAGTTTTTTGAAAGCACCTAAGCCCTCACCTGCAATGACCAACTCTGCCAAACACCTACACCCCACCCACCCCCACTCCCAACACTACAAAACCCATTTGACCCGTTATTTTATGGCATCAGTGTGTGATTTAGGAAACATCAAGACACAAAATGATGGACGAATAGACTGACTATTGTTTACGGACTTGCATGCCTAAAGAGCGTGCGTGAAGGAAAACATCCTTCCATTTCAATTCTAACTAAAACATGATCCAGAGGGATAGAGAGAGGTGAAAGAGCACAATTTCATAAAGTGTGAGTAAAAACAAAACACGCCATCCTTATTATACAATGTCAAGTCCAAGAGACACTTACGTTTTCTTTCTGGTCTATTCTCTTTTAGAAGGTAGTATGAAATTTCACATCAGGGCCAACGCATCGGCTCACATTGTCAATTTTTCCATTTCCATGTTTTTACTGGCACAAGTTCTTCATCATCTTCAATTTCTTCTTCTTCTGAATCCCTCTTCTCTGTTTCGTCTTGTTTTTGTTTCTTCTCTTTTCTCGTAGGGCACTCTGAATTCCAGTGTCCTTTCTCCTGACAACGATATTAGGTATCTTGACTTTTGTCTCTCTTTCTTAGACGAAGCAGGTATTCTGGAGACAAATACCCATTTACCTTTGCAGATATAGCAAACTTCATTAGCACTTACACACTTTCGTATGACTCTCATCAAATCAACGACCAAAAGAGTAAGTTCTGTTGCCACTTTCGTATGACTTTTAGCAAATATTTGACCAGCAGGTCGATCTGTGCTGACTCTTCCATCTTCTTGATCGTTTGAGAGCGGAATGAATACTCTGACGCTAAGACACTCTCCTTATATACATGGACCTGCTGCGTATGAAACCTAGTCAAATGTAATTTTGCAATAAGATGAAACGATTTCATTGAGGAAGTAAAAAGCAATGATGTACCGTATCGCCTCACACAAAACCTGAAGTTTTAGTTCAAATCCGTGTCAGCGATTTCGAAGACGACATAAATGAGCTTTAATCAATGCTCTCCAATTATGACACAAAACCACGAGTCCTGATTCACGCCAAAAGAAATTTCGTTCGGTCCATAAAAAACAGTATCACATCTGAGAAACGCAAAAACGAACTTCCAGAAAACTGAGAACGACGGCTTACACCTACAACGTAAATGTGTGAGTTCAAGTAGTGCGTAAAACTTATTCAAATTAGATTTTTATAGTCAAGACGAAACGATCTCTTTTCGAACAAGAAAGCAGACACCAAGCGACAATGGCGATCCGTGTCACACAACACTTTTCAAAATGTATATTATCAGAGGTTTGTTCTAGCGATCTGCACGGTTAAATCAAATGTTGATGTATTTTGCAATAAGACGGACACAATTTCCATGGGATCGCCCATGGTACGATTGTTCGTGCATTAGTTTAATTTTTAAAAATATTTTTTTTATATAAATCGCCTATAGGATAGACCCAGTAAAGCATGGCCATTCTCGTCACTGTCTGAATAGCTACTCAAGTCAATTCGAAGCGAACGCGGTAAGAAAATAAGTATAGCCAATGAAATGGCTTACAACGGGTGATGCATTGTTTTGTTCTAGGGCTGTGTGGCCTAATAATCCATATGTTCTTGCGTTGTTACCATTACAGTGCAGACAGATTGAAATGTGAACTTACAAGCCCTCTTTGTGTGTGTGTTGTACCATTTCCTCTTACCACATCAAAATACTGAGCGTCACAGTATTGGTTCGCGTTTCCAAGCTGACCATTTTTTTTATATTTCACTTAAACATTTCGACATAAACACTCACATCGGTAGAGTCAGAACAGACGTGTTACAGTATTGAGGGGCATGTTATCTTTTCTTTTTCAAACTAATAAATTTGGGGTTTGTATGAAGTAAAGAACCGAAAGTACAGTGAAACTCAAGGATGATGACCCAATCTGTCTGTCTATTGATGCGTGTATTTACTTAAGAAGAAATATGACCTCTAAAACACAAAGAGATACGGCAAGCATGATTAGATTAAACACAACGATGTTTTCCTTCACGCCCGTGTAATTTAGAGTTTCAATCGTCTTTGAAGACAAACTTGGTCTCCTTTTGTAGGGCTTGAAATAATAAAAAAACTGAAAAATCTTAAGCACTTTGCTATAGATAATTTCATCAACAGACCAAACAACATAAATACCGTTACAACAATAGAAAGCCTTAAATCTTCTATCAAAAAGAAATGCATGAAAAAATTAAAGATTAACGATAACTAACCAATGAAACCGAATTTAACAAAGGCAATGACATGTGAAGAAATGCCTCTCACTTTGGAAAGGTAGGCGAATGTACTCTGTCATGCACCGTCAACTTGAAAAAAAATTATAAACAGAGCGAAACCTGAATTCAAAATTCAGTTGTTTCTTTTTCTTCAAAATTATTTCGTTTCTTTTTTCTTTTTTTTTTTGGAACAAATCTAAGCACTAATATAGAGTGGAAAAAGGAAAATGCACATACAAGCTTTGATATTTCTGAGAAAAGGAGGGGATATTCCTAACGTTCATAACCACCTATATATGCTTGGACTTGTCTGTGACGTATCCACAAAACAAGATATACATATTTCTGGTCAAGCTGCAAGTGTGTGCGTGTTTTTGAAAATGGTAAAAATTGGATATACAATTTTCTCGTGACACTTATAAAGTGAAGAGTCTGTGCAAGTGTCAAAAGCCAAAGTCATATAAGTTTTGTATTTTGTACGGCTTGTAAAGATTTCTACTTTAGAAAATGTGAAGTATCACAAGTTATTATCACAAACAGAAGTGGAACATAGGGGCTTGCAAGAAAGAAAATAACCCAGACAGTTGGTGTCATCAAGAGTGCTAGAGACGGTACCCGAACTTGCTTGCCTGCTTACTTGAATTAAAGTGATTTTCGCTCTAATGGAGCATGTATCACTGGTTTAATAACGCACCGCGTGATTTTTAATTACTCCTGGGGAAGGAAAGAGAGCCTCATCCTCCAGGCTTTTATGTACTCACAGACTATTTTTAAATTTAGCCACTCAGGTGTAGGACTAACTAGTCCTTAACAACCTGACTGAAAGACTTTAAACATGAGTGGGAATTGTCTCACCACACACTCATTTTTCTGTCCGAGCGTGGTAAAGGAGGAAAAAGGTGCTCAGCAAGACAGCCATGGATGTTAAGTACTCACCAAAACGCTAGCCCGTACTTATTTCAAATCAAGTCCCGTTTTTGCTAATGGACAATAAAAGGTACCAATAATGTGTTAACCACCTGTGCAATTAGTTCAAATCTAACGAGTCTGTTAAATTTCCTACTTCCTAACATATCTGTCTAATATTAGTACTTAGTGTACATAAAAATAGCCATACTGATCTTATTTTAAATTATTATGTCTAAGCGACATATACCAGTTTGGTCACTGTTAGGTTTAAAAAGTTAAGTTTGTTGTGGTGTTCCAATGGGTCAAGTTTGTTTCGAGAATAGTTTAGTCAAGGAGGGATACCAAGCCAAATATGGTTCCCTATTTAATAAAAAGCAATCTTTTGGAGCCCTAAAAAAAGTCTGTTTTTTTGTTAGAAGGTAACACGTCTCTCTTTTGCTTTCACGTTCTTTCCCGCACTCCTAGTCTCATGATTCTTGATATCAGGAAATGCGTAGCCATGATGGGCGGTAATGTAAGCAGCGGTTTCTACCAGTTGACTGAGGGGGTATCCAGTGTAGGCTTGTCTGTAGAATTGGGGAAGAACTCTGACCCCTAATCCCCATTGAGAAGGTCTTGGTTTAAAGGTGTCTAGAGATTTGTAGGCAACGTATTGTATGGCTGTAATAAACTGCCCTGCTATGTTGACGTCATACAATGCTTGATCTAGCCCCATTTCGGTGTACTTCTCAACGAGGGTCAGCGTCCCCCTCCTCCTCAACCGCCTCAATTTCCTCTTCTGGTTCTGATACTAATTCTTCAGTTGAGGTAGATAGTTTCAAATCCGCTGCTATGGTGTCTGTCGCTGTTATTGTTGTTGTGGTTGTTCTTACAGCTGAGATTGCCTGTAGTATCGGAGTGAGAAAAGAACGTAGTGCCTCCGATAATTACATTTGAGTTTGCCATACCGTTTGTGTAACATAATTGGACCTTTGTTTTGCCACCACTCTTTCCGGGACGGGTTGTTTGTTAGGTATAGTCGGCTGTTGACTAGCTGTTATTTGTGTTCTCGAGGTGGGTGGAGTGCTAACTGGCTAGGTCTGCATTTCTTTCTCCCGCTGCTGTTGCGTATATTTCTTCCCTCCACACCGAGTTCTGGACCTAATTCTTTAAATTTCGTTGTACCCGAACTTACATTATCCATATTATCACCAACAAAAGAAAACAAAAGCACATACCTAAAAGAAACACTCATTCACTTTTTACAGAACATTACTATTTTTAAAATTTTGATAAGCGACGGAAACGAACAACTTAGAGTCACACTTTCTAACCAAGATAAAGAAATCATGTGCTGATAGACTCACTTCTGTATTTTTTCTTCTAACTGACTAACGTATCATAGGCAATGGAATGTGGTTTCTTTTCTAGAGTATGGGGTAGCCCTGAAATTTTTTTTTTGGGAAGTTGAAGCTATGGAGATCGCTTAGGTTATAAGATGACGGCCTCCTGTGACGACAGGCTTTCTCACAGGATAAGGTCTGCTTCTTCGGAAAGAGAAGAAGAACTCTTTGGTGTCGATAAAACTGTTAACAAAGCCTCTGCCAGGTTCATGCTGCTGCTGCTGTTGCTGCTCTCTCTGCTGTTTATGAAGTCTGTACTTCTCCGTCCATTCTTCTTTCTCCTTCTTGAATTCCTCCTTGAAGAGCTCTTCTTTCAGGTCTTCAGTGACTTTCAATATTATGATATTGTCTATCTCTTCAGGTCTCGGTATCAGACTTGTCATGACCCTATGCAAATTCACATAGGCTTCGTTCAACTTGGCTTATCTTGAGCACATCTTCGTAGGAAGATGAGTCGACAATGGATGGACAGACTGGAGACACAACACAACACAACATTTTTGAATTCATGTGAATTTGCATAGGGTCATGACAAGTCTGATACCGAGACCTGAAGAGATAGACAATATCATAATGTTGAAAGTCACTGAAGACCTGAAAGAAGAGCTCTTCAAGGAGGAATTCAAGAAGGAGAAAGAAGAATGGACGGAGAAGTACAGACTTCATAAACAGCAGAGAGAGCAGCAACAGCAGCAGCAGCATGAACCTGGCAGAGGCTTTGTATTCAGTGGTATCGACACCAAAGAGTTCTTCTTCTCTTTCCGAAGAAGCAGACCTTATCCTGTGAGAAAGCCTGTCGTCACAGGAGGCCGTCATCTTATAACCTAAGCGATCGCCATAGCTTCAACTTCCCAAAAAAAAATTTCAGGGCTACCCCATACTCTCGAAAAGAAATCACATTCCATTGCCTATGATACGTTAGTCAGTTAGAAGAAAAAATACAGAAGTGAGTCTATCAGCACATGATTTCTTTATCTTGGTTAGAAAGTGTGACTCTAAGTTGTTCGTTTCCGTCGCTTATCAAAATTTTAAAAATAGTAATGTTCTGTAAAAAGTGAATGAGTGTTTCTTTTAGGTATGTGCTTTTGTTTTCTTTTGTTGGTGATAATATGGATAATGTAAGTTCGGGTACAACGAAATTTAAAGAATTAGGTCCAGAACTCGGTGTGGAGGGAAGAAATATACGCAACAGCAGCGGGAGCAAGAAATGCAGACCTAGCCAGTTAGCACTCCACCCACCTCGAGAACACAAATAACAGCTAGTCAACAGCCGACTATACCTAACAAACAACCCGTCCCGGAAAGAGTGGTGGCAAAACAAAGGTCCAATTATGTTACACAAACGGTATGGCAAACTCAAATGTAATTATCGGAGGCACTACGTTCTTTTCTCACTCCGATACTACAGGCAATCTCAGCTGTAAGAACAACCACAACAACAATAACAGCGACAGACACCATAGCAGCGGATTTGAAACTATCTACCTCAACTGAAGAATTAGTATCAGAACCAGAAGAGGAAATTGAGGCGGTTGAGGAGGAGGGGGACGCTGACCCTCGTTGAGAAGTACACCGAAATGGGGCTAGATCAAGCATTGTATGACGTCAACATAGCAGGGCAGTTTATTACAGCCATACAATACGTTGCCTACAAATCTCTAGACACCTTTAAACCAAGACCTTCTCAATGGGGATTAGGGGTCAGAGTTCTTCCCCAATTCTACAGACAAGCCTACACTGGATACCCCCTCAGTCAACTGGTAGAAACCGCTGCTTACATTACCGCCCATCATGGCTACGCATTTCCTGATATCAAGAATCATGAGACTAGGAGTGCGGGAAAGAACGTGAAAGCAAAAGAGAGACGTGTTACCTTCTAACAAAAAAACAAACTTTTTTTAGGGCTCCAAAACATTGCTTTTTATTAAATAGGGAACCATATTTGGCTTGGTATCCCTCCTTGACTAAACTATTCTCGAAACAAACTTGACCCATTGGAACACCACAACAAACTTAACTTTTTAAACCTAACAGTGACCAAACTGGTATATGTCGCTTAGACATAATAATTTAAAATAAGATCAGTATGGCTATTTTTATGTACACTAAGTACTAATATTAGACAGATATGTTAGGAAGTAGGAAATTTAACAGACTCGTTAGATTTGAACTAATTGCACAGGTGGTTAACACATTATTGGTACCTTTTATTGTCCATTAGCAAAAACGGGACTTGATTTGAAATAAGTACGGGCTAGCGTTTTGGTGAGTACTTAACATCCATGGCTGTCTTGCTGAGCACCTTTTTCCTCCTTTACCACGCTCGGACAGAAAAATGAGTGTGTGGTGAGACAATTCCCACTCATGTTTAAAGTCTTTCAGTCAGGTTGTTAAGGACTAGTTAGTCCTACACCTGAGTGGCTAAATTTAAAAATAGTCTGTGAGTACATAAAAGCCTGGAGGATGAGGCTCTCTTTCCTTCCCCAGGAGTAATTAAAAATCACGCGGTGCGTTATTAAACCAGTGATACATGCTCCATTAGAGCGAAAATCACTTTAATTCAAGTAAGCAGGCAAGCAAGTTCGGGTACCGTCTCTAGCACTCTTGATGACACCAACTGTCTGGGTTATTTTCTTTCTTGCAAGCCCCTATGTTCCACTTCTGTTTGTGATAATAACTTGTGATACTTCACATTTTCTAAAGTAGAAATCTTTACAAGCCGTACAAAATACAAAACTTATATGACTTTGGCTTTTGACACTTGCACAGACTCTTCACTTTATAAGTGTCACGAGAAAATTGTATATCCAATTTTTACCATTTTCAAAAACACGCACACACTTGCAGCTTGACCAGAAATATGTATATCTTGTTTTGTGGATACGTCACAGACAAGTCCAAGCATATATAGGTGGTTATGAACGTTAGGAATATCCCCTCCTTTTTTCAGAAATATCAAAGCTTGTATGTGCATTTTCCTTTTTCCACTCTATATTAGTGCTTAGATTTGTTCCAAAAAAAAAGAAACAAGAAACGAAATAATTTTGAAGAAAAAGAAACAACTGAATTTTGAATTCAGGTTTCTCTCTGTTTATAATTTTTTTCAAGTTGACGGTGCATGACAGAGTACATTCGCCTACCTTTCCAAAGTGAGAGGCATTTCTTCACATGTCATTGCCTTTGTTAAATTCGGTTTCATTGGTTAGTTATCGTTAATCTTTAATTTTTTCATGCATTTCTTTTTGATAGAAGATTTAAGGCTTTCTATTGTTGTAACGGTATTTATGTTGTTTGGTCTGTTGATGAAATTATCTATAGCAAAGTGCTTAAGATTTTTCAGTTTTTTTATTATTTCAAGCCCTACAAAAGGAGACCAAGTTTGTCTTCAAAGACGATTGAAACTATAAATTACACGGGCGTGAAAGAAAACATCGTTGTGTTTAATCTAATCATGCTTGCCGTATCTCTTTGTGTTTTAGAGGTCATATTTCTTCTTAAGTAAATACACGCATCAATAGACAGACAGATTGGGTCATCATCCTTGAGTTTCACTGTACTTTCGGTTCTTTACTTCATACAAACCCCAAATTTATTAGTTTGAAAAAGAAAAGATAACATGCCCCTCAATACTGTAACACGTCTGTTCTGACTCTACCGATGTGAGTGTTTATGTCGAAATGTTTAAGTGAAATATAAAAAAATGGTCAGCGTGGAAACGCGAACCAATACTGTGACGCTCAGTATTTTGATGTGGTAAGAGGAAATGGTACAACACACACACAAAGAGGGCTTGTAAGTTCACATTTCAATCTGTCTGCACTGTAATGGTAACAACGCAAGAACATATGGATTATTAGGCCACACAGCCCTAGAACAAAACAATGCATCACCCGTTGTAAGCCATTTCATTGGCTATACTTATTTTCTTACCGCGTTCGCTTCGAATTGACTTGAGCAGCTATTCAGACAGTGACGAGAATGGCCATGCTTTACTGGGTCTATCCTATAGGCGATTGATATAAAAAAAATATTTTTAAAAATTAAACTAATGCACGAACAATCGTACCATGGGCGATCCCATGGAAATTGTGTCCGTCTTATTGCAAAATACATCAACATTTAATTTAACCGTGCAGATCGCTAGAACAAACCTCTGATAATATACATTTTGAAAAGTGTTGTGTGACACGGATCGCCATTGTCGCTTGGTGTCTGCTTTCTTGTTCGAAAAGAGATCGTTTCGTCTTGACTATAAAAATCTAATTTGACTAAGTTTTACGCACTACTTGAACTCACACATTTACGTTGTAGGTGTAAGCCGTCGTTCTCAGTTTTCTGGAAGTTCGTTTTTGCGTTTCTCAGATGTGATACTATTTTTTATGGACCGAACGAAATTTCTTTTGGCGTGAATCAGGACTCGTGGTTTTGTGGCATAATTGGAGAGCATTGATTAAAGCTCAGTTATGTCGTCTTCGAAATCGCTGACACGGATTTGAACTAAAACTTCAGGTTTTGTGTAAGGCGATACGGTACATCATTGCTTTTTACTTCCTCAATGAAATCGTTTCATCTTATTGCAAAATTACATTTGACTAGGTTTCATACGCAGCAGGTCCATGTATATAAGGAGAGTGTCTTAGCGTCAGAGTATTCATTCCGCTCTCAAACGATCAAGAAGATGGAAGAGTCAGCACAGATCGACCTGCTGGTCAAATATTTGCTAAAAGTCATACGAAAGTGGCAACAAAACTTACTCTTTTGGTCGTTGATTTGATGAGAGTCATACGAAAGTGTGTAAGTGCTAATGAAGTTTGCTATATCTGCAAAGGTAAATGGGTATTTGTCTCCAGAATACCTGCTTCGTCTAAGAAAGAGAGACAAAAGTCAAGATACCTAATATCGTTGTCAGGAGAAAGGACACTGGAATTCAGAGTGCCCTACGAGAAAAGAGAAGAAACAAAAACAAGACGAAACAGAGAAGAGGGATTCAGAAGAAGAAGAAATTGAAGATGATGAAGAACTTGTGCCAGTAAAAACATGGAAATGGAAAAATTGACAATGTGAGCCGATGCGTTGGCCCTGATGTGAAATTTCATACTACCTTCTAAAAGAGAATAGACCAGAAAGAAAACGTAAGTGTCTCTTGGACTTGACATTGTATAATAGGGATGGCGTGTTTTGTTTTTACTCACACTTTATGAAATTGTGCTCTTTCACCTCTCTCTATCCCTCTGGATCATGTTTTAGTTAGAATTGAAATGGAAGGATGTTTTCCTTCACGCACGCTCTTTAGGCATGCAAGTCCGTAAACAATAGTCAGTCTATTCGTCCATCATTTTGTGTCTTGATGTTTCCTAAATCACACACTGATGCCATAAAATAACGGGTCAAATGGGTTTTGTAGTGTTGGGAGTGGGGGTGGGTGGGGTGTAGGTGTTTGGCAGAGTTGGTCATTGCAGGTGAGGGCTTAGGTGCTTTCAAAAAACTTTTTCTTCTTCACTCTGTGTTGATGGAATATAATGGGTTATTTTCTTCACTCTCTGTTGATAGTATATATAAAGGGTTATTTCTTCACTGCGTGTGGATAGTGTATAATGGTTTTCTTCTTCTTCCCTCTGTGGTGTGCGTGTGTGTGTGTGTGTGTGTGTGTGTGTGTGTGTGTGTGTGTTCGCGTACGTTGTGTAGATCGTATATTTGGTTGTTTTCCTTCTTCTTCCTCCCGAGTGTGGATAGTATATTTGGGGTTTGTTTTTTCCTCTTCCCTCTGTGTGTGTGTGTGTGTGAGTCTGCGCGCGTATGTTGTGTGTGTGTGTGTGTGTTTGTTCGCGTACGTTGTGTAGATCGTATATTTGGTTGTTTTTTTTCTTCCTCCCGAGTGTGGATAGTATATTTGGGGTTTGTTTTTTCCTCTTCCCTCTGTGTGTGTGTGTGTGTGAGTCTGCGCGTGTATGTTGTGTGTGTGTGTGTGTGTGTGTGTGTGTGTGTGTGTGTTTATTCGCGTACGTTGTGTAGATCGTATATTTGGTTGTTTTTTTTTCTTCCTCCCGAGTGTGGATAGTATATTTGGGGTTTGTTTTTTCCTCTTCCCTCTGTGTGTGTGTGTGTGTGTGTGTGAGAGAGAGAGAGTCTGCGCGCGTATGTTGTGTGTGTGTGTGTGTGTGTGTATTGGTCTCTGTTTGTCCCTATAAAACTCACTTTATCCCTATCAGATACACTCTACCTACCTACCTACAGTAGCGCGTATTCAGGTCAGCCACTTGCAACACTGTTGCCATTTATCCCCTAGTGTTCAGTACAGTGACGTCACTGACGCTGGAAATTTTGAGACTATAAATATCGACTTGGGGATTTCCACATTTTGTAGCTATACATATATACTAGAATTCATAAACAGGAACGTCACTCAAGCTGAGGCTATAAAAAGATAGTGGGATTTTCCAAAGGAATAACCCACAAGTTGGAGCTATAAATAGATAGTGGGATTTCATAGGAATTTCAGCTGATTATAGATACATAGGTATTTATTCACGATCGTCACAGAAGTTGATATTGTAAGTAGTTACTAATTTTATCCATTTTAGTCTAAACCATTGTAACTTAATTTTCGGGGACATGTTTATTTTCCTTTAAATTCTGGGACAATTTCGTCATTTTAGCGTTACTTTTAGTCACATCCATTTTGTCATTGAACATTTCCTTGATTATAGCTATTTATAGCATCATTACAATTATGCAAATTTTTGAACACCCCAGCAAGATTTCAGGTCTTGGTAATGCTTTATATATAAATCTCACGCTTGTACTAGTGTATGTATGTTTCTGTCTCTGTTGTGTTTGACCCTCTACCATCATTGTCCCTAGACAATCCCACCATGTTCAATTCCCCTTGACGCTATACAGACCCACCATGTTCAATTTCCATATGTTAAATTCCCCTAGTCCCTAGATAGACCCACACTCTATTCCCATGTTCAATTTCCCTTGACGCTATAAAGTCCCACCCTGTTTAAATTCCTTTGACGCTAAACCGTCCCACGATTTTTCTCCATGTTAATTTCCCTTGACGCTAACCTGACCCACGATTTTTCTCCATGTTAAATTTCCCTTGACGCTAATCTGTCCCAGGGGTCTCTGTAATGCTAATTCCCATTGACGCTAATCTATCCCCATTTACTACTAACATCTTACTATCTTATATATTGTGGACTGGTGCGTGCAGCAAGGCGATGGGTGCCTTTTACCCGTGAACCTGTGCTCGAATCTCCGCAGAGTACGAATTAAAAATTCTCTAATTTGTGTGATAGTATTCTTAGTATTAAACATTAATTCTGTCTAGTATTATCAAGCATTCTTCTTTAGAATCCAGTATTGCTTTTTCCGTTTTGTTTATGTATACTTGTAATTCTCAATAATTGTGTACACCTTGATTTCTGTCGTATGAATCCGGAATGACTTTCTAGTCAGATGAGAATTAATTGCTTGGTCGACACGCGAGTGTGTTTGCTACGCACGAGTGTTTATACTACCGACTTTGTAGCATTACGTTTTGGGTGATGTGTGTTTAGTCGTGATGTTATATGGATTGGTGCGTGCAGAAAGGCGTCAGATGCCGATTACCCGCCGTAGAGAACGAGTTAAAAGTTCTCTAACCTGTATGATATTATTATTTCTATTAAATATTAATTCTGCCTAGTATTATCAAGCATTCCTATATAGAATCTGGGGATGGCACTTTCCGTTCCGTCCGTTTGGTGTATATCTGTAATTCATTCATTCATTCATTCATTCTGTCTCTGTCTCTGTCTCTCTCTCTCTCTCGCTCTCTCTCTCTCTCCATCATTAGGTGGGGATCCCCTTTCCTGGAGATTTTGGGCGCTGAACATGGTGTGCGACGACTGAGTTGCTCATACTCATCCCGGAACGGATTAACTTTTCCGTTGATGCTCTCTCAAATCCAACGTGAGGCTTCCTCGGCCTTTTTGCTAATCATGGTGACTAACTTCCTGCGGATAGATCCTGTAATCCCGATGGCTCGCAGAAACGTCTGTGCTGCAAAGCTACGCCATACCATTTCCACCAGTAAATTCCAGGTCTTCCATCCATTCTGCTAGCACTCATTGATGATTTTCTGATACTTGGCCAATTTCTTCTCATAAGACTCCTCCATTCTAGGCATCCTTGCCACCGTCAATACCATCAAATCACCTGCTTGGTACCTTCTGACCACAGTACAATATCAGGTCTGGGGTTGGTGTTACAGATGTCCATTGGAAATCTCAGCTGTCCTTTTACATCTGCCTTCATTTCCCAATCCCGCGCTGTTAACAAGGCGCCTTTTGCTCTCGTCTTCCGCCTCGCCGCTTCTCACAAAGCTTTTAAAGTTAGACCGTTTCACTTGATATTTATTTCTCCTGGCTATATCCATACTGCCAGCAATCTCAACAAGCACTTGGTCATCGCACCAACGATACCTACCGCCTGTCAAAGCTACACTGCAGAATGACAGCACGTGCTCATAATTAGCTGGTGTCCCACAATGTTTACAGTTCAGGTCATCAGTTAGTCCTCATTTCTTTAAGACTGTTGGTGAAGGCAGAACATCATACAATGTGCGTAAGAGGAAGCTGCGTTTGTGGGAATCAACTCTCCAGATGTTACTCAAAGATAGTTTTCTGGACCTTTCACCTTCGCAGTGTAGCCAATCCCCTGCTTCCTCGTGTCAACAGCTTCGACTTGCCTGTCGTTTTCTTCTGTTCCGTTTTTTTTCGACTTGCCTGTCGTTCGCTTCTGTTTCGTTTTCTGGACCATGGCACGCTTCACTTTGATGGTTTCTGCTTGCCATGTAGGTCTGTTCAGACTTTTCAGCGTCAAAATTCCTACTGCTACTGTACCTACCATGTCAATGCTCTTAGCCTGGATTCCGCCTCTCCAGTTGCCACGGCTGCCACCCACATCCTACTTGTCCGTACCTCCATTGCTGCTTTTTTTCACCATTTCATCTGCAATCTCTTTCAATATCATCACCTGTCTGGCCTTAGTCACCTTAAATCGCTCTGTCGCTGATGATGGTGGTAAATGAATCTTATTGCCGGCACTGTACAAGCCAATACTGCTGACGGTCTTTGCCTGTTCCATCCATCGTCGCATTGAATATTCTCTCGACTGCTTCTACGGCAGTCAGTGGAACTTGGTAAGTTAGAACTGGCAAAAAGATGATTGGTAGATAACCATGCTGATAACACCGGGCCTTGTACTTCCAAGATAGCCTACACTTTTCTGTGGCTTCCATCTATCTTTTGGCTTATCACTTCATGTCTGCCACACTCTCACTGTAATTCATAGAGTCCTTAGATCATTTGCCGAGGCTTTAAATTGGTTGCTCAGTCAGTTTTTGCACCGCTTCCTCTCCTATTCTGAAGATGTATCCATCACGAATCTCCCTTTATTCAGAACCAGACTTCTTGACTTTGATGAACTGTATTTCATCCTGACCCAGTTTATCAGGTGATCTTCATACATCCATCTACTTTCTGGTGCCGATTTGGATGTAATTGTCATGTCATTCATGAAGGCTCTTGTAGAAAACTACGACATCAGGCAATAATTTTGAGATTTTGCAGCTCTAACGTTTACAAATATTTCATAAGGCTTTTTGATTTCTTTGTCATCCCTTGTTTTCATTCAGCCTTTTACCGGATATTTGTTTCTATTTCGATGTCCATTTACAGTCGTTATCGCAATGCCAGTTAGAACTCTTCAGTTCCCAGAGAAAAGGATATATTATTGTCTTCCAAAACTCGATTTCGCCAAACTGTAGCTTATTAAATTATGAATATTTAAATAACAAACAAAAGTCCATCGAAGGGACTGATGCTCTACTGGCTGAAGAAGTATTTACAAGAATTCAGGATAAGACCATTTAATTCTTTTGACTATGGAGTGTTAAAACCATCTTTAAAAACAAAATTTTCAAATTATCTGCTATGGTGGACATAATGGATGTCAACTTGGCACCATTTTTATTTAGGACCAATAAAGCATATTATTCAATGTTTTGCTGGAAACTCCATGTTCATATAATGTTTCGTTTGGAAGAGTAACGGTAACAAGATTTACAAACCCGATGCCATGGTGGCTATATTAGAGATTGATTGGTACCATTTCTATTTAGTACCAACTAGATATCACAAGTATTTTAGTGAAAGCGCAATGTTGATATGACCAGACGTCTTGGCGAAGGAGTGATACGATGACCACTGTGGTAGTCATATTAGTCATATTAGGACCATTTGTTACCAGCTAGATATCATAATATGTTTTTCAGTTAAACATTATGCTGATGTGACCTTTCATTCAGGCGAACGGTGATAACAAGATTTTCAAGATGGCCGTTGTTTCCGATAGGCACCATTTTCATTTAGGTCCGACTAGACCATGGGGTGAATGTGTCAAGTTTCATGGCAATCCTATACTAGTTTAAGAGTAAATGTAGCAAACTTATGCTAACGGAGGGATGGACGACGGACAGCAGACCATCAGTAAGCTCTTCTGATATATCAAGAGTGGAGCAAAAGAAGAGTCCCTTGAGGGGATTGATGCTCTACTTGCCGAAAAGAATGTCCAGGAATTCAAGGTAACACCAGTTCTACCTTTCAACTGCGAAGTGTTGAAACCATTTCTGATATACTCCGGCGATTACAAGATTTTCAAATTAACTGATGTGGTGGACATATTCGATTCAGCGTGGCACCATTGTTATTTTGGTAAAGTAGACATCATTAGAAGTCTTTTAGAAAAACAAAATAATATGGGGGAGTAGTGACACGATTATTAAGACATGCATTGTGTCAGCCATACCTGATGTATGACTGGTATCATTTCCCTTTAGGACTTGGTGGAAAAAAAGCAAGTCATTATTATCCATTTTCGTTTGTGAAAAACTAGGTATTCTATGATTACTATTGGTGGAAACGCCATGGCGATATAGCCGTCCACTTGGAGAGTAGTAGAGACAATGATATTGGTAAGATGTGACTTTCCTTTCAGGATTAGCAAAACAAGATTTTCAAGATGACTGGTGTGGTGGCCTAATTGGACGAAATATGAGTATCATACTGATTTAAGATCAACTTGGCATAATAAGAATACTGGTGAAAGCCCCTTGGCAATATGACTTTCTGCTCAAGTAGAAATGTAATAGCATAATGAAAATGGCTGCCATAGTAACTAGATATGTACCATTAGTATTTAGGACAAGCTATACATCATAAAATTACATTCAATGAAAACCCTATAAGACCATCGATATCGTTTGAGCAGCACTATTAAGATTTTCAAGATGGGGCTTGTGGTGGCACTGCAAATCCATACTATTTTAATATTGGACCAATTATACATCACACTAATTCCTTTAGGCAAAAGCCCATGACCATCCCATAAGCTCTTCAGCTCTATGAGCTGCAGAGCCAAAATATGCTACAGTTGCTGAATACTTTACAGTGGAATAGTATGGTGATACACTTAATTATTTGTGTACTATAACTGTACCAAATATTTGTTTTAAAAAACACGACATCCCCAAGCAGAACTTCACAATAGGTTCTACAAATGATACATACTGTCTGGAGTAACAAACAGATGAACAATATCTTTTTATGACAAATGTTTTTAGAATTGATAAAAACTGTATTTTTACGATACAGATGCAATCTGTGTTAGAAATAGTAAACAAATTCACGAAATCCTGGCTGAAAATCAAAATCAAAAGCAAAACGCATATGTAGATAAAAGAGAAAAGGGAAGAATTAGGAGGAAAAAATGTACACTAGCAGAAATACATTTTCCCCAAAATTATTGGTTCAAAAACATGTAACTGCATATGTGTTTCCTACACTAGGAAATTGCAGAAACAAGAGAGAAACCTATATCGCTAATACTTTCTGAAAGAGAATATCCAACAGAACCATCTGTAAAGTCAGACAACCAATAAAAGTCACTGAAACAAATTACAGCGAGAAAGCACTGGAACTGGAAAAATCAAAGTGGACTGCCACCTGCTGAGAAAAGATTATTAAGATATAATTAAAGGGGAAAGATAACTAACTGGGAAAGATAATTAAGAGAAACAGATAATTAAGGGGAAAAGATAATTAAGAGGCTATGTTAATGCAATGGCAGTTGACAAATCAAAAATCTAATTTATGAGATTTGATGCCAAAATATGTGAAAAACACTGAAAACGTAATATCTGGACATAAGTAAAGAAAAGGCCAACAACAAAAGGCTGTCATGCAAGAATGGTGGTAAGGGCTTGAAGTCTTAAAAGCTCGACTAGTACGTCATATAAAAGAACTAGAAAACAATTTCAGAGACAAAAATATACAAAAGTACTCGAAAATGCTGGAAAATTATCATTAGGAACAAAGCAGAAGCATAAGTTCCAAGAAAATGGTGCAAACAATGGCAACAATTGTTCCAGCGATTGCAGTGACTGTATCAACAGTTGCTGTCCTATCAAAGTGCAGTTTCAGCTACTTCCCCTTCTCCCTTACTCCTTCTACACCTCCACGTTCTCTAACGACAAAAATCTCCGCAACCATACCCACTCAAATTTAAAATCTTTTGATATAGTGAAATAAACCTTGATAAATTTAAATGACTATTTAAATGAATTCAGCAAATAAGCAGTAACAGCATTATCTGGTACTAATAGTAGTGTGATAAGCCAGTTGCAAAGGAGTGCTGATCAGTTCGTTTTTAACCCCTCTGAACAAGCTTTCTTATTTGTGTTGGCATTGTTATTCTCATTTTTGGACAAAAGTGTAAACCTAGTATTTATAGTATTTATAGGTTCAGCACCGTAGATGTGATCCTTCTTTGAAGAGAATGTGAACTACTACAAAATACTACCCCAGCTCCTACAACCAACAGTAGCAACAAAATTAAGCGTTTTAATTATATGGTGATCAGACTTGGCAGCTCCGATTTCGATTTGTTTGCAAAGTATCACGTGTCCTCTGAATCATCAAGAACAGGATATAATGATCGCACCTAAAACTATAGGTTACTGCATTTGTATCGGAAAATATGAACGAATTCTTTTCGCACACACACACACACACATACATATATATATATATATATATATATATATATATATATTTCACGACCTTGGGAGTGTAGTGTATCCATCTGACAAAAAGAATTCATATTTTCCCATACAAATGCAGCAACCTTTATATTACATGCTCATTTTCTTATTCTACATAAGGCTTAATTATATATATATATATATATATATATATATATATATATATATATATATATATATATATATATATATATATATATAATACACTACAAGAAACGACGTTACTGAATTTATGCTGTATTCTAAACTAAATACACAAAGCGCAGATTCATCAGTACAACAATATTAATGCGCACATAACTCCGCCCAGCTAAATTTGAACTTGGTCGCGCGCTCGACTACACTTTTGAAATTAATTGCCTTTTTGGTCTACTTAAAATTGAAATTTAGAGTCATATTGTGCACGAATGCATATTGCAACAACTTTTCCAACTGGTCTGGAATGAATAGATTTTGGTATTTTTTTATCGATTCTACTAAATTTTGTGATATTAACTGGATTTATCTGTGCCAATTCTACATGATGTAACATCTGATTTGTGCAGCGACGGAGCAGCGTCTTGACTCATATGCACGTGTTTCTGTTCTGTCACTGAATGCTTGGAAACATAATGTGGGGAAAATCTGAACTCTTTCAATTGTAATTATCAAAAAGACGCTATGGAATATAATGTTCACTTCATTTTTGATTGCAGTAAAAAGGATGTTATTACAGCTGGAATGTTGTCGAAATTACAGTACAATTTCTAAATGTAATCAAGCTTTAGAATCCATGACATAGCTCATACATTTCGGATTCAGGATATAAACTGTAAGTATGTATTTTGCCATTCGTATTACCAGCTAAAGAATACAAGTTTATGCCTTGTCACTTGCATGCTTTTGTCGGGACCCCAGAAATGTTATGACATGTCTGGCGTCTATTGATAGCCTAAATCCGAAACATTGTATCAAAAAAGTTAACGCGAAATATTGCAAAGCAGGTGGTATGTAACAGTTCACGAAACGGCTGCTTTAGTTCATTCAGAAACAAATTAAATCAACCAAAATGTAAAGCGCCTACTACATGAGTGTACATGATTTGTTTACAAAGTAGTTCCTAATACACGATACTACTAATGGGCACATGTGTCGTGCATGTGCGTGTAATATGGTGTTCAATAGCGTAAAATATTGCACGATTCTGACAATGTAAAGTTAACGGAAATAACAATGAGCATATAATAAGTAACGATATCGTAACCATAGTCCTTTTCCTCAACATAATTTTCAGCTCCTTGCTCTTCACTTTATCATCAACAGCTTCTCGTCTGTCACAAACTGTTTACTAGTTTTTGGGATACCACTCATGGTTACCTCGGTATTGATGATTGGAGTGTACCCGACCAAACTACCCATTTTCATAACAATGTTACTCGGTAACAAAATTCCAGCTTCACCACCTGCACTATCCACTCTCACCTTTGAAATTGCTATGTATTGCTAGAATTTTTACGTGATGTTTTCATCGCTCCCATAACCTTGCCGTCCCAAAATCAGTAGGTCCGTATAACGCTTCCAAATCTACTGAAACTGACAGCATAATGGACAGTCTGTATCGAACTTGTGCAACTAAGACTGCAGGTTGTATATGATCTCATATTTTGATTTAACCTTGAAAACCTCAAGTCAATATGAAAAAGTACGCAGACAAGAAAAAGAAAAAGATGTCATCGTTGTAGGCACTTCCAGCGATTTATTCTGCCTTTGGCAGGTCTCTTCTCCAGATCGATGGTTATGAACATGGGTAGTCCAGCCAGATACAACAATCTTCTGAAATCCAAAGTAGAGTTATAGCCTATCATCAACACCTGCAACCTTTTGCAATATAGTTCGTTTCATCAGGTGACAACGTTTTCCAGTACTCAGCAAGATCTAGTTATATTTGCATGTGTAAGCAACTAATGCAACAGGTGCAGACTCCCAGAATTAGTGATAGCTGATGCTCAACAACATGCCGGTTACATCCGACCTCTTTAAGCCTTCCAGATAGAAAACAACAGGGTTAACAAACTTATTTCTCTTCTTTTGAATATTTCCTCGATAAAGGTATTTCTTTGGAAATATTGCTCTGTGTTTAAAATTTTGCTTCTCCGATTGTGAAAGAAGTTACACTTATATCATTTGTCATGTAATCAAATAATATACTTCTGATACAGTTTCATAGTTGCTCGATTCAACTAGAATCACGTCTATTAATTTGTGATGAATGTTGCTGTATCCTTAACTGTAAAATGTTAACACATTTTCTTGTTCTTTATTAGTAAGCTTCTTTCAAATTCCAGTTTTCACAGCTCTGTTTAGCTTTCCACTACAGATCATGTGACCTGAAAAATACTCACTATTCTCCTTTTCCACAAAATCCTCATCGTTTCAGTTGTAGAACCATTTCCCTCATTAAACTGGCTTTCAATGCTTTCTTTCATTGAATACTTTCTGAAAGAATAGCGTATTTTGTCTCCCTTTCTTGTTTCAACAGACAAGATATATTAGTATCCAATGTTGTAGTTCCGGTCCACAATATCGGCTTGCCACTGGTTATTAAGGTGAGTTCGACATTTCTTTATGAAAGTCAGTTGTTTTGGATTGTTTGTGTAATGCTTTCTTAGATTGTTCAGTCAACCATTCTTGTAATTCTTTTATTTTCCTTTTAACTGTTAAATTTATTCCCACAGCTGCTTGATCTCACAGTAGCTGCTTTTCCATGATCATAGTAAATATGTTCTAAATACTGTTTCTGTTGCTTTTCTAGGCCTCTGATGTCACTCTTTTAAACTGTTTCAAAACATCCAGAAAACAATTCTTCACAAGTCAACTGGACATTCATCAAAATGGGAACCTTTGTTTCAGCTACTTATATCATTTTTTCTTCAATCCTATCAACCATAAGAATAATTTAAAATTGTTGCTCAAGTTTGATATTTGAACAATTTTGAGACTACAACATTATATGCTGACTAACCATGTGGATATGTGTGTGTCCGTTTACATATATAACTGTAGATGGTTGATAACTTGTGTTACTGTGATGAAACCATTTTCTTTTTTCACTTATAGCAACCTTTGAGCTTTCAGAGCCTTATACCTTTTACATTTTTCATTCAGAACAATTCCCAACTATACTTATGGTCCTGTTTCATTTAGTAGTAAAATTAAAAACAAAAGACCCATTTAGGCATGAAATTGCTCACCGGTCTATTATCATATAGCCAAATGTAAAAGCAACTGGTCAAAAAATCTAGGTCAGTAGGATGATGTCTATATACATTTCTTCAAATGATGTTGATTGTGTATGGTATAAAAAACAATTACTTCAAGGTATCTCCAGTTTCTGCAGCTTCATCTTTATATGATGGCTTTTCAGGAACATTTTTAATTTTCCAATATTGAAAGCCATGACGGCCGGTGTCGAATTCGTCCAATTGTATTCGGCAGTTGTTTTAGATAAAGTTGTGTGCCAGTTTGTTCTTCTTTCAGTAATGGCATCCATCACTGATCGTGGAACAGCTCCATTAAAACAAACCTGGAAGGCGTTCAAGCTAGTCAAATTCTGTCAAATTTGATCCGAGTCAGTTAAGTGGATCTGTGCCTTAGACTTTTTGACCCCAAAATATTTAGGTGCAAGCCTTCCATAAACATTTCAGCCAAGATAATTGATCTTGAACCAATTTAGTTATGCACAACAATTTTCTCGTTTGGCTCATAGTAATTTTTAAATTTTCCTTGACAGGTCAAGTACAAACCAATTTCTACTAAAGAGTCACACACAAACAAATAGAACGGCACAAATCAAAAATGAATTTTATTAAGCACATGTCTCGGTCTGGAGAGTTTCTCTGTATCAACTGCAAATGCATACGATATATATCAAAACATGGAGATACTGGAGCCTCTCGAGGTCAGTTTTGCACGAGATATCATCATGCGTTATTTTTCATTGTTTTATTTTTAGAAAGCTGGCTTATTCAAGAGGAAAAAGATCCCGACATATTGTATTGCTAACAACAAAAAAAATGTATATGTTCATTTAGAATTACTTTCAAACTATACAAACATCAATCAACCGAATTGATTGTATTGACCAAAAACGTATTTTTGGCAAGTCAAGATAAAACCATCTCTTCATTTTACGAAAAAAGTGTTGAAACTATCTCTGATCTCGTTCAGCAGTAAGATTTTCAAACTTGCCACTATGGCAGTCATACTGGTTGCAATATTGGCACCAGTTTCATTTGGATAAACCAGACACCGTTAGATGACTTCTGGTGGAAACGCCATGCCGATATGACTATTCAATTAAGTGAATTAACGACAAGATGTTCAACATGTTCATTGTGTCGGCCATACTGAATGTAAGTGGGGCACCCTTTTTATTTGAGATCAACTAGATATCAAAATAAATCCTGTGGTCCAAATGATATGTCGATATGACGGTCAATTCTGAAATAGCCGTAACAAGATTTTCAAGACGGTCATTTTCAATCTGAACGAAAAAGCCACCATAACAAATTTTCTGGTGAAAACCCCGTGTTTTGATATCGCTTTCCATTTAGGAGTAGCAACAAGATTTTCAATACAGCAACCATGGCAAACATCTTCCAAGACGGATCACCAACAGTTTCATTCAGGACCAACTCAATATGATAATTAGTTTTCGGATGAAAACCAAACTTTGATCTGATAGTACATTTAGAAACCTTCTGGTGAAAACCCAATACCTTTACTATTTTCCATGTACAAGTGGTGATATAATTTTCAAGATGGCCGATATGGCTGCCATAAAGGCTACATGACTGTATATTTCTTACCGAACAGACACCATAAGTCTTTTTGGTGAAAACCCCGTATTGATATGACATTTCTATTCACGAGAAACAATAATACTGTTGTCAAGATGGCTTCTGTGGTAACTATATTGGACGTCAGATCGGCGCCATTTTTATTGCATCCAACTAGCAATAATAATCTTTGGGTGAGTCTCCCTGCTGATGTGACTATCCATTCAAACGAAGTAGTGAAAACAAGGTATTCAAGATGACAACTGTGGCGGCCACGTTGGATCTCTCAGCGCAACCATTTTGTTAGGACCAAACAGACATCATACGTAGTTGGTGAGAATCCCATGCCAATGACTTTCTATTCTGTAGGTGTAGCGATAACAAAGGTTTCAAGATGGCTGCCATTGCCTTGATATTAGGCGTCAGATTGGCGCCATTTTTATTAGTAACAACCAGACATTATAACACGTTTTTGAGTAGAAAACCCATACTGACCATCCAACGAGAAAGAGAGTGTGAGTGCGTGTGTATGCATGAGAGAGAGAGAGAGAGAGAGAGAGAGAGAGAGATGTCTGCAGTGTGACAGTTTATAGTGATGCTGCAGACATGTAGCATTATGTGCCACCCAGTCACATTATCCTGACACCAGGAAGACCAGTCCTAACATTAACCTCTTAATGCTGAGCGCCAGGCGAGGCAGCTGTTAGTACCATTTTTGTAAGTCTTTGGTATGACTCGACCGGGGATCGAACCCATGACCTCACGCATCCGAGGCGGACGCTCTAATCACTAGGCCACCGAACCGGTCGAGAAAGAGTAACTATAATAACACTGTAAACAAAGCCACTGTGAAGATCGTACTGGACGTCATCGAAGAACCATTTTCAATTAGGCCTAACCTTATATCACAAAAAGCCTTCCAGCGAAAACCCCCATGTCGATATAAATTTCTGTTTAGGAATAGTGGCGAAAACAGTATTTTGAAAAATGGTTGCAATTGCTGCCATAGTGGTCATGATATCGACACCGTTTTCATTTAAGACCATCCAGACAAAAAGTCTTTCATTGAAAACCCAATTTTGATCTGACCATCTAAACATGGGTATTGATAAGAATGTTTCCAAGATGGCTGTTGTGACGGCAATTCTGTATACCTCAGCTGTGTCATTCTCATTTATGACCAATTTGATATTGGGATAAACATGTGCCGTAAATTAGTGAATATAACAGGCGTCTACCATGATCTCGTGTATTATCCGCATTTTTTTATATTGTGTATTTAAAATATATATACATTAGTTTACCCGCAGACGTATACAACCCGCAGGTTTTCGTAAAGAATAATAAACGATCTTGATCTGTGTCGCTTCTTTTCATTATAAACATATTATAAAATACAGGGTATGGTGAATAATCTTTTCATTTTACCAATGAACTGCAGCAGAGCCGTTTCAACCAAACTGGGTCAATTCATAATTAGTTTCCTCACCTTGAGCCGTCGCACACATTCCACAATGTCGCCAATTGTGCTCTTTATTAAATGCAGGATTAAAGCCGCACCAATCCACTACTGTTAATTTAAAATTAATAAAATAATCACCTATCCATAAATATTCGCCAAATGGCATGAACTACACACCTTATAATTTTACAATAAACAATACTAACACCGGCCACTATTCGGAAGTAATTCCGGAAAGTGAAATTCTTCCGAAAGTCGACTCATCTATGGTAACTCTAAATCAGACTGTGACATCAAATTAGACCCATCTGTGGCCGTTTATGATTTCAGTAAAGATGACAATATTGCCGCTCTTCATAAATTATTAAGTTATTAAACTTAAGATGCTGATTTCATTATGTTGATCTTGTCTTTTTGTTATTATATTGCCTTTAAACTTCGAAAATGTAACTGAAATGTAAAACATAACTATTTAATCAACATTAGACTTGTTTACTATTTCGAACTCGGTTCGGTGCAATGTTTGAAACAGTTGTCTACTACAATGTGGTAATACGAATACCTTGCAATAGGTGTGCCTTGTAGGAAAAAAATAACGCATTTTATATTCCCTAGTTTAAGGTACAGTAAATAAAATTTCAACATTTCATGGCAAAAATTTTGATGGATATTGGACCTAGGACAACAAGCCTTACCATAAGTAACTGTTACTTAAGCTATGTAAACCACTGTGTGATCACATTCAAGATTTCAGACTTTGCGATCTTGTAAAGATAATACGAGGTTTTTTTACATTTGTTAACGTTAGCGTGCACAATCCACGATTTTCAGAATCGAGAATACTGTCATGAAGAATGCAACTGAACACTGATAATATTTAATCATTTTATCAAGCTTCATTTAGGAAGCAGATGAAAACCTAAAAGATTCATGCGATTTTTGCAAGTTAAGTGTTGTTCATTACTAGAACACATATAGTTTTGGATTGGTGATATGGGGTTTTAAATCTTGTATATAAATAACACTACGCTGCATAGACTTGATCTTGTTACAAAAAGTAACAATATTATTGACCGCTTGCATTTTTCTGCATCATTATTTCATATAAGGTTCAACTAAAATAAACACCAGTTAACTCATACTTTTGTTTTTAGATAATATTTATTAGAAGACTAAAAATTGAAGCATAAACTTATTACAAATGTGTAAACTGATTGTGCTTTGTGATGCATCAAACATTACTAGACCAACAGCCATCTTGTACAGGGATAAAACAACAAGAAAATCAAGAATTATTTTCAACGAACACAAAAAGTTGAAATGACCATCAATTTTGAAGAAGAAACATATTTTTAAGTTCCTTGATGTCTGAGCAGCAACAAGAAATCGCCAAAGCATCGACGATAAATCACAAGCCTTCTGGTTCAATTCTCATTTGGAAGTGACTTTCCTTCAGATGTATAAATAACAACATTTTCAAGGTGGCTATCCAAACAAAATACCAGTCTTAAAGTGCAATATGGGTTTTTGTGTTGCAAAAGAGTACTACAGCATCAAATAAATTGAGAGTACAGAATTTTTAATTTCTGGAAAACAATTTCAGCGTAATTAATTATTTAAGCGATTGTACTATTAAAAAACTTAGCATGGCTCGGTAATAGTTTAATATAGATTTTAAAGTTCAATATTCTTACATCCTTAAATGAAAAGGCAATACACATAAACTTAAGTGGTCGTGTAATTTTTAATGATTTCTAAAAGTCGTTATGTTCTGATCAGGGTTCATGCAAAATTCTGAATGATAAATTCAATGACTTTTCCCAAACTTTCAAAGACCACAAACATAGATTTCCAATACCTATTTTCGCTAACATTTTGTATACAAGTTATAATAAATATGAGAAAACAATGAATGCAAAATACTACAATACTGTTTAATGAGGAAATGAAACTGAACAGGTCATAAAAAGAAAGCAACCAGGAAAACTCGACTACATCTTAATCTAAAAACCTTGGACAATTGGGAAGCGTTTATAGTTTTTGTTTACTCTTCTGAAACTTATTATTATTTTATGCTAGCCTGTAAGTAAATGGATTCTCCACCAGAAATAATGTTTTTAATTCACTGTGCTCCAGAGATATCGAAAACATTATGTGAAAGAAATATGATGTGCCATTGTGTGATCTGCAGTAATTCCATGATCAAATCCCAGCAGATGTTATTTGGAAATCTTTTGTTTCCGTGCTCTTTTCCGTGCGAATATATATATATATATATATATATATATATATATATATATATATATATATATATATATATATAGACACACACACCCACCGCTCCGGTGGCCTAAAGGTTAGAGCGTCTGGCTCGGAAGCGGGAGGTCGTGGGTTTTATCCCCGGCCGAGTCATACCAAAGAGGTTAGTGTTAGGACAGGTCGGCCTGGTATCAGGATAATGTGACCGGGTGGGACATCATGCTACGTCTCTGCGGCATGATGCCCCACATCATTATAACCTGCCATACTGCATACATCGTAGCGATTAAGATACGTTAAAAAATCCTAATCACACACACAAACACACACACACAGTGAGTGTGTATGATTGGAGTGATGCACTGTAGTGAGTAAGCCTGCAGTTGTTGGTGGTCATGAATACAACATATAATTCTGTCATGGAAACATTCATACCAATAGCATGCATATTCTTGTACTTCTTCCACTTGCCCAAAATATGAAAGGAAAAAAAAACATCTTTAGTTAAAAGTGACATGCTGGAATTGTGTACCCCCAAATGATAATAAACATACTAGTAAGTTGTGGACATGCAGTACAACATTAACATATACACCCATGGTTTCGGTAGGTAAATACCTTTGATTTACTTAGGTCTATTGTTTATTTTCCCTTTAGATTTTCATATTCATTGAAATTCTGATAATTCATCTTGTAAATCAAGGGTCACATGATGTATGCAGTTTTCCCAGCATGGAACTTGCACTACTGGCTGTAAAGCATTTCGAGGAATCCAAGATACCAATGTTTCATCTCTTTAACTGCCGAGTGCTGAATGAACCCGCTCTACTATTTTAAAATGATAAAAAAATTTCAAGACGGGTACTAGAGCGTCTATACTGGATTTAAGATCAGATCCATCTCTGCTGAAGACCAACTCCACGTTATAACAAGTCTTGTAGTGGAAAGCCCATATCAATATGACTTACCATTGAAGGGGAGTAATGATAATTAGATTATTAAGAGCATTGCCGTGACAGTCATACTGAATGTCAGATCAGCACCATTTTTATTTGGTATCAACCAGACTTTGGGATGAATGTATGTTTAAAGTTTCATGGCAATTATCAAAGCAGTTTACCAGAAGTAGCGATAACAAACTTGTTGACAGATATGTCATCTCATAAACTCTTTTCCTTTATGATCGGTAAATTTGAAGTATAACCACTACTTGAGACGATATAAGCGTCAAACCGAAACAGCTTTTTCTCCTACATTAATGCTTAGTTAAAGTTCTGGTGGATGAAAATGTAATATATTACTTAGTAAACTGCGGTAACACCCAACAATGTGCAATTAATTTTCTCCTATATTTTGGATTCAGATTATAAAAAAGACAATATTTTTTACGAACTAGCATTTCTTTTTAAAATGATCAGATGAAAAGTTTCTCAATAAAGTCTGATTTTGTCGAATTTCTTCTCAAATAAACATTTATATTTCTTTTTAACCAATCAACTTGAGCTGCGTTCTTCAAATAATCAGATTTCTCTGGATTATAGTACAATCCCTTTTCTTTCATGATGTTGACAACATAGTCAAATGGGCGGTTATTAACATGGGCGTACCCACCCTGACCTGGGACAGCCCAACTCAAAACTACGCCCACTCGCGCATGCCTGTGGATATTATCTATATAAACACTTTCATATTCTCCTGGAATGTGCTCGGCGACCTCAAGGCTTATGACCCAATCGTACATGGGCAATCCATACTGAGGTAGTGTCAAGTCCAGGAATTTAACTCTGCCGTTGCTTGTTTCTTCGCAATATGGTGCGCCATCGTAAGCGTCATAGGTAACCTGTTTTCCAGAGTCTTCAATAAGTTGCTTATATCTTCCAGGTCCGTCTCCAAAACTCGCCACTCTCGTTCCTTTAAAGAGCTCGGCCAATCCCACAGCAAGAACTTTGTCAGTCACATGTTTTCCTGAGTCCTCTTTACTTTCTTGAAGGCACCATCCCCCAGTGCGACTAGTGTGTTCACTTGGCAATTTCGCAAGGTTCTGAATAATAATAAGAATAAAAATAATAGTAACAACAACAATAATCCCTCGAAAGGACTGATGCTCTACTTGCTGAAAGTGATTTCCAGGAATTCAAGATAAGATCAATTCTTTAACAAGTGCTGAAACCATCAACATGTTCAAACTAGTAGCTGTAGTGGACATACTGAATAACAGATTATGAATTTCACTTAGGACATAGTAGAACATCATTTTGGTGAAAACCCATGTCATAATGATCATCCATTATGGGGTAATAGTGATAAAAGGATTTTCACAACAGCCACTATGGCAGTTATACTGGCACCATTTTCATTTAGGACAGACTAGGTATCAGAAGTCTATTGGTGAAGACCCCGTGTTAATTTTGCCATCCATTCGGGACCAGAGATAACAATACTTAAGATAACCACAATGGTGGCCATATTTAGGGTAATACATTTTCAATTAGGATCAGGTACATACTGTACAAAATCTTCTCAGGAAAAAAAACAACCTCTCAACACAACTTCCGCTTTAAAAGGAGTAGCTAAAACAAGATTTTTAAGATGGCCACATATTGGACTTCAGATTAGCGCTATTTTAATTTAGGCTCAACAAAACATTATAAGAAGTCTCTCCATGATAAGATGACCATCCATTCAGTAGTACTTATAACAAGATTTTCAAGCAGGACCTAAGGCCATGACAGACCCCAGATTAGCACCATTTTCATTTAGGACCAAATAGAAATCAGAAGAATTCTTCTGAAAACCAAGTCAATATGACTTTCCATTCAGAAGAAGTAGCGATAAATGTGTTTTCTAGATGGCTGGTGTGGTAGATATATTGGATATCAAGTTGGCACTATTTTCATTTAGGACCAAATGGACATGGCAAGAAGTCTTTTAGTGAAAACCATATGTTGATATGACCATTCATTCAGTAGGAATAGCAATAACAAGATTTTTAAAAACCAAGTGGACACTATATAATGTGTATTAAATCGTAAAATACTCATATCAATATAACGTTCTGCCCAGGAGGTTTTGCGACATAAGGGTTTTGGAATTTAGATCAGTACCATTTTCATTTAAGGGGTGCTCTAAATAAAATATGAACTTCTGAGACATTGACAGGCGTAAGGTGAAGTTGTCTGCATTTGCAGCAAGTGAATGCAGGCATATCTCTATGATACCGTCATATACTGGAGCTGAAATTTATCTGAATATTGGACTTATGGAAAATGTACATGATCTTAGTAAGCGGCTAACTAAAATGATTGCTCCTATGTGCTCAAAAAAGAATCAGCCTGAATTAGTCTCAAGTACACTATATTTAGCAGTTACTGAAATAGGGAAAATGAATTTTGCCAGACTAGACAATATCAGCTTCTGAAAGTGCAACGAATGCTTTACAAAATAAATAGAATGTTTAAAAACGTTATCTGCTCCTTTTTCTTACAATTTACCTCTTTTGTCCAGAGAGTGAAAATGACCATACAAGGCTAGAAGGTTTTGTTTTGTTTTGTTTTTGTTATTTTGTGTTTGCTATTTTGTTTTTTGTTTTTGTTTGTTTTGCTTTTTTGTTTAGCCTTTTTTGGGGTGAGTTGGGGGTGAGGTAGGGTTATAGGTTTACATCCGAAGTAAAACCAGGCTATATACTCTATAACCCAAATTACACCCATCAATTACACACCAAAAAAAAAAGGGAATTAAAAGATATTTTAACAATACCTAAGATATAAAAGGTCTTTTAAATATCCAGTATAACCAGAAGAAAAACCGGTGAAAGTATTTCTCTTTAAAAATCTAACCAAATGCAAATTATAAAAATATAGAATGACATCTTAGGACCAACAAGACATCACAAGTCACTTTTTGTGTGAAAAACTCATCTTGATATGATCATCCATGTAGGAGGAATAACAATAACATGCTTTTCAAGATGGCAGTTGTGTAGCCATACTGGACCCCAGATCAGCACCCTTTTCAGTTAGGACTAACCAAACAGCATATCAAGTCTTCGTGAAAATTCCATGTTCATATGACCATCCTTTAAGAAGGAGAAGCAATAACCAGATTTTTCAAAATGGCTGCCTTGGTGACCATATGGATCTCAGAGTGGCACCATTTCCATTTACAACCAACTACAAATAATAATAATAATAATAATAATAATGATAATAAAAACCTGAGTTGATATGATCATTAATTCTGGAGCACTAACAATACAAGATTTTCAAGGTATCCGCTTTGACGGCTAAATTGAATGTACCAGCACCATCATTTTAATCTAGGACCAATTAGAGCATGGAATGAATGTCTGTGTAACGTTTCATCACAATCTTCCAAGTAATTTAAGAGCAGTAGCGATAACAAACTTAAGCTAACAAACATAGAGAGGTTGTATGACAGACAGCTGATGGACCATCACATAGCAAGGTCTTATGCCCTATGCCTAGTACAGATAAAACCCATAGTGATTTCAAGATACAATTCTTACTATTAGATATTCTTGTCATTGAAAACGAATATGCTCTCATTTATTCTTCAAAAGAAAATACATTCTAGTTTACAAACATAATTGGCATGGGCACTGTTACATCTAGAAAGGCTCAATAGTAAAAGAAGACTATTGGTATAACTAATTTTCTTTTTATTTATTAACTTAAGTTTCTCGGAGTTGTGCAGTACACTGTGCATCAATACAATCTGAGTACTCAAATTCTGACCAATCTTTAAATTTACCTTAAAGTATGTGTGTTCAAGTACAGAAAAATCTGTACTGTCTCCTCATATCTTCATCTTCTGCCCAATCAGATTTTTTAAAATGACCATAATAAGTTGGCGTATGCAAAAGCATGGTCGTCAAGAAGTATTGAGGGAGGAGATGGTAATTTTAAAGAAGTTGACTGGAACACCATGCATACCACAATCTGTGTATTCTTTTTGACATCATTCTCTAATACGTGATGTTCACGTATCTTTAATATCTTCCTTACAACAGCGATGGAAAGATTGATGAATGACATATCAGCAGCAAAACTAAAACTGTTAAGAAATATAGCATTTGGCGCCAAATGTAACCCTACATGACAGTAATGATTACCGTAAATAACAAAGGCAAAAGAACACCTCCCTGCCTCACTTCATTGGTTACATGGAAGGAACTGGATACTGCACATCATCAATGCATATAGGACAACTGTTTGCCATAACAGTTAACCAGAACTATGCAGACGGATATTTGACAGCTGAGCAACTTTCTAAATCAAGTATAACAAATGGCTTCAAAAAAATGCCTTGCTTGCATCTAAAAAGCATGCAAACACAGATCTACTATGTTCTACATAACTGTTGACAGTTTCTTTAAAGGCAAAGAAGCATAAGTCAGTTCAATGTCGGCTATCAAAACCAGAATGATTATCTGAAATTGTGAATTCTCACATTTGTAGTACAATACATTCAAATATTTTCAAAATAAGTGTCGTGCGAGCTATAGATCCATAACTATTTTTGTCAGGCAGGCTACTTTTTTTAGTTTTCAGCAGTGCTTTAATTGTAAATGTTATCAAAATCATCCCCAAAAAATTATGTACAAGCATACACTTTGATAAAATACTGAAATTAACATGGAGTCTACACTCGTATAACTTAAAATGTTCTACATAAAAAATCTAACCCTGGAATCATAAATATTTACCTCCTCCCCACCCCCCACCCCTATTTTTCATTTACCTTTGGTACGTTGGACCTCCGACCATGACATTAATTCAATTAAAGTACAAAGGACTTTTCGCGCTGAAAGGGTTTAATCCTTATTCCAATCGTTTTTAACACTATCTAGTAAGGATTCATGATCATTCTTCCACATGGTTCATGTTATCTCGGCCTGGGTTTCCACTGATGCAAATTGGAAACCTATTGACAGCTGTGGCAGTATTTTGTTTAACTTGCTTCAATATATCACGCTGGTCTAATATATTCATACATACATACATACATACATACATACATACGTGTATAATATAGTATTAGAGTATTGCATATATTAAACAATAACATGGAGAAGACAGGAAAGTAACAGTGTACATATTACTACCAATAATAATAATAATGATAACAATAAATATCGAATTAATTAAGTCATATAATTGTATGAAATTCTAAGAGGTATTCGTCATAATATTACATTTAATTAGTGCTGTATCAATGTTATTTTTCGGTAATTATAGGTTACTGCATTTGTATGGGAAAATATGAACGACATTTTTTTTCTTTCGGTTGGATACGAATTGATCTGTGGGATTGCAGTATCCATCCGTGAAAACGAGTTCATATTTTCCCGTACAAATGCAGTAACCGTTTTATTATATACTCATTTTCTTATTATACCTAAGGCATAATTATTTTTTTTTTTAAAAAAAAACACAAAGTAATTGAGTTTATGCTGCATTTCCAAAGAAATACGCAACCGTAGATTCATTAATACAAAATAACAATATTAATGGCACATACATTAGCCCAGCAACTTTCAACTAAGTCGCACGCTCTGCACGAGTAACAAAACAAATTGTCGTTTGGTCTACTTAAATTTGGTCTACAAAACAATTTGCCGTTTGGTCTACTTAAATTTGAAAGAGACATGTTATGAATGAATGCGCATGGATTTTATTTCTTTGATGATCCATGGCAATTCTGCTTTTCTGATCATGATGGACTGGTTTATTGGGTCGATTCCGTGCAATAAGGAGAATAGATTTCAGCTGGCAATGTAGGCTACTCGAAATTTCAATTGTTTCGGTGTGTATCCGGCTTTGCAGGACATGTGGGTCTGATCTGAATTTTTCAGCACACGATAGGCTATACACGGCGGCCAGTATTAATTGTGGAGGAAGAACCCGGGAAAACCCCGGAAAGAACCACCGACCCACGAAAAGCTACTGGCAAGCTTTCTCACATACCCACATTGGCTGAATCCGAGACTCGAACTGCCGCAGACAGAGGTGAGATGGCAGTGATCCGTAACGGAGAGCGCTTTAGATCACTCGGCCACTCGGAGCCCCCGATCTGAAGAACTAACTAAAAAAGTACATTTTGAGTAAATTCATGATGCATAAATGTAAGTATATTTATTACCAATCTTATTACCAGCTGCAGAAAACATGTTTATTCCCTGTCACTTTCATCTCGTTGTTGGAAGGACCCCAGCTAAGACCCGTATAATACAGTGTCTTCTATCGCTATCCTAACATTGTATCAAAATAGTTACGCGGTGGATATAGATTTCTATGCTATGTTTTTTAGACCCTAGAGAGCACTGGTCAAAGTCAAAACCATTCTATTTGCGAAAAGATAACTGTTTTCCTAAGTAACGGTTTCAATGTTCAGAAAGAACGTTATTTCCAATTAATACGTCTCTCATGTGTGTTGCTGTCATTATGAATATCACGTTCAATCGTTTGCTAGTCCACATCGTTAACTTTATTATCTGTACTTTCAAATGGATGAAACAGTTGCTTTGGTTCATTCACACACAAATTTAATCAACCAAAACCTAAAGTCTCTACAACTTGAGTGTACATGGTTTGTTTACGAAGTAGTCGTGTCGTGCACGTGAGTGCAATATGAAGGTGTTCAGAATTTAAACAATACTGCACAATTCTGACAATGTAAAGTTAACGGAGACAAAAATGAGCATATAAAATTTCATATTTGTTAGCATACTTGGGCCTTTCCAAAAATAAGAGTTTATAAAGCTCTTTCTTAGCAGCAAGTAACACTGGCGTTCTAATATAAATTGAAACTTATACCCAGCACATTGCCAGGTACTAAACTGGATCAAGAAAAAGGGACATAGGGTCGATCGTAACAGATTACAGGAAGGTATGAACTGTTTTTAACACGTGCAGCGATCATTTTGACATCACAGCGCACAACATGCAATCCGGATTCTATTGGATAACTCCTTAAGGTCGACTTCGTCCAAAAATGTCCACGTACTTTATTTGCCGTACGTGTTTTTCACGGTGCATGTAAATAATGATTTCTAAAAATATATGGATGTAAGAGGATCCAATAAAATGAATAAATGGCATTTAAAGGCGTGTGTAATCAAATTCTAAACAATTTTTTTTTACACCCATCACTGAAACAGTCAACGCATACATGAACTCTATGACATAATTTACACGAACTCTATGACATAATTTAAACAAAGTCTTCTGAATACTGGTTGTTGAATGTTCTGCACCTTAAATGTCTTCAAAATCTTCCGGACGAAAATTATTGATCGCTATGGTATTTTCCAATGGTGGCAAGGTACTAACATGGTTAAATAAAAGTGAACGTTGAGCAGTAAGAATTGTTTTTAACATGCGCAGCTTTCATTGTGACATCACAAGGCAGACATTCAATCAGGCTTGTACCACAGGGGCTCGTATCATTGTTTACAAATGACCTGTCATACATGTACTATATAGTAAATATAAGGGATGACACGTGTCTCCTTGCTCGCGCGACCTATCTAAGAATTAATTGCTAATATTTCAAGCTACGCTTGACATGGCCCTGATCGCGCCCGCTCAATGTGCAAGAACAAGGCGCTGAATGGAATACTGTCCTCTCATTGGTTAAAAGAAAATGACGACCTGTATTTAGCTATAACTTATTTTCAGTTGGCCAATGAGAAGATAGTATTTCATTCAGGGCGTTGTTGTTGCACATTAAGCGGGCCCGATCAGGGCCATGTTGAATGGTAGAGTGGGAATATGATTTGGCATTCCTATAACGTATGATATTAAGTCAAACTTTTGACAGGGATACACAGACGAATGCTTGAGCTAAATATCGGTACCAAATTTATTAAGCTACGCAAGGCGTAGCTTGAAATATCAGCGTTTATTCTTAAATAGGTGCGCAAGCAAGGATGCAAGTGTCCTCCCTTGTAGTTATTATATAGTACAAGTATGACAGGTCAATTGTAAGAAACGATACGAGCGTAGCTTGAACTGGATAGCATGTTAAGGTCGACCTCGTCCAAAAATGTCCACGTACTTTAACATTGTGTTTTGTCGTATGTGTCTCTCGGGATGTGTAAATAATGACCTTCCAAAGGATGCGTGTGGATCATAATAAAGTGAATAATCGCCATTTAAAAGTATGCGTTATCAAATTCTAAAAAGAACAAAACATCCGTTGTGGAAATAGTCGGTACTGAATGCATACATAACCTCTATGAATTTTACTGTAAAAAATGTCACACATTACGGAAATATTCAGTACTGAACGCCTACACGACCTCTATTGAATTATACTATAGATAACTTGTCACGAAAAATAGCAGCCTACGCAGTAGTTTCACGTTCTTGAAACCGGATGGTCACCATTTGTTTCCATTACAAAGTTGCAGATGGCAACGTTAAAATTAAAAGTCTGAGTATTGCATTAACTGTTGAAAGGTAGTCAGGTTTTGTTTTCAACTGCTTTCATTTTATAAAATTTATCTTCGAATATGTATGTAGTTGGATGTTCGTCAGCCAACAAGTACCCAGTTTGGAATGCATCACCACGATTACCTCCGAAAAATGATGGACTCCCATTAGAAAGAGACAAGCAAATTTCGAATGTTGTGGGTTATAGTCCACTAAAACCCGATCATTTGTATTTAGGCATCACGAAAGTGATGGCTATATGCAACATTTACTAACTTCCGAAATTTGAAAGCTCAACAACGAACGAACCTACGCTACTCCGAAAATGAAGATTTGGCAGCAGAAGAACTCCAATAAAATAGTTAATTTTACGTTATGAAAAAATACACATTAACACATTTTGTTTACAAATAATTGAACTTAGTTCAAATAATAATCAAGAGATATATTAGACTGAGCTTAGCTAGTCATAAAATAACTGAAGGAATGGAGCCAAGTGTTGGGAACTATTTTGTTAATCTTAACACAAAGATGTGAACTCCATGTTGGTCGGCTTAGGGATAATATCCAAAATTTGTTAGTAAGTCGCCCATCGCAGTCTCATATTTAGCGGCAATGGTGCTCAGCGGGTCCACTACATCACATGAAACCTACCTGTTGGCTAAGTTAGAGAAAAGAGAGAGAGAGTGTGTGTGTGTGTGTGTGTGTGATCAGAATTCTTAACGTAGCTTTAACAATTTTTTCAGTCATATCGCTACGATGTCTGCAGTGTGGCCGTTTACAATGATGTCCAGCACTGGGGCATCATGCCGCAGACATGAAGCATGATGTCCCACTCAGTCACATTATCCTGACACCAGGCCGACCAGTCCTATCACTAACTTCTTAATGCTTAGCGTAAAGCAACTGTTAGTACCATTTTCGTAAGGGGGCGCTCACCAATTAATATGTACTTTAGAGAGAGTGACGTATGTAAGGTGAAGTAGTTTGCATTTAAAACATGCACAATGGAGAGAATGTTGGCATACCTATATGCTACAGTAATGTAATGTGGATGATATATCTTTGGATATTGTACTTTTGGAAATTTTACATGATTTAAGCACACTGCTAACTAAAATGACTGCTCCCTTGTGTAAAAAAATCAGCCTGAATTAGTCTAAAGTACACTATACACAGCAGCTATTAAAATAGGGAAAAATGAATTTTTCCAGACTAGACAATACCAGCTTCTGAAAGTGCAATGAATGAATTACCAAATATATAAAATGTAAAAAAAAGTTATCGGCTCTTTTTTATACAATTTACCTCTGAAGTTCAGGAAGTGAAAATGACCAAGTAGAGCTAGCACTTTTTTGAAAGGTGCACATTTGAAGTAAGGCCAAGCTGTATACTCTATAACCCATAGTACACCCATCAATCATACACCAAAATAAAGGGAATTAAAGGTCCTTTTAATTATACCTAAGATATACAAGGTCTTTTTTAAATAGCCAGTATAACCAGTGAGGAAAGTCGGGGAAATTCTTTTTCTTTAAAATCCTAACCCTATGGAAAATGAGAAACTGTATAGCGCCACCTAAGTCTTTGGTACGACTCGGCCGGAAACCGAACCCACGAACTCCCGCTTCTGAGACGGATGTTATAACCAATAGGTCACCGGAGCGGTCAGAGAAGAGAGCAAAGAATGCTCCGTTTAAAACTTACACAGTACTTTCGAATGTATTGTTAGACACGTAAAATACGTTTCGAGCAAAATATTTTGGTGCTTAATAAAACAAAAAAGCTGATTAATTAGGCAGTGACTTTAATAACCAGAGAGAGAGAGAGAGAGAGAGAGTTGTTGTTGCGGTGTTTAACGCCATTTGTCAGCACACGATAGGCTATGCATGGCGGCCAGTATTAATCGTGGCGTAAGAACCCGGGAAGAACCACCGACCCACGAGAAGCTACTGGCAAGCTTTCTCACATACCCAAATCATTGGCCGAAGCCAAGACTCGATGGCAGTGATCCGTAACGGAGAGCGCTTTAGACCACTCGGCCACTCCGAGAGAGAGAGAGAGAGAGAGAGAGAGAGAGAGAAGGCAATATATGCAAGTATGTCTGCGTTAGTATACATCAGAGGGGCACAACCCGTGGCCCGGCCTGTGAACGTGTTCTGTCTGGCCTTCAGAGCAAAGTAAAGCAACACAGAAATCCGGTCCGTGAACAGTAATTATATTAAGGAAATTGGTGTTTGCGGTCCTCGAGTGGTCTTAGAAAATGTAATCTGGCCCTTGGCCGAAAATGGTTGTGCACCCTTAGAATACTAGTACTAATATTAGTACCCTTACTCCTACCTCGTGGACAGGGTACAAACATAAGCATATACGTGTCAATGGAGCAAGCCGGGTGCGATTCACACCCGGCGCTCTTTTAGCCCAATAATAACAATTTGAACATATTCCTTGAATATAATCCAATAAATTTAGTAGTCCTCTTATTTAATACCGGAAATATGGAAAATCATTGTAGAAATAGTTGTAAAATCTCGTTTACCTTTCTTATCCCATATTTTCGTTTAAATCGTCCGCCATATTAGTTCAAATAATGATTACTTCCGTTCTCAGCCTCGTTTGTTTGTGTGCCATATAAGGACATTGAGGCCTTATCTGGAAACGTAAACAAATCGTAGTAAAAATTTGACGCGGTTTGAGTCAGAAATTCTGCGCATTAGAAGTAAATACGGTTTATCGGCAACTTTGAAATTCCACCAAGAAGCGATTATTCGCCACTTGGTAGATAATAACATGGCGTAGAATATCCAAATATGGTCTGGCAAGCCTTACGCAGAAAAGGGGTCACGGCGAGAGTCTCGCGTTATCTGTCATGGCGAACACGGTGACGTTAGTGTAACCATGGCAATTTATTTTATCGAGTAAGGGCTTAATAAATTCAAAATAAGCCAAACTTCTTTCACAACATTATTATACTTATGTAGTAGATTTCTACACCGTTTGTTTTTCTGACTATAGTGATACTTTTTGCTCCATTACATGATATGGGATCAGTTCGTAGCCTCAACCACAACAAATCAAGTTGAGGCTGCGACGTCGTAGCTATTAGAATACATGTATGCGACGCATTTTGTGGACCCTGAGCACTAGACGCGGATTGAGGTTTACCGTATACCTACCATTTAAAACACTCTACCAAGTACACTATATTGTACTAATCTGATAACAAGCTAAATAAAAATCATTATACTACTGGCAGTGCAGGATTAGAGCCTGTGGAGGCCCTTAGGTAGTCGAAATCTTGCCCACCCACCCCCTCGCAAATTATCTCCTAATACGTTTTTAATTTTACCAACCAACAATTTTAATAAACCAATTTTATTACACAATATTATTGTCGCGTAGCCCTTAAAAGACGTGGGGCCCATAGGGCGATGTCTACTCTGCCTATTTAGTAATCCGGCACTGGCTGCTGGCTTCGGCACCCGACAACCTTATTATTGCTAAATGTATGGGTGAAAGTGATGGAAAAGCGGAATCATTTAATTATTTTTGGTAGAAGCTACATTAATACACTGATTTTTAAGTCCATATAGATACGATTAGATTTTTGTACAGTATGTTTTTCCAGTCCACATGACATGTACCACAATACCGGTTTCCAAATGTCAATCAAATATTTGTTAAATTATCAGATAAGTTTCAAGCTAGTTACAATTTGACCCAGTTATCTCTGTTTACAAGGGACATTTTGTCATGAAACACCAAACTTAAAACACTGTTAGGAACAAAATTAAATAATATATTTAAAACTGTATATTTTGTCTAATGACATTAAAATGATCTTGTCATAATAAGCTCCAAATCGGTTACAAACATGAAACTGATGATGATGATGATGATGATACATAAAGATGTTTATTTTAAATCCATATTAAGCAAACTATGTCACAAATTGACTTGATATTAGATAATTACTGCCGAATACTTCTTGTATTTATTCAGTTGGTGATGTATTACGCACAAGCTACATATACTGTGTCTATCTACGGCGCCTTGTTATTGCAACCCCCCCCCCCCCAATTACTAAGCCACGTTGGCAAAGGCCATAAAACATCTCAGTAATTGTACATAAATTGCACTCTACGTGCTGTAATGGCTTTAAACAGATATGAATTGATCCCTGGTTAAATTTCTTTATTTCAAAGTGGAGGTGGGACATACATACATACATAGTAAAACAGATGAGTACAAAAATGCGTACTTAATAGTTTCGTTTCAAAATGTTTAAAACAAATGTACTGTTGTTGCTTGACATTTACAAGACCTCAAAATTCTGAAGAGGTTTTATGACGTCCTAATTTAATGTCAAAACGTTCAAATTCAATAGATGTGTATATACATTATGGAAGAATTTCCTATTCTCATATTGGCATTCGTCCATATTTGTGTTCTGCAACTATTCTTATTTTCTCTGTACTGAAAAAAGTATACTATACTGTTTAGAATATGCCGAATAAACATCAATCCCAAATCGTTCTGGTCAATGTGACTGTCATTAAATAAAAATACTGCGAGAAAATGAATTTGTCAACGTATGAAACAAAAGCAGCAATAATATTCTTCCATTTTTCTCAGAATTATATATTCTTATAATTCAAATTAACATATGTGAGCATGGTGATATCCGACATGTGTATGCCACCTTCATGAAGCCCTGAACAATGACTTTTCTTTAGAATTGATATCCTGCCCCACCCCAAAACAAACTTATTATAAAGAGAATCAAGCTCCTTAAGTACAACATGGAGGTATATTCAAGATGCCCCACCCCAAACATACTTCTAAAAAAGATATTCATGCTTATTACCTAGCCTGAAAACGGCTACTGTGCCAAGAAATAGGAAATAGGTCAAGAAAATTAGTAAGAAACTTATTTTCATGAAAGTACTGCATTTTTACAAAGTCTTAATTATAAATATAATTGTACTGCATTTTTAGAGGTATTAATTGAAAATAAAATTGGCACTGAAATAAAATCCACATTAACAGTCTCTATTCTTATCCATGTTCAATTGTTCTAAATATGATTAGTATCTATCGGTTCTATTCAATAAATAATGCACTTAACCGTCAAACCAGTTTGTGTGTGTCTGTGTGAGAGAGAGTGTGTGTGTGTGTCTGTGACTGTGTACTACCTTCTCTAGTATGTGAACCTTTTTTACAAGCTTGTTGTTCTCGTACTCAAATAAGAAAGTTAAGTGTGGATTTTTATACTGAGGACTGCAGTAGAGAGATTGCATTTATAGTTCTGTACAAAATCATTAGAACTTTAATACACCAAGAATTGTTTTCTTTGCGTGGAACTTAGTTGATGCCAAAGAAAAGTGTAGGACGGTTTCGGGTAACTAAATACTGGCTCAAAAATTACAGATTGAAAATTTGAGTTGAGGATGTGTCGTTTTATGGAAGCTTTTCGGTTTTCGCACTATGTATGTATGTATGGACGTATGTACGCAAGCAGGCATGTATGTATGTATGGACGTATGTACGCAAGCAGGCATGTATGTATGTATGTACGTATGGACGTATGTACGCAAGCAGGCATGTATGTATGTACAGCACCTTAGCAAAAAAGTGACCATATGATGGCAACTAAAGAAAAAACTTAGAAACAAGTGCTAATTAAGAATATGGCAATACTTGAGAAGATAAATCCTTTCACAATATGTAAACATAAAGGACATCAATATAAAATATAAACAGTAAAGATGTCAAAATTCTGGAGAAAGCATGCAAAAGATAAATAACAGTAAAACATGTATATTCATTTGATTAAGGGAATTTCGTAAGATTTTAAAAGATTGTTTAAACGTGACTCTCAAAGGGAGTGGCGCTCTAGTGTCCGTAAAGAACTGCCAGCATGACTTTCCGTTCAGAAACTGTAGTGATAATAAGATTTTCAAAATGACTGCAGTGGCGGCCATATTGGACGTCAGATCAGCAACATTTCATCAAGGACCAATTAGACATCAATCATACAAATGCCTTCAGTTAATTACGATACGATGTAGATATAACCATCCATTCTGGAATAGACACGAAACTATTTTCAAGATGGCTGCACTGGCGGCTTAACTGGCTGACTAAGCAGCACCCTTTTCATTAGGCTCAACTAGATTTGATGTCAAATGCATAATTGCGTATGGCCCTACGCTTATGAGTCATTACGTCATGTATTTGGGTTGTGTGAATTGAAATGAGTGCATCGGACCTTCTGTAATTTCAAAACAATTTCTAAGCGATGGAATCCATTATCCAAGGTCCACGGTATAATCCAGTACAATAACTTAATCGCTACTTATCTTTCAGCTGTTATCCGCGGATATTAACAGGTAACAGCACGACCGTTACAAAAATGTAATTTGATGCCGTGGGGTAATATATGATTGCACGTTTGTTATGGGGCTCTCTACCACATGGTAAATAGAACGTACCCTGGCCGTTTTCGGAAACATGGTATTTAAGACTGAGTATATCTATACAAAGCACATAATAAAGTGGTCATATACAAACGAGTAAATCTAGACAGCATGTAATAAAGCGGTCATATATAAACGAGATGCTTAGGTCGAAGTGAATACAAATTACTCAATATTGTAGAGGTAAACAGGTCAAAGAACAGCATTCGCACCCTCGAAACCAATCCTACAGTTCATACTTCCAATGCATCTTGGTAGTTGCCATTCGGATCATTTCGGCTATATATGGCAGGATCGATCTTAAAGTTGTGAATATCTAAGTACTGTTTTCAATCTTATCCTCTTGGTCAATCCAACAGACAATCCAATAATAGAAATATTAGAAGTGGTTCAAATAAATAGGATTTCCTAAAACCTGTGTGAAAAAAATACGTTTGGTTTTACAGCGAACAAACGAGTTGTTGATGTGGGTTCAATGCCTTTTTTTCTGCACACGATAGCCTATTAAAGGTGGCTAGTAAAATTGGTGGTAGAATAACCCGAGAAAACCCCAGTAAGAAGCATCAACCGAAGGAAACTACTGGCAAGCATTCTCACATATCCACACTTGCTGAGCCTGAGACTCGAACCCACACGGACAGAGTTGAGATGGCAATGATCGGTAAAGGCGAGCGCTTTAGACCACTTGGCCACCCTAAGGCCCCGAACAAATGAACAAGGCATTCAAATTCTGAAGCTCCTGAAAGGTGTGTGCTGGATAGATGTGAGAGATAAACACTCTAGATCTGATACTGTGTAAAAATGTATCGCCCAACAAGTCCCCTTACAGACCAAGCTGGCTAGTGGCGGGTACCGTTTTATTCTCAACATGTATTGCACACACAAAAATAACATAATACGAACTATCTTCGAGGACTTTGTATGGATTACTTTTGTTATGTATATTTAATTGGTATTGTTGTTAGGTTTGTTTTCTCCATGATTATATGGTATGTATACTTGTATTTTAGACCTGACCTTGTCCAAAATCAAGTTCATTGTGTATCTGACCAGTAACTTTTAGTTTTGTAAACAAATAATACATAGCTAATATTTTCTCTTTGAGTGTGGGTTAGATGTTAGGATATTTATCAATAGAGGTCAACATATTTACTGGGTCTGAGTCTATAATTTTGCTATTCCCCATGGATAAACATATTGTTCCTGAAATTTATCAAATTCTTTTTTATAATTTTAGAACCAGATTTTATCTGTTAACAACTTAGAACTTTCTTGAAAAGAACTTTGGACCTACACCTACATACTGACTCTACTTTTTTGCTTTTTATATAATCTTCAAAAACTTTCTGACTTTTACATCTGTAGCAGAATCATTCTTATTCTTGTTCTTATTCTTGTGTTCTGTATTCGAATAACTGTTTATTCAAAGTATTATTCACTCGAAATACAAAGTGCTCTTGAATAATATTCTAGGACAGAAACATTGAATTGGAATTATAGTGAACTCAGATAAAAACATTTTTGGATTACATTATTGTGATTAACTGGATGATTTAGCACGTCATCACATTCCAGGCCACTGGTGCATTAGTACAGGTTAAAAAAAAATTCAGCGCTGGATCTTAATTTGAACACCAATGGAATTTACTTAAACTTATTAGAAGTGTATTCATTAGAACTGGTGATTTGTTGAATTTCAAAACACTTGTTGATTTTCACTCTTTCTATTATTTAGTTTTAGACCATAGAGTCATAATACTTTCATGACGTTAAAATTTGACCATGACGATTTTCAAGTAGTTAATTAATGAAATTTAGTCTACATAAATTCGCACGCGCTCCCATCCTACATCCTCTTATAATTGTTGTTTTGCTCGTTATCACGAATCAAATAGTTTTGAGGGTCAATATACTGGTTTACTCAACATCGGCCTTAAATATTTAACTCTATAGTGTGCCTTGCAGTGAAATGACGCATAGCGCTTCCACGTGTTCGATACAGGCAGGCTTTCAAACCTAACACAGTTTAAAGGGGATAAAGTTTGGAACAATGGTAAGCAATCACGTGTTTCTAACCCAGAAAAAAACCCCAAAAAGAATGTCAATTTCTTCATACATTAGCAAAAATATTATATCAGTCAGCAATAGTCAATATTTTTGTCTATTTTAGACTCATTAAGCAAACTGGACATCGTATAATTGTTTGTTTGTTTACTCTCAAGACAAAATCTGATACCAGAAATGGCAAATGTATTTGAATGAGAATCAAATGTTAGCTCCGGCAAATTAATAAATTAATTTCCTGTAATTATGGATATTGTAAATGGTATAACTGAACAGCACAAAGAACAAGAGTTCCGTGAAGGGACTGACGCTTTAATGGACGAAAAGATTTTACAGGAATTGAAGATAAAACAATTTCTTCCTTTTAACTGTATAACTTCTTCAGCAATGGTAAGATTATTAAATCAGCTGTTGTGGCGAACATCTCAGATGTCAGCTTGGCCCCATTTTCGTTTAGGACAAAGTAAACAGCAATAAAAGTCTTTTGTTGAAAACCCAATGTCAAAATAATCTTCAATTCAGGGGGAGTAGCGACAAATATTTTCAAGACTGCCGTCGTGGCAGCCATAGTGAATATGTCCCTGGTACATTTTTCATTTAGGACCAACCAAGTATCGTAAAAAGACCACAGGTGAAAACCCATGTTGATATAACATACATCTGGGAGGAGCAGTGAAAGCAATTTTTTTAAAAGTCACAATGGTGGCCACAATGAAGGTGAATCATTTTCAAGTAGGACCAACTGAACAAAATAAGAACTCTTCCGATGAAAACCCCCGTGTCAAAATTACATTTAAAAGGTGGAGCGAAAACAAGATTTTCGGCATATCTGCGCCTTTTTCATTCTGGACAAGCTAGACATCATAAAAAGCATGCTGGTGAAAACACCATGTCAATATGACTTTCCATTCTGGACGAGTAGCGATAACATGAACTCAAAGATAGCTGATTTGTCGGCCATATTGTGCATTAGATCGGCACCATTTTCGTTTAGGACCAATCATACTGCATACATAGTCTTTTGGTGAAAACCCCATGTCCATATAATTTTTCCATTCAGGAAAAGTAGGAATAAGAATTACAATAAGGCCGCTTTGGCGACCATAACTGGATATCGGATGATACCCACTTTTATTTAGGACCAACCAGACATAAGAAGAATTTCACTGAAAACCCCATGTTGATATGGCCATCAATTCAGGAGTCGGAACGATAACAAGATTTTCAAGATGCCGATTTTCAAGATGGCCCTTGTGGGGAGCTCTACTGGCTTCAGATTGGCACCGTTTTAATTCAGGACAACTAGACATCGTATGTCTTCTGAGAATTCCATCTTAATATGACTTTCCGCTTAGGAGGAGCATTGTTTTTTTTTTTTTTAAAAAAAAGACTTTCAAGATGACCGCTATAGAGGCCATACTGGACATTAGATCGGACCCATTTTATATTCAGGACCAAGAAGATATCATAAGTCTTTCACTGAAACCCGCATGTTGAGATAACAATCCATTAAGGAGAATTTACAATAACAAGATTTTCAATATAGCCACTGGCGCCATATATGATGAGCGAGCGAACCATTTTCATTTAGAATCAACTAGACCATGGGATGAAAGTGTGAGGAAAGTTCCATGGCAATAGTCCAAATAATTTAGGCAAATTAACGATAACAAACTTGTGCTATCGGAACGGATGGACGAAGAAAGAAATTTGATTCTATCCTGACAATAACACCAACAAAAAATGAAATCGTACATTTTTGCCGTGCAAAATAAACAAAAAATAACTGGATTAAAAAAACCCAACTATTTTCGATATCAGATTTCAAGTTTTTATTTCGTCTCCTAATTCCATCTGTAACACAGTTTTAATATCAACGTTAATGCCAACAGCCAGTACATATCTCATGCATTGTACCCAATGTCTGCATATTACAATGCACATGACCTGTCAACCCATTTAGGATTTTTAGAACCTGCAGGCGAAACATGATTCCTCAATTCAAGCTGTAACATTATTTATGCTCGTCTACATATGTATTATATACATTAATAAATATAATAACTGACTGACAGTGCTGACGCCAACATACCCACATCGGCGCCTAAATACCCACATTGACACCTACATACCAACGTTGACGCCTACATACCCACATTGATGCCATAAAACCCACGTCGGCGTCTACATACCCACACTGACGTCTACATACCCACGCTGACGCTTATATACCCACGTTGACGCCTACATGCCCCCACAAGCGTCCGCATGCCCACGTTGACGCTTACATACCCATATTTGGCGAACACAATTTACAATTAAGCAGCCTGTAAGAAATAATCACCTATTATGCATATTTGATTTAATTATATCTGATTTAATTGTTTGTAATTTTTAAAATCTTTATTTTTTTCCCAATTTTATTATATGTCAAAATAATGTTTGCTAGGAATTCTTACTTTTTCCAGAAAATAGTTTGACCGTGACTGTTTATTTTAATAAACACCAAATGTTGACCTAGATCATGAGCTTGATTCAAACTTAGTAGCAGCCACGTAAATAAGTACTATTTTTATTTTAAAATGATTAGTTGTTGTCGAGGTCATGATGGGACTACGTGATTTAAGAGTAAACAAATTTTTTTTCTTCGAGTAAAATGATTGGTTTTCGTCATGGTCATGTAAGGAGTACATGTTATAAACACAATCACGTGCCCCCCCCCCCTTTTTTTTTTCGATTTCGCAACTTGGGGATTTTCGAAACTGAGTTTCAGAATACGATATAACCTTTGTTTTCGAGAAATATTTTCAGTTGGCTTTTACACTGGAAAGTGTTGTGTCGTTTGGAGTTATTTCAAATTACATGGATTCAAAAGGATTTTTTAAAAAATTGTTTCTGGAGATATACGTGTTCATACGAAATTTTTTAACAAAGACAGCTCTTATAAAAATTTATTCGGATTTCCAAAATCCGAGTGATATTTCTTGTTTTTACAAGGAACTGGGTCGTCTTCCGTCTTGGATTCTTTGTCGGGACTTGAACTTGAATTCATAAGAACATTTTGTAATTAGGACTTCAAAAAATTTATTCGTGGATTATTCTTGGATTATTTTTGGATATGATTCTTAAAACCGTAAGTTCAAAGTTTTTCATTTTTACAGTATTTTTCCAGGGAAATAAATTATTTATTAGATTTGTCAAAACTTGTTGTTTTCACTCTTTCTTGTGCTGCTATTGCTGTTTATTTGAACCTAAACACGTAACACTAACTTCGACAAAAGCACAGGAAATTATAAACTACTAAAACCTTAGTGTTTTTAACCTAAATAATCAAATAATTAGCAAGTTTAGCTTATCTGGTGGAAATACCCTGCGAACGTCTTTGAAGGTCCCTATGCTGGCCGTGTATCGTCCACTTTTTATCAAGGCTTTTGTACAAATGATTGAGACCGATATGCTATAAAAATGGCCGCTGCCTCTAACACTGGAAATAATACTCTTTTGAACAAAAAGTATTTACAGGAATTCAAGACAGGACCATTGTTTCCTTATAACCGACGGTCGATGAAATCATCTCTTTAATTCTACTGCTGTGGTGAATATGTTGGAAGTCAGATTAACACCATTTTCATTTATAGACAAGTAGACATCATTAGCAGTCTTCTGATGTAAGCCCGTGTAATATGACCATCTATTCTGATGTAAACCCGTGTAATATGACCATCTATTCTGATGTAAACCCGTGTAATATGACCATATATTCTGAAGTTAATTTCGTGTAATATGACCATCTATTCTCATGTAAACCCGTGTAATATGACCATCTATTCTGATGTAAACCCGTGTAATATGACCATATATTCTGAAGTTAATTTCGTGTAATATGACCATCTATTCTGATGTAAACCCGTGTAATATGACCATCTATTCTGATGTAAATCCGTGTAATATGACCATATATTCTGAAGTTAATTTCGTGTAACATGACCATCTATTCTCATGTAAGCCCGTGTAATATGACCATCTATTCCGATGGACCGTTGAGGTGGGGGGGGGGGGGGGTGACAGATAATCAAGACAGTTGTAGTGGCGGTCATATTGGATGTACAAGTAGCACTATTTTCATATCAGACCAACTTTGTCTCATAAGAAGCCTAATGGTGAAAACCCTATGTTTATACAGTAGTCCATTTTGGAAGAAGAGAGATAACGTGACTATCGTTATGGCCATAACGGAGTGTCAGTTTGTGTCATTTTCATTTACGACCAACCAAACACCACAAGAACAACTCCGATGAAAACCACACCTCAAATTGTCTTTCTCTTTAAGAGAAGTAGCAAATATAAGATTTTCACGATGGCCATACTGTATAGCTTCATGTAAAAAAGAAACACTTGATGTGACTTTCTGTTTTGGAGAAATCACAATCAAAAGATTTTCAGGATGACTGCCATATTGGATACGAGATTCGCACCAATTTCATTTAGTGCCAACCAGACATCGTAAGAAATCATTTGCTGAAGCATAATGTACATGTTACCAACTGTATACGATATTCCAGATTAACCATGTGGCGGCCATAGTGAAGGTCAGATTGGCACTATTTTCATTTAGGAGCAATTAAATATCTTATGGAGTCGTTTTGAAAAAAATAAAACTACCATGATGATATAACCATCAATTCAGGAGGAGCAACATGGCCTCTGTAGCAGCCAAACTGAATTTGCGAGCTGCACCCTCGTCATTTAGAAACAACTAGACATAAAAAATAACTCTTCTGGTGAAAATTCCATGCTGATATGACCATCATTTTAAAAAAGTTATCTGGTACCAATCTGTTACTGAACCACACACACACACACACACCAAAAAAACCCTGAGCTGCACCATTTTCCTTTAGAAACAACTAGACGCCACTTTAAAAAAAAATCTGGTGAAAACGCCATGTTGATATAACCAAGAATTTTGTAGAGGTAGCGATAACAGGATTTTCTAGTTGGCCACTATGGCGGCCCTACATAGCGGCCATATTTGATATCAGCTCGGCACCATTTTCATTTATGATCAACAAGACATCACGTGAAATCTTTTAGTTAAACTGCTTGCTGATATGATCATCCAATCTGGAAAGAACAGCAATAACGACTTTTAAGATGGCTGCTGTGAAAACCATATTGGATGTCCAAGCGGCATCATTTTCATTTAGGGGCAAACAATTTCATTAAATCTTACTTCAAATTATTTCCTGATTGCAAGTGAGCTCAGCAAGTGATCTCCGACCCACCTGGGAAACTTGATGCAATGAACAGTATGCATGCAAACAAAGGTGAGAGGGGCCAGAAGCAAATTTCGGAAATAGGAAAGCACGATATAAGCAGCACACAAAAAGTGTTCCCATAGATTTCACACCATGAAATCCAACTATTAAGTTGCCATAATTAAAAACAAAAACAAACAATGAACACCGATAGTTCCAATACAGTCCAATTTATATCCATGTAACTTAGATTCAAGCCCAAAATCGAAAACCAATATTTTGAATTTAGCATTATTTAAAATACAAAATTAAGACAGTTGTTGTGGGTTTTTTTTTTCTTTTGGTCGACTACAGGAAACAGTAATATAAAAAAATGCTCCGTGATCCAGTCCAGGGTTTAACGTTGATAGCTGAATTTTTTCTGTGCTTTGGATGATTGCTCATTGCAAACTCCACTGTTCTACTACATAAATAGCAACATATGACAGCATTCCTAAGCTGGGATTTCACTTCATGTGCTCTCTGTATTGAACAATAAGTAGAACAGTTAGCAACAATGGGTTGCACATTTCGATTCACACAGACTCTCAACAGTATTTATATTTAGGTGCGTCCTTGTTTATGGAACGAAAAGGGCTACAGTCCTACGGAACCCGGACTTGACATGAAAGGTTATTGTAATATTCGACAGTTTGGTATCTATTCAATCCAACTACAACGGCGTTTCAGCTGACGGCAGGTCATATTGCTTTGTCAACTAAACGAGGCTCTTCACGGATGATTTGGCTCAAAGATTCATTTCTGTTGATTCAAAAGCCCGTGTGTGTGGTTTTTTTTTTTTTTTTTTTTTTTTTTTTTTTTTTTTTTTTTAATAGCAATGCCGGTAATCTCTGTTTAACTGACATATGATCTTGTGCTAACAGAAGAACGCACAAACATCCCATAAGCTCTTATAGTCTGTAGACCAGTGGAGCTAAAACCTAAACAAAGATGGCTCATAAATTTGTAATTTGTATGGAATATTTCAATTTTGTAGCCATCATAATGAAATTTTGCAGACAAAATATTGGCGTGTTATAATTTTGTTGTGGACAACATGGTTGCCCAAAAAAGATTCAAATGCGACAGAAAAAGAAAGCGTGTAATAGATGTGATCTCTCAGATCAGAATATTTTTTTTGGGGGGGGGGGCAGTTCAAAAGGAAGTTTCACTACTTGGATATATACATTATACTTTGGAAGTATTTTTGAAAAATAAATAATCTGATATAGTTGTGAAAACAATGTTAAAGAACGACTACCTGGCATGTTTCCTCCCTTGTCAGTTCTTTTTAACACCCCACCCCCCCCAATCAATCCTTCTCGTTGTGACCCCGAGTACATAGTCCTGTAATTGTGCGCATTATCGACGCTTGAATTGTTTGCCAAATTAGTACTTTATCACGCTTAAACGCAACCTGATTAAAATCATTATATCCACTGACCTACGTAAAGAACTGACAGCGACCGCTTTGGGGTCAAGTTCATGTGACCAATTGTATTACCATCATTGCTAAAATATTAGCCGATCAGATGAAGTCTTACACTTTCGCGTTTGGGCGACTGAGCAGTTTGGATGAAGAGCATCAATTTCAGGTCACCAGAACATGATCCTTAAGCGGTCGCTGTCGGGTTCTCTCGTAAGACAGTAGAGCTCTGATTTTAATCAGACTGAGTCAAACGTTAAACCTGAATAAAAGGAGTGTAACGGTATACGGTATATTGTGGTTTGCTGTTTTGGTAATACATACCGCAGTACTGTGTGTGTGTGTGTGTGTGTGTGTGTGTGTGTCGCGATTTTTTTCACAGTCTTGCTTCCTTTCAACAAATCTCTCTCTACAGCACGATTTTTCCAATTCAAGAACTATATTTTCTTTTTCCCCAAAATGCACTCTTAGCACGAGATTGCAAGAAAATGTAACACGAGATGTACAGTACCATTATTCAGGCAAAGTTTAATTGGGGGTGGGGAATTCAAGGTCGATATTCGCAGGTTAAGGTACCCATATGTTATCCCTAATTTTACTGTTCATTATTTTAAGTTCTAGGTTATATAGAACTTGTTTTTTATATACTTTATTGTGCAATAAAAGATGCATCTGAAAGGGACTATTTCTAAGCGTATTACAAGTCAGTGCATCAGCTGTACGTTGCACTCTCGCTCGATTCGCATTGCAAGTCGCTTGTCTGTTTTGTTCAGTTCTAAGTAATCATAAGTATAAATGTACAAATAAAGATTAAAAATGCACCACGGACATTGAGAGGAAAATTTAATTATGTCTAAATTTCTTGCTCAGCGGCATTCTCCCATGCCGTTTGAGCAGTTAACATGGTTACCGCTATGGCAGAGCTGTCAGAGGTCAAGCTTTGATCGGCTAAGGTCATTTGATGTGAACAGGATTCGACAAATAGGTGTGCAAACAATGCACCTGCAGAAAGTCGTCAGAGCGGCAAAAATATGAACATCCAAGTAGAAATGAATTTCGGCCATATAATTAACAATCCAATCTAAAACCATTTACTTTTTCAAATAACCGATATTAAATTTAACACCATCATTCCGAAACCAAATCAAACTGTTATGAGAAATTTTAAGTAGATTTGTTATTTGATTGCCACTGACATTAAATGCCTTATACTTAATTTATTTTAATTCTTTATAAAGCCGTTGCTATCTCCCACCACACTGCTCAAGTACACTAGCACTAAAACTATTTTTTCCACTGAGAGATCACGCTACCATGTTTCAGTCAACCAATACATTAGCTGTTAATATGCACAGGAATTCAATATTAAAATTAACTGCACCATAATATGGTGTATTATCTCGTTGTATTTTGGCAACTAGACGAAAAACAAATCTGCTCTATTGAATCAGAAGCTGGTAGTGTTGTGACGAACAATATGTTGATGCAACAGTCATTATGCGATACTGAAAGGAATGTTCTATCTCACCTTTATAATTAATAAAAAGTATCTAAGTCCTGAACTCACGTCTTTTCGATATAATACACTGGGTGTTACAACATATGTAAGAGAGAGAGAGATGGATTTTTAACGTAGCTTTAACAATTTTCAGTCATATCGCTGTAATGTCAAATACTGGGGTACAGTGTCGCAGACATGCAGATGGACGTCCCACCCAGTCACATTATCCTGACACCAGGCCGACCAGTCCTAACACTAACCTCCTAATGCTGAGCGCCTAGCGAGGCAGCTGTAAGTACCATTTTTATAAGTCTTTGGTAAGATTCGGAAGGGGTTCGAACCCGCGACCTCCCGCATCCGGGGCGGACGCTCTAACCACTAGGCGATCAGAGAGAGAGAGAGAGAGAGAGAGAGAGAGAGACTTTGACCCAGATACTTTTCCTTTCGTAATGGTATTAAACAGTACTCGCGAGAATACGTTCGTAAATACATCAATTCTTCTAGAATAGCTTTTTTTTTTTTTATCCAATGCCCGGAATGTACATACAAAGCATGCAACATCTGCTGTTATGATTGATGTTTCAGCTTCAAAGAATAAAAAGAGCACAAAATAAAAACAGCGGCCTCATCTGATGCTTTCCTCGGAAAATATTTGCTCGATCAAATTCAAGTGCTTACATCACGTTAACTTTCCCCGTCTTCCCTCCAAATATCGATTAACGTCGGCGAATCATTTTTCATGCTAACTGATTGGAGTGTAGACCTAAATTTTTATGTGTAGAAACTTTGTTTTTCAAAAATAAAATGGATTTTGAAATTATTCCCAATACAAAAAGAAAAAGGTGCAGTGTGGGAAATATTTCGGTATAACGAAAAAGAAGAGCAGTGGCGAAATTGATGAAGGTATTGCCGTTTGCAAGAAGTGCAATAATAAAGTATGTTATAGTGGTGGAATGACCAATGTAACTACTCATCTGACTCCACACCACAAGATAACAGGGTCGACAGAATCAGCAACTGGGTCATCCAGTGGAACTACTTTGACCACGGTGAAACGTGACACAAAGACAATTAATGCAATGACAATTAAGGCAATGTTTGCAGTTGCATATATATAATCATATAAAGACACAAGTGTTCGACCTAACAACATAATAAGTGCAATCGCTTTTTTAATGTAAAAGATCGGCAAGCTTTCAGAGTTGTTGTAATGGTTTGTGTTTTGGATTCTCAATATGATTTACCGTCGCGCATGTACATCTACGAAACGGTGGTGCCCAACTTGTGTAAAGCTTGCAGAGATATGCTTAAAGCAAATCTCATGAATGTGCCTGTAGTACTTACCACGGATGGCTGGATCAGTAGAGACACCAAATGTTACGTGACTATTACTGTTTAAATGAGGACTGGGAGCTGCAGTCTTTCGTTCTGCAGACCAGGGAGCTTCCGAAAAGACACACTGGTTTTAACATCGCTCAAGTATTAGTGGTGCTACTGAGGAATGGAGCCCCTGCAAGAATCATCCCTTAGTGACAGACAATGCCCGTAATAAGGCTGTGGCTATTTCGGAGTCCGGGGGCAACCCTGGTATAGGCCGATATGCTCACATACTAAACCTAGCAATACGCAAAGCGTTAAATATCAACGTTTCCAGAATTCTTCGTCGTTATTAAAAGGAATTTATCATTTTGTCACAGGAGCAATATTTAAAGGTGAAACAAAATTACTCGGACTTAAAAACGTAAAACTCATTCAAGACGTGTGCACCAGGTGGAACTCCACAGCATACACGATTCTAAGGTTCCTGGAATTGCAGCTTGTAGTTTATGTTATGCTGCTTAGTTACTTAGGAAGTAAGAAGCAACGCCAGCTACATCAGTTCATTTCGGAGTAAGATGTTACTCTTACCCGATTCCAGACATCATGAAAACGACGAGCTCGAAGAAGACACCTACGGTATCACTCATAATACTTCCATTCAAGAAAAGGCTCATATCATTATATTTACTGCCCAGGAAAATGACCATATTACTACACATAATGAAAACTTCGTAAACGGACTATAGTAATACTATCCCACAAACCCGTCGAATCGACAATCTGAGCGTCACATGTTTCCTGGAGTGAATACAGGATATACAAACTGAGCAATACTGACATTGCGATTTTAATGAAAGCACGTGTTTTTGCAAGATATCCGCGCTGCATGGAAAGCAAGCCGTCATACATACATTGATGTGTTTTGAGAATATAAAGCAGTAGATAGATATAGAAGTGGAGGAGGCCGGCAAAAGGGTGTGTGTGACCTCACAGCTCTTGCCGAGCGTTTTGGCCGGTGAAAGGTGGATTCGAAGTGCAGGAAGAGTGTTCAATTTAGCTGACATTTTGTGAAGAATGTGTGTGCACGTCTCTCTGTCTGTTTTATAGATGATAAACTCATGCAGCCAAACTGTGGAGTAATGTGCAAAAGCTTGCCAGCTGGGGCGGATTAAGGCTCACTGGTGCCCTAAGCACTGACAAATCTTGGTGCCCCCCTCCTTTCCACGTACACCTGGGAAGATAACCCTAGGGTGCACCATGATCAAGAAACAGAACATTATGATCAATTTGCACTAGTTTTATCAATTTTTTTTTTTACAAATCTTCATTCGTTTTTTCTTTTCTCAACTTTGTGGTGCCTCCTTTGGCCCTGGTGCCCTAAGCACGTGATTAGTCTGCTTAATGGTTAATACGCCCCTCCTTGCCAGTAGCTTCTCGTGGGTCGGTGGTTCTTCCCGGGGTTTTGCCGGGTTCTTCCTCCACCATTAATACTGGCCGCAATGCATAGCCTATCGTGTGCTGCAAAATGGCGTTAAACCCCACAACAAGAACACCAACAACAACAACGTGCAGAAACTCCTGGTTCTTCCGATACCTAAAAAAAAAGATTAGCTTGATATAAATGTTTAACTACAGGTGTACGTGGAAAGGAGGGGGGCACCAAGATTTGTCAGTGCTTAGGGCACCAGTGAGCCTTAATCCGCCCCTGCTGGCAAGCTTTTACACATACCCACATTGGCCGAATCCTAGACTCGAACCCACGCAGACAGAGGCGAGATGGCAGTGATCCTAACGGACAGCGCTTTAGACCACTCGACCACTCGGGGCCCCTTCTGCACGTTGTTGGTCCTGAATAGAGTTCAGTGTACTTGACTGAACAGGAAACGTTCGACACGTGCAACCGACTGGCTTTGGAAGCATCGGCAGTTGAATAAGCTGACAGCATCAAACATGACCCTGAGACATCTTCTCAGCCACAGATCCATCCCTACCAGAAATCGTTGATACTTATAAGTTACTGTATTTTGTTATTTTCTTGCTATATTTGCTGGCCTAGATACTTAATCTGAAAATCGAGTTCAAATTAGGGCACTGTACTAGTTGTGATAGGCGTTGCAAGTTCCATTACTTTCCCAGAACAGATTTATTTTTTTGTTTCCTTGCTTGTGTTCTGTACTTCCAAAAAGATTCCCTTTTTAATGTTTATTTCTACTACATCCGCAATCACCCACCCACCGCAAAAAAATCTATGATGAATAAAGCCATATTTAATTTAACATTTTATTAAGGTTTATTACACTCCTAGTTTTACTAAAGAAGATACGAGAGAAAGCCTCGAAAGGGGTTGGCCTACAAAAATTCATTTTATTTATTCATTAGAAAAGGATACTTTTTGATGACTTTATATGTGTCAGACTAGCCGAACGAATCCAGACTTGATAGTGTAGCATGAGTTGACTTTTTCAGGAATGAATCCATAGTGATAGATAAGGATACTTTGAAATGGTGGAAAGCGAGCAGTACTAGTTTACATTCTTTGCACAATCAGCTAGGAAAAGGCTATGCATTCCTGAAGTGGTCAGAGATCTTTAGTACAGCTGGAGACACTACCGCACAGAGGTCTGCATTCGAGTTCAGACATTGTTAATGTTAATTTTACTCGAGAAAAACATGCAGCGACTTATTTAGCGTCTTGCTTATATATATATATATATATATATATATATATATATATATATATATATATATATATATATATATATATATATAAAATTCAAGTGTGTAGAGACTTTTAAAACAATGTTCTGGTGAAGTTTAAATTAAAACAGACTGACTCGACAATGCAATGAGATTTTTATTTGCTGAAAATTTGACTCTCAGATGTCCGAAAAGAATTTAAAGAAAGTGAAATGTTTATGAAACCATATCCGATATTCTTGAGCAATAAGGTTCTTCAAATCACTCCCTGTGGCAGTCGCACTGGAAGTATGGTCGGCGCCATTTTCATGTGGACTAATCTAGACGCAATCGGAAGATTTTTGGTAAAACCCCATTGTTGATATATCGTTTCTGGACACCAATTTTCAACATGTTCATTACGGCAGCCACATCTGAGGTAAGATCATCAACATCATCATTCTGACCCAAATATCACAAACAGCCTTCTGTTGAAAACAAAATGTCGACGTTCCATTTAAGTGGCGTACCGAAAACAATATGGCTGCCATATTGGTAGTACAGAATAAAAGATCGACTCTCCTTTATCATAGTACAAATTATGGGATCATAAGATGTATTCTGGAAAAACCCAATGTTGATATGACTTTCCATCTAGGTGTAGCGGTAGGTTTTTAAAGATGGCCGCTGTGGCGGTCGTATTTCATACTAGATAGCCGCAATTTTTATTTAAAACCAACAAGAAACCATAAGAAATCCTACGGTTCAGGAGTGGCAATAACCAGAGTTCAAAATAGCTGATGTGGTGGCCATAGTGGATGTCACGTCTGCATCATTTTCATTAGGACAAAGTATAAATCATAAACTGTTTTAGTGGCAACCTGATGCCGATATGCTCATTTTAATTCAGGGGTAAACATCACATGCATAAGACGGCTATTCGTACAGCCATAGTGGATGTCTGAGCAGGCTATTTACATTAAACATCACAAGCACAAGATGGCTATTCGTACAGCCATACTGGATGTCTGAGCAGGCCATTTACATTAAACATCACAAGCACAAGATGGATATTCGTACAGCCATACTGGATGTCTGAGCAGGCCATTTACATTAAACATCACAAGCACAAGATGGATATTCGTACAGCCATACTGGATGTCTGAGCAGGCCATTTACATTAAACATCACATGCATAAGACGGCTATTCGTACAGCCATACTGGATGTCTCTAGCAGGCCATTAACATTAAACATCACAAGCATAAGATGGCTATTCGTACAGCCATACTGGATGTCTGAGCAGGCCATTTACATTAAACATCACAAGCACAAGATGGCTATTCGTACAGCCATACTGGATGTCTCTAGCAGGCTATTTACATTAAACATCACAAGCATAAGATGGCTATTCGTACAGCCATACTGGATGTTTGAGCAGGCTATTTACATTAAACATCACAAGCACAAGATGGCTATTCGTACAGCCATACTGGATGTCTCTAGCAGGCCATTTACATTAAACATCACAAGCATAAGACGGCTATTCGTACAGCCATACTGGATGTCTCTAGCAGGCCATTTACATTAAACATCACAAGCATAAGATGGCTATTCGTACAGCCATACTGGATGTCTGAGCAGGCCATTTACATTAAACATCACAAGCACAAGATGGCCATTCGTACAGACATACTGGATGTCTCTAGCAGGCCATTTACATTAAACATCACAAGCATAAGATGGCTATTCGTACAACCATACTGGATGTCTGAGTAGGCCATTTACATTAAACATCACAAGCGTAAGATGGCTATTCGTACAGCCATACTGGATGTCTGAGTAGGCCATTTACATTAGGACTAACTGACCGTTTGGATCAATAAAGTTTCAATGCAATCTTCTAAGTAGTTTACAAGGAGTCTCTCTCTCTCTCTCGTTTCTTTTTTGTTGCAATTTCAAATATTCACAATTCCTGAAATTTAAATAGTGTAACTGAATGTATTCTTAGTCTGATTTTGTAGGTACTGTGCAACACGTTTGCTGAAAATGAATTTTCTCACACAATTTTGGATTTCCGTGGGATTTTTCTGTCGGAAGGGGATTTCACAACAATGCAAAGCAAACGTAATAGTGGATAGATGACCTCAACGCTCGAATGCAATTAGGCCTGAATAAGGACCACGTAATGCCATCGTGCAAGCAATCGGACTTAATTTTAACGCTCGAATGCAATTAGGCCTGAATAAGGACCACGTAATGCCATCGTGCAAGCAATCGGACTTAATTTTAACAAAAACGTGACGTTTCTAATTTGTCTTTCCTATTATCCAACTTAAAAGTTATTTTGAAAATTTCCTTCAATCTGCACGTGCAGCATAACTCCATGTGAAATTATTGCCACGAGATAAATGTGTGTGTGTGTGTGTGTGTGTGTGTGTGTGTGATTTGGATTTTTAACGTAGCTTTAACATGTTTCAGTCATATCAAATTCAGTTGTAACGTAGTGTTTAAAAACCATTTAATTGGAACCTGGATCAAAGAGATCGAAAGGATTTGAAAATATCTGAAAGTAAAATATAGGTTTAACGAAAAAAGATTTTGAAGGAAATGAAGCAGATTAATAGGGAAGTTGAGAAATTGAGGGTTGCACTGTTTAATTTCCAAGTTACATATAAAATGGAGAAAGGGGATAAACTGTTTCATTTACAAGTTACAAATATTAAAATGGAGAAAAGGATGCATTATTTGACTTACAAGTTACAAATGATAAGTGGAGAAAAGGATGAATTGTTTTTTGATTTACAAGTTACAAATGATAAAATGGAAGAAGGGCGAACTGTTTGATTTACAAGTTGAAATTGATAAGATAAAAAAGGAACGAGCTGTCGGATTTACAAGTGAAAACGTGAAAAAAATGCGGAAAGTTATCAGGTCATTCGGGACCAAGTTGTTGTTAATAGATTCATGTGGAGATATTTAAATAACCCACTGACTTAGTAGAATTAAGGCATATTCAGACAAACCCGTTAATTGCACACCCAGACACCTCGTTAATTGCACACTCAGACACCTCGTTAATTGCACACCCAGACACACCACCGTTAACTGCACACTCAGAAACCTCGTTAACTGCACACTCATCTGGAGATCGGTGAAGATGGAGATACAGAGAAACGGACAGGTTCATCGTTTATCATTAAACATAACGTTACCAAAACAGGTTCAACTTCTAAACTAACTTTTGTCCAGTCAGTCTGGGTGTCTTCCACTATTAATTCGCTGAATTCAACAACGGTATAAAACGTTTACTATTTGAGGAAAAGACAATTTTTAATACCCGAAACAAGAAATACTAAAATCAATGGCATAAGAATTAACAGAAATAGCGGGATACGTGGTAGGTTAGTTGGTGGCGCGTCAGATTCGGAACCCATGGATAGCCGTTCTAAACCTGCCTGAAGCAGCCCGAGCTGGCTGCCTCCGTTTCGTTGAGAAAGACACTTAACTCATATTTCATCAGCATGATATAGCCATTAATGTGTTAAAAGTACCGTTAAAACCAACTAAACAAGCAATGTTTACCTCATATAAAGGAAAATTTGGTCTTTGACAAAGCGGTGTTCTTTTCCTTTGCCGAATTAATTTGTTCATATTTACAGTGCATCTGGAAAGGATATCTGGGGCGAATCATTATTTTATTGGGAAGAGCGGACTGTGCTGATAAAATATGAATGAAACCTAACAGGCATATCCATTTACTGAAAGATTAGCAAAATCCTAATAAACTGTACATCACAGATATCTGTACTTCCAATAACGGCAATTATAATCCCTTTAGCTGTATATCACGGATATCGATACATGACGTAAATAACGACATTATAATTACATTAGCTATTATCATGAGCAACCGTGCATTTCGTAACAAATGCCATTTTTATAATCCCATTAGCTATTATCATGAGTACCTCTCGTAACAAACGGCATCATAGTCCCATTAGCTGTTTTCATAGGTATCTGAACATTTTATAACTAAAGGTGTTATAATTTCAGTTTTGCGATTTTTGTTTAAAGCTACAAAACCGAACATTTATACACTTTGCAGAATAGAGTTGTGGTTCCTGCAATCAAGAATCCAAGATAATTTTGAATCTGCAATTAAGTATTAAATTAAGTATTAAGTATTAAATCGAATAATCAAAAACGAAAACTAGTATTCCATCAATCACCTGACATAAACTGATACTTCTACCGTTACCGGTCATCGTTATGTTGTCTCTGAAGTCGCCAAAGAGTATTTCTTTATTCATAAAACTATTTAGCTGTCTCAATGGAATGTTTGCCCTAGGCCCAGGACTCGAATCTTGAGTGTGCACAAAGGCTCTGATTTATGGCTGTCATCAATTATTTAAATCCAAATGTGCTTGGTTTCATATATATATGTCCTATCTAAGCGCGTCTACCTGGAATAACATCAAGTATATCAACTACACACATGTAAAGGTTAGTCATCTTTTGACATTGATTTTGTGTAGGTGGCACAAAGTGAAGTGCTGTCGAGAACCGGGGCTAGTTTTAATGTCAACAGCCTGGAACAGCAACAAACAGCTAAAGGGTAACAAACCCCTTGACTATCTTTCTACACATTAACAGTAGTGTTCCATGGATGGAAAGAAAAAAAAATGACACGTGACAATGTATAGGAACAGTGCAAATTATCTGCGATAAAAGTGGTATACTACCGATTGTAGAACAAAAATATTTTATTATATTTAATCAGTTTTCGCTTCCATGGTAACAAGAACAAGAGCTATACACTGCCCCTAGATCAATATTAATGCAGCAATATTGGGAATCGTGTTGTGGATGTTGACTTAATATGGAGGACGATTATGTTTGCAAACGAGAATAACACACACTTTACACACACACACACACACACGTTTATCTCTCATGACGGCCATCTTGAATGAAACATTATTCATTAGCAATGGTCATCAACAGAAAGTACATAAAAATGAAAACGTGACATACAGAGGATTCAACAAGTTTATTACGAAGCCTTTCCTTTATTGACCATAATACTGACCCAGATAAGTAAGAAAGAAAATGGGCAGACGATTCAAAGAACCTTGGACATGCAAAACTGTAATGGAGTACAGAGTATATAACGAAAACTTTGCATTCTGCACACTTAAAGACAAAATTTTTAAAATGTTGTTGCTAATGGAGGGAGGGGGTACAAATACTATAAATTTAGAAGTTGCATGTGAGCATTCATCCTGGACGTTATTTATATATATATATATATATATATATATATATATATATATATATATACACACACACACACACACAGTCTTGTTAAACTTTTCCATACAAATTCATCCGCATGCAAGAACAATTTCCGATTTAATCGGCTCGTACACATCATGCATGGAAAGACCTAAGACTGCATGCAACAGAAAGGAGAATTATCCCAGAAATGGTCATGTCCGCCTGTCTGCTGACAGACCACTTTGGAACAAATTCAAATAATTACGTAAGTAATGGATGTGCCCATTACTCCGAAATTCTAAGTTCTATCTACCACAATGAAATATTTAACAATTCATTTTTAATATTTTCAGTAAAGCGCAATTCCACGGTATTATAAATAATGGACATAATCTCTTGCTCCCATCAGAGCACCAGTATTTTGTTGTTGCCCATCTGTTTTTAAATGAGAAATTGAGGGGAGGGGGCTTTCACGAGCAGGCTGTGCATTTCTTCCCTCGAATTGACGTTTTACAGGCTAAATTACACAGCGATTGTTAAATTCAAATGTATCATGGATTACAAATTTCAAATTACAGAGGTGTAGTTTAAATTTACATTTCCTTATGTCGAGTTTTAATATTTTAAGCTCTTGAATTACACAGCAATGGTTCCAATCTCAATGTTGTACAAAGAAAATCCTAACTTCATATACTGAACGAAATTGTCTGTTCTGAAAGTTTCATTTCAAATGTAAAGATTTTAGATTTTATCTTTTCATTTATAAGGCGGTGGTTGAAATTTGTATGTCCTATATCGAGGTTTTAGATTAAATCTGTCGAGTTACAAAACAGCTGTTGTTAAGTTCCGTTTCCTATGTCAAGAATTCCAATTTCAAATGTCGGGTCAAAAAGTGCGTGTTGATATCATCTGTCAAAAGTATATATTTTGTTTAAGGACTATATATTTTGATTTGTCCACATAAATTGATCTATATTTTTAGAAATATAGATATATGAAATATTGCTTATAATCAGAACATAAGTAAAGATGTGATTTAAGCACACCCAATTACAACCAACTCGCCCAATTATTTAAACAAAGCAAATTTCTTTCATTCCTTTCCATGATGTGTACATATTCAGCTTGCCAAAGTTTAAAAGTTTCCTCTTTTATATCCTTGCCGAATAAATTTCCGTCATCTAATTATCGAGGTGATTTTTCTGCCTTCCTTCTTTACTTATTGAACAAGTTATGTTTGTCTTCCACTGAAATTAAACGGTTCCATGGCTGCGTATTAACTGTAAAATAATGTGAAAAGGGAACGAAGTACTTTTCGGGCATGGTGTGGCAAACACCTTAACTTTGTCATCACTTCTAGCCAAAAAAAGAAAAAAAAAAGCATGTATGAATAAAAATGTAACCCACCCATCCCACGTATCTAATAAAGGCAGGGTAAATGTCCTCCACAGTGAGTGTAATAAAACGTGTAGCATACGATCACGAAGGCACATTTCGTCATGAATTGCTGGGATGATCGATAAATATTGTTATGTTGAGCTTCTGCATTTAAGCGTTTCCATTGCATCATTTTAGCCATCTAACTGTAAAGAGCACTTGCTATGCGGGTGGGGGTGCGTGCGTGTGTGTGATTTGGATTTTTAACGTAGCTATACGATGTCTGCACTGACAGTTCATAGCGATGTCAATGACTCCCCCAGTCATCATGTCGCAAGCATCTAACACCAGGTCCCACTCAGTCACATTATCTTGACACCAGGCCAACCAGTCATAAACTAACATGATACTTCATCTAATGTATCAACACAAATCCATCAAGGTATCAAGGAAATAAAAGCGAATGAAACAAAAATTGTTAAGTAAAACCTTAATGAAAATCTGACGGACCCGAAGATCAAATGAACGAGACTGGGTGTTGTCGCAGAACGGCCTTAACGTCATAAAAATTCACCCGAAGTATGAAGAAAACTCGTCCAGTGGTTCAGGAAATGTAAGCAAAACAAAAACTGTGATTATGACACTAAGGTCAAAAGGCAAAAGTGAAATGAAATTCTTACATTCGTTATGGCTCATTCTAGGTACGAACAAATCCATCAAAGAGTTTAGGAAATGAAAACACTTCAACCAAAACCATAATGTAAACTTAATACGTTTGTGACCCTCTCTCCAAGGTCATAAGGGTGAGCAAACATATCGCATACTGAAGGATCTTAGTTTAAAATGGCGAATGACATATCTGATAAGAATCTATTAAGGAGTTCAGACAATATTAGCTAATGCAAAATCAACCAATATTTAACGCAAATTTTATGTGATCTTGAACCTGAGGTTAACTGAGGTTAGCGACAAGGATAAGGAATGAATTGGTTTAGGGTCATAATTATTTATGTCAGGTATAAGACTTGTGAGACCTTAGGTTATAAAGGCATATTTAAAACCGTAACAAAGCATCTCACCTCGTGACAATGAAGATGCCGCCTTTGGAAAAGTGACTATTATCTCGAGTCTCCCTTCCCATTACTCTGCATTCGAAAATAAAAGTTGATAGTACCCACCTAAACTTGCAAAGTTGTTGTTGTTGTTGTGGGGTTTAACGCCATTTCTCAGCACACGATATGTTATACATGGCGGCCAGTATTAATGGTGGAGGAAGAACCCGGGAAAACCCCAGAAAGAACCACCGACCCACGAGAAGCTACTGGCAAGCTTTCTCATTGATACCCACATTGGCTGAATCTGAGACTCGAACCGCCGCAGACAGAGGTGATATGGCCGTGATCCGTAACGAAGAGCGCTTTAGACCACTCGGCCACTTGGGGCCCCATGCAAAGTTGTATTGCTCTGGGATTGACAGTGCGAGAGGAACACCCGCACCCCCAAAGAAACAACTAAAACTAAAACCTCAAATTTAAAGGATTTCAGGTAAGAATATTTTTTTCAAAATTATAGACATAATAAAAGTTATAGGAGAGTTTGTCTGGACAGGTTTTTAGGCGGCATCCACTTTTTCGCCTGATCATGGATCAATCAGTCGTCCCGCGACAGCATTACAAAATACATGTAATATAATCAACATTACACATAATCAAAAGGTGCAAGAATAAATACAAGAGTAGAGATAAAACAACGTCTTCCATACTTATGGGATTTTCTCGACATGGGAAATGGAACATTCAACCACCGCTGTTTAATTCAAGAGATAATAGGAAAACTAGTCATATGAAATGGAACCTTCAACGTAAACAATTTCATTCAACATATGATATTGGAAATCTAGACATACAACAGTGAAATTTCAACCACCGCTGTGTAATTCAAAACTTAAAATCTAAAGGCTCGATATACACAATGACTCGACGTGTGAAACTGGAATTCTCGACAAACTATACTGAAATTTCAACCATCGCTTTGTAATTAAACATATAACATCTAAAAACTCGACACGGAAATTGGAACTTTCAATCAATGTAATGCAATTCAACTGATGAAGCTGCAAAATTCGAGTCAACACCAACAATAACTTAACATGTGAAACTGGAATTCTTGGCACATGACATTGAACGTTCAACCGCAACGTCATCATCTGACTAGCTTCCCTACGGCCCCTCATAGACAAACATTTTTTGATTTAATAGGTGAAATTGGAATTCTGAACATGACATTAAAATTTCAACAGCAACGTTCTGATTGAACCAGCTTTTGTCCGCTACGGCGCCTCATAATTAGTCTAACGTTTTTTTAATCCGCATCCAAATAAACCGCTCTCAGTCGGATGGGGGGGGGAGGGTTGATATTTTATACAATACTATTTCAAGGTGCAAGGGACAGTTTTTACACACAAATTTAATGTCGCATACACCAGCCTAATATAAAAAATCATAAAAAATAGAATACATGAATGAGGTCCAAAAGGGGCAAATTTCTATATAGGTATAATAAAGAAAACATGAATATCATTCACTTGATCTGACAAGTTAGTATAAATTGAATACAAAGTTGATGGACACACTGCCCACACACCAATTTATACATGCAATTTTCATGTCCGAAGGCCATTTTTGAGAACATATGATGCTCAAACCGCAAACACAAGCCATTTTCCATGGTGATAATTTTGAAAAACATCGTGTATTTAATAGCTTGATGCAATTTCAAATAAATGTCATCCACGCAGTTTTTGAGATATTCTACTTGCCTTGAACCAACCTGTCTACTGCTATAAATGGCTTGCTCTGCTTCACATACGACTATTAGTATTTCACTAGCTATATACTGTGCGGTGAGTAAGTATATGCGGTGTACAAGCCTCACATCAATTTCAAGACCAAATTCACGATTATATCCATATATTTAATTATTACAGAACATGAACACAAAAAGTCACAACATTGCCTTAAATTAAGAAATTTGCCATAGGCCAATTTACGAAACTGTCTCATGACACCGGTCACCTAAACTTGACAGCGAACAGGTGAGGTATTCGTTGTTGTTGTTGTAGGGTTTAACGCCATTTTTCAGCACACGATAGGCGGCTATACATGGCGGCCGGTATTAATGGTGGAGGAAGACCCCGGGAAAACCCCAGAAAGAACCATCAACCCACGAGAAGCTAATGGGAAGCTTTCTCACATACCAACATTGGCTGAATCCTAGACTCGAACCCATGCAGATAGAGGTGAGATGGCAGTGATCCGTAACGGAGAGAACTTTAGACCACTCGGTCACTCGGGGCCCCAACTCGACTTCTGGGACTGTCTGCACATACTGGTTAGTGTCACGAGATCTACAGCTGTAATGAGACCGCATTGGTGAATTTTGAATTTACAACCTGTGCCGGTTTGGGATAATATATGCAATAACTGCTAAAGAATTTTTATACAGTGATCCAAACTATGGATAATGATCAGTGTAGCAAAAGCTTATCCAACAGCTCAAAATCAAAGTCTCGCCCTGCTAAACCAGTACAAAAACTCACTGTTTCCCTATTTCCGAGGACCTCAAGATATGATTCATTTTCAACTGAAGGGTTCTAAGGCGAGCAAATAATACCTCTAATATTTATCATCTTGTCAACTAATGACCAGACGGTCCACAATTTCACACTCACGGATTTTCTGGCGTCAACTTTGCATGATTTATCAGTCACTTTTTTGTGAATCATCGACCGGTACTTCACCCATGGCAACACTGCACACGATCAGAATCATTCGAATCTCAAATTACTAAACCCTTAAACGTGTAAATATCCCTTATATTAAGAAATTAATGACGGCCCCTTTTACGAAACTAATCCAAATCACTTACATCCAAAAAAGCTATAATCGGAGACTGAATATACACAAAAAACAAGGGGGAAAAAAACAAGGGGGCCCCGAATGGCCGAATAGTCTAAAGCGCTCTCCGTTACAGATCACTGCCATCTCACCCTGTCTGCGTGGGTTCGAGTCTCGGATTCGGCCAATGTGGGTATGTGAGAAAGGTTGCCAGTAGCTTCTCGAGGGTCGCTGGTTCTTTCCGGAGATTTCGCAGGTTCTTCCTCCACCATTAATACTGGCCGCCATGTATAGCCTATCGTGTGTTGAAAAATGGCGTAAAACCCTACAACAACAACAAACTAAAAAAAAAAAAACACCCCCTAGGTTTGTTACAGTATTTTAAACATGAAGTTATCGACTACACCAAAATATCTGTATTCATCAAGGAACTTGAACTGTCATAGTTATGTATCAGATTTGAAACCCTTTGAGTAGAATAATTTCCCATACTTGTTAAAAATAACAAGTTTTGGTTTTACTGACTAAATTCTATTTTTTCTCACATGTTTAAGACATCTTGTAATCATCATGCAATACAAGACTGACTGCATCACGAGCATATAATATATATAACAAATTAAAACCATCAACTTCACATGGCCTCCGGGTCTGATCTAAGTCAATAACTCAACTATACAAGAAATGCAACGGCAACACATTCAGGTCTTTCCGCCAATGGATACAAACACGCAACAGTACGGGTCATTACATGTACCTGTATTTTTGGATTGAGCGTCCGCCTCGGATCCGAAAGACCGTGGGGTCAAACCTCCGGCCGACTCGTATCAAAGATTTATAAAAATGGTACAAACAGCTGCCTCGCTTTGTACTCAGCATTAAGAGGTTATTGTTATGACTGGTCGGCCTGGTGTTAGGATAATGCGACTGGGTGGGACATATGCTACATGTCTGCGGCATGATGACCCAGTGCTAGACATCACTATAAATTGCCACACAGCAGACATCAAGAAATCGTTTTTATTCTTTGTAACCAAGCTGAAAATATCTCTACATGGGTTATTAAAGGATTTTCAATATCTTCGGCATTGTAATGTTTAGTGGATCTTAAGATATTTTCATCATGAACTTCGCAGGTAAAATAACAAGTATTGTCTTTTATAAAAATAAAAAAAAAACATGACAGCATAAACATATATTCAAAAGGAATATTTAAAACGAGATTTTCATGACACCGGATGTCAGATCAGCATTTATGTTTTATAAACTGTTTAGAGACTGACTAGACACCTTTAGAAGCAATCTGATGAATATGGCGATGTCACTTTTTGTTCGGACAAACTGTAATAACACAAACTACATCCCGGAGGCCAAACTGGATGTCAGATCGCTGGACTTTCATTTTAGGATAAACCATACATCAGAACAAGTCTTTAGTGAAAACTCTATATCGTAAAGGAGTATCGACAACGATTTCAAGATGGCTTCCACGACGAAGGTCAGATTGGCATCATTTGTCATTCAGGACAAAACACAACGCATACGAAGTCTTATGGTGAATCAGAAGAAGTTTTCAAGTGAGAAAAAAAGTGTGTTCGTATGACATTAAGTTCAAGAGCTAGGCATCATAAAAGTCCTTTAGAGAAAATCAACCATTCAGGAGAACTAGCCATAGGAAGATTTATCCAGACAGCCGCTTTATAACCAGTATGTCTGGAAACTGAACAAGTTCAAAACATTCACACTCTGTAACTATAAAATGCGTAGAAGTACAGATCAGGTTACTCACCCTTAATGGTATTCGCCCCTAACGTCAGTGACACTGACAGTATGGTTTGAATACACGACAATAATTATGTGAAGACACCTGCGTATATGCTCCTTGTACATTTATGGGGGGGGGGGGGTCATTCAGTCTCGAAATGTTTTGGACTAGTCTTTTTATTTGTTGGTTTTACTTTCTTTTACTAAAGTATATTTGGAAACCAAACAAAAAAAAAAAATGAATTGATTGTCTGAAGTGTAAATTTATTATATAATTTTACTTGTTAGCAATTAACTTGCCAGTTGTTACCCGTGAGTAGGTGTTTCTTCCCTGGAGTTTTATGGGTGAGTCCTCCACCAGATATTCTGGCGGTCGAATGCTGACTATCGTGTGAAGAAAAATGAGGTAAAGCACACAAAGCAAATACACAACGTTGGTACTCGTATCAGTTAGAATTAACAAGTTTCTTCTGTGATCAAAAGTTATATGGTCCAAATATTGTAATGACCAAAATGGGTACATACAACGTACGCGTTATTGATAATAAGAACAGGCTTCATACTTCAAAGGGTGGGTGGGTGGGTGTGGTACGGCCAAATATCATGCACAGAACGTAATATGTTTAAAGTGCTACATGATTTACTTTTAAAATTATCAACTGAATGTACATGTAGAAACTGTTTTAAGGAAAGATAATTATGAGCGATAAAAGACGAGAAAGAACAAAACAATGTATTTCCGATCGGTCGACCATCCGTTTCTCATTTACAGACCTGCCAACCCCGACGAGTCCGTCTCAATTTTTCCGTAAGATTGACCAGATTTCAGTAAGGTGTAACAAAATATCAATAACTGCTATGTAAAGCTGGAAAACATACTTAAAAGTTTGACGCATCGACGATAAACATAATGTTCAACTGAACAGTTTTAAAGTACGCGCAGACTTTATTTACCACTAGTACAGTTACAAAACTCTAAATCCAAACCTTATACAGCTCAATGGCTTGTTGCTATCTCTCAACTTTACATAACTCTTGGAAATTAATTTCCATTTCAAATGACGACGGCAATCATATCTCCCACCACGAGACATACTCAAGTTGGCTCGTGATGTCCAATAAACGTATTTGTGTCCTTTCCAGCTTTTAATTCACAAGAATCTGAATACTCCTTTATATTCTTCTGTATTGATTATTAACACTTTCTAGAAGCTTATTTTCCCTTTTGTCTTAAACATGCATCACTTTCTGGACGCCATTTAAATAAATTCTATAATCAACAGTTTTGATCATGCAGATGTTTCGCATGAACAAATAGGTTGCAGTTTAAAGCGTCTGGGGTGCTGCTGTAAAGTTAGTCTGCTTCCCTGACTAATTTTACTAATACAAGATGAAACCCGGATCCTCGGATGAACCAATTATCCGGATTTTTCGGCAACGATCATTTTCCCGTAGTTTTTGCTGGTTTGCCGTAAGTCCGTATTTTAAAAGCAATTTTCGTGAGACTTACGGCAAAATCGTAAGAGTTGACAGGTCTGCATTTACGACCATAGTTCCTCCCCCCACCCTCACTGTACAAAAAATAAATATGGAAATTTATTTGTCTATCTAATTGAGCCGGTTTTCCTCCCAGTACTATGAAGCGCGCAGTACATTATATATATAATTATTCCCCCATATATATATATATATATATATATATATATATATATATATATATATATATATATATATATATGGGGGAATAATTGATAATGGCATAGAGATAGAACTGAGCTATTTTATCATGTTGCATAATTTGAAGTTACAACGAGCGTTACATTTTACATCAAATCTTGGGGCTTTACGTTTACCGCATATGATAAACATCCCGAATCAATGAGATGACGGCGGCCATACTGGGGATCTTCCACTCAATAGTCACAGCACCGCGAGTCAAATCACAGGCATATATGTAACCCGCTGGTTATAAAAGTTCCCATATAAATAGTATACTTGTGATTTGTATTGGTAATAACTAATATGTATATCTGATTTAATTATATCTGATTTAATATATATTTATTTCAATTTAACAGTTTGTCAGTTTTACATTTTTTTTTCTTTTTCATTACATGCTATTGTAATGTAAATTTATTCACTGGAGATGATACTTTTTACAGAAAATAGTTTGAAATTGACTGTTCGTTTCAGTAAACACCAGGTGATGACCTAGATCCTGGCCTTGATTCAAAATTAGTTGCAACCACGTAAATAAGTTCTATTTTTATTTAAAAATGATTAGCTGTTGTCTAGGTCATGATGGGACTATGTAATTTGAGGTGTAAACAATTTTTTAAAATTTTATTTCTCAGAGTAAAATGATTGGGTCTTATCAAGGACATATAGGGGCTACGTGATTTTTTTTTTATGTAAACACGACCGCGTGACTCTTATCCGGGGCGTAAAATTAAAGTTCTAAACCATCGTATTAGAGACGTAAATACAGTTGGGCTTTTTCCTTTAAACTGGAAAGTGTTGTGTCGTTTGGAGTTATTTCAAATTACTTGGATTCAAAAGGATTCATTCTTCTTTTTCCTGGAAAATACGTGTGCTCATGTGAGATTCTTTAAAAAGACAGCTCTTATACCAAAAAAAATTCAGATTTCCAAAAACGGAGTGATATTTCTTGTTTCTACAAGGAACTGTAGACTTCAACACACTACAGGTTATATCGTACGTCAACGTCTTCCATCTTGGATTCTTCGTCGGGACTCGAACTTGAAATCATTAGAACATTCTATTATTAGAACTTCTAAAATGTTATTCTTGGATTATATTTTGATTTGATTCTTAAAACCGTAAGTTTATATTTATTTATTTTTACAGAATTTTTCCAGGAAAATAAATTATTATATTTTTCAAAGCTTGTTGTTTTCACTCTTCTTGTGTTCCTGTTTATTCGAGCCTAAAGAATTGGGGGCTCGTCTGGGATAATTTCGAATTTAGCCTAGAAAATGTCAGGAAATTTTGTTGTTTGAAATTTGAATTCCCCATAGTTTTAAAATTTTTAGTGACATCGGCAATTTGTTTCTAAAATGTAAATAAAGTGGAAATCTTTCTTTCAAATCCTACTAAGGAACAATTAAAAATGAAGGAATTAGAATTAAAATACAAGATGGAATTGGAGTTGAGGAAACTGGAACTTCAGAAAGAAGAAAGAGAAAAACATAGGCAAATGCATTTACAATCAGAGAAGGATGAAATGGAATTTCAAATTCGAATAAAAGAATTAGAGCTGGCAATGGGAACCCACTCCCGATCTTTTGATGTTTTAAGAAATATCAAGTTAACACCAAGAAGCAGGCATTTTTTGTCGTTTTGAAAAAAATGCTGAGAGTATGAAGTGGCCAAGAGAGTACGGGACTCTATCACTGCAGTGTGTACTCACTGGTAGAGCTCGTGATATTTACATTTCACTGTCAGTAGAGCAGAGTGCTGACTATGACATAGTTAAGGACTATATCTTGATCGGTTATGAGCTAGTCCCTGAGGCTTATTGGCAAAAATTCCGAAACTATATAAAAAAGAGAAGCTGACCAGACCTATGTCGAATTTCCATGGGAAAAAGCACGACAATTTGATAGATGGTGCTCTTCTAGAAAGGTTAATAGAGATTACTAAAGTCTCTGACAACTCATATTGGCTGAAGAGTTTAAAAACTGTGTCCAAAGTGATATTAGGGTTTATCTTGACAAGCATAACATCTAAACCATGGAAATGCTGCTCGTGCCGCTGACAATTATGCCTTAGCTCATAAAGTTTCTTTTGTAAACAATACCTCTACTCAACAGTCTTCTGGCAGAAAAGTATTTCGGCCTAATACAAGCCCTTCTAAAACTCAAAAGCTTGTTGTTTTCACTTACTTGTGTTACTGTTTATTCGAGGCTAAACACGTAACATAAGAACAAAGAAATTTTCTAACGTGTGATATAAATGATGTCAAACTGAAGTCTTTTGTTTTCTGTTCACTTCCATGTTATCTGTTCATCGCATATAGCTCTGTATCAATCCGCCAATCTTGATATTTTCTGTTAGCACCGGTCGTTCTTTCATAATGCATCATCTACATGTTAGCTATATATCGTAAATATGTTTTCCATGGGCGGTACATGTATTAATTTTGCTTGCAGCTGTGAGAATTAGAGTAACTGAAGGACACGTTTCCGCTAGTATGTGAAAGCACTTCTGGTAAGGTAGTAAGTGTGGTTCAAAAGAAGACAATTGTTAATTATAGGAAAATTATGAACTGCACCAGTAAGATATTTCTGATTTACTTACATATTTATAGTGTTTTAGTGACATTTTTTTCATTTGTCTTAAATACTGATTGATTTTGTTTTGCGGGTGACATCAGAAGAGTTTGGGTCTGTCAGTTTGTATCATGCTACAATCAAGTCATTAGCAAAGAAACCTTCAACCCGCCGACCAAATGTGACATTTTCATTTTGAAGTTCTAGAAACACAATGTAAATTATTAATTATCTGCCCTGGGATTTCATTTGTAGGTCCTTCCATCTTAAGATTGCCCGCTTGACTGTACTGAAAGCTATAATTTTACAATAAATATTGTATACGTATAGAACCGCGATATGAGGCGCCGTAGCGGACAAAAGCTGATGCAATGAGAAAGGTGCATTTTAAATTTTAATGTCATATGTTGAAAATTCCTATTTAATGTGTTGAATAAAATTACATGTCACTAAAGTTATATTTCATTCTCCAAGTCGAGGTTGTTAGATTGTTTTGTTTGGATTACACAGCAGCGGTTGAAATTTCAATGTCATATGCCGAGAATTCTTAATTCACGTGTTGAATTAAACAGTTTGTGTTGAAGTTTATTTTATACAGCGTTGTTGAAACTTAGATATCCAATGTAGAGTTTTTAGATTGTATCTTTTAAATCACACAGCGGTCGTTAATGTCAATGTCGAGAATTCCAATTTCACGTGTTGAATCAAACTGCTTGTCCATAAAGTTCCATTTCATTTTCTGGATCGAGGTTTTAGATAGTATCTGTTGAATTACTTAGTAATGGTTGAAAGTTTCATTTACACTGTCGAGGTTTTAGATTGTGTCGTTTGAATTACACGGCGGTAGTTGAAATTTCAATGTCATATGCCTAGAATTCTTAACTCACGTGTTGAATTAAACCGTCTGTTTTGAAGTTCCATTTCATATGTCGAGTATTAGATTTTATCTATTGAATTACACACAGTCGGTTGAAATGTCGATGTATAATGTCTGGCTTTTAGACTATCTACTGAATTACACAGCGGTTGTTGCAACGCTTAAAGTCATATGTCTGGAATTTCAATTTAACATGTTGATTCACATTTATTGTGCTGAAAGTTCCTTTCCGTGTGTCGAGTTTTTAGATTGTGTATGTTGAATTACACAGCGGCGCTTGGACCTTTCATTGTGTATGTCAGAAATACTTTTTTGTAGTGAAATGTTATGTTTGTGTTAAAACTTACATTAAACGATGAGAATAACCCTTTAACAATTCAAAATAATATCGAGTAGTAAGATATATCATTCGTGTATTCAGCTGTGAGGCGCCATTACCATTTATGCATTTACAGTTTGAAAGTTACCATTCACAGGTCGAGAATAACAATGAATTTCCTCGACTGAGGCTCGCTAGAGGTCACTCTTGTAAATCAGCGCGTATTTTTTAAACAAGGGGGCTGCTTGTTGTTATCGCTTGTTTCTCTTATCATGATGCGCGTAAATACGAGTACATCTCCTAAAAGTATTGATCTTGCTTGTAACGCCCCACTCTTTGTAAACGGTGTGGGTTGATTGGCGGATTGTACCTTCTTTCAAGGTGTCCGCTTTATTCGGTTCTCGTTATCTAGGAGATGATCGTCCTCGGTGCTACTGCCCGGATCGAGTAAACTTAAAATAGAATAAATAAAGATCTGAGTAGATAAACGGAACAGAACGACTAGAGCCCCCGTAAAAAAAAAAAAAAAAAAAAAAATCACAATTTAATCAGTTACAATAACAATGGCGATAATACAATACATTAGGAAGATACACTTCTTTTTGGAATAAATCTTTCGCCGAATTTCAAGACACAAATATATTTATAAAATCGAAGTCGTTGCCTTGTAGAATTGCATAACATGTTTAGTTCTGGTTCACTCCAATTTCACTGTAGCTGTTTTGTCCTTTCGCCTTTTTCCTTTTCTTTTCTCTTTTCTCTCCAACCTTCCCACTGTTTCGCCTCATTTCGGTCCTCAAACTTTGTGTGGGTAGGCGGATATGTAAGCTTGTAGATACACATATACTTGGATACGTCGGTGCGTATGTACATCTGAGGATACGTCTGAAGAGGTATTTTCCCCTTTTAAAACAACAGAGAACAACCTACATTTTCTGTCGGTTATCCTACTGAGGATAGATCATTACTCCCCTCTCGTTATCAGATCGTACTATCGGTATTGAAACAGAGACCAAATGCTATTTAATCGGCCAAGCATGGCAGACAAGACAAACCTAGTTTCAGATGATTATTGCACTTCCTAATGGCTAATTCATCACCTCGCATTAACAGCACACAATATATAACAGTTCGCTCTCGCCTCAATTACACAAATGAATGAATGATTGAAATACACAATATGGCTTACCGTTATGCTCAGCAAATACACGCATTCAAGTCTTTAGCATACATGAAATTACCTAAGATCGGTGAACTGACACGGATTCTCGTAACTCATTAACTAAAGCAATGCATGAGATTCTTAGAACCTAATTCCTATACAAACAAGACGACAAAATTCAAACAATTCGACAACCTTATATAAAGATTATTGCACGAGTTCACACTCAACACAGTTATACTCATATCAAGGGAATTTATCTACGAATTTAAACAATTAAGTTCATGCACAGATTATTATGAAAATACCTCGTGCTTCAAGCTTTGTTCATTCATACCGCCAAATTGTGTTCGTTTACCTTCCATACATCCAGTCCCTGGGAAAAATGTTTTACGAGAGAATTTCTTCCAAACTGATTCTCGGTGTCCCCTGTACCTTTACTCTTGCAGCAAAGCTTAGACTAATTAGATTTTTCGATGATGCGATATTTAAAACTAGGAAATTTCGTGTGGGAAACACGCTCCTTATTTCGCGTAACCAATCAGGATTAAATATATTTACCGCCTTTTATAACTAGGCGCCAAAATTGGGGTCAACTTGCCCTTCCAGGTTTTCGACTAACGGTTTCTGGAAATTTTCAATTTTGACAGTTCCCTATGAAATCGAAGATAGCCGTGTCCCTAATAGCCCGTCTCGCGGTTAAGTAAACGAACGCTTAATTTAAAAATCACTACCTCTACCGACCAGACATTAGAAATCGCTGCAGTATAGCGATCTAACAAGCGCCTGTCCCCATAAATCTAACTAATTGTTCTCTGACTCAAACTAATGTGCTTTCGTAGATCGGCAGAAATTTGCCCCCTCATATTGCTCTTATTTTGACAAACAGTAGTAATGTGCTGCATGACTTAATTCTATCTATTTTTAATGACATTAAAATTCTTGCATTTATGCTGATAAAATGACAAGGCGGGTAAGCTTGAACCTAGTCCGATAAATCAACCACACAAATCTCTGGTAATAGTGATGGACGATGTTGTGGGTATGATGTCACTTGTTCATTAAAATATACAGTTCTGCTGCATGCAAATCGTTGCGGAACAAACCCGCCTACACTTTAGACACATACCGGTAATTGATAACAGCCACATCAAGCGCGAAATTCAAAATGGCAACAGGACAGATGGTTGTGTTATTCCATGTGGATTTACAAGTCACCAAACATATGATTTGCTCAGTAAATATAACTTACATGTCACCAAAAGAACCCTTCAGCCGAACGTAGCTGCACAGCAACGAGAAATACCGGTAAGTTTATAAAATATACATCGATGTGTGCAGCCAAAGTTGGATGCAGATAATTGCAACTTTTACTGAATAGGTGATATCAGCCCCTCGCCCGAAAATCAATATCATCATGGGTGAAGGGCTGATTTATTGGCTTAGCTTGAACCGTACGTTCGGTGACATTCTAAAGAATCAAGCAACCGAGACGAATGGATTGGATTCAGCTGCTAGCTTGTAAGATGAGGGCCGAACGGCACTAGAGTCAAGCATCAGCAGATTAAAATGCTCGTCTGCAAGATCTACAACCGCAGGACCCACCACAGCTGACGAGGAACTGAGGAGTCTCTTTAGGTAACTGAACTTCTGAAGTGTGCGTAATCTTCGTTTGAAGATTAATATTCAGATGGAATTCGAATATTTGTCAATGTTAATAAAGCTATAAAATATATTTTTTTTAATTTTGTTTTGTATTCTTTTGAGTGACTAATTACAGGAGTTCCTGCACATTTCTCCCTGCCAAGACATACTGATACACTGTAATCTCATTCATCTGTGATTAGCTAAAAATCAAACGTCTGCCGGTTATTTTCCCTGTTTATAACCCTGTATAACGACAAGCAGACGATATGCTGCCCATTTTACCTGGAAGAGGGGCAACCTGGCAGTTTCTCCTATATGCGACCACTGAAACTGACACTTTTGAACAAGCCGAAACTGAAGCAAAATCAACTTATAAAGAAGAGTCAAGCATCAATAGATTAGACAGATACAAAACAGAAAGCCTGATTTCCGTTTATGTATGTATGTTTTGTAACAGTATGGTCAGATTCAATGAATTTATTTAAACTTCCAAACACATATAAACTCAACAGTAAGTAAATCTGCCAGCATACCACAAATATGGCTGTTGATGATGTCGGTTGGGAACTATCTATGAGTGCAAGGGTGAGATTTTATGCACAAAATTATTGTTGCTAACACCTGTTCAATATAAAAATTCATACAAAACAAAACACATGAGGTCAAAAACGTCGATATTTCTGGATAGGTATAATAAAGTAAAACATAAGAATATCATTCACTATATATACTTAAAATATAGTCCTGCAGCTCACTAGTTATAGTCTCTTCAACAAAGAGCAGCAAGATAACTAATATAAGTAGTGATTTCACTTTATTGCCCCTCATTAAAATCAATCAACGGGATCTTCCATATCTAAAAATAGCGCGGTTCTTTTAGCGAGTGCGTCCTCTGGCGAAGAAGCTCCTAGTAATTCTCAAACCATGAATGATATGTTTCAAACTGTAAATGCATAAAATGTAATGTGGCATCATAACTGAATACACAAATGATATATCTCAACGCTCGATACTATTTTGAAATGTTAACAGTAATCATTCTCATCGTGCAATGTAACTATTAAGAGCAACAATTATTTCACTATATAAAAAAAGCAAATCTGACAAAGCGAACAAAAAAAAAAAACCACCGCTGTGTAATTCAGCAAAGACAATCTAATAACTCGACAAACAAAATGGAACTATCAGTACAATGAATGTGAATCAAGATGTGCAGCGTTAAAATTTCAATCACTAATGTACACTTCAACTGCTACAATCTAAAAACTCGAAATTGGACATCGAAGTTTCAATCGACTGTGTAATTCATCGAAATCTAAATACTCAACATTTGAAATAAAAACCACAGCTGTAAAATTCATCAGAGAAAATCTAAAATCTCAAACAAGACAACGGAATTTTATGCGAAAACAGTTTGATTCAACACGTGAAATTTGATTTCTAACCGTACGATATTGAAATTTCAACTACAACGTTCTCAATGGACCAGCTAAGACAAAATCTTAAAAAATCAGCATTTGATTTCCAAGTGTCAATCAACACTGTGTAATTTAACAGTTAACATCTAAATACTCGACGTATCAAATGGAACTTTTAAAACAAACAGTGAGATTCGACTTGTGAACTTGGAATTCTATTTATATGACATTAAAAGGTGAACCGACGCTGTACAATTAAACAGACACAATCTAAAATCTCGACCGACACGATGTACCTGTAAGTATACGCTATTTGATTCAACAGGTTAAATTGTAATTCTCGACATATCACTTTAAAATCTCAACTTCAACGTTCTCATTGGACAAGATATTGTCCGCTACGGCGACTCATACCGCGACATCTGTGAATGAGGAAACTGGAAACTTGATCATTTACGGCGTTTTCAAAACCGATCACTTCCATTAAGAGCTTTTCAGGCAATATTGGATTGTGCATTACATACAAGATTTTGGTTGGTTTGGTGCTTTACGGCACATCAACACAAGTAGGTTATTTAGTGCCGAGGCAATAGGAGTAAAGTGCCTTGCCCAAGGACACACCACGATAGCTGACCCAGGTTGGTCCGTTGGTAGGAATTGAACCCGCGCCCTTTCTGTCGCGAGTCCAGCATGCTCATGCAAGATTTATTTACCACCAAACAACGGAAGTGATCCCGCGATCTAATGTTTTGCAAGAACACAAGTAACACACATTTACCACGAATTGTATTTAGTTCTAAATGAAAATGAGACATATTCAGCTTGGCAAATCATTAAAAAAAATCAAGTAAATGGTCGTTTGAAACTATTTTTCATACTCTCGACGTACTGTACTTGTCCGCCAAGACTCGAACCCACGCAGACTCGAACCCATGCAGACCGAGGTGAGATGGCAGTCATCCGAAACCGTGAGCGCTCTTTCATGTCTATCCGCTGTACCAACACCTTTAATAATTTGTATTACTTAATCTGTAACGTCTATTGTTAGACCCGAGTTGGCAATAAAGTTCAGTACAGTGTACTGATCGTTCTATTATAAGTGCTCGATAGCCTCTGTATCATAACTGTGTATCTGAGTGAAGGCTTTGTAAATGATACCATGTTGCCGTAATATCATTGTTTAACGTATGGATGGGAAATCCGAATGCAGTGTACAGTAATACCTCGAACATTCGCGAGGTTAGGTTCCAGAACCAGTCGCGGATCAGGAGGAATCGGGAATGTTTGGTACGAGTCACTAAAACTGCTAATAAATGCTTATTTCTAGGGTTTAAACCCTAAATATGACCCAAATCATGCTCCCAAAGCACTTTAATTTCATTTAAAAGTTAGCTTAATACATTACCCTTAAAAAGAGAAATAAATGGTTGACGTAAAAATAGAGTACAGTATCGCCTAATGGGTATTTGCCACACTAGCGCATTTACAGTACGGTACATGTATACTAATATTACCCATATACTAATTCATTGGCTGCCGTTTTCTTTTGCACTCACAGTAAGGTAAAACCAAGTAACGAAGTAAACTTAATGACTGACGTTTTCTTTGTCATTGTCAGGAAGGTAAACTAGGTAAACTTCATATGTCACAGAAGTCATATAACGAATGTACAATTCAATAAAATAAAGAAAACATGTACGTAGAGGGTACCAATGAAAATTTCGCGAATCCGTGAATTCGCGAATCCAGAAACGCGAATGCACGAGGTATTACTGTACACGAAAACTACTTGTGTGTGCATTCTTCAATGTGCATTTCACCCAATATATTTGTATATCATCACTTTATTCTAATATTATCATTAATTAGACTTAATATATTAATAAAGTGCTTATTTCATTTTCTCAGTATGTATCAATTCTGTAAGAAATGAATATATGAAATTTTTACAAAATACGTTTCTGAAAATTCGCAACTTGACATCCATTACAACTAAAATAAACGACCACTTATGTCTGCTCAATCTCGCATTCCCAAACGCCTGCCTAAGTTCCGTCTCTGCTCATCATCATCAAGAAGTATGCACCACTATAACGAAGTTTCGACGAATATAGTTTTTTTTTTTTTTTTTAAACTGCATGATATAAAGATAATAGCACCACATATCAAGATATGTATGCACAATACAAGGACAAAAGTACATCATATAAAATCCTTTGCACATCAAAAAAGACGAAATTACATCATATAAAGACGTTTGCACATCAATTAAGTACGAAACCACCGCATATAAATAAATATGCACGTCACATAAGGACGAAAGCAAATGACATACAGCAGTTTGTACATCATATCATCTTAAGACAGCTCTGATATGTACTCACTGAATATCATCTACTCAACTTGCCAGCCTTATCGTGTGTCATGCATGTATTTCAATTGAGCAGGTTTCATCACGACAGTAAAAGTACATATGCATGGTTAAGCCAAATAAAACAAAATGTATGGTTCTAGTTACACTAAACACCAAAGCAACTTACTTCCCGTTGTAATTTTTCTTTTGTCCTGAAATATTGTCCCCAATTTCTTTCCCAAAAATAAATGTAGAGTCGGCAAAAATGTGTTGGTTGAGTAATCGGAACCGCACATACTCTTTTAATTTGGTTGAATGCTAAATCAAGAGCACCTGAAAGCGCATGTCTTTGAAATCACTGCGCTTCAGGGTTAGGAGTCCTGAAGATGGTTGGGATTGGTTACAATCTTGTAACACAATGCATATCGAACGACAAGCATTTATTGGAAACTGAAGGCATGCAGACAGACGTACAGCATACAATGAGAATCATATACATTATTAAAATATTCCAAACTACTATACTCAGCGGGGCCCAGAGAGGCCGAGTGGTCTAAAGCGCTCACCGTTAAGGATCACTGCCATTTCACCTCTATCAGCGTTGGTTCGAGTCTCAGATTCGGCCAATGTGGGTATGTGAGAAAGCTTGCCAGTAGCTTCTCGTGGGACCGTGGTTCTTTCCGAGGTTTTCCACGAGTTCTTCCTCCACCAGTAATACTGTCCCTGACATTATTTTATCATTTTTAGATTTACCAACTGACATGTACAATTGTGCCATTGTTTTTTTCTCGTATAATGCTATGGCCAAGTTTAATTAAAATGAGATCTCCACTAATCTGTACGCGCAGGACAGTGATAGTCTTGATTGTCTATGGACTCCATATTTATTATTATGCCATATTTTCGTTTCACTGCATACAAATTGTATACTGACACTGTGTCAATCGGCAGAAAAGAAAATAGTTATTTTATTGCTAGTTTTTCTTTCGTAAACTGAGTGCTGAGTGTTACAAGATACTTTAAATTGGAATCACTATCACTAAAATTGGGATAGGTTTGGAAAACTAAAAATAGTCTCTGAAAATGACCTCCTATAGCCACTTTTTTTTTCCCAGAGTATAATTCCTACTCACCTGTACTGAATTGCACATTACCAACAGTCGACGATGCAATTTCCGACGGGAGAGGTGGAATTTACCTCTCCCCCCAAAATCACCTGGATTTATGTTTTCGAAACATTTTATTTCAAAATACTCATCCCTTCAGCACGGTCGATCTCAAATTTACTTGGAGGGGGTGTACTAGTTCCTAATGATACAGTGACTGCAAATGTAACCATTGCCTCTAAGTTCTGTCAAATTTATATCATGTGTATATATTAAGCGACCATCAGTTCACAATAAGACGTCACCAAAACGTCATCCTCAGGGGCTCGTATCGTTGCTTAAAATTTATGCAGTACATGTATGACAGGTAAATTGTAAGCAACAATGCGAGCCCCTGTGATTATGTCCACTGGACATCACGTTATGGCTTTAAGTAACAACAACATCGAGATATGTTCGGTACGCACAAGATAGAAAAATGACATCATGCCAATCTATCGCTAACAGTTTATCATACAACTAGGTATGCATCTATCTTATTTGTACAACAACTGTGATTGTGAACCTAATTTAATGATTTAGTCTGAACAGAAAGGGCTTTACAGATAAACGTATGGGTCGATCGAAATCTAAAGGAAAACATCCAGACCAAGAAAACGAGAAACGTCTGAAAGAGTAATCATTTTCTAGTTCTTTCATCTGTCTTTCATTATTTTGCGTTTGTACTGACGTGTGGGGTTTATTTTGGGAATAAATAAAAAAATGTGTCTTTGTTTTCAAATCTTGTTTAAACTTACGCACTCGTATGAAATAACTAAATTACTTTTGTTATTCCTCCTGCAAATTTAGGTTCCCAAATTTTGTGTTGTAACTTTAGATATTTTGTCATATAATCACACGTTATTTCCTTTTTCCAAACGAGATGTCCTGGTTAAAGTCCAACATTTGAGGTTTTGTCAACCCCATTAATTTCTCTACTAAATCTGCTATTTTGTGAAGTTTCTAATCGATCACAATCTTCAGCCGATCATTTATCAACTCGTCAGTTATTAGTCCCCAGTCCAGCAACAAATTAAACTTTCCAATCTGCGATATAATATGTATGGAACACAAACTATTTCTGAAATGAGTGTCCGAATTCCTCAGCTGTAGTCTTGCCGCAGTTTATCAGTCTCTCTCACACACACACACACACACACACAGAGCTTAATATCTTATAAGTTCAGTTGTTAAATAACCAACTTGTTCATACTTCACAAACTTACCCTTTGATCATCATCTCGTGGTGAAATCGTTTGCTCGATCTATATATATATATATATATATATAATGTAGGCAGACGTACAACCTACCAGAACGGTTATCGTACAGTCTGTAAATAGATACACACACAAAAACTGTGATGGTTGGGATAAATTAAACATACGAATTCGATCCATTCATACACAAAAATGCACTGATGGTTCCAGCAACAAAGACAGATTGACAGATAAATCCTGCAACCGAAAACTAGGAAGGAAGAAAAATGGGGTGAATTGATGAATAAGATTAGCAGCCATTTTCTTACCTCGCACTGCATTTGTCCGATTTTCTGCTGCAGTTGATTCGCTTTCTTCGATGCGTTATTCCTTTGTTGTATGAGGAGTTCCACAACATTCAAGTCATGAGAGACTTGTTCCGATGTAAATCTGTATACCATCTTATCAGCCTCTTTTTCAGTAATAAACGATTTCGTCACTGGCAAAGTGCTTTGTTCACTGCGAATATATCCATCTGACACGAACCAAACAACCAAAAGTACCACAGTAAGGAACAAAAAAATGGAAACCACTTTTGGTGCTGTAGCAGCCATCTTAACTTCTGTACTACGAACGTGTATTTTGGCCGTATAACATGCATAAAATGAACGCACTTTCCGCTTGAGTAAGTGAGGCTCTAGAGGCGTGCTTCGCTACCGCTTAGACTAATCGACAGAGGGAAAAGAAATGGTGGTCATTCTTCTTTCTTATTCACAAGGTATTGATTATTATCTGAGTTCACACAGTGTTGACTTCAGCGTTTCGTTCTGTTAATAGAGTCATATGTATGCTTTTGACATGAAATGATCCTGTATTGTAGATTGTTCGCATTTCCAACAGCATAGAGAGTGGATTGAACAATCCACGACCTCTGCTACATGCGCTAAGATCGAGAGAGCGGGGGAGGGAGACATTCTAAAATGAAAAGTACGCAGTGGAATCATGGAGGAGAATCACCGCAATAATTACATGTATGCATTTTATATTGATCTTAGATAAAATATTTTTTATTTAAAAGGTAATACTAAGATATTTTTTCTACCAAAGTCCATTGTTTCCTGATTGTTTATAATATGCGCCTTAACACATTAACCCCTGGAGGTTTTTATCGTTTTCGCCTGAAATTCGAGTAGGAAACACATTTTGAAAGCTATTTGTGAATACATCCAAAAACACCAAATCTCAGGTGATCTTTCAATAACATACTGCCTAGTTGTCTTAAAACCATCGTTTTTTTATTGGCTATTTGGCTCGCGCATGAGCAGAATGGCAAAAGTTTGATTTTTTTTTTTAAAAATTGATTTTTTTGCTAAGAGGGCGCTCACCAGTTAATATGTACTTTTGAGAGAGTGACGTATGTAAGGTGAAGTAGTTCGCATTTAAAACATGCACAATGGAGAGAAAATTGGTACATTAATGTAATGTCGATGATATTTCTTTAGATACTGTACTTTTGGAAATTTTACATGATTTAAGCACACTGCTAACTAAAATGACTGCTCCCTTGTGTTAAAAACTGAAAATGAATTTTGCCAGATTAGACATTACCAGCTTCTGAAAGTGCAATGAATGAATTACCAAATCTATAAAATGTAAAAAAAGAAGTTATCGGCTCGTTTTTATACAATTTACCTCATAAGTTCAGGAAGTGAAAATGACCAAGTAGAGCTAGCACTTTTTTGAAAGGTGCACATTTGAAGTAAGGCCAAGCTGTATACTCTATAACCCATAGTACATCCATCAATCATACACCAAAATAAAGGGAATTAAAGGTTCTTTTAATTGTACCTAAGATATACAAGGTCTTTTTTAAATAGCCAGTATAACCTGTGAGGAAAGCTGGGGAAATTCTTTTTCTTTAAAATCCTAACCTATGCAAAATACGAAACTGTAGAGCGCCACCTAAACGGAGCCATTATTTTTGTATCGAGACCACTCTTTATTCCAAATGCCCATCTTATCCTACTTTTTGCAAAGGTTCATCTGTCTGTTTGCAGTTCATACCGGTTTGCCTTAGATCTTTTACCAAAAAGTCTAAAATGCCAACACAAAATCGGATCCCGACCAAGGGCTAATTTTAGGTAGAAAAAATCGGGTCAAAAATGAGATTTTTCCCTCTATATTTTGTAGTGCAACTAGAAATTCCAGATTATTTGGTATCATTGTAGAGCTGCATCTGTCTAACTTTCTATAATACCACCCACTTTAGTGTATCATGCATGACCATGACGCAACAGAGTTCGACAGTAGGCTACTACCTCCTGCCACGTTAACTCGTCGCCAGGGGTTAATGTGTTAATTTTAATCACATAATTTTCAGACCAAAATTTATCGAACATCTGCACTTGCAATCATGCACTAAACTTTGTCAGGAAAACCGGTCTGGTCCAACCACTTCTAGTCCCGAATATCTATATATTGTTCTTATACTGAAAGTAACGATCCACCCGCCCCCTCCCCCACATGGATGAAGTTTAAAACATTTAGACAGAAATGAAGTGGATTTAAATAATCTAATAATCTAAGTAAATCAACAACGTTAAAACAAATAAAAACCTTATTTAAAAGTATGTTTTCAAATTATTTTCATTTAAGGGATATATGCTTCAATAGACAATTTAAAAGATTGGCTGAAATTGGAGCTGTAAGAACTGACGCGCTTTTAAGTATGACTTTCAAATTGTCATAAGCCTCCTGACATTTTTCAGTCGAAAGGAACTTGTTTTTCTTACTCAGAAAATTTGTCAGGGGTTCAGCAATTATAGAAAAATTGGAATAAATGTTCGATAGTATCTGGCCATACCCAAAAATCGCATCAGTTGCTTTTTATTTACAGGCACGGGAAAATCAGAGATAGCCTTGACCTTAGCATCTATAGGCTTAACTTGTTCATGTCCCACGATGTGTCATAGGAAAGTTACACTAGCACGGCAGAACTCACTTTTAGATAAATTAATTGTCCAACATGCATCTGTGAGTCTGTCAAAGAATTTCCGAATTGTTGCTAAATGTTCTTTCCAGGTGTCGTTGTAGATGATGACATCATCGATGTAAGCATCATTATTGTCTAGACCAGAGGTAATCATATTCATGAGGCGTTGAAATGTATTTGGCGACCCTTTCATCCCAGACGGCATTACTTTATATTATAGTAGAATCCGATGATATTCCTTCACTTATATCTTCACTGAGTGGGACATGGTACAACTTAATTAATTGCATGTTTAACCTGACTATCTCTTTCAATATACTGGTACTCCTGTAATTTATTTAGATCCCAAGAGCACTAATATTACAATTTAACTCATTGATTTTCTTCTTAACTTTGTAAGGGCCCTAATATCTAAACTGAAGACAAATCTGATGAATGAGCAAGAGAGACAGAACCCCATTATTACAAAACTCAAAAGTTCTCCCCACTATAGATCTGTCAAACCATAACTTCACTTCTGACTTGAACTACTGAATGCCAAATTCAAGCAAATTAGGCTGGAAAGTTCCAGACCTAATATGTGACCATTGACCCAGTTGGATATAATTGGATAGGCCAAATTGAGTAAAAGACTTTATCAAAGCTTTTACTATTATTTTAGATTTTATATTCCTCAAGGGAATTGCCTCTAGAAAACTTGTTGATGCACACATAATGGTCAATAGGTATTAGTTACCTGACTTGGTCTTAGGTAAGGGACCAACACAATCTACCATAGTTCTACTGAATGGTTTTTCAAAGGCAGGAATAGGTTGTAGATGAGCCTTGGGAATTTTCTGATTTGGTTTTCCTACCATTTGACAGTTATGGAATCGGCTTGACTTGTTTACTGTTTAAAACAGACGTTATTCCTGCTTTCAAAACATTGCGCTGAGAAAACACACAGACTAATTGAAGATGGCGGACTGTTCAGATGGACGTTGCAGTGCTTATGTGCAAATCATGGATAATTCTGTTTATGAGACTCGCTCCAGGAAGAAATATACTGAACTGGAAACAGAAAATGAAGGTGATTGTACTGTACATGGGAATTGTGGTTTAAATGCTTTTTATGACGCAGATTTGGTGAGTGATGAGCCTGACAATGCAAACAAGGCAGATCTATGCTCGCAACCTCAGTACACGAGTACACAGAATGTTGATAATACATGTTTTGACAGAGATGCCCAAGATTCGAGTCACCGTTGTAACAGCCCAACATATCAAGATGTCATATCTCAGGTTCCCAATCAGGACTATATTAGAAGACTTGATCAGGAACTAGATAATCTACCCAGAGACATGTATATTGAGAAATTGCTAGAGGTTTCACACGACAGTGAAGATATTGTAACCTGGTACAGGTCAGTTTTATTTAGTAGAGCACGAGGTTTTCCTGGCTGTCCATCTGGATATTTGGTTGTTAGAAAAAACAGAAATGGTGTAAGTAGTTTAATAAAATATGCAAGGGATTGTTATTCTTTAGCTATATTTATAAAAGGGGATCCTTGCGAGATCGATTCTATTTTTAGCAAGAAGAAATCAAACCCTAATGTACAAGCTGAACATTGTGAACATGACGATGAACATAGCTCAGGGCAAGCAGAACAAGTGATTAATTCAGCAAGACTCTCGCTAGCGGAAATCAAGAGTGATTGCGGTCATCTACAACAAACTGTCGTTTCGCTCAAAGAAGAGATTATATCTCTGAAGGCAACCCAAATCACATTGGTGAATATGAATGACCTTAATGCATTCCGTGCTGATGTAAACAATAAGGTACAGGCACAATCTCAAACAATAGAACTGCTCCGTAATGAGATTACGTCACTGAAAACTACTCAAAGCGTGTTGATGAAAGAAAATGAAACTCTCCACACCATCACCGAGCAACTAAGAGTTAAGCTGATGAAATCTTTGAGTAAACCCATGTCTTATGCGGATGTCGTTCGCACGAATAGTCCAGCTGTAAGTAACCTATCATGTAGTCCCAATGGATGTGGTGATAGCTCTCCATCAGTTGCTGCTCAGAACAAGATTCATGTGTCTAACTGTTCATCTTCCGTCTTGATCGACTCTAACAAAACTGGTTGCGATACACACTGCCGCCTATCAAGTGAATCTCAGAACAGAACTGCAGTGTCCAACTGTTTGTCTCCCGTGTTGGTTGAGGCTGACGACTCTCCACCAGGTACAACGGCAGTGGAGTCACGAACCGGTGTAACGGCCCAAACAACTATGGAAAAGAGTGGGGTCAGTGCTCTGCAAACTCTGGTTTCAAAAAGTTCGGATATAATTTCACAGACTTTCGTTAGAAGACATATCGCCCCCTTCGATGGAAATATCCCACAGATTTATAAAGCCAGTGTTCATCCTGATGTGACAAATGTTGTACGCACACCCATTCAGAATCAAAATAAACTGTTAACTTCGACTTCGACCAGGATAGAGAACGCTAGGCATCCGATTACTAGCAACAGTAATGTGAAAGGTATAGACTTGAAAACCCCTCCTAGCAAGATACCTACCGTTATTGGGGGTCAGGTAGAAAGACCTAGATCATTTGGTAAATCAGGTTTAGAAATAGGTTCAGAGAGTATCGTTGGACATGAGGATGTTGATGACAAAAATGAGAATGTTGTATTTGAAGGTGTAGTTAGACGTAGAACAAGGCGCTTTTATGTGGGTGGCATTGGCGTCAAATCTACTGCTGAAGGCCTCGGTAAATTCTTGAAAGAATACGATATAGATCCGTTATCCATAAAGTTTATCCACAGTAGACGTAATTGTCTATCGGCCAAGCTGACTGTATATAATTCAGACTGCGACACTGTTGAAAATGATGTAACATGGCCAAAAGGTGTTTATGTAAGAAGGTGGTATGGGAATCAATCTTGGCGAGACAGGTTTAGCAATCGCGATCAGGAGGCAAATGAAGGTGCAGGATGCGATATTCTGTGACTAGGGTGACAGTTAATTGTTCATAAATTTGCCATTATGTTCTGTCGTAAGTTAATGTGTTTTGTCATCTTTGTCATTTTAGTCCTGCTTTCACGATGCATAAGTATTAATATGCCTATATTGCAAGTTAATATGAATCTTAATATACTGACCTGGAATGTTAGAGGAATTATGTCCTCTGCTCTTAGCTTTAGTGCAATGCTGGATAAATATAATGTTGACGTAGCTTGCGTAACTGAACATAAACTATTACAGCACATACTTCCATTTTGCGATACTATTCGTTCTGATTATAAATGCACTGCAAAGGCAGAGGATATTTCCTCTAATTGTATGTTAATAAAATGTGGTAAAGGAGGAGTTGCAATCTTCTGCAAAACTTCTCTCATGAGATATGCTAACTTTATAGATGAAGTTAATAGTGACAGAGTTGTTGGCATAAAATTCAAATTTCCTGATATGCAAAATGTATATATTTTTTGTGTATATATGCCGACCCTATTATATGGCATAGATTGTTACAAAGCGCAAATTGAGTTGATTCAAAATCTCTATGATCAGTACTCACAGCTGGGGGACGTGTATTTTACTGGTGATTTCAATGCAGTAGCTGAACCAGCCACTTTCAGAGATTACAAAGATAGAGTATTTCATGAGTTCTTGCAATATAATAATCTAGTGAGTGCTGGACATTTAATAATATGCACTGGTTCCCGCTATACGTTCACCCCAGCAAGAACGATGATTGATCATTTTGTACTGTCGGATCAATGCATAGGTAGATTACGAAGTGTGCACATTGTTTCAGATCACGAAGAGCACGCGATATCTGACCACCTCCCTATCCTTACTTCCCTTCGTACAGTGACCTGTGGGAGAGACTTCAGACAGTCTATGAAGAGAAACAACATAGCCTGGAATAAATTAAACGCTGATATCTTGAAAAACTATCAATCTGAGCTGGACCTTCGCCTGAAAACTTTAGATATAGATACTATTTCGGACAATGTTGATAGCCTTTACCAGCACATTGTTAATGCAATACAGCAGTCAAGCGACATCGCGCTTCCAAAGTCTAAATTCAATTATCATGCCAAACCATATTGGTCAAATGAACTCAAAGAAGCACATAAACTTCAAAGACAAGCTAGGTATACTTGGATAAATGAGGGAAGACCGAGGGGTAGTCAATTTAATTCTTACAGAGAATATAAAGATAAGAAGAGAGACTTTAGAAACGTTCAAAAACTGGCTGTGGAAAAATATATGGGGGAGGTGTATGAAGAAATTGAAAAAGCACATGAATGCGATGTAAGACACTTTTGGAAAATGATCAACATTAAGAGAGGGAACAATACAAATTTTTGTCAGGAACTATCAACTGATGGAGTTTGTGTCCGTGATGATGATTCCATCGCAAATGGCTTTGCTAGATACTATGAGGACATTCACACGCCGAATTTAAACCATAGTTTTGACGGAAACTTTTATGAATTTATAGAGAGAGAATTAAATCGGGGTCTACAGGACGAAGTAAGCCATATCGAGGCCTTACAGACCAGTATCAGTTTAAATGAAGTAAGAGAAATCATTAAAGGTCTAAAGAAATCAAAAGCATCGGGCCATGATCAAATTTGCAATGAACATTTGATCTATGGCAGCGACTACCTCATCGAGTGTATGACAATTTTATTTACTCGGATGATTGATCAATCTTACATACCTGTAGATTGCAAAAAAGGGTTAGTAATACCACTGTACAAAGGTAACAGAAAATCAAAGAACTCCCTCGAAAGTTACAGGCCTGTTACTTTACTGCCTGTTATCTACAAAACCTTTGAGAAAATTATTCATGAACGTTTGGTAACTTGGCTCAAAGATACTAATTCTAGTATACCCAGTTCACAACAACATGGTTACCAAAAAGGTTTAGGCTGCACAACAGCGAGTTTTGTGCTGTTGCAATCAGTACAATATAATGTAAACATGGGTTCACGGGTTTTTGCTGCTTTTCTTGATACAAAAAAGGCATTTGATACCGTGTGGCACGAAGGACTGCTTTTTAAATTATTCACGTTGGGAATTACGGGTAAATCCCTTTTGATATTTTTTAACATGTATACAAATTTACAGAGTAAAGTTCTTGTAAATGGGCAATTTTCAGATTGGTTCTCAATTGGCCAAGGAGTGAGACAAGGGGGTGTTTTGTCAACCTTGATGTACACAATATTTATAAATGACTTGCTGCTACAGTTAGAAAATAGTGGATTTGGAGCAAAGATTGGATCCTTAGCTGTGGGAAATCCAACCCTAGCTGATGATATTTCACTTTTGGCTATATATCCTAGCAATCTACAAAAGCTGTTAGATATAGCATACGACTACAGTAATAAGTGGCGATTCGAGCTTAGTGTTACAAAGTCATACATTATCATTTTCGGACCCCAATACAAGAATTTTATCAATATGAAATGGTATCTTGGCCCGTCATGTTTGCCGGTCACCGATTCGGCAACACACCTGGGTCACCGGATTAACTCAAAGCTGACGTCGCATGACGCAATACTCGATGCATGCAAGAAAGGGAAAAAATCTTTTCACGGTCTGTTTGGTATTGGCATTAAACCGAATGGTTTAAATCCTTTGGTTGCTGCAAATGTAATTAAAAAGGTAATTTTCCCTTCAATGTTTTATGGAAGTGAATTATGGTGTAACATTTCAAAAAGTGACCTCGCTTTATTGGATAAAACTCTGAGGTATTTTGCCAAACATTTACAAGGTTTTCCAATACATACAAGATCAGACATTGCCCTGGGAATGCTAGGATGGACATCAGCGCAGTCCGAAATTGATAGAAGAAAATTGATGTTTTTACACAGATTGTGTTTGATGCCTAACAATGTACATACTAAACGTGTGTTTAACGTTGCGTTATTTCACTTCATTCTGAGCGGATGCATGTCAAGCTGCGGGTTAATTTCAAATTTATATTATACCTCAAAGAAGTTTGACTTGCTCGGGTATCTAACTGATTATTTACATCATTCTGAAATTCCAGATAAACATAATTGGAAAGAAATTGTAAGGTCAAAAATTGTTGGTCTTGAAAATAGCCTCTGGAGAGTTCGTATGTCTAATCAAGCAGATTTTGATAGATTCTCTTCGATACACGAATACTTACGACCTGCCTCAGTGTGGCAGTCGGCTAAAACTAGACAACACACTAAGGTATTTACATATGTAGCTAAACTATGGGCTGCTGTTCCACAAACACAGCTTGATATGTGTATTAGATGTGGGAATGTTTATACAGACTTGATACTTCATTGTTGTGTTAGTTGTCCTTATATGTCGAACTTTCGAAATTCTTTCTGGGATTTCCTTACTGATAAATTTCCCCTGAGCCTGCACATTACGTTATTTAATGCAGAAGATGAGCTGCAACTACAATATCTTTTAGGTAAAAGGTTACCATCAGGAGTAATCGACAAAGAAAACTCCAAGCTATTCGTCCTGTATGCAGCATACTTTGTCATGCAGTGTGCAGCTATCTTCTGTAAATAAGGTACTGAAACTTGCAACTTATGAGTTGACGAACACTTTGTTGATTGATATTGTGTAAGAATTTGTATTCCAATATAGAATATTTTTTTTTATTTTTTTTTTTTTTTTTTTTTTATTTTTTTATATTTATTGATTGTATTCAGATGATTTATTCTTATATCATGTAATCTTCCATGGAAGGAAATAAAGATGATGATGATGATGAAGCAAATTAGGCTGGAAAGTTCCAGACCTAATATGTGACCATTGACCCAGTTGGATATAATTGGATAGGCCAAATTGAGTAAAAGACTTTATCAAAGCTTTTACTATTATTTTAGATTTTATATTCCTCAAGGGAATTGCCTCCAGAAAACTTGTTGATGCACACATAATGGTCAATAGGTATTAGTTACCTGACTTGGTCTTAGGTAAGGGACCAACACAATCTACCATAATTCTACTGAATGGTTTTTCAAAGGCAGGAATAGGTTGTAGATGAGCCTTGGGAATTTTCTGATTTGGTTTTCCTACCATTTGACAGTTATGACAAGATCTACAGTATTTACCAACATCACTTTTGAGTTTCGGCCAATAGAAGTGAGTTAAGATCTTGTGATAAGTTTTATTAATCCCTAAATGACCAGCCAATGGAGTTTCATGGGCCAAACTAAGTATTTCTTGTCTGTAAGGTTTCGGAACTCTAAATTGATAGTTCACTGACCATTCGTCATCAGCAGATACCTCGGGAGGTCTCCATTTTCTCTTAAGAATTCCATTTTAATGACATAACAGACAGGAATTTCAGTATTGTCAGTTTCAATAATGGCCTTCTGAAACAAATAGGAGATCTCAGGATCTTTTTCCTGTTCAACGACAAGTGATTGTCGTTTATCACCCTGATTAGAATAGAGAGAATGCGTAGTTAAAAGAGGATCACTATGATCAATACCTTCTGACTGATCCAAACGAGGAGTGAAAGTGACCTCATCAAAAGCCTGACCAATACGTGTGTCAGCTAAAGGAATTATTTCCTTATCAACAGCATTCTCAAGAGCTTTCTTTGCCATAGCTCTGGTAACTGCATAAGCTGTGAATACATCAGGGAATTCTTTTTCAATTGGAACGACTTTCTGATCCAAGCTAGGCTTGTCAGTTGCAAGTGGATTAACCACAATCTTGTCTCCAGCTAGGTCGTTGAATAGTAATTAATGAATGCCCTCAGTGGGTAAAACAGATCGTTCCGACTGTCACTGGTCCAGAAATTAAGTCTGATGACAAATTTTCACAGTGGAGAGGAACATTAACAAAGCCGCAGTCTACTCTCTGAATAAGAAGAACACTCTCATTAAAAGAAGATTTCTCAGAGAAGGACAATGTACCTGACAATAAATGACTCTGAGAAGCTCCTGTGTCCCTTAAAATTTTAAGGATAGGATTGGCCGAATCACCCAAGAGTGACATCGAACCTTTCGAAATGAATGGTTCATAATTCTCCATAATAAAATCAGACTGGGGTTTGTTAGATCCAATATATGTATTGCTTTCAATACATGACCGTGGCCTTGACCTCTTAGAAATAAGAGCATTTGGAATGGGTCTGTCTTGATTCTGATGCATATTTTTCAATTTGTAGCAATCCGAAATAACGTGTCCTTTTTTCTTGCAATAGGTACACGTAGGAAGAGACAAAGATCTTGAATCAAGCTTCTCCGAAGTTTGATTTTTAGAAGTTGTGCCAGTTTTAGTTTTAAAAGGGCTTGTATTAGGCTGAAATACTTTTCTGCCAAAAGACTGTTATATAGAAGTCTTATTTAGAAAAGAAACTTTATGAGGTAAAGCATAATTGTCAGCGGCACGAGCAGCATTTTCCAAGGTTTCGATCTAATGCTCGTCCAGATAGACTCTAATGTCACTATGAACACAGTTCTTAAACTCTTTAACTAATATGAGATGTCTGAGACTTTCGTAATCTTTATTAACCTTTCTAGAAAAGCACCATCTATCAAACTGTCGTGCTTTTTCACACGCAAATTCGACATAGGTCTGGGCAGCTTCTTTTTTTTATAGTTTCTGAATTTTTGCAGATAAGCCTCAGGGACTAACTCATAGCCCATCAAGATAAAGTGCTTAACTATATCATAGTCAGCGCTATGCTCTAGTGATAGTGAAATGTAAATATCACGAGCTCTACCAGTGAGTACCCACTGCAATAATAGAGTCCAGTACACTCTTGGCCACTTAAAACTCTCAGCAATTCTTTCAAAGCGAAAACAATATCTGTCTACTTTTTCTTCCAGAAAAGGCGGTACTAACTTGATATTTTTTAAAATATTAAAAGTAGAGAAGTGTTTTCCTTTTGCCAGCTCTAATTTTTTCAACCGAATTTGAAATTCCCTTTTATTCTTCTCTAATAGTAAACGCATTTATTCTTTTTGTAACTGCATTTGTCTTTCTCTCTCCTCGCTCTCTTTTTGTAACTCCATTCGTGTTACTTCTATCTCTCTTTCCATTTGTATTTTTTTGATCTGAAACTGAACATGAGTAGTTAAGTGGGGCACATTAGGGACAATGGGACTTAGCATTAAAAAGACCCCTGGGTCAGATTAGGGACAATGGAAATTTAACATGGAGAGAAATCGTGGGTCACTCTAGCGACAAGGGGAATTTAACATGGAACTATAGTGTGGGTCTGTCTAGCGACAAGGGGAAATTAACATGGGAATAGAGTTTGGGTCTGTCTAGGGACAAGGGGAATTGAACATAAGGAAATTGAACATGGTGGGTCTGTATAGCGTCAAGGGGAATTGAACATGGTGGGATTGTCTAGGGACAATGATGGTAGAGGGTCAAACACAACAGAGACAGAAACATACATACACTAGTACAAGCGTGAGATTTATATATAAAGCATTACCAAGACCTGAAATCTTGCTGGGGTGTTCAAAAATTTGCATAATTGTAATGATGCTATAAATAGCTATAATCAAGGAAATGCTCAACGACAAAATGGATGTGACTAAAAGTAACGCTAAAATGACGAAATTGTTCCAGAATTTAAAGGAAAATAAACATATCCCCGAAAATTAAGTTACAATGGTTTAGACTAAAATGGATAAAATTAGTAACTACTTACAATATCAACTTCTGTGACGATCGTGAATAAATGCCTATGTATCTATAATCAGCTGAAATTCCTATGAAATCCCACTATCTATTTATAGCTCCAACTTGTGGGTTTTTCCTTTGGAAAATCCCACTATCTTTTTATAGCCTCAGCTTGAGTGACGTTCCTGTTTATGAATTCTAGTATATATGTATAGCTACAAAATGTGGAAATCCCCAACTCGATATTTATAGTCTCAAAATTTCCAGCGTCAGTGACGTCACTGTACTGAACACTAGGGGATAAATGTCAACAGTGTTGCAAGTGGCTGACCTGAATACACGCTACTGCAGGTAGGTAGGTAGAGTGTATCTGATGCGGATAAAGTGAGTTTTTATAGGGACAAACAGAGACCAATACACACACACACACACACACACACACAACATACGCGCGCAAACTCACACACACACACACACACACACACACACACACACAGAGGGAAGAGGAAAAAACAAACCCCAAAATATACTATCCACACTCGGGAGGAAGAAAAAAAAAACAACCAAATATACTATCTACACAACGTACGCGAACAAACACACACACACACACACAGAGAACATACGCGCGCAGATTCACACACACACACACACAGAGGGAAGAGGAAAAAACAAACCCCAAATATACTATCCACACTCGGGAGGAAGAAAAAAAAACAACCAAATATACGATCTACACAACGTACGCGAACAAACACACACACACACACACAACATACGCGCGCAGACTCACACACACACACACACAGAGGGAAGAGGAAAAAACAAACCCCAAATATACTATCCACACTCGGGAGGAAGAAAAAAAACAACCAAATATACGATCTACACAACGTACGCGAACACACACACATACACACACACACACACACAGAGGGAAGAGGAAAAAACAAACCCCAAATATACTATGAACACAGAAGGGAGATAATACAAACCCCAAATAAACTATCCACACAAACGTACGCGAACGCATACAAACCCCAAATATACTATCAACACAGAAGGGAGATAATACAAACCCCAAATAAACTATCCACACAAACGTACGCGAACGCATACAAACCCCAAATATACTATCAACACAGAAGGAGATAATACAAACCCCAAATAAACTATCCACACAAACGTACGCGAACGCATACAAACCCAAAATATACTATCCACACAACGTCGCTAACGCATACAAACTCCAAATATGCTATCCACACTCGGGAGGAAGAAGAAAAAACAACCAAATATACGATCTACACAACGTACGCGAACACACACACACACACACACACACAGAGGGAAGAGGAAAAAACAAACCCCAAATATACTATTAACACAGAAGGCAGATAATACAAACCCCAAATAAACTATCCACACAAACGTACGCGAACGCATACAAACCCCAAATACACTATCAACACAGAAGGGAGATAATACAAACCCCAAATAAACTATCCACACAAACGTACGCGAACGCATACAAACCCCAAATACACTATCAACACAGAAAGGAGATAATACAAACGTACGCGAACGCATACAAACCCCAAATATACTATCCACACAACGTCGCTAACGCATACAAACCGCAAATATACTATCCACACTCGGGAGGAAGAAGAAGGAAAACAACCAAATATGCGATCTACACAACGTACGCGAACACACACACACACACACACACACACACGCACACCACAGAGGGAAGAAGAAGAAAACCATTATACACCATCCACACGCAGTGAAGAAATAACCCTTTATATATACTATCAACAGAGAGTGAAGAAAATAACCCATTATATTCCATCAACACAGAGTGAAGAAGAAAAAGTTTTTTGAAAGCACCTAAGCCCTCACCTGCAATGACCAACTCTGCCAAACACCTACACCCCACCCACCCCCACTCCCAACACTACAAAACCCATTTAACCCGTTATTTTATGGCATCAGTGTGTGATTTAGGAAACATCAAGACACAAAATGATGGACGAATAGACTGACTATTGTTTACGGACTTGCATGCCTAAAGAGCGTGCGTGAAGGAAAACATCCTTCCATTTCAATTCTAACTAAAACATGATCCAGAGGGATAGAGAGAGGTGAAAGAGCACAATTTCATAAAGTGTGAGTAAAAACAAAACACGCCATCCTTATTATACAATGTCAAGACCAAGAGACACTTACGTTTTCTTTCTGGTCTATTCTCTTTTAGAAGGTAGTATGAAATTTCACATCAGGGCCAACGCATCGGCTCACATTGTCAATTTTTCCATTTCCATGTTTTTACTGGCACAAGTTCTTCATCATCTTCAATTTCTTCTTCTTCTGAATCCCTCTTCTCTGTTTCGTCTTGTTTTTGTTTCTTCTCTTTTCTCGTAGGGCACTCTGAATTCCAGTGTCCTTTCTCCTGACAACGATATTAGGTATCTTGACTTTTGTCTCTCTTTCTTAGACGAAGCAGGTATTCTGGAGACAAATACCCATTTACCTTTGCAGATATAGCAAACTTCATTAGCACTTACACACTTTCGTATGACTCTCATCAAATCAACGACCAAAAGAGTAAGTTTTGTTGCCACTTTCGCATGTGAATTATGCTTTCGTATGACTTTTAGCAAATATTTGACCAGCAGGTCGATCTGTGCTGACTCTTCCATCTTCTTGATCGTTTGAGAGCGGAATGAATACTCTGACGCTAAGACACTCTCCTTATATACATGGACCTGCTGCGTATGAAACCTAGTCAAATGTAATTTTGCAATAAGATGAAACGATTTCATTGAGGAAGTAAAAAGCAATGATGTACCGTATCGCCTCACACAAAACCTGAAGTTTTAGTTCAAATCCGTGTCAGCGATTTCGAAGACGACATAACTGAGCTTTAATCAATGCTCTCCAATTATGACACAAAACCACGAGTCCTGATTCACGCCAAAAGAAATTTCGTTCGGTCCATAAAAAACAGTATCACATCTGAGAAACGCAAAAACGAACTTCCAGAAAACTGAGAACGACGGCTTACACCTACAACGTAAATGTGTGAGTTCAAGTAGTGCGTAAAACTTAGTCAAATTAGATTTTTATAGTCAAGACGAAACGATCTCTTTTCGAACAAGAAAGCAGACACCAAGCGACAATGGCGATCCGTGTCACACAACACTTTTCAAAATGTATATTATCAGAGGTTTGTTCTAGTGATCTGCACGGTTAAATTAAATGTTGATGTATTTTGCAATAAGACGGACTCAATTTCCATGGGATCGCCCATGGTACGATTGTTCGTGCATTAGTTTAATTTTTAAAAATATTTTTTTATATAAATCGCCTATAGGATAGACCCAGTAAAGCATGGCCATTCTCGTCACTGTCTGAATAGCTACTTAAGTCAATTCGAAGCGAACGCGGTAAGAAAATAAGTATAGCCAATGAAATGGCTTACAACGGGTGATGCATTGTTTTGTTCTAGGGCTGTGTGGCATAATAATCCCTATGTTCTTGCGTTGTTACCATTACAGTGCAGACAGACTGAATGTGAACTTACAAGCCCTCTTTGTGTGTGTTGTACCATTTCCTCTTACCACATCAAAATACTGAGCGTCACAGTATTGGTTCGCGTTTTCAAGCTGACCATTTTTTTATATTTCACTTAAACATTTCGACATAAACACTCACATCGGTAGAGTCAGAACAGACGTGTTACAGTATTGAGGGGCATGTTATCTTTTCTTTTTCAAACTAATAAATTTGGGGTTTGTATGAAGTAAAGAACCGAAAGTACAGTGAAACTCAAGGATGATGACCCAATCTGTCTGTCTATTGATGCGTGTATTTACTTAAGAAGAAATATGACCTCTAAAACACAAACAGATACGGCAAGCATGATTAGATTAAACACAACGATGTTTTCCTTCACGCCCGTGTAATTTAGAGTTTCAATCGTCTTTGAAGACAAACTTGGTCTCCTTTTGTAGGGCTTGAAATAATAAAAAAACTGAAAAATCTTAAGCACTTTGCTATAGATAATTTCATCAACAGACCAAACAACATAAATACCGTTACAACAATAGAAAGCCTTAAATCTTCTATCAAAAAGAAATGCATGAAAAAAATTAAAGATTAACGATAACTAACCAATGAAACCGAATTTAACAAAGGCAATGACATGTGAAGAAATGCCTCTCACTTTGGAAAGGTAGGCGAATGTACTCTGTCATGCACCGTCAACTTGAAAAAAATTATAAACAGAGAGAAACCTGAATTCAAAATTCAGTTGTTTCTTTTTCTTCAAAATTATTTCGTTTCTTTTTTTTTTTTTTTTTTTTGGAACAAATTTAAGCACTAATATAGAGTGGAAAAGGGAAAATGCACATACAAGCTTTGATATTTCTGAAAAAAGGAGGGGATATTCCTAACGTTCATAACCACCTATATATGCTTGGACTTGTCTGTGACTTATCCACAAAACAAGATATACATATTTCTGGTCAAGCTGCAAGTGTGTGCGTGTTTTTGAAAATGGTAAAAATTGGATATACAATTTTCTCGTGACACTTATAAAGTGAAGAGTCTGTGCAAGTGTCAAAAGCCAAAGTCATATAAGTTTTGTATTTTGTACGGCTTGTAAAGATTTCTACTTTAGAAAATGTGAAGTATTACAAGTTATTATCACAAACAGAAGTGGAACATAGGGGCTTGCAAGAAAGAAAATAACCCAGACAGTTGGTGTCATCAAGAGTGCTAGAGACGGTACCCGAACTTGCTTGCCTGCTTACTTGAATTAAAGTGATTTTCGCTCTAATGGAGCATGTATCACTGGTTTAATAACGCACCGCGTGATTTTTAATTACTCCTGGGGAAGGAAAGAGAGCCTCATCCCCCAGGCTTTTATGTACTCACAGACTATTTTTAAATTTAGCCACTCAGGTGTAGGACTAACTAGTCCTTAACAACCTGACTGAAAGACTTTAAACATGAGTGGGAATTGTCTCACCACACACTCATTTTTCTGTCCGAGCGTGGTAAAGGAGGAAAAAGGTGCTCAGCAAGGCAGCCATGGATGTTAAGTACTCACCAAAACGCTAGCCCGTACTTATTTCAAATCAAGTCCCGTTTTTGCTAATGGACAATAAAAGGTACCAATAATGTGTTAACCACCTGTGCAATTAGTTCAAATCTAACGAGTCTGTTAAATTTCCTACTTCCTAACATATCTGTCTAATATTAGTACTTAGTGTACATAAAAATAGCCATACTGATCTTATTTTAAATTATTATGTCTAAGCGACATATACCAGTTTGGTCACTGTTAGGTTTAAAAAATTAAGTTTGTTGTGGTGTTCCAATGGGTCAAGTTTGTTTCGAGAATAGTTTAGTCAAGGAGGGATACCAAGCCAAATATGGTTCCCTATTTAATAAAAAGCAATCTTTTGGAGCCCTAAAAAAAGTCTGTTTTTTCTGTTAGAAGGTAACACGTCTCTCTTTTGCTTTCACGTTCTTTCCCGCACTCCTAGTCTCATGATTCTTGATATCAGGAAATGCGTAGCCATGATGGGCGGTAATGTAAGCAGCGGTTTCTACCAGTTGACTGAGGGGGTATCCAGTGTAGGTTTGTCTGTAGAATTGGGGAAGAACTCTGACCCCTAATCCCCATTGAGAAGGTCTTGGTTTAAAGGTGTCTAGAGATTTGTAGGCAACGTATTGTATGGCTGTAATAAACTGCCCTACTATGTTGACGTCATACAATTTTTGATCTAGCCCCATTTCGGTGTACTTCTCAACGAGGGTCAGCGTCCCCCTCCTCCTCAACCGCCTCAATTTCCTCTTCTGGTTCTGATACTAATTCTTCAGTTGAGGTAGATAGTTTCAAATCCGCTGCTATGGTGTCTGTCGCTGTTATTGTTGTTGTGGTTGTTCTTTCAGCTGAGATTGCCTGTAGTATCGGAGTGAGAAAAGAACGTAGTGCCTCCGATAATTACATTTGAGTTTGCCATACCGTTTGTGTAACATAATTGGACCTTTGTTTTGCCACCACTCTTTCCGGGACGGGTTGTTTGTTAGGTATAGTCGGCTGTTGACTAGCTGTTATTTGTGTTCTCGAGGTGGGTGGAGTGCTAACTGGCTAGGTCTGCATTTCTTGCTCCCGCTGCTGTTGCGTATATTTCTTCCCTCCACACCGAGTTCTGGACCTAATTCTTTAAATTTCGTTGTACCCGAACTTACATTATCCATATTATCACCAACAAAAGAAAACAAAACGCACAGACCTAAAAGAAACACTCATTCACTTTTTACAGAACATTACTATTTTTAAAATTTTGATAAGCGACGGAAACGAACAACTTAGAGTCACACTTTCTAACCAAGATAAAGAAATCATGTGCTGATAGACTCACTTCTGTATTTTTTCTTCTAACTGACTAACGTATCATAGGCAATGGAATGTGATTTCTTTTCTAGAGTATGGGGTAGCCCTGAAATTTTTTTTTTGGGAAGTTGAAGCTATGGCGATCGCTTAGGTTATAAGATGACGGCCTCCTGTGACGACAGGCTTTCTCACAGGATAAGGTCTGCTTCTTCGGAAAGAGAAGAAGAACTCTTTGGTGTCGATAAAACTGTTAACAAAGCCTCTGCCAGGTTCATGCTGCTGCTGCTGTTGCTGCTCTCTCTGCTGTTTATGAAGTCTGTACTTCTCCGTCCATTCTTCTTTCTCCTTCTTGAATTCCTCCTTGAAGAGCTCTTCTTTCAGGTCTTCAGTGACTTTCAACATTATGATATTGTCTATCTCTTCAGGTCTCGGTATCAGACTTGTCATGACCCTATGCAAATTCACATTGGCTTCGTTCAACTTGGCTTATCTTGAGCACATCTTCGTAGGAAGATGAGTCGACAATGGATGGACAGACTGGAGACACAACACAACACAACAATTTTGAATTCAAAATTGTTGTGTTGTGCTGTGTCTCCATTGTCGACTCATCTTCCTACGAAGATGTGCTCAAGATAAGCCAAGTTGAACGAAGCCTATGTGAATTTGCATAGGGTCATGACAAGTCTGATACCGAGACCTGAAGAGATAGACAATATCATAATATTGAAAGTCACTGAAGACCTGAAAGAAGAGCTCTTCAAGGAGGAATTCAAGAAGGAGAAAGAAGAATGGACGGAGAAGTACAGACTTCATAAACAGCAGAGAGAGCAGCAACAGCAGCAGCAGCATGAACCTGGCAGAGGCTTTGTTAACAGTTTTATCGACACCAAAGAGTTCTTCTTCTCTTTCCGAAGAAGCAGACCTTATCCTGTGAGAAAGCCTGTCGTCACAGGAGGCCGTCATCTTATAACCTAAGCGATCTCCATAGCTTCAACTTCCCCAAAAAAAAATTTCAGGGCTACCCCATACTCTAGAAAAGAAACCACATTCCATTACCTATGATACGTTAGTCAGTTAGAAGAAAAAATACAGAAGTGAGTCTATCAGCACATGATTTCTTTATCTTGGTTAGAAAGTGTGACTCTAAGTTGTTCGTTTCCGTCGCTTATCAAAATTTTAAAAATAGTAATGTTCTGTAAAAAGTGAATGAGTGCTTCTTTTAGGTCTGTGCGTTTTGTTTTCTTTTGTTGGTGATAATATGGATAATGTAAGTTCGGGTACAACGAAATTTAAAGAATTAGGTCCAGAACTCGGTGTGGAGGGAAGAAATATACGCAACAGCAGCGGGAGCAAGAAATGCAGACCTAGCCAGTTAGCACTCCACCCACCTCGAGAACACAAATAACAGCTAGTCAACAGCCGACTATACCTAACAAACAACCCGTCCCGGAAAGAGTGGTGGCAAAACAAAGGTCCAATTATGTTACACAAACGGTATGGCAAACTCAAATGTAATTATCGGAGGCACTACGTTCTTTTCTCACTCCGATACTACAGGCAATCTCAGCTGAAAGAACAACCACAACAACAATAACAGCGACAGACACCATAGCAGCGGATTTGAAACTATCTACCTCAACTGAAGAATTAGTATCAGAACCAGAAGAGGAAATTGAGGCGGTTGAGGAGGAGGGGGACGCTGACCCTCGTTGAGAAGTACACCGAAATGGGGCTAGATCAAGCATTGTATGACGTCAACATAGCAGGGCAGTTTATTACAGCCATACAATACGTTGCCTACAAATCTCTAGACACCTTTAAACCAAGACCTTCTCAATGGGGATTAGGGGTCAGAGTTCTTCCCCAATTCTACAGACAAGCCTACACTGGATACCCCCTCAGTCAACTGGTAGAAACCGCTGCTTACATTACCGCCCATCATGGCTACGCATTTCCTGATATCAAGAATCATGAGACTAGGAGTGCGGGAAAGAACGTGAAAGCAAAAGAGAGACGTGTTACCTTCTAACAGAAAAAACAGACTTTTTTTAGGGCTCCAAAAGATTGCTTTTTATTAAATAGGGAACCATATTTGGCTTGGTATCCCTCCTTGACTAAACTATTCTCGAAACAAACTTGACCCATTGGAACACCACAACAAACTTAATTTTTTAAACCTAACAGTGACCAAACTGGTATATGTCGCTTAGACATAATAATTTAAAATAAGATCAGTATGGCTATTTTTATGTACACTAAGTACTAATATTAGACAGATATGTTAGGAAGTAGGAAATTTAACAGACTCGTTAGATTTGAACTAATTGCACAGGTGGTTAACACATTATTGGTACCTTTTATTGTCCATTAGCAAAAACGGGACTTGATTTGAAATAAGTACGGGCTAGCGTTTTGGTGAGTACTTAACATCCATGGCTGTCTTGCTGAGCACCTTTTTCCTCCTTTACCACGCTCGGACAGAAAAATGAGTGTGTGGTGAGACAATTCCCACTCATGTTTAAAGTCTTTCAGTCAGGTTGTTAAGGACTAGTTAGTCCTACACCTGAGTGGTTAAATTTAAAAATAGTCTGTGAGTACATAAAAGCCTGGGGGATGAGGCTCTCTTTCCTTCCCCAGGAGTAATTAAAAATCACGCGGTGCGTTATTAAACCAGTGATACATGCTCCATTAGAGCGAAAATCACTTTAATTCAAGTAAGCAGGCAAGCAAGTTCGGGTACCGTCTCTAGCACTCTTGATGACACCAACTGTCTGGGTTATTTTCTTTCTTGCAAGCCCCTATGTTCCACTTCTGTTTGTGATAATAACTTGTGATACTTCACATTTTCTAAAGTAGAAATCTTTACAAGCCGTACAAAATACAAAACTTATATGACTTTGGCTTTTGACACTTGCACAGACTCTTCACTTTATAAGTGTCACGAGAAAATTGTATATCCAATTTTTACCATTTTCAAAAACACGCACACACTTGCAGCTTGACCAGAAATATGTATATCTTGTTTTGTGGATAAGTCACAGACAAGTCCAAGCATATATAGGTGGTTATGAACGTTAGGAATATCCCCTCCTTTTTTCAGAAATATCAAAGCTTGTATGTGCATTTTCCCTTTTCCACTCTATATTAGTGCTTAAATTTGTTCCAAAAAAAAAAAAAAAAAAAAAAAGAAACGAAATAATTTTGAAGAAAAAGAAACAACTGAATTTTGAATTCAGGTTTCTCTCTGTTTATAATTTTTTTCAAGTTGACGGTGCATGACAGAGTACATTCGCCTACCTTTCCAAAGTGAGAGGCATTTCTTCACATGTCATTGCCTTTGTTAAATTCGGTTTCATTGGTTAGTTATCGTTAATCTTTAATTTTTTTCATGCATTTCTTTTTGATAGAAGATTTAAGGCTTTCTATTGTTGTAACGGTATTTATGTTGCTTGGTCTGTTGATGAAATTATCTATAGCAAAGTGCTTAAGATTTTTCAGTTTTTTTATTATTTCAAGCCCTACAAAAGGAGACCAAGTTTGTCTTCAAAGACGATTGAAACTCTAAATTACACGGGCGTGAAGGAAAACATCGTTGTGTTTAATCTAATCATGCTTGCCGTATCTGTTTGTGTTTTAGAGGTCATATTTCTTCTTAAGTAAATACACGCATCAATAGACAGACAGATTGGGTCATCATCCTTGAGTTTCACTGTACTTTCGGTTCTTTACTTCATACAAACCCCAAATTTATTAGTTTGAAAAAGAAAAGATAACATGCCCCTCAATACTGTAACACGTCTGTTCTGACTCTACCGATGTGAGTGTTTATGTCGAAATGTTTAAGTGAAATATAAAAAAATGGTCAGCTTGAAAACGCGAACCAATACTGTGACGCTCAGTATTTTGATGTGGTAAGAGGAAATGGTACAACACACACAAAGAGGGCTTGTAAGTTCACATTCAGTCTGTCTGCACTGTAATGGTAACAACGCAAGAACATAGGGATTATTATGCCACACAGCCCTAGAACAAAACAATGCATCACCCGTTGTAAGCCATTTCATTGGCTATACTTATTTTCTTACCGCGTTCGCTTCGAATTGACTTAAGTAGCTATTCAGACAGTGACGAGAATGGCCATGCTTTACTGGGTCTATCCTATAGGCGATTTATATAAAAAAATATTTTTAAAAATTAAACTAATGCACGAACAATCGTACCATGGGCGATCCCATGGAAATTGAGTCCGTCTTATTGCAAAATACATCAACATTTAATTTAACCGTGCAGATCGCTAGAACAAACCTCTGATAATATACATTTTGAAAAGTGTTGTGTGACACGGATCGCCATTGTCGCTTGGTGTCTGCTTTCTTGTTCGAAAAGAGATCGTTTCGTCTTGACTATAAAAATCTAATTTGACTAAGTTTTACGCACTACTTGAACTCACACATTTACGTTGTAGGTGTAAGCCGTCGTTCTCAGTTTTCTGGAAGTTCGTTTTTGCGTTTCTCAGATGTGATACTGTTTTTTATGGACCGAACGAAATTTCTTTTGGCGTGAATCAGGACTCGTGGTTTTGTGTCATAATTGGAGAGCATTGATTAAAGCTCAGTTATGTCGTCTTCGAAATCGCTGACACGGATTTGAACTAAAACTTCAGGTTTTGTGTGAGGCGATACGGTACATCATTGCTTTTTACTTCCTCAATGAAATCGTTTCATCTTATTGCAAAATTACATTTGACTAGGTTTCATACGCAGCAGGTCCATGTATATAAGGAGAGTGTCTTAGCGTCAGAGTATTCATTCCGCTCTCAAACGATCAAGAAGATGGAAGAGTCAGCACAGATCGACCTGCTGGTCAAATATTTGCTAAAAGTCATACGAAAGCATAATTCACATGCGAAAGTGGCAACAAAACTTACTCTTTTGGTCGTTGATTTGATGAGAGTCATACGAAAGTGTGTAAGTGCTAATGAAGTTTGCTATATCTGCAAAGGTAAATGGGTATTTGTCTCCAGAATACCTGCTTCGTCTAAGAAAGAGAGACAAAAGTCAAGATACCTAATATCGTTGTCAGGAGAAAGGACACTGGAATTCAGAGTGCCCTACGAGAAAAGAGAAGAAACAAAAACAAGACGAAACAGAGAAGAGGGATTCAGAAGAAGAAGAAATTGAAGATGATGAAGAACTTGTGCCAGTAAAAACATGGAAATGGAAAAATTGACAATGTGAGCCGATGCGTTGGCCCTGATGTGAAATTTCATACTACCTTCTAAAAGAGAATAGACCAGAAAGAAAACGTAAGTGTCTCTTGGTCTTGACATTGTATAATAAGGATGGCGTGTTTTGTTTTTACTTACACTTTATGAAATTGTGCTCTTTCACCTCTCTCTATCCCTCTGGATCATGTTTTAGTTAGAATTGAAATGGAAGATGTTTTCCTTCACGCACGCTCTTTAGGCATGCAAGTCCGTAAACAATAGTCAGTCTATTCGTCCATCATTTTGTGTCTTGATGTTTCCTAAATCACACACTGATGCCATAAAATAACGGGTTAAATGGGTTTTGTAGTGTTGGGAGTGGGGGTGGGTGGGGTGTAGGTGTTTGGCAGAGTTGGTCATTGCAGGTGAGGGCTTAGGTGCTTTCAAAAAACTTTTTCTTCTTCACTCTGTGTTGATGGAATATAATGGGTTATTTTCTTCACTCTCTGTTGATAGTATATATAAAGGGTTATTTCTTCACTGCGTGTGGATAGTGTATAATGGTTTTCTTCTTCTTCCCTCTGTGGTGTGCGTGTGTGTGTGTGTGTGTGTGTGTGTGTGTGTGTGTGTGTTCGCGTACGTTGTGTAGATCGTATATTTGGTTGTTTTCCTTCTTCTTCCTCCCGAGTGTGGATAGTATATTTGCGGTTTGTATGCGTTAGCGACGTTGTGTGGATAGTATATTTGGGGTTTGTATGCGTTCGCGTACGTTTGTGTGGATAGTTTATTTGGGGTTTGTATTATCTCCCTTCTGTGTTGATAGTGTATTTGGGGTTTGTATGCGTTCGCGTACGTTTGTGTGGATAGTTTATTTGGGGTTTGTATTATCTCCCTTCTGTGTTGATAGTGTATTTGGGGTTTGTATGCGTTCGCGTACGTTTGTGTGGATAGTTTATTTGGGGTTTGTATTATCTCCCTTCTGTGTTGATAGTATATTTGGGGTTTGTTTTTTCCTCTTCCCTCTGTGTGTGTGTGTGTGTGTGTGTGTGTGTGTGTGTGTGTGTGTGTGTTCGCGTACGTTGTGTAGATCGTATATTTGGTTGTTTTTTCTTCTTCCTCCCGAGTGTGGATAGCATATTTGGAGTTTGTATGCGTTAGCGACGTTGTGTGGATAGTATATTTTGGGTTTGTATGCGTTCGCGTACGTTTGTGTGGATAGTTTATTTGGGGTTTGTATTATCTCCTTCTGTGTTGATAGTATATTTGGGGTTTGTATGCGTTCGCGTACGTTTGTGTGGATAGTTTATTTGGGGTTTGTATTATCTCCCTTCTGTGTTGATAGTATATTTGGGGTTTGTATGCGTTCGCGTACGTTTGTGTGGATAGTTTATTTGGGGTTTGTATTATCTCCCTTCTGTGTTCATAGTATATTTGGGGTTTGTTTTTTCCTCTTCCCTCTGTGTGTGTGTGTGTGTGTGTGTGTGTGTGTGTGTATGTGTGTGTGTTCGCGTACGTTGTGTAGATCGTATATTTGGTTGTTTTTTTTTCTTCCTCCCGAGTGTGGATAGTATATTTGGGGTTTGTTTTTTCCTCTTCCCTCTGTGTGTGTGTGTGTGTGTGTGAGTCTGCGCGCGTATGTTGTGTGTGTGTGTGTGTGTGTGTGTGTGTTTGTTCGCGTACGTTGTGTAGATCGTATATTTGGTTGTTTTTTTTCTTCCTCCCGAGTGTGGATAGTATATTTGGGGTTTGTTTTTTCCTCTTCCCTCTGTGTGTGTGTGTGTGTGAATCTGCGCGCGTATGTTGTGTGTGTGTGTGTGTGTGTTTGTTCGCGTACGTTGTGTAGATCGTATATTTGGTTGTTTTTTTTTTTCTTCCTCCCGAGTGTGGATAGTATATTTTGGGGTTTGTTTTTTCCTCTTCCCTGTGTGTGTGTGTGTGTGTGTGTGTGAGTCTGCGCGCGTATGTTGTGTGTGTGTGTGTGTGTGTGTGTATTGGAGCAGCAGGGAAGTTGTACAGACCAGGTGGCTCAGATAATTTTAACCCTCCCACCAAACATTTCTCCGTAGAAGCCTCAGAAAGCAGAAATAACGCCTCCTACGAAAATTAATCGGCGAAAATCCGACCCGAAGTGCATTTTTAGGCATAAAAAAAACAGCATTTTTTTTGGGGGGGGGTATTGTAAAATTTGTTTGTGATTGCAAATTCCGACTGCTGATATTAATTTTATTTCACAATAAAACAATATCTTTGAAAATAAGATGAGTCGAAAAACTAGTACAGTTGGAGAGCCTCAATCTGCTAGATTAGCGCGAGATCAATTAGCGGCATTAAAGAAGCTAATTCCGACAAAACGATTATTTAAGAGAAATGTTCGTGGTTACGAAGATATGCAACATGGAATTTCAGAAACTTCGGCAAAATGGTTGAAGCCAGTAACCGGAACAATTGAGCAGGTTGTATATGGCGACGAAAAAGATCCAGATGCTAGAAAACGTGGAATCTTTCCTATGTTGAAAGGTATTGAGGATCAATCACGAACATTACCCGAGCGATTAGCAATAGCAGCAGCGGCGCAACAACTTGCAATTGCTGATGGAGGAAAACCTGGAGGTGGAAAACCGGGAGGAAGAAAAATCTCAATGATAAAAGGGAAGTTTAATATCGATAATTTAAGAGAAAATTTCACCGATGAGGGATGGGAAATAATATCGCAGCCCCTCTCGACATTGTATAATATAGATGAGATTGGCCAATTTGCGGAGGAATATTTTAGTAGTCGAACTGAATTTTTGACTGCAGTGGGGAAAAAAAGATATGCAACTCGCGATAATTGGTATGATATGGTATATAAAATTTACACACAAACAACATCAATAAGTAAGACAGCGGATCCGCGTTACAGAAGGTTTTTAGAAACGGCAAGAGATACACAAAGATATAATAAGCAAATGGCGGAAGAAAGAAAACAACTAGAGAAAGAAAGAAAACAACAGGAGAAGAAGGAAAAAACTAAAAAACGAGGGAGAAAAGAAACACCACAGGAAGATATTCAACCACAGGAGCCAATATTTCAACCAGAGGAATTAGAAGCTAGACCAAAACCTAAAAAACGAGGAAGAAAAGCAGCATCACAGGAAGATATTCAACCACAGGAGCCAATATTTCAACCAGAGGAATTAGGAGCTAGACCAAAAGAAAAAACTTCACCTCAGAAAAAAGAGAGAAAATCGAAAAAGAAAAAAGATCAGATTGATGAACCAATAATTGTTCACGAATATGAATCATCACCGACTAATGGTTCGATTAAAATTAATCCTAGAATACCTGCTGGAAATTATTTGGATGAAAACATGTTGCATTTAACTCGCAACTATGATTCAAGAGTTCAGATGGCTGCGGATAATTCTCCGGAAAATAAAAGATTACTTTTACGAAAAGATATTGATGTTGATAAACTTGACGAAATTGATTGGCTAGCAATAATGTATTTTGGTGGTATGGGAAAACCAATAACATACAGCGATGAAAATTTTACAAAATTTTCATCAGATGTTATTAAATACAGATTTGCAAGTGCAAAAAAGACAATTTCGCCACCCAAAAGTAAAAGTTCGTCACCTAAAAGTAAAAGTTCGTCACCTAAAGATAAAGGTTCACCACCTAAAAGTGATAGTCCTGAATCATTTTCCTTTGATCCTCACCACTCTCCTCTTTTCTCTCCTACATTATATCCAAGGGAATCTTCTGCATTCCCCTCTTGGAGACCCCCACCTGTGGAACCAACAGCGTCAAACTACAGGGGTCCCACTGAAAAACCATTAAGATGGGGAATTCACCCCGGGGAGGGTGCAACACTTAGGGGCGGTACCCCTTCACCTCCACTAGAACAATATTCACCAGGGTCGTCGTCAGGGACATCACCAGGATCAGCAGAGGAGAAGAAATCTTCAACACCGTCAGACGATTTATTCTACGTAACGCCATTGGAATCTCCAGAAACAAAAAAAACAGGAAGCGGATATTCAGTTTGTCCCGATAGTGTTGTCAACGATGTATCTCGCCTTGAAGTATTAATCGGAGGAAAGCGAGCAGGAAATAATTCTCGTGAGATAGTCAACGAAGCATCAGATATTTGTCAGCGATTATTCCGTGGTGGTATCATCGATTCTCACATTTATAAAGAGTTTGTCGATGAACTCATCGATTAAATCAACACAATTGAAATAATATGATTGTTCATAAACATCAACGCAGACCTAATCAGGTCCGCATAGTAAACTCTCGATTGCCAGTATACAAATATATTCACGGTAATGGATTTGGCGATATCATTGGAAGTCTTGTCACGCGAGTAATACCTAAAATTGGACCAATGGTAAAACAACTAGGATTAAAAGCAATAGGAAAGATAGGTGAGACTGCTGTTTCTGGTATCGGTAATTTGGCCAGTAAAGGCTTCAACGCTATCAAAGATAAAATATTAAGTTTAGTACGTAAAAAGCAACCCGTCAAATTACCCATTACCAGCGAAATGCCACCCGAAGTCAGTAAGGCCATAAATGATGCGGCAAATAAAAAAATAAATGATCTAGCACAGGAAGCTGCTATAACAAATCTAGCACAGGAAGTTGCTAAGACAAATCTAGCGCAGGATGTTGCTAGGACAAATCTAGCAAATACAAGTTTTGTTTCAGGCGATGGTCTTCGTTTTAGACGATATTATTAATAATAAATGTTCTCACAAGTGTCAAATGAAGTATTTGACATGGATGAACCAGTAGGTAGGGATACATCAGTGCGAGATTTCCAGTATTTCTCGTACGACACAGTTACACCAAATACTGATAATCGCCTGGAAATTCAAGTTCACGATACAACAAGATATTTTCTTCCATCTGAGGCATATATCGAAGTTACCGGTGAAATTACTAGAAATGACGGCGTTACTCTCTATGGAGCAGATTTTAGAGTCGGATTTGTTAATAACGGTATTATGGCATTATTCAAGAGCGCCACTTACATGATTGATGGAAAAGAAATTGAGTCAATTACCAATGATGTTGACTTAGCAACAACAATAATAGGTCTAGCGAGATACTCGGATGATTTTACTAGATCAGCTGGTCCGGGTATGATGTTTGCCAAAGATAATTCTGATCGTCCCGATAGTAGACCGCTTGATATTAGACAACCCAACGATCGCGCCGCTCCCAATCCAGGTCTCGCAGCTATTCAGGATATTCCCCTCGGCACTAATCCTGATTATAATCTTGGATTTGCCACGAGAAAATCCATGTTGTGGGATATACGTAGAAAATTCTCTTGTGCTATTCCGTTATCTCATATATTTGGATTTTGCAGGCATTTTAGAAAAGTTATTTACGGAGCAAAGCATACCGTAACATTTATTAGAAAAGCAGATAGTAATGATGCTATTTGGCGAGAAGGTGATATCAATTACCAAACGAACGTGGTAGGTGCAAATGATACCACGAATCATGGAGGTAGGGTAAGATTACTAAAATTTACCTTGTGGATGCCAGCGATAACTCCATCATTAATCGTGGAAGAAAAATTATTATCATTTATGAATCAAGGTGGTAAATCTATCATGTCATGGCTAACAACAACAACAGATTCCACAACTACTGATATTGATGGTGATTTTACTTGGCGTATTGCATCGCAGCAAGGTACCTCTGCGCCACGTCATATCTTTGTCGCTTTTTTGCATACACGAAGATATCATCAATTATATAGCCACATGATATTCGATAATATTCACGCAACAAACGTGTCACTGAGAGTAAATGGCCAACAGGAGCCATCCGAGGAAATATCCATCAATTTTGAAAATTATTCGACAGCTCGCGCATATCATCGATTGTTAAGTTTCATGGGTCGCGATCAAAATATCGATACTGGATTGCAAATATCACAACTAGATTTTAATAAACTTTATCCTATTTATTACTTTTCCTTGGAACATCTCGATTTGATAAAGCAATCCGTCGTCGATATTCATTTCAAAGCTAGAATTCGAACAGGAAATAATTTATATAAGGTATTCGCAGTAATTCTCAGTGATAGAACAATGTTCCTGGAAGGCATCAGCGGTAGAATGAGAGTTATCGACGCTCCCGTAGAGAATATGTAATAAATTCTAAATTTAGATTAAGTGATTATTAATATGCCATACGATCACGTCAGCGTAACTCTGACCCCCGGTCAGGTGAAAAAACTTCATGCAGCAACAACAGCGCGACGAGGTTTAAGTTTAACCTTAAAAAGTAATCAACTTCACGGTGGACCTAACAAACTATCGTTAACTAAAAATCAACACGGACATTTCACCAGAGCCAGATCAGCAAATACTGGTATTCGCTTGAATCTCTCAATAGGAGCAATCAGAGATATGATCAAAGTAGGTGGTATTTTTCCATTGGCCGCGCTTATACCAGCGGCAATAGCAGGTGCAAAAGCATTAGGATTGGGCGCACTTGGAGGGATAGGTTCCGCAATAGGAAGTAAAATCGTCGGAAGAGGATATCGTAAAAAAAAGGGAGGTTTTATCTCCCCCTTCTCTCTTCTCGCAAAATTGATGCAACCGCAACAAGGATCCGGCCTTTACCTAAGACGACCCCCGTACGGATCCGGTCTAAGTCGAGCCTACCAGCCTCAAATTTAGATTTAATCAGTGAAGCAAAAAAAAAGAAAATAAAATTTTTCAGAGGCGTATTTATGCGAGATCAACTACCGGATAAACCAAATCCCACTGAGACAGGAATAATAAATCTTGATAAAAATTCCGGTCCTGGCACTCACTGGGTTGCGTATGCGATTAATCCTCGCGAAGTTATTTACTTCGACTCATACGGATTAGCACCGCCAAATGAATTTATCAAATACGTGTCAAAACTAAAACTTCCGGTTTGGTATTCAACGCTTCCAACACAAACATTAGCAGATCCACCAATATGCGGCCCGGAGTCAATTAACGTCCTTGATGCAATTTCAAAATCATCCAATCCTTATCGCAAAATTTTATTTGAATATACCGTAGATAAATATCATGGTTGACATTTACGGTAGGTCTCTCTTCAGAAAAGAAAAAAAAGACGCAGTCGACATCGATACATCAAAGTTTGCAACCAAGAGTGATATTAATAATCTTTTATCGCTGTCAGAGGTGGATCCTGGCGAAGTTGCTGTATTTCAAAATGCAGAAGGGCGATTACAAACTAGTAACGTTAAAATAACTGACATAATCAAGCGAGACGAATACCGCGATCACATTAGTCAATTTACTCGCCAATCGGAGATGGTATTAAAATCTATTGCTGATATCGCCGATATTATAGCAAAGTTACCCCTGAAGGCCGATAAAGCATTACACGACGATCTTCAGGATAGAATGACAAAAAGACTTAATAGGCTAAATAACGACCTTAAAAAACTTGACGATGTTTTAGATAAATTTAGCAAAAAATTTGACGAGAATATAAAAACATCCAGTGATACTTCCTCCGCCGCAAACGAACTAGCAAATAAGAAAGCCGATGACGATCTCAGCGAGAAAATAAAAAAAATCAACGAGGAAATTACTAATATTCTTGCCGAAATTAACGAAGTAAATATCTCGATGAGTCAGAAAATCGATAAAACATCAATCGACGATCTCAACAAAAAAATAAAAAAAATCAACGAGGAAATTACTAATATTCTTGCCGAAATTAACGAAGTAAATATCTCGATGGGTCAGAAACCATCCATCGACGATCTCAACAAAAAAATCAACGAGGAAATTATTAAACTCGGTAATGTTGTTGTTCCTGAATTTACCAGGGGAATTAACGCGATGCAAGGACAAATAAAATCCATCAACGATGAAATTAACGTGGTACGTGAATTAGCGCGTCAAAAGTTAGATACATCAATGTACGATGAAAAAATTCAAGATTTAAACACAAAAATATCGTCAATGAACCTTGGAAAATTATCACGAATTTCGATACCAACGGAGGTAGAAACAAAAAAGATCGATTGTCATGTACCATTTGTGATAAAGACATATAATTTTACTTGGTACCCCAATACTAGTGTATTTCTCTTCAGGGCACCAATTACTGGTATATATCGAGTGCATATTATATCCGATGTCGAATTTAAAATAAAACCAATGCAAGGTAAAATTTATGAATTTCGTCCTGGATTTTTTATTGTTTCATTAGTTGAAAATAGTAGAGCATTATTCGATATGGAACCACCAGATAGAACTATCACAGAACCGGTGGATTATTTTGCAATTTTCGAATATTTATCAGGATTGACCGAGGTTGGTACTAATTTACAAACTGATTTATTTATAACAAATTAAATCGACTGGATAATTGTTATCGTAAGATACTAATAAATGACCGCATCGGATTACCGTTACAATCAGGCGCGATCATGGCAGGATTCGTTGCGAAAACAACTTGACGATTATCAAACAAAAATAAATAAATACCAGCGCAAATTAGTTATCATTGATGTTGCAGTGTACGCGGTATCGGCCGTGGTTGTTGGTGCAGGAATAATATTATCCGCGGTAACAATGATAGCGCCAATTGCAGCAACAATAATAATCTCGTCAACAACAGCAATCGCGGGTGTTCTTAATATCATCGCGAAAAAAATATCCTCGTGCACAAGTGAAAAATTATCTTCGTACAAAAATAAACTAACTAAGATCAATGATGCGTACTCGAAGTTATCATTGTTACTTTCTGAAAGTCTTAATGACGGTATTATATCCGATCTAGAATTTTCTTCAATGATTAGTATTTACTCGGAGATTGAACAAATGAATATTAATAATGTCCGAGTTAGCCCAGATCGTGACAAACACGACACCACCAACAACAACGTTAATATCGCTAAGTTCAACGAAACCAGAGTTTAGCATTAATTTCTCAACACCAATTAACGTTAGCGAAATTGCATTAACACAGTTGCGTGTCTACAACAGCTGGCCCAATGTTAGATCAAAATCATTCGGTAATTTGATGTCAAATAATTCACTAGTTTTTGCAAATAAGAATAAACCCGATGGAACACCGGATTGGATCGTTGTTGGTATACCAACGGGCAGTTATGAAATTGATCAGCTGAATAATGAGTTTACCACTAGAATATCAAATTTAACCGGCGATGCTACTCCGGGAATAAAGATATCTTCACATGATCCAACATTGTCATCGATCATCGAAGTAAAATCGCCGTATATTGTTGATATTTACCAATCGTCGATTAGAACCGTATTAGGTTGGCCCGAGGTTGCACCTCTAGCAGAACCAAAGAAATCGGATGTTATTATTCCAGGTTGGTATGATGAAACCCTTCCAGAAATACCGGAACCAAAAAAGGAAGATTTTACAACCGACGAAGGATGGTATGGAGATATCAAACACAAGCCTCTGATCCACAGCGCCATCAATCTTATGAATAACCACAAATTTAACCTAGTAATGTTCGCTTTCACTTTTATTAACGAAAGAATTCTCTCATGGCTGCCTCTTCCTAAAATCCCCCCAGATGTGAAAATCTTCGACGCTACCCACATTAACAGGATAATAGCCCCCATAGACGGTATCTTGGTAAGAAGAACTCTAGACGAGTTTATTCAAGAACACGAATTACAATTAAATTTATTGCGCGGATCATTTCATGAATGCATCCTAAATAAATCTAGTTCATGTAGCGAAATTATAAAGCACGTGAAGATTTTAAATCAACTTGCGAATGATATTGAATATTATCATGATATGTTTATTCGGGCGATAGTCGACGATATATCAATTGCCGACTATGTTCTTCCTATTAGCAAATTCGAGTTGATCAAGAACTCGGGTGAGAAACAAAAATTCATGAGAGTATTTGAATTAACCGAGGAAACACTGCCAAATTTCAAATTTCCCAATTCTGATTTTGATGCGATGAGAAAATCCGTCACTGATACCATTGATGATTTATTTCCAAAATTACATGCTTCATGGACCAAAAAAATATATTCAGAATTGATTCTTAAACACAACAATGATCCTTCCAAACTTGGACGACATATCTCGCCGGGTATCGTTAATATAACGGATGTTATCGCGATTTATCTTCACGCGGATGTTGTCGAGGGTAGCTATAATGTTGATTCGTCAGTGTCGAATCAAGCGAATCAGGGATTTGTATTGTATTCATTTTCACCTAGCGCATCTCCCGGTTATTTGATAATCAAGGAGCCAATGAATCCGTTTTACCTGCGATGTCATAATCGATTTTTGTCAAGAATAAATTTCAAACTAACGGATCAGAAAGGAAATTTACTTGATATACGAGGAGAAACTGTAAGTATCAATCTTTTGGTGAAATCGTGAGAATCTCTGATTCCTGATTTTTAAATCGCAAGTGAGATTTTCCAAATCTGTCTCCGTGGGAAAAAAATAAATAAAATCCAGGGAAATTTTCAAAATTAATCTTTTTTTTTGTTTTGCGGAGATATTCAATTATTCTTCGTCACTCTCCGAATCAAATATTATTGGTACATAGGAGAATTTGATCCACGAATCAGCATCATAAGAAAATGTTGCGTTGTATTTTCCTTCTGCCACAAATTGTACTGATCGTGGTTCAATAAAGAAATGTTTTGCTGCTGCACTCATCGATGTAAACGCGATTTCCTCACCTGTTGCCTGATTCACTGATTTAACAGTCTTCGAATAATTAGGAAATCCACGGTTATTACCAAATCTTGAATTTTCACTCTGGGTTACCGCGCGCAGATTGGAAAGTTTATTGTTAAGTTTATTACCGTCAATGTGGTCGATAACAAGTCCTCTCTCTATTGGTCCTTTGTAGCATTCGAACACAAATCTATGATTCGAATAACATTCTGTTCTTTCATTTCTTTTATGGACTGTAAATTTGAGATATCCCGAATTACAAATACTACCAACACGTTTCTTTGTTTTGATGTTTCTAACGTTACCATCCTCAGATGCTTCGTAACCTTCGATGATGGGATGCGATTTATATTCACTCATGGGAATCGCTGATTTCATTTCCATATATGATATTCTCTTTGTTTAAATCGAAATTTGCTTTGAAACGATTAATATAATCTTCTTCGCATTTTATTACCGAGGAGGATCTTTTTTCATAATATCTCCGTAACTCACGATATTTTTTCCCTCCACAGGAGAAACATAATCTTGTCTTTCCTCGAATGCCAACTTGGCAAACTAAACATCGCTGTGGTCCTTTGTTACCTCGTCGAACTTCGTATATATGAGCACCGCAATATTCACCTCTACAGGATTTATCGCATGATTTTGTTGATCCAACTGTTATCCACGCGCATTGCTTCATTATATTTAGATATTTGTCTAAAATATAATAATGGATTTATTTGATCTTGATGAGGCAGAATATATCATTCCTGAAGTTGATAGTGCGAAGAAGGAATTTTTTGATGATGGAGCGATTCATGTTTGGTCGACATGGAAAACTAATTTCGTTGATGCTACGATGAATCTGGAGCGAGCGAAGAAGATAATCGAACATATAAAAAACTCACACAAAGAAGAGAGATTTATTTTCGGAATAAAATTTATTGCACAAATGCCCGATGATATTTGGATTATTCGTGATAAACGAGATCCAGTACGTGGCGGTAAGAAAAATGTTGTTCTTGATAAAAATTCGAAACCAGGATTGCTACTAGGGATTGATGGTCCTTATTATGCTAGGGCGTATCCTTCTAGTGCTGTTGTTTATGGAATTTATCGGCTGAATAATAATCCTGATGTGAAAAACCTACCTACGATGAGGGAATCTCCGATAATAAATTGTGTAGCTGAACGAGTTATCGAGCATATGAGGAATGCTCGTCGCGGATCTGGTCTGACTCAATTGAGATTGAATAAAATTAATTCATGGGCAAAGACAGTTGCTGATGGCGCATCAATCGATGATGTTGCTGCGTTAAGTAAGAAACTTAAATTTCCTATTACGGTTAAAACACTATCGGGTGAAATATTATATTCATCGCCGTATAATTCTCGAGGAACACCAATCGAAATTGTTGATCATAATTCACATGCGTGGAGTCAGTCGGTAATGATATTTCCGCGAGATCGTGTTGTTAAGTTTTATCCCGTGGAATCTGGGAAAGACAATTCCGATGCAATGTTTAGGTTTATCAAACTATTAGCCAAGTCCGATCCAATATCGATTTGGTTATTTTCTAGCGAAGAAAGATACGATCAATTTATCTTACCACGCGGAGATATTTACCGAGATGAAATATTACATGAATCGATGAAAAATATCGCGGAGAAGTATTCGTCAAATCCAGATCAGTTACTGACAAATTGCTTTACTGTTCCGTCTGTTGCTGCTCACGCTGCTAGAGAAAGAAATTCGTGGAAACCTACAAGAAATGAATTTCTTAATGATATTCAACTTAGCTGTATCGAATACGGCCATGGAGGATTATGGAATACCAAGTATTATTTCGAAGATATGATTTCCGTTGATATGAGCGCATGCTATCCTGGAAGTTTCCTTGGGTATGGCGATTGTGCAAATTACTTTGTTAAATTTGGCCATCCTACCAACGAGATGACAAGAGTGGCAATTAACGGACCGTTACCTGATTTTGTCATGACCGGATTCGCTTATGTTACTTCGTTTGAACTTGCTGAGAATTTGCATAAAATTTGTTATATTTGGTTTGGTCGGCATTTATCTCAACGAAGATGGGTCCCTACGGTATTGTTGAGATTTATGCTGGATTCATCGATGTTAATATCGTTGACGGTAAGCGAGGCAATTATATCATATAGAAAGCAAACCGAGGTGTGGTTGCCAACGGATTGTGAGAACGCGAAAGATATTGGAAGAAAAATAATTGGTAAATTTACTCAAGGAGGATCAGTTGATCATAAACATCGCCACGCTAGGTTATTTATCAATGATACCGAGATGGATTTTATTATTGCTGATACAGTATCGCGTGGAATATTTTGCAACAGAGAAAATATTATTATTGATGGAACGAAGTTAGGTACCGTGATAACTTATCTCGATGGAGAATCAGCGCAGTATACTCATTTAAGATCATCGATGCTCGCTTATGTGAGTATCAATCTGCTATCAATGATAAATAAATTTGCTGATATCGCGGTAAGGGTTGCAACGGATTCATTTTATATTGATAAGAAATATCAGTGCAGATTAGAAAATTTAATCACCGATGGTTCTTGGGGAACTTGGAGAATAAAAAACGAGGATATTCTAGATTATTGTGAGGACGCGGATGTAGAAGATTGCGATAAATTTCATAAAGATAAATGCGATGAAGTATCAACAGCAGTATCAGTGTTTGATCCAATTTCACGAAACAAATTCGTTTACCTAAATGGTCCTGGCGGCAGTGGTAAAACAACACGAGCAATAAACTTATTTTCAAACTCTGATATGATCGTGTTGACTCCAACACACAGATTAGCACGAGAAATAAAACAGCGTGGCGTTAGTTCTTGTACTTATCACAATTATTTCAAATATAGTGGTGGATTGTGGGATCCGGCTCGAATGGGAAACAAATATATCAATAAGATTATAATATTTGATGAAATTTGCACAGTAAATTTAGTTGTGTTAAAATCATTCCTGAGTTGGCTAGAAGAAAAAAATACCGCAGTAATAATGTGCGGCGATCATGGACAACCTGATCCTATTGATGGTGAATCTCCTCATGGATGGCTTAGAAATTTTGTAGATTATTATGAAGAGATTGACGCTGATTATAGATCCAATGATAATTTACTGACTGAATTTAAAAAACTGATTCGGTTGCAACCTAATAAAATTCAATGTGATATAATGAGAAAAATAATAGACGAGACTTCGATGGATAATTTTCTAACTTTGTGGCGTCCAGATCATCTGATTGTTGCTAGCAGAAAAATTGTTCGCGATGTTATTCAGAAAATATTATTTAAACTTCACTGCGAGAAATTTCCAACGTTGAAAGTTCCGTTATGCTACAGGCCAGCTGATACTAGAAAACAAAATATCAATGTTATTTTGCCATGTGGAGAAGAAAAAATATTAGTTTTGAATGATATTATTTTCGTTGATATTAATCTTGTCAATGATGCAATAAACGCAGAAAGATCGCCATGGAAACTCGGATACGCAGCAACGATACATTCATCACAGGGATTAACAGTAGATGGCCAGGTCTGGATCGTCGATGATAGAATTTCCTGGTCAAATTTAGTTTATCTGGCCGTGTCTCGAGTAAGAAAATTATCTCAGTTAGGTAGAATTAAATTTCACATTAACGACGATGGTGGTAATTGAGTATCCTTTGGTATTATTTGTAATTCTTCTTTGGTAAATCCGCGTTGTGGCGCTAGTGAATCTAGAAAATAAATCGCTGGCCTTCCTGATGATCTTGTTACAGCTGATATTTTATGTGTCGTAACACTCCAGTTTGGATCAGTTGCTCTTTTTCTGCCACCTTCGGCTTCTCCCTCCTTATATAAATATCTGACCGTGACGCTACCTAACACAGGTGGAATAGTAGAATCTCGCTTTAGTGGTATTTTTGTCTTTGTAATTGCAATTGCGGGTTTCATTGATATTGTTCGTGTTACTTCGTTATTTAGTGCGTTAATCACGTGAGGTAATCTTGTTACCCAATCGTGAGATCGTTTATCTTGGATAAATTCTCTCGCGTACTGATATCCGAATAATCGTTCTGCAAGAGTTTTATTGAATCTTTCAACGATAGCTTGATTGTGATGAACACCTACAATACCGCGACGGATTTTAACATTATTCTTTTTCATCAATGAAGTAACTGCGCCAAGAAATTCTCGACCTGGATCAACCTGGAGAAGCTTCGGCCATGTTAATGGAGATCGTGAATAAATTTCGCTAAACGCCTTAGCAATATCTGTTGCTGTTTTATTCGATAACGGTTCCGCTTCCTTGTACCTACTTGCAATATCAACAACCGTCAACACGTATTTATATGTGACTCCGTCGACGGTATCGTAAGGAAGAAACATAAGATCAGCCTGATGGACTTCATTAGGGACGCTGACAGAGAAACTCGCATATGATATTTTCTTAGGCGGAGGAAGATAAATTTGCCAGGCCGCTTGCCTCGATAGCCACGATTCAGCGACAGATTGCTTTACTTTTGCTGCCTTAGCAAGTTTGGCTATTGCTGATTTTCCTCGCCAAAATCCTCGCGGAGAATAATATATTTGCTCCATTATAAATTACCAGCACCTAGTACTAATTTACCTTTCATTGCTCCTTTTATCAACCAAGTTGCCAATTTCTCTTTGAAATTTTTATCAGAAATAGCATCTATTGCGTGAATTAATTTAATATCAGCGAGATGTCTTTGTTGTAAATCTCCGCTGCGATATGCAAGATCGTGATAGTAGCATGCGTTATCGATAGCGTTTACTGGATCCTCGCCAGGATTTGGTTGATTATTATCGTTAAGTCTTATATCTAGCCTTGTACCAGGTCCGCAGTAATTATATCCTGGTAAATGTTTCTCTCCGGGATATTTCGCCCAGGGAGCTCCAGGCAGATTTGTTAAGGAGGTTGCGATGTCTCCTCCGGTTCTACTTTTTTTTTTACAAATCTAAACTTAATTGTCTTGCAAACTTCACATTCTCCCTTGATTGCATTTCTGTTGTTGCGTGTAACGACTTCGATTGGATTTATCGTAGCAGTTCGAGTGCGACACTTAACACAATATGAATCCATAATATTCTAATAACATGAATGTAATTGATTTTTCAGCCACAAAAAAACGCGAGCAAGTAAAACATATCGAGGCATTACCAAATTCGATTAGAATGATAATCGTTGGACCATCTGGTTCTGGAAAAACGCAATTGTTGCTAAATTTGATTATGCGATGGTTAAAATGGGACAAATTGTATTTGGTTGCGCCGTCTGTTGATGATCAGCGATGTTATCAGGTATTAAAAGAATTTAGCGATAATACTGAGGATGGCACGATAGAATTTATAACGGACATCAATGAAGCTCCATCAGTGGAAAGTTTAGACGGTGATGCTAATAATCTTGTTGTTTTCGACGATGTGATGCTGGATAAACAAACTAACCCAGCTAGGATATTCTCGCGTGGCCGACACAAGAACACCGATGTGATTTACGTGACGCAGCGATATACGCAAATTCCGAAGGTAATTAGAGATAATTGTAATATTTTATCAGTTTTCAATGGCGTTGATACTCACACGCTGAGGAATATTCATCAAACTTGGTGCAATGGCGACATGGATATAAATAAGTTTAAAAATTTCTTTAGTCACGCTCAAGCGACTCCACACGGTTTTGTCACGATTAATCTTCATGATCCGCGTAGTAGATATCGAGTCGGTCTTGATCAAATTTACTCATAAAATTGCAACCCACCATAATTCAATTATGGCACAAACAAATTTTACAATACCCCCCCCCAAAAAAAAAATGCTGTTTTTTTTATGCCTAAAAATGCACTTCGGGTCGGATTTTCGCCGATTAATTTTCGTAGGAGGCGTTATTTCTGCTTTCTGAGGCTTCTACGGAGAAATGTTTGGTGGGAGGGTTAAAATTATCTGAGCCACCTGGTCTGTACAACTTCCCTGCTGCTGTATTGGTCTCTGTTTGTCCCTATAAAAACTCACTTTATCCCTATCAGATACACTCTACCTACCTACCTGCAGTAGCGTGTATTCAGGTCAGCCACTTGCAACACTGTTGACATTTATCCCCTAGTGTTCAGTACAGTGACGTCACTGACGCTGGAAATTTTGAGACTATAAATATCGAGTTGGGGATTTCCACATTTTGTAGCTATACATATATACTAGAATTCATAAACAGGAACGTCACTCAAGCTGAGGCTATAAAAAGATAGTGGGATTTTCCAAAGGAAAAACCCACAAGTTGGAGCTATAAATAGATAGTGGGATTTCATAGGAATTTCAGCTGATTATAGATACATAGGCATTTATTCACGATCGTCACAGAAGTTGATATTGTAAGTAGTTACTAATTTTATCCATTTTAGTCTAAACCATTGTAACTTAATTTTCGGGGATATGTTTATTTTCCTTTAAATTCTGGAACAATTTCGTCATTTTAGCGTTACTTTTAGTCACATCCATTTTGTCGTTGAGCATTTCCTTGATTATAGCTATTTATAGCATCATTACAATTATGCAAATTTTTGAACACCCCAGCAAGATTTCAGGTCTTGGTAATGCTTTATATATAAATCTCACGCTTGTACTAGTGTATGTATGTTTCTCTCTCTGTTGTGTTTGACCCTCTACCATCATTGTCCCTAGACAATCCCACCATGTTCAATTCCCCTTGACGCTATACAGACCCACCATGTTCAATTTCCATATGTTCAATTCCCCTTGTCCCTAGACAGACCCAAACTCTATTCCCATGTTAATTTCCCCTTGTCGCTAGACAGACCCACACTATAGTTCCATGTTAAATTCCCCTTGTCGCTAGAGTGACCCACGATTTCTCTCCATGTTAAATTTCCATTGTCCCTAATCTGACCCAGGGGTCTTTTTAATGCTAAGTCCCATTGTCCCTAATGTGCCCCACTTAACTACTAACATGTCTTATCTCTAATTCCAACTATTTTAAAGCTGTACTTCCATTTTCAAAATGTCCAATCACTCCTGAGTAAAATGTAAAACAAATTCTCTACCTCTGATGATTTTTTTTAGAAAAAGCTTGTCAGTCTCACCAAATATTTAAAAAACTAAGGGAATTCAAATTTCAAAAACCAATATTTTCCGAAATAGTTTAGACTGAATACAAAAATCTCGGACGAGCCCTCAATTTCTATGTTACGTGTTTAGGCTCGAATAAACATTAACTCAGAAAGAGTAAAAACAACAAGCTTTTTAAAATTTAACAAATAATTTATTTCCTTGGAAAATTCTGTAAAAATGAAAAAAGAAGAAGAACTTCCGGTTTCAAGAATCAAATCCAAAATTAATCCAAGAATAATCTTAAAAATAATCCAAGAATAATCCACGAATTAAATTGCAACAATCCTAGTAATAAATGTTCTAATAATTTCAAGTTCGAATCCTGATGGAAAATTCAAGATGGATGACGATGACGTATGCTGTAGTCTGTACATTGTTGTCTTTTACAGTTCCTCGTAGAAATACAAATAATGACACTCCGGTGATGTAAATCCAAATTAAATTTGTAAGCAATGTCATTCCAAAATTTCTGCGTGAGCACTCCTCAAAATATTTTCAGAGAAAAAAGAATAAATCCTTTTGAAATCCAACTGATCTGAAGAAAATTATAACTCAAAATCTGGCTACAACAAAATAACTTTAGATCACTGTATAAAGCCCAAAACTGAGAAATCGCTCTCTACTCATCTTTATTAAAACTAACAAATGCTCAGCAATGGAAAAACCGGAATTGCGAAATCGAAGGGGGGGGGGGGTCACATACACCAAAAATGACCCTGACGAAAACCAATCATTTTAAAATAAAATAAAACTTGTTTACGAAGGTTGCTACAAGTTTTTAAACAAGGTAGGAATTAGATCAACAGCTGGTGTTTACGACAGAATGATTTAGGTCAACTGATTTTCTGGAAAAATATCATCTCCAGTGAATAAATTTACATTATAATAGCATATTAGAATATAAAAAAATTTAAAACTGACAAGTAATTAAATTAAAACAATATGAATTAAATCAGATATACGTAACATATCAAATAAGTCGGTACAGTTCGCCTACAGTGATTGTATGACCCGTACTTTAATATATGACGCATATTCTAATTTGCATTATCCTGTGCTTGTATTTTCTTTTTAAAGTTGATGAATAGAATATTTACAATTATAAATAGTTATGTCTGAATTTATTATGTTTATTATCTATGACTACTGCAATTTCGTATCTACAGATTCCATCTGAGTGATTCGATGCGCTTATTTTAGGATTGTTTATTGCCTCTTTCCAAGTCGAACTTTCTTTTACGAAATCGACAGATTTGCTACTACTAATCTATCTATAGAGGATGGCTTATTTTAGTCAAGGATTATTCGCATTTAAGACCCTATTAATAATCACATTAACAAACTTTTATCATACCTGTAAATGATAATCTTTAGAAATTACAATGTCCAGTGCCGGATTAGGCAGACTTGGCACCGGACATGGGGCCTCGCGACAACGGATTAAAATAATATTATGAAACGTATTAGGAGATAATTTGCGGGGGGGGGGGGTGTGTGCAATATTTTGACTGCCTAAGGGCCTAAGGGCCTTAGGGCCTCCACAGGGTTTAATCCGGCACTGACAATGTGACACCATGAAAGTCATTGTCTCAAGCCATGGGCAGTTATTCGCTACGCTCATTTATCACATGTGGCTCTGCTGAGAGTTGTTGTTGTTTAACGTCATGTTTCAGCAAAAGATAGGCTATACATGGCGGCCAGTATTAATGGTGGAGGAAGAACCAGGGAAAACCCTGGAAAGAACCACCGATCCTCGAGAAGCTATTGGCAAGCTTTCTCACATACCCACATTAGCCGAATCCGAGACTCGAACCCACGCAGACAGAGGTGAGATGGCAATGATCCGTAACGGAGAGCGCTTTAGACCACTCGGCCACTCGGGGCCCCCATCTGCTGAAAGAATAACAATGCAAAAAAAGGTGTCGACGCAGATGGAAATAATTTAATGTTATTTCCTAATTGCCTACGCATTTGTGTATGGCTTCCGCCATATTCAATTTATCCATCAATACCGGCCATTCAACGGTTCGTGCGTGGACTCGAGTCAGGATTATTACTTCGGGTTTAGTACGCACGAATGTAGTTCCAGTCTATTTTTAGAGCATTTTTCGCCTCTTATTTTGGTGGTGATATAAGAGTTAAATTCAGGTATTCTTGGTATTGACTTGAACGATGAAATTAAAATTTAAGAAAATTACAATAAAAAATAAAGCCAAATGGAAAAGAAGATTAACATTTTAAGATTTACGTAAAAAAAAGTGTATATGTATGGAGTCTGTGGGATTGATGTTCATTATTATCTGCATGTAAATATTCCTATATATACTCCAAGTCGTAAGGGTGAATATTTTTTTAATTCTGCCAGAGAAAATATCTTGGAAAGACAAAATTATGTCTGTCTTTATTCAAACACAAAAAGACATCTTTGTTGCGGTATTGTCCCTTTAGATCATTTATACCATGTATTATGAATCCAAGCAGTCCATTTATGTATATATGATGAGATGACTGCATATAGTACCACGTGACTGCTTGTATGGCTTTTAGTAATTGTTTATAAACATAGTTATATGGTACGTTATGAGAGGGTGGAGATAAAAACTTTATAGCAGAGCCTACTCAGGTTGTCTACTAAGTCATTTTAAACTGTCATAGAATGATTAATGTCAAAAGAAGTATAGGTCAAATGAATCAGATGTGCTTTTCCCGTGTCTTTTTACCCTGAATGCAAGAAAGCAGCAAAATGAAGTGTTACGACTTCATGAAATTGAACTTAGGAACAGAAAAGATCGAAAACCAACGAGTTTTATAAATTTCCACAAAGAATGTATTTCCTTAAAATACAAACTGAAAATTTAAGAGAACTTATAGTATTCCAAATGAATTTCGATTCTGAATGTTCTGATGTGCAAATAGCCTGCAATAATAGTTAATGTGCTAACAATCTTGATGTTTCACAATGAATTAATCCAAAATATCTTCAAATGAATTCACAATAATCCCCCAAAAAAGTGATTTAGTCCAAAAGTATTAATGAGCACTTTGTAATACCTATGAATAATTTAAATAAAAGATTCCTCTCAAGTTAAAATACATATAAGACATAGTACATAGGACCAGAATGAGAGCCAACAGATGATTTATAGAACATTCTAAGCTTTTAAGAAGATCGTGTCTATTACTAAAAGTTTATTAATAACATGACGTCAGGTACAACAGGAATAACGGATGGAAAAACCGATGTCATGAACTCAAATCCAAGTACACATGATTGCCTAAAATTAATAATTTTAACATATAATATATAATCACAGGTAAAAAGTAGCTACGGTATATGTTGTTCACAAATAAAGATATTATTCAGGTAGATCCAAACTCCTACCATCAGTTATAGACAAAGGTCAATCACACAATATAAATAAAATCGATCTACTTCTGTTATGTATACTACAAAATTCATTTCATTTTGTGGTTCGTTTGGTTAAGACATTGATTGATGAATTGCAGCAATCCAATAGAAGATGATATCCCATTCTAATGAACCAATGTACTGTATGCATTATTAATTACTAATAATGATTATTAACCATCACTCTAAACATTATATCAGAAACGTTCAAACATATTTGAATGTAACTTAGTACAACAGATCTTAACATGGTTACATATCTCACACGAGCAAATGTCCATATATATTAGAAAGTTTGGGATCAGAAGTTCACATTCAGTATACTATATAGGATCTCATTGTATCTATAGTTGATATTTTAGGTCCATATACGGCTGTATGAATTATTATGCCAAAATGTTCTTTCCATCCTGAATTTGCTTATTTATGGGTACATATTTCAATTTAGTACTTTGACTGAGTGCGGTATTGTAGTATCGGCTGATATCACATTCCAGTAAACCATTCAGCTTAATAATTGTTAACCGACACTCGCACAGTACACAATAAATGTTCAGATATATCATTTGATTTAATGTTGCACATTTGATATGAATAAGTACACGGTACATGTCCCACATACGCAAATGCCCATCCTTGTTTACAAGATTTTGAGATCAGAATTTCACCTTTAGAGGACGATATAGGATCTCTTGGTACCTATAGTTAATCTATAAGGCACATGATTGGCCGTAGTCACATGAAATATTCCAAACTGTTATTTACATAAGAAATTATATATATATATATATATATATATATATATATATATATATATATATATATATATATATATATATATATATATATCGAGAGAGAGAGAGAGAGAGAGCGTTATTTGTGGGATGAACAGTGACTCTAATACATGCCCATTGCTTCACATTTCTGAGTGTCACTCGGTGAAGTGTAATGATTTTTCGTGTGCTTGCACCCTTAAAGTCATTTCAAGCTTCTTTTACTTCATATGATTAAGTAAACGTGTTCGATCTTTTGAATTCTAGCCTGGCATCTGGATGAATCTGGAAGAGTTGGATTAATTGTGGAAGTTATCCAGCTGTCGGGAGTTAATATCAAGGTCTCAATAACACGTATTCAATGTACCCGCCAATGGGCGGATAGAGATAAAAAGCTGGCGCTCTACTGGACTAATATTTCATTAAGAGTAAAACTGATTTAAAATGCTATTTTAGATAAAATTTTATTTTCGTAATATCATAGGATAGACGAGCATCTATTTCACTTTCATGCATACAATTATTTCATTGAGGTTTCTTTTAGCACTTCCTTCTCTTCAAGCTATTATATGTTTTATTAACGTAATGGAGACATTTGGCTTTTAGCAGTCTGCGTTTAACAACATTTTCCTCTTTTTAACAACGTGTAAGTCCTATTAATTCAGTTATTACAATGCTATGCTTTTGCCCTATTTTGAGAATACTCACGCGACGTACCTATCGCATCTGCCGCTATTTCTAAATATGCAAGTAGACATGGGCACGTTTTTTAGAGTCGGGCTCGTTGGAACTATCTTATCGACAAAATAGACTAAATAGAGTAATATAACAATTCACTTAAACAATCAGAATAGGTAACTACCTACCTATCTACCTATAACCTACCTACCTACCTGCCTACCCACATTCATATTTAAAATTTAAATGAAGAGAAATCAATTTGCATACATAGATTCTACTAAACAATTCCATGCAGTGTTAAAAATACATTCGTAATGGCTAGCATATATACTCATGGGCATGTGATACCGTATTACATGCAAACAATTTTTAAATATACAAGGACAAAATGTTTGACAAGAAGTTACAGACGTACAGGATGCGCCCGTATACAGCTAAAACCTTGTGTTAATGTATGGAAAGCACATATCTCACAAGGCATATCAGTTACGAACGACTAACAGCATATGGCTATGCAGCGAAACCACAAAAACATCAAAACAATACGCAGGAATGAAAAGTAATTAAAACCTCAATCTGATTAAAATCGGATCTCCACTATCCTACATGAAGATCTGACAGCGACCGCTTATGAGTTATGTTCTGGTGAACTTTGTATAAGCCAATGGAAATGTAACTCTCTCTCTCTCTCTCTCTCTCTCTGTCTCTCTGTGACTGTACACACAGGGGCTCGTATCGTTGCTCAAAATTGACCTTTAACACTTGTACTAGACAATAACTACTAGTTATTGTATATTACGTGTATGACAGGTCAATTGTAAGCAATGATACGAGCCCGTATGACTGTACATCCATCTATCCCTCCATCCATCCATCATGTGTATCATTTCATTTTATTTTACTGTATTTAATACCTTAATTGGCCGTGATGATGGGAAATAGTTTAGCTTTCATTCTGTGAAATGAATACGAGTTTGTGATTTTTGGAGGTGTGGAAGCGTTAACACTGTTCTACCAATGAATAAAATTAACGCCCTATTTACGTCATTTGAAAGGCAGAATAAATTCTACACAAATTAATTAAAATTGCTGAAATTCATTTACTCTCTACAGAACAATACTCTCCGATGAGTACTAAACTTTCTGCAGCTTGTATTCATATGCTTCTTTATTTCTTAGGTCAGAAAGTTAGAAGGCTTTCAAGGAAAAGAAGAAAAACAACGTACGTAATTGGAAATTTTACTTAATACTATCCTGAAGGATATAGGAAAACGTCCCGTCTTCCTAGCATTCCAGCAAAAACTAGTCGCCATTTTTGTTCTCCAGTTTTGCAGACAGAATACTTATGTAGCAGCCATGTAAATTTTTTAATAAATAGCCTTTGATGCATAAAGCAGTAAGAATGCTCGCTCTGTCTATAATACATTTTGGGTTTTCCTCACGACATATAGCCATTTTAATTATTGTTATAATGCTGATTTCTGAATTTTCTGGATTTGCTTGAACATTACCACACTGATAACTTTAATAAAAGGTTCATTCGTTGAATTATTTATGATACAAAAAACTATAAAAATTTCTCATGGAATATATTCTTTATTTTGATTTCAGTGAATTTTGTCTTGCACTACGCTGAGAAAAACTTCACGTATAAGGAAATATCAGATTTATTAGATAAACGTCATGACATAAATCTGAGGTAAAATGCAGAATAACTTTTGTAATGTAGTTATTTATGACTTTAAATACAATCTGATATGTGTGTAACTCTTGTCGCATTTCAATCATAAATACAGGTTAGGCTTTTGCATTTCATGGATATTTCAAGTCACTGACATGTACATGTATTTATATGAGTGGGCAGATTACACATCCTACATTGAGATTTCTAAAAAAGAATACCAGTCATGAACATTTAAATTAACAATGGCTGGTCGAGGTTGTAAAAAAAGCTACTAGACATTTAGTTTTTGTTTTTTTAAATTAAGATTCTGTCAAATTACTCCTTTGCTCGTTATATTTATATTTGTTTTATATACTATTTACTTCAGTCATCGTCAATATAAATTGCCCATTTTCTTAGTAACTTTATTCATAGTATAATTTGCTATATAAATGTAGCTTATTGTAAATATTCAACATTGGAAAACCCTGAAAATGATTGCCGTTAACATTTCATTTTTCTGCCCAGATCTTGAATTTCCGGAGAGAGTGTGTGTGTGTGTGTGTGTGTGTGTGTGTGTGTGTGTGATTTTGATTTTTAACGAAGCTTTAAAAAGGTTTCAGTCATAAAGTGTTATGTTACGTGTTTAGGCTCGAATAAACAGTAACAAAAGAAAGAATGAAAACAACAAGCTTTGAAATTTGTTTTATAAAAAATTATTTCCCTGGAAAAACACTATGCAAAATGAAAAAATAAGAACTTACGGTTTTAAGAATCAAATCCAAAAATAATTCAAACGAATGTGCAATTTCGGAAAGCCCAGAATTGCGAAATGGAGGCTGTTTGCATATAAAAAATCACGTAGCCCCATTATAACCTTGAGGAAAAAAAACGCAATCATTTTACTCCAAGAATAAATAAATATAAAAAGCTGTTCACTTCTCTCACTGGTTTCTAGATCAAAGTCGGGAAGTTTAGAAATAAGCTCTTGATACGTATAGCTTTAGGTGTTTACAACTGACGAGTCAATGTCAAACCATTTGCTGAATAAATATCGAGTTCCTATTAAACAAAACTACATTATTTTGACATGTAATGAAATTTAAAACAAAAAGATTTTTAAAACTTACAAACAATTAAATTAAATCAAATATAAATTAAATCTAATGTACATAACAAGAACTTAACAATTGTTCAGTCATATCGCTATAATTTCTGCAGTGTGGCAGTTTATAGTGATGTCTAGCACTGAGGCATCATACCGCAGACATGTAGCATGATGTCCCACCCAGTCACATTATCCGGACACCAGGCAGACCAGTCCTAACACTAACCCCTTAATGCTGAGCGCATAGTGAGACATCTGTTACACTAATGGTTTAAGTCTTTGGTATGACTCGGTCGGAATGCCATCAAAGAGAGGACCCACCATTCACAGTATACACACTGTGAAACTGATTGTTCATGTTGACTTTCATGAATGAATATGATAATAAATACGGATTTCTAAACTTTATATTTGTTTCCATGATATGTCATTTCCCTCCGTTTACAGTCGTTACATTCTTGCATGTTCCGAAACAACAGACCTAATTCAATCATAACGACCACCACAAACATACATTAGACGCTTTCCGTCATTTTATATTTTTCAAAGAGCCATATGTTAAAGAGTTATATGTTAGAAAAAATATTCCTCAAATAGAATTCAAAATGGCCGCTATCGCTTAACAGGCTTGAGGAAGCTTTTCTGGACTTTGTGCCGTTTCTCATATGTAATTCTTGATAGTGTTCATCTACAATGGTGGTTTCGTCATGCATTGTTTGCTCGGTTCGAGTGTTTCTTCATTTGCTAGGCTTCTTTGGAGTGGGTGGGGAAAAACTGTAAGATTTCTTAGTCGATTTCAACCACTCATACTACAACCGTCTTTCGCTTCAAACATAACATCGTCACGTTATACTTGCCAGTCGACCCATTTATGATACGATGGACCCTCTTTAACTGCACTAAAAAAGCAAGTCCTTGGCGCTCGATACTACATTGTGCACTATACTTATCAACCTGGGACTACATTCAACTTTACTTAAAAAGTGAACAGCAGTGAAAACAAGAAACGTTGTCAGGCGATGAGCCAAAGTGTGTGGATCTAACACCCTCCGGCTACTCTATGAAGCCGTTTCCAATTGCCTTGATCGTGTTAACTAGTCTCTTGCTCTCCGCATGCATAAAACATAGATACGATCGTGGTAAGTTTTTGGAAAGTCATGGACAGAGCAAGTCATACCCTTTGTCATTGTTTGGTATCATTGCAGGCTATCAGGTATTGCTTTATGCCAATATTGCAACAAGAACTGGTCTGTTTGCTGGCAAGATGGAACAACCACAATATTTCACGCAGTACACAAGCAGTCTGACCAAATGGCAGACCTATAGTTCTACACTTGCTTCCCGAAGAAACTGGTAATTATTTTTTGGCACGCAATGATTAACAGTGTTTTGCTGTAATGTAAACATGTTGTGTACAGTACAATTCCGACATACATGTATATTGCGTTCCCGAGAAACCTCGTGTATGTCGAATTTGCACATTTCGATTTGAATTTTTTTCTCATAGGAAATAATAGAAAAATGAGGGGTTGCGTTGCTTAGACATACATATATGACACCAAAGGTACCAAAATAAAACCTTTTCAACCAGTACTTTATTTATGTTGTTACAAAAACATATAGTAAACTTCTTCAGAATCCCGTTTGGGAACTCCGGCCGCGCGTACCTCCGTTTGCCTCAGTCTGAGCATCTCGTAAGGAGTTCGCGTATATACCCGAATAACGCATAAAATATTGCTTTTGGAATAATACAGAAATATAGAGATGTATTTTCTGCTGGGGTGTTCACATTAATTCGCGTCAACGCGAAACATTGTTAAATCAAGTACGTGTAAGTTGGGAGTTATCTGTATTACAAGTATTTTTGCTACAGTTTATAGATATTGACTAACCGTTGTTAGTGAAATGAAGCAAAGCTATTTCAATTCTCACCTTGTGCGTGGTTTGTTCTGAGGTTTACATTTTAAATTGTTTCTAGAAATAATACACGCAAGTCAAGGTAGTTAATACAAAATCGATTCATAGCTTGCAAGCGCCTTCGGAAAAAGAAATTTATTTTCACCGTTCTGTTATAAAATAAAGGCAGTAATCATATTTCCCATAGTCTTCATTAACGCCTTTTATTGTGTCTGATGTGGATGTGGATATACATGTATTATGTGAGAAATATAGCATTGTTATTCTTTCCCTTCGGCTTACAACATGATCTTTGTATTATGATTGCATTGAAGTCCTTATATAGTTCCAGTTATTAATGAATATTGTGCTATAAAAGAAACTATGTAACATGATATTTGATAACATGTATCATTAAAAAGTGTCTTTCTTTAGAAACTCTGAGTATCCATCTTATACAGATTGAAGAAGTGAAAGGAATTAATAAAGTGAATTTCCAGATGTTCCATTGTGTCACTGCGAAATACCCGTATGCATACATTAGGTTTAAGTTGCTTGCCGTGCTCATTCATCGTCTTATTCGTGCACATGTTGAATGCCGATGTTGAATATTTTTTTGTTTTTTTTTTGTTGACACATTGGTGATTATGTAATTCGAAGTGGTATATTTGTATTGGTCAAGCAAAAATGTCAGCGTTTCTTGGATTCAGTAATATTATTCATGGCCAAACTTAATAGAAAATATACATTGGTTTGTAAGAAAAAACAGATCATAGTGAAAAAATATAGGGTTTTACTGTCAGGTTGTTATTCCTATACTCAACACACTGAATTAAGTTCTGTGAAGACAAGCAAAAAAATCAGTGAAATATACCAATTTCTCTTTTGCATGATAAGCTAATAAAATGAAAGCAGGCATATTTATATAACCAGATATGTATTGACAAAGTTATTTTTAATGTATGCAGGTTTCACATTGTCTTCACCATGTGATTCAAGACGACGTAGACTAAGCATTTTTTCTATGTCGAGAACCAAGCAGAAGAGGGTCACAAGAATTTGACTTGCGTGCAGCAGTACTTTAATATCCTGGAAATGAATCTTTAGCAATATTTCAATGTGTACATTGAAATGATGAAAACTACTTTCCATTCCGCAGCCCAGATCAAATGTATTGTCATGATCTGATTAATGTTCTTGAAATACAATCAAGAATTAAGAATTAAGGCTTACAGCCACTGCTTTCTTCCTTTGAGATCGGAAATGTACAGCTTGTTCAGTTTTCTGGAATGGGTATTTAAACTTAAATTGCTTGAATTTATTGTCGCAAATAAAGAAGCATGATAAAGATTGTTTTGTATATTTTCTTTCTCTTAACGACCTAATGTAACGTGCAAATCTTCTTGCTACTATTGCGTGTGTGGTTTATTACTTTAACCATCTGGTCAAGAGGTTTGGCACATTGGTCACACGTTTTCTTCATTACATATCCTAAAAACTCTTGATCCATTTCATCTCTCGTTTGGAATGTAGCATCTCGAGACATGCCCCTAGAAAGGGGTCATACGGTCAAGATGCATTCTTTACACTTTTTAACTAAAGTTCTTGACAACTTTCAACTAATAATATATTTCACCAGTTGCGTATTTGATAATGTTGAACAAATGTATTCCATTACTGGAATATCACAGGATTATATAATTTCCCTCGGTATCCTTACGTCACTTTGTTATTCCCATACATGGAGCAACTGTGCCATGAATTCCCCTCGACTGCAAGGTTCATTAAGATGCGTTTGTCAGCACGAATAAAGTGGTGCTGAAGTAACTATGACTGTTCCATTTTGCTTCAGTATCTACACTCATTTTAAGTTCATATGTGTCGATGAAAGAAAGACTCGAATTTGCAGATAAGGAGCCTGAGTGGGTCTGATATCGCTAACATTGCTTATGTCGGTCTGTAATGTTATATACACATTGGGAGCAGGCTCAGTATTTTCACTGAGTGACAGGTTAGTGGGTATATTATAAACTACTGATGTTGCTGGCAATCCATAAAACAGGAAGCAACAATGCATACAATTCTTCAGGAATAAAGGGATGATATATTTTATTACAAATTATAATAAGGCATTCCAGATTTTATCATACGCAAACGAAATACAGAACGCATACTGAATTGAGTACGACAAACCCATAACGAATGAATACAAGGTTCTACAGGTCTTTCCTAAGGAAGCTACACAGTTGTTAAGGGTGTCAGAACACTTAACCGACTAAAGATATCCTCATGCAAAAGTCAAATATATAACTAATATAAATGTAATCGAAGAAACCGGTCACACATTTTTATTACTGACTACTGAAGAAGTGGAAGTGTTGTTACGGAGGCCAAGAAACTAGCCTGATGTAGAAAAATAAAAAAGAAGCTAGATGGTTGATTCGGTGACATTTAAATTTGTATCAGTGCCAGAAAACAAATACGTATATATTACGATGTTAACACTGCATCGCTAGGCGTATGAACTTATACAGGGAAGTCACGGGCTAGGGAGGAAGGTCTTTACAGATCAACGACCAAGTGTTCGGGACCAGGGCGCACCATATGTATATGTATTAGTGGATTGCGGCTGTGGCCGACCAGCTATGGTTCGAAATAGCAGGGAACGCAGATCTCTTCCGTCACGGTTGGCCATCTGCCTAGGAGAGAGAAACTCCGATATAAAACCTACGGCCTGCGGCACTAGCTGTCACCGTCCTGGCTTGCTGGGCCATGGCAGATGAACCCCAGGGTTAAAGGCTGGGGCCAGTTTGTGCAAACTGTACTCCACCTAAAAGCTCCATGAAGCCCTGCAGCGATGGGAAAGGGGCGTAAACGGCTGGTGAAAGATGTCACTGGAAGCCGCAGTCCCAATCCTGCATGCAGGCGACTCGGGGATTTGGCCGTCTGGTGTTGATCCGGAGACAACACCATCACCCGGCAGTAGCCTGAGTGACCAAGCAGCCTTTTCGAGGGACATCACTGCTTGCTTCGCTTCGCATGGAGAGGGGCCTAGAAAAGGTGGCCTAACCAAAGCTCGTCTCCTTACGCCCAACCCCCCCCCCCCCCCCCCCCAATTGGCCTGCCGCAACCAACGGGCATCTTCCAACGCGGTCGAAACTTAGCAGAAAAAAAAAACAAGGCATGCCACACCTCATTCACATCGTGGCAAAAGACTAAAACTGGCTTGTTGGAACATCAGAACAATGCTAGACTCAACCGACAGCAATAGAGCAGAACGACGCTCTGCCTTAATCGCACACGAACTCTCTCGCCTTGCTGTTGACATTGCTGCACTTAGGGAAGTCCGCCTTTCAGAGGAGGGAAGTTTAAGAGAACTCAGCACTGGATATACCCTGTACTGGTCAGGAAAACCAAAAACTTAAAAACGACTTTCAGGAATCGGTTTCATGGTCAAGGACTCAATCGCCACCAAGTTAACAAACCTTCCCACTGGTCAAAACAATCGCATCATGTCCATGTGTCTCCCGTTAGGGAACCAACCACACGCCACACTCTTCAGTGTATATGCCCCAACACTCGAAGCAGATCCTTCAGAAAAGGATAAATTCTACGCTGACCTGCGCAGACTTATCAAGAGCGTCCCAGAGAGCGACAAAATAATTATCCTCGGAGATTTCATTGCCAGAGTGGGCCGAGATTCAGAAGCCTGGAAAGCCGTCCTTGGGAAACATGGTGTGGGTGGCTGCAATGGCAATGGGCGCCTGCTTCTTGAATTTCGCTCAAAATTACAGTTCACCATCACAAACACCGTATTTCAGCAGAATGATGGCCTGAAAATTACCTGGATGCATCCTAGATCAAAACAATGGCACCTAATCGATTACATCATAGTACGCCAGAGGGACTTAAAATATGTCCTTCATACCAGTGTGATGCCCAGTGCAGAGTGCCACACAGACCATCGTCTTGTCCGATGCAAGTTCGACTTCCACTTCAAGCCCAGGCCCAGACAACAAGTAGGTACCCCGAGAAGGAAGCTCCAGATCACAAACCTGTTGTTTGAAGACGTCAAGGTAGATTTTCAAGAGAGCCTGCAGTCTAGACTTGAAGAACTTAATTTTCCACCAGATCTACATCCGGAAGAAATGTGGAATAACATCAAGGCTGCCATTCTGCAAACTCAGAAGAAATCCTTGGATTCACCACTAAGAAAAATAAAGACCGGTTTGATGAAAACAACCAAGAAATCCAAGAACTGCTTGCCAAAAAGAGATCAGCGTACCAACCCCATCTCGAACAACCATCCTGTCCACAGAAAAAAATCAGCCTTCCGCCTTATCTGCAGCTCCCTCCAGTGCAGTCTCCTAGACATACAAAATGAATGGTGGACAAAGCTTGCAGAAAGAACCCAGCTGTACGCTGACAATGGTGACTATAAGGGGTTCTGTGAAGCGCTGACATCAGTGTATGGTCCTTCCTTCCAAATACAGAACCCCCAACGGAGTGCAGATCGCCAAGAGCTACTCACCGACAGAAAATCTATCCTGAACCGCTGGTCAGAACACTTCCACATCCTCTTCAGCGCCTGCCGTACAGTCCAGGAGGCAGCTATTGATCGCATCCTACAACAGCCACCTAAGATGGAACTTGAGACTGTAAAAGCCAAAGCCAAAGCCTGCAGGAAAAGATGGTATCCCACCAGAGATATGGAAGAGAGGAGGCCTAGCATTGAACAATAAACTCCACGAGTTCTTCGTTTGCTGCTGAGAGCAAGGGAAATTTCCGCAAGACCTCTGAGATGCAGATATCATCACCTTGTAAAAAAAACAAGGGGCAAAAGTCTGACTGCTCAAACTACCATGGGCTAACCCTGCTCTCCATTGCAGGAAAAATCCTTGCTAGGGAGTTGCTAAGCAGGCTGGTGCCCCCCATTGTAGAAGATCATGCTCCAGATAGTCAATGTGGCTTCAAAGCCAATAGGGGCACAACTGACATGGTGTTCGTCCTGAGACAGATCCAGGAGAAATGCCGAGAACAAAACAACGGATTGTACATCACATTTGTGGACCTGACGAAGACATTTGATACGGTGAGCAGAACTCGACTGTGGAAAATCCTTGAAAAACTCGGCTGTCCTCCTAAATTCCTTACCATGGTCATCCAGCTACATAAAGACCAGCTTGGTCAGGTCAGAAACAATAACGACCTGTCACATACCTTCCCCGTTGTTAATGGTGTGAAACAGGGCTGCGTTTTAGACCCCACACTGTTCTCAATCTTCTTCAGCATGATGCTCCAAAAAGCAACAGAAGACTTTGATGACGAAGATGGCATCTATATCCGGTTTCGGACTGATGGCAACCTCTTCAACTTAAGGCGACTTCATGCCCACACCAAGACCTTGGAAAAACTGATTAGAGAACTTCTCTTTGCAGAATCCACCGCCCTTGCTGCCCACACGGAAGCTGCCTTACAGCGCGTAACATCCTGCTTTGCAGAAGCTTGCCAGCTCTTTGGTCTTGAGGTCAACATAAAGAAAACAGAGGTACTTCACCAGTCTGTTCCCATGGAAGAGTACCGACCACCAAGTATCTTCACTGACCAGACAGAGCTGAACGTAGTCCACCAGTTCACCTACCTGAGCTGTGTGATATACTCTGATGCCAAGATCGATAAAAAAATAGACAACACACTGGCCAAGGCAAACAGCACCTTCGACATACTGTATAAACGAATCTGGCACAAGGCCAGTCTCAAGAGAGATACAAAGATCAACGTCTACAGAGCTATCGTACTGACCACCCTCCTATATGGCGCCGAATCCTGGGTCACCTACAGCCGCCACCTCCGCCTCCTTGAAAACTTCCATCAACGCTGCCTCCGAACCATCATCAACATCCACTGGAGTGACTTCGTCACCAACACTGAAGTCCTCAAACAAGCAGGGATCACCAGCGTTGAGGTCACGCTCATGAAGATACAGCTATGCTGGACAGGGCACGTGTCCAGGATGAAGAATTATCGTCTGCAAAAATCGCACTGTATGGTGAGCTGTCAACTGGCTACTGTGATAGAGGGGTACCTCGAAAGAGATATAAAGAGACCTTGAAAAAGACCCTCACCACCTGTAGCATCGATCACGGCAAATGGGCATCCCAAGCTGCTGACCGTGAAAGCTGGCGACGTACAGTTCACCAGGCCGCTGACACTTTGAACAAAACAGACGGGCCATCGTAGAGGAAAAACGATGGCGAAGAAAAAACCGGGAACCATCGGCAGCACCCACCACAACCCAGACATTCCTCTGCAGCCTCGGTGGACGGACGTGCCTGTCACGTATAGGGTTCGTCAGCCACCAACGCGCGTACATTAGACATGGACATATCCCTTCCTAATCTTCGCAAGCGAAGTCAAGCCAACAACAACAACAACAACAACACACACATGTATGTATGCATATATATATATATATATATATACACACACACACACACACACACTTTGGAGTCGGAAATTGTTAGAATGAGATCCCGTACAAAATGTTTTGCCAGTTTTATGTTTCTATGGAGTCAACAAGCTAGCTAGGTTGGCAAGCAAGACTTTGTCAATAGCCAAGCAAAAAAATAAATATGAACATGAATCAAATCAGGTAAGATTATATTGAGGTCTCATGCAAGCATGATTTTACCAAAAAATGCTAATTGCCAGTTAACATTATCATACTGCAGTCGTATGCGTATGCACATATTGTGGACTTTTAAAGATCCGTATAAAAATACGAAACTTAAGTATAGAATCATTTGCATCACACACGTACTTGATGACAATAACAACGTCACAATACTTATAATATTCAATGATTTTAATAAATGATGGCATGTTTAGGGTGCAAGCTCAATAAAAAGGGTATTTCAACAGCAACGTAAAATGGCAATTAAAGTTGGCATTATTGCTATAAAGACCCCTTGCAAGTATGAATTATTATTATGGGTGATACGGGCCGACAGATTACAACAACAAAGTCACTAATTTGTACATGTACAAATTTTGCTAAATGGTGTTAATGCCAGTGTACATATAAAAGTTTTAAAACGTATGCACACATTTTGCTAAAATGCGTACATGACGGGTCCACACGTTAAAAAAATAAAATGCCAGTTTTTTTTAGTCACCATCCCATGCAATACAATTTGTCTTGTTTATGTTACATAAAAGGAATGAAGTTGCACGAAGCCTTCACTTCTGCACTGCAATAACAGAGTTATTAGTGGAGTATCCGGACCAGTCAGGGGCGTATATTTCGTCTGTATATTCTCTTGTCCATATGATCGAAATTACTCAAAAGGGAGTGGAAGTATTTCAGTTGTTCTGTACAATGTTGGTGCCTTGATCGGCAAATAAGTTCCATTTATAGATGTATGTACATTGTAACTAAAGCACATAAAAATCCCCATATTAGGCATTCGTACAATCTCTCTCTCTCTCTCTCTCTCTCTCTCTCTCTCTCTGTGTATTCATTGATTCATTGTGCAAGATGTAATGAATATATTCATGCTTTACTCTTTGTAGCTAGCGCTCTCACTTTCTGTCCATGTTCTTAGCACGTAGGTAAATTATACTTTTTGACTTGCGTTATAAAAGTATAATGTACCTACATGAGGAGCATCATTATCGAGGATAGAAAACGCCAGAAGCAATAAAGTAAGACTATAGCATGTATTTCCTACTATCGACAACATATAAGTCAGGCAACACCTATGTAATATACAGAATCCTTGCCTATACACTTTGTTGTGAATATAATATATAATCTGAAAGTGACACAGACACCAATGAAAATTTATAAGTTCTTCTATTCAGATTTGCTAATTATAGGAAAGTTTGTGCCACGGGAGTTAGACGGACAAAGGATCCAGCAAGTTCCTAAGTCGAACAATGTCTGCATGTCTTTAATTATAAGAGACTGTGTCATAAACAAATTTGAAAAATGGTGCCATGACTAAGCATATTGGTGTATTGACCTTGTGACCCGCTTCAGTCAGCGCCTCAGCTTACGGAGCATTAATGTGCAAAATAGCAACAATGACACTCTAATTTTCTTCCGGTAAATACAACTTTGAAATAATTCATTGATCAACTTCCCGATTAAAAATCTAGTTTATCTCATTACTGTATTTCTGACTTCCTGTTGAACTAACACATTTTTCTATACATGTACCGGCACATGGGCCTATTCACTTTCGGTGTTGTGCTGAACCTGAAAACAGAAAATTGAGCTGGTGCAATTAATAGTTTGTGATGTTTTTAAATTAATAAGACAACCGAAGAGGAATTTCTAAGCTTGAACAGTTTCATGTAACGTAAGCTATCGTAAAAATGCATCTTTGTCTGATAAACATTCAATGGAGTAGCAGAGAGGGTGAACAGACCACTTAGGGGAATGGTCACCCTTGTGTTTTACCAAAAAAAATAGTGACCACTCATAGAGGTCAATTACCACGTCTACGATTATTGTTTGTCCCAAACAGAATTGTAGACGAGCCCTCTCTGCTGCTATCAGTCTTGGGAATCATCATCTGAATCATGGAAATCTTCATCTGAATCTTCGGAATTTGTTCTATGTTTCAAGTAATATTCAAGTTCTGATGGTGGTTTTTCTATTTTGGGATTTATGTTCTTTCTTTTTCTGTAATAGTTCATCAAACTTCTGTATCGATCTCCACCGCAATTTTTACAAATCTGATATAATCCTCTAACGCCGTTGTTACATCCAACACAACCTCGTGGACCAGCATGAGGGTTTTTCTTTATAAGATAATTATGTTTCTTGCAATATTCTCCACGGCACCTTTTGTTGCATTTATCTGTTGTTCCTTGACGCAGCCACGCACAGTTGTTCATTATATTAATGATATCTGTTTAATTCAATTTAATTTTATCATCACCCCTGTTACCCAAATATTTTATCAATACCCACACGATATCTTGTTCTTGGATCATGTAAATTTATTGTTATAAATCCATGCGGGGTAGCTTGCGCTCGTGAGAAGAAATTTTTGAATTTAATTATATCCATGTCACCACCACACCAGGTTTGATGAATATTTCGCAACGTGTGTGTGTCTACGCCATTAAACACAACTAAAATGTTGCAGTTGTCTCTGATCACCTTCGGAATTTGTGTATATCGTTGAGTAACATAGATCACGTCTGTATTTTTGTGTCTCCCTCGGGAAAATATTCTGGCTGGATTTGATTGTTTATCTAGCATCACATCGTCGTATACAACTAAATTATTAATAAATCCGTCTATGGAATCTACGGATGGTGCTTCATCAATATCGGTTATAAACTCTATAACATCATTATCCTCATCCAGTAATCGCGCGTTTTCATTGAAATCTTTAAGTACATCATAACATCGTTGATCATCAACGGATGGTGCTACTAAATATAATTTATCCCATTTCAACCATCTCATTATCAGATTAAGTAATAATTGCGTCTTACCCGATCCAGATGGTCCTATGATAATCATTCTGATGGAGTTCGGTAGCGCAGGATGATGCTTAACTGGCTCTCGCTGCCGAGTTGCTGAGAAATCAATTATATCCATATATATTATAACATGAATTTATATTGTTTACGCTGTAGAGTTAAAACTCCAACTACTGATTTAGCCACGGTTACAACAAAAAATAAAAAAATCGCGTACGGTGGAAAATGTTCTATATGCGGTAGAAAGAAATTTTCGTTTTTACCTAATAAGCGCGGTGGTGATATTGCTAATTTGATGTCAAAGTTTCCAGGTGCTCCATGGGCTAAATATAGTGGAGAAAAACATCTACCAGGATATAATTATTGCGGTCCTGGTACTCGACTTGATATCAGGCTCGATGATCAGGATCAACCAAAACCAGGCGAGGAACCAATAAACGCTATTGATCGAGCTTGTCATGCTCATGATGTAGCTTATAAAAGTCAAAATCTACAAGATAGGCATATTGCAGATGTAAAATTAATTCATTCATTAAATTCTATAAAAAATAAAAATATAGAGAATCATTAGCTAATTGGTTAGTAAGATCCTCGATGAAAGGTAAATTAGCGATTGGGGCTGGTAATTAATAATGGAATCAATTTATTATTCACCGAGAGGATACTGGAGAGGCAAAGCAGCAATTGGTAAACTTGCTGATGCAGCGGCGGTTAAACATTCTACTGCTAGCGCGTGGTTGTCCAGGCAGGCAATATGGCAAATTTATCTACCACGTCCTAAACAAATTCAGTACTCGTATTTCGATGTCAGTGTTCCTAATGAAGTTCATCAAGCTGATATTCTGTTTTTACCGCATGATACTGTGCGTGGAAAAACGTACAAATACGCGCTAACCGTAGTTGATGTTGCAAGTAGATATAAAGAAGCAGAGCCGCTATCAGCGAAAACATCATCTGAAGTAGCCGATGCGTTTGAACGAATTTATCAACGAGGTGGTGGACCACAAGGTGGTCTACGATGGCCACAGCTACTACAGGTTGATCCTGGCAAGGAATTTCTTGGTCCAGTATCATCGCTGATGAAACAACATAATACCAAAATACGACGAGGTCATACTGCAATTCACCGTGATCAAGCAATTGTTGAGCGATTTAATCGAACACTTGCTGAACGGTTATTTGGATATCAATACGCGAGGGAATTTATTCAGGATAAAAGATCTCGCGAATGGGTGGCAAGATTACCAGGTGTGATAGCTGCATTAAATAATGAAATCACACGAACAACCAACATGAAACCCATTAGCGCGGTCACAAAAAAAAATATACCAACACAACGAAAAGATGCTGGAAAACAAAAAATATTAGGTGATGTCACAGTCAGATATTTATATGAGCCTGGTGAACTTGAAGGTGGTAAAGCGAGAGCAACTGATCCTATTTGGAGTGTTACCACACACAAAATATCTACCGTGACAAGATCCACTGGAAGAAACGTAGGCGTTTCCAGACCTGCAATCTACAGATTAGATTCGGCCGCTCCTCAACGTGGATTTACACGTGAACAACTACAAATAATTCCCGCGGATACACAACTACCACCGCGATCACTCCGGTGATTTCGATCACTTAACTAGCGCCTCTACGTCGATTACACTCAAGACAGGTTAACATGGTATTTTCTCGTGTATGACCGCGACTATTATCTTTTCTATCTACGGTAAATTGTCTTGAATCATTACTCGAATACCGCCATAACATTATACAATTACAACTGGTGCAATGATTGTTCTGCTGCTGTTTTAACTCAATAATAAATTCAACATCAAGATCAAAGTCACGTTTATTTTTTTTATCAGATTGTTTGTATCCGATTAATTTTTTTCTTATTATATCATCATCGATGATGTTAAATTTATCAACGATTTCAGGAATTATAATTCTACGTAATTGAGATATATTTCTGACCCTCGATACCGCCAAATAAATTAAATTTGACCACTCGATGCGATCGTCTACAATCCAGACTCGTGTATCAGAAATAGTTAATCCCTGAGACGAGTGGATTGTCATGGCGTATCCCAACACCCATGGAGATTTGTCAGCGTTTATTGCATCTTCGACCACACTGATATCAACGGCGACAATATCATTTAATACGAGAATCTGTTTCCTTGACTCTGTCAAGGGTCCTGGAATATCAACATTAATATTCTGTTTTCGTGTATCTGATGGTCTATAACATAACGGAACGGGTAATTCTGAATATTGTTCTTTATGTAGTTGAAATAACTGTTGTTGTAAAGCGTCTCTGATTATTTTTCTACTTGCTACGATCAAATCGTTGGGTCTCCATGAGTTCAAAAAATTACTCATTGATGTCTCTGAGATCACTCCACGTATTATTTCACACTGAATTTTGTTTGATTGTAATCTGATTAATTTTTTAAACTCCTTCAAATTTGCATCAAGAGCTCTATGATCATCATCTATTTCTTCGTAATAATCAACGAAATTTTTTAACCAATCATGTGGAGATGGTCCAACAAAGGGCGGAGGTTGACCATGATCGCCACACATTATTATGGCGGTATTTTTCGTCAACAACCAATCAAGAAACATTTTTAATGTATCCAATGACACCGTGCATATCTCATCCCAAATAATTATTTTAGGTATATATTTTTCTCCCATCCGTTCAGGAGTCCATGTATCTCCGCGCCATCGGAAGAAACTATGATACGTACACGATTGTACTTGCCGCTGTTTCATCTCACGTGCAAGTCTATGTGTGGGTGTCAGCACGATTATATCTGAATTTCTAAAAACATTAATCGTTCGAGTTGTTTTGCCGCATCCACCAGGTCCATTGAGATATACTGTCTTATATCTGGTTATTGGATCACTCAACGATGGTGCCTTCGACATTTCTGATATTTTATTACCCTCACGATAAAAATCTCTCACTGGAACATCTGCTGATTCTACATAATTGTGTAATAGTTCCTTTTTTATTCTCCACGAACCCCATCGTTCATCATTACTTGTAAATTTCATAACAGGTTCTAAATATTTACTTGAAATATAAAACGAATCTGTTGCGACTCTGACTGCGGTCTCAGGAAATCTATTAATCATCGATAATAAATTTATGGAAACATAAGCCAACATGGAAGATCTTAGATGAGTATATTGCGGGGATACGTCATTTATGTAACTAACGATCGTACCTAATTTTGTTCCGTCGGATAAATAAACACTCTCTCGATTTACAAACGTATTTTTCGCCGTTGTATCAGCAATTATAAAATCGTACTCGGCATCATCTAGAATTAATCGTGCGTGATGTCTTTTATAATCATATGCACCACCTTGAGTAAATTTACCTATAATTTTTCTACCGAGATCTTTTGCGGTTTTGAGTTTATTAGGAATATCATCTTCGGAAACATCCTTAAACTCGCTAATAACTTCAGAATCTGACATGGGCAACCAAACTTTGGTCTGTGCATGATATGATATAATTGCCTCACTGACCACCAACGATGTCAGTATCATACAATCTAGCATATATCGTAACAAAACTATAGGTGCCCAACGTTTTTCACAAAAATGTCTGCCAAACCAAACATAACAAATCTTGTGAAGATTTTCGTTAAGCTCGAATGATTCAATACAGGCGAATCCAGTCAGATCAAAATCAGGTAATGGTCCATTAATTGCCACTCGCGTCATCTCGTTTGTTGGGTGACCAAATCTTTCAAAGTACACAGAACAATCTCCGTATCCCAGAAAACTTCCTGGATAACATGCAACCATATCAACCGAAATAACATCATTGTAATTGTATTTGGTATTCCATAATCCGCCATGTCCATATTCGACGCAACTTACGCGTACGTCCTCGAGTAAATCAAATCGTGTTGGTTTCCATGAATTTCGTTCTCTGGCGAAATGAGCCGCAACAGATGGAACGGTAAAACAATTAGTTAGTAATTTGTCAGTATTTTCCGCGTGCTTGCACTGTAAAAACGTCGCAAGATTTTTCATCTCGTCATGGAGGGATTCTGTGCGATATATTTCACCGTTCGGTTTGACAAACTGATCAAATTCACCCTCCTCATTACTTTTAAATAACCATACCGATACAGGATCGGTTTTACTTATTTCGTTGATAAAATCAAACATATCTGCCCCAGAATTATCTGGAAGGTAAAATCTAACAGTTCGATCACGTGGAAATATTGTTACTGCGTTAGTCCATGCGTGCGCGTTATGATCGATAATATTTATTGGAGCTCCTTTCGATTTATATTTCGACTGGTACAGTACTTCTCCCGTTATTGTCGCCACAGTTATTGGAAATTTTAATATTTTTCCTAACTCAGCAACATCTTTTATTGTAGCACCGGTATCCTTAACTGAATCAGCCCACGAGTTTATTTTTTCACGCCTTAAATCAGTTAATCCATTTCCACGCATCGCGTTTGTAAAGTGTTCTATTACTCGTTCGGCTACACAATTTAACCTTGAAAATTTCATCGGCGCTAGTTTATCAACGTTAGGTTTTTTATTTATCTCATAGATTCCATAAATAACCGCCGTTACAGGATATGCTCGCTCATAATACGGTTTGTCAATACCAGTCAATAGACCCGGTCTGGAATTTTTACTTAATATGATAGTTTTATTATTACCAAGGACAGGATCATATTTGTCACGGATAATCCAACTACCTGTTTCTGTTAATACAATAAATTTTACTCTGAAGAAATATTTTTGATTGCCCTCGTATTCAGCGATGTAGTTAATGATAGTTGCCGCTCGTTTGTCATTCATTGTGGCGTCCGTGACAGCTTCCTTGACTTTGTCGACACTGACTTTGCCAGTGTTGCGTATAATCTTGAACGTTGACCATGTATGAGATGCACCATCCGTGTAAAATTCTTTCTTGGCGTCGTGAATTTTCGAGATCAAACTTTTATTTTTCGGATCAACCAGATCTCGTACTGGCAAGTCAGAAGATAATCTGTCAAGGTTGAATTTATATTTAACAGGCCTAGTTTGGGATAATCTCTCAAACTCGTTCATATAATTAAAACAAATATTTAAATAAAGAAAATTATATATATATATACAATGTCTCAATGTAGATGGTTGATGATCGGCTCGGTAAATCGATGCAACAAATCCTGTAGAAAGGAATTTTGTTGGATGCACTCACAAAACATACGACGAGGAAGTCTAGGACCAATACCATGTCTACGGTGTGGTATTGGAGTGCGAGGAAAGACAGAATTATGTGGGAAGTGCGGCGGGAAACGGTTCAGAGAGCTCAAAAGATATTATGACAAAAAAAATAATAGCGGTGAAAACGCTATAAAATCCGTGAGGGATTATATATCAAGATTTCAGACAAACAATGGTTTAAACATATAATATTATTATAATGGAGCAAAATATATTTGTCCCACATCCTGTCATAACAAACTATGAATCAAATATTAATGGTATCATCAGACACTGCAAGTTGAAGAGACAAGTTGGTTATATTAATAATTTTGGTTATCTTAGATTTACAGTTGGGAAGAAACATTATTTCTGTCATAGATTTACATACGAGTGTCACAAGGGTTTGATCAATGACGGTCTTGTTATTGATCATATTGATGGAAATCCTCAAAACAATAATTTATCCAACCTTCGTGTTGTCACATACAGCGAGAATAATACACGTGGAAATACAGGAAGATGTAAGACAATCGGAAAGAGGGCGGTAATTTCTACAAACATAGAAACTGGCAAAGAAAATATATTTCGTTCAATGCATTCAGCGGCGAAATATTTTAATATTCACTCGCAATCAGTACAAAGAGCGGCAGAAAATATATATAAAACAGCTTTTTCGAAAAAATATAAACAGAAAATTATCTTTAAGTATCAATAACTATCATCACCACATTATTAACTATCATCACCACATTATTAACTATCATCACCACATTGAATTATTTTTTTTAATTTATGTCACAGTAGGTCCTCCATACACTACTGAATTTTTGATTATATAAGGGGAGATTACTTTGTAATATATAGTTTTCTTCGTAGATTTTTGGTTTTTTTATGATCGTAATTAGTCAGTTTAACTAATTACATCGTAACTAATTACATCGTAATTAATTACTCGTAGAAGTATTATTTATGTTTTTTAAACATTTCCCCATCATACAACATTACGAGAGATCATGATAATGTTATTGATCCGTAGGAAGCTGTGTGTGGGAACAGAAACCGTTGTCATGGTAATCGACCTGCAGTTGTGTGTTCATGCCACTGTTATTATTGATTCTCAGTCTGCTTAGGAAAACCGCCACAAATACAGAAACTATTATTCAGAAACTGTTATAAATACAGAAACTGTTATTATTCAGAAACCGCTGTTATAAATACAGAAACTATTATTCAGAAACTGTTATAAATACAGAAACTGTTATTATTCAGAAACTGTTATAAATACAGAAACTGTTATTATTCAGAAACTGTTATAAATACAGAAACTGTTACTATTCAGAAACCGCTGTTATAAATACAGAAACTGTTATAAATACAGAAACTGTTATTATTCAGAAACCGCTGTTTACTGTAAATATTGGTTCCTTAGCTATATAGCTAGCTATATAGCTAGCTATATATTAACTTCCAAAACATATGTTCGTAACAATGTTTGATAGATTAATCAGTATGGTATTGGACTGTGACGCTCGCGGTCCAGGATCAAACCCCCATGGCTGACAATTTGTCGGTGGTGTACGCATAATTGCGATTTTTATAATAGTGGGGGGAACCGCAAAAAACCCCCCCGCTCAACAAAATTCCCAACCACAATATTGACTTGTGGTTGATACATATTTTCGTATCACCCGCTGGATTAATTATTGTGGGTGGGTTTTTGCTGAGCGTACATGTTTGTACTGTCCTTAGTTAGTGCCGTTCATTCATAATCTGAGCTCGCTAATACACTCGATAGGGGCTCTTCATTCATTGTATATATCCATTTCATTGTATATATGTTATATGTATATCCTCTAAACTTGGTAGATTGCGGTGGCAAGCTACGAGTTTAATGAGGATTGTGCTGTCCTTGTGCTGTCCTTAGTTAGTTATATGTTATGTGTATATCCTCTAAACTTGGTAGATTGCGGTGGCAAGCTACGAGTTTAATGAGGACTGTGCTGTCCTTGTGCCGTCCTTAGTTAGTTATATGTATATCCTCTAAACTTGGTAGATTGCGGTGGCAAGCTACGAGTTTATGCTGTCCTTAGTTAGTTATATGTATATCCTCTAAGCTTGGTAGATTGCGGTGGCAAGCTACGAGTTTAATGAGGATTGTGCTGTCCTTAGTTAGTTATATGTTATGTGTATATCCTCTAAACTTGGTAGATTGCGGTGGCAAGCTACGAGTTTAATGAGGATTGTGCTGTCCTTGTGCTGTCCTTAGTTAGTTATATGTTATATGTATATCCTCTAAACTTGGTAGATTGCGGTGGCAAGCTACGAGTTTAATGAGGATTGTGCTGTCCTCCCTCTTGGGCCTCTAGACCGTTGTTTGGCGGGTTAGGGGCTCTCGTAGAGGGAATATTTGCCTAATGAACTTGGTAGATTGCGGTGGCAAGCTACGAGTTCTTGGTTGTGCTGTCCCTGAAACATCCCTACGAACTCGCTAATACACTCGATAGGTGTTCTAGGGATATTTTTTTTTATTTTAAAGATTTATATATTATATAATGAACCATGAAAATATCAATGATGTAATTGTCGCTATTAAAAAATTGAAAAAAGATGGAATTAATATATCTGATGAACTTAATCCTGAAAAAATAGTTTCTGACTTTGAGATTTTACAAGAACGTAAAACCATGGGGACACACACACTATCATCTGAATACAGGCTCATGAAACGGATTCAATCGGCAATGTTTCAGTCGCTAGCTACCGTAGAAGATGATCATGTGAAGGAGTTCGTTCCTCTTTCTACCGCCGTAGAAAGAATTAAATCGTTATTATCCCACGAGTATGAGGCAAAGAAAACGATTAGTACTCGCATAAGACTATTAAGAAAAATAATGTTAGATCGTGAAACGATCCAGAGTAACTTCGTTACTGGTGAAACGATCCAAAGTAGTAATTTTGAAGATGACTGAGATCTTTGATCAGAAATAATATTTCTGAATTTGATGGGTTAGTAATTTGTTTTTTTTTTACTGAAATTTAACAAATTTGTACAAATTTCTTAATTTTGACTACCATTTACCCCATCAAAAGCATAAAATTGTACAAATTTCTTAATTTGAGTACCATTTACCCCATCAAAAACATAAAATTGTACAAATTTCTTAATTTGACTACCATTTACCCCATCAAAAACATAAACTTGTACAAATTTCTTAATTTTACAAATTTTTTATTTCTGAATTACTTTATTTATTTACTGAATTGATTTATTTTTTTTTATACTAAAATCAAGAAAAATGCACGAATTACTTGATTCTGACGGGGTAGTTGGTAGTCAAAATCAAAGAAAAATGCACGAATTACTTGATTTCTGACGGGGTAGTTGGTAGTCAAAATCAGGAAAATTGAGCAATTTCGTTGTATTTTAGTAAAAAAAAAAATAAAAATCTCAGTAAAAATAATATTATTAATAAATAAAATTAATTTATAATAAATAAAATTTGTTAGGAACAATTTGACAAGGTTAGAACTTTCTTGATTTTGACGGGGTAGTTGGTAGTCAAAATCAAGTAATTCGTGCATTTTTATGTTTCTGAGGGGGTAGTTGGTAGTCAAAATCAAGTAATTCGTGCATTTTTATGTTTCTGAGGGGGTAGTTGGTAGTCAAAATCAAGTAATTTGTACAATTTCAGTAAAAATCAGGAAAATTAATAAATCCTATTTTTTTGTGATAGAAATTTTAATTTTACTTTCATCGACTAGCTTTTTTAGTTGCCTGGGCCGATTAATTTGTACCAAACACAAATTTGTGCCAGTAATAATAAAATATTTTTTTAAGTTGATCGAATTTGATTCTGATCTCTGTTACAAATGTTCTTCTAACTGTTAAGAAATCCTCGCGTGTAAAAACCCTCCATTACATGAAGATCTACGACAAAAGTCCTTACGACGGAAGTCTTACGACGGAAGTCCTTAGACAGAAATCCTTAAGACAAAAGTCTTAGGACTTTACATACAGATTTATTACAAGCTCTTCTTCACGTATGTCAATTAAGCGATTAAGGTGGTCTGTGAGTTTAAAATTGATTCGCGTTAACATATTATTGTGACACCGCAAATACACGGGATTAGTTGGTTCTTGCACGATTAAACTTCCAGGGGGAACTTGTGGTGTGAACGTGTACAGGATGTATCCTTGTTGAGCTTGATTTGATCTTCCGAGATCTATTTGATAGCTGCCATCGATTACGTCACAAACCAGATTGACCGCGACAGTCGGTGTTATATTAACGATTCCCGGAGATACGTGTCTTCCGCCGCCATGTGGATCATTATCATATCTGAGAACGGTTGGATATGGTGCTAGTTTTTTCCACGCATCGAGTATTTTAGGAAAAAACTCATCAATGACATCATTGACAGATTTTCTTAACTCGGTTACACTATACCCGGGAAATTTAAAATTTGGTACATCGGCTTCTGTTAATTTATATTTTTCTAACCATTTATATGCATCAAATTTTTTAAATGATTCTAAACTAACCATCGCTTGAACTATTCGGTTATTAAAATATTCCATATCTGATATAAGCTGATTTAATATTTCCACACGCGTGATGATTTTTTCACGCGATGACGCTGATATGTCAAAAATATGTTCGTTAAAATATTGATTTAGTTGATCTAGTTGTTTTTTACATTCTTGATTGATTTCCTGAAAATATTTCATAATATCACTCCGATCAAAACCCAAAACATGTCCTGTTTCCCCCTGATTTATAAAAGTCCATGCCTCAATATCATAGTGAAAGATAAAATGGCCAAGCATTGATTTACTTTTTAAAATACGTAGTTTTTCCCCGTATGATGGATTAATTTCATGATATGATTGTCTATCCGTGACATAATCAGACTTTTTCGGTTCTGGTGGTATCGGTGTTATCGGTGGTGATATTTCAGGCCAACCTAGTACGGATCTTATCGTGGATTGATAAATATCAACGGCATAATCAGGCGAGTTTATTTCAATCGTCGAGGACAGGGTGGGTTCATGAACATTAATTGATATTTTTGATTCTTTTCCTGTTATTGATTTTATTCTACGTTGAAATTCCTCACTGATCTCTTCAATCTCATAACTGCCAGTTGGTATTCCAACAACAACCCAGTCAGGTGTTCCATCGGGTTTGTTCTTGTTAGCAAATACAAGCGAATTATTTGCTGGTGTACCATTAAATGATTTTGATCTGATATTTGGCCAGCTGTAATATACTCGTAATTGTGCTAGTGCTATTTCTTTTACTGGAATTGCAGTAGGAAAATTAACACTAAATTCAGGATTAATTGAACTTACCGAGATCATCGTTATCTTTGGCGGAGTTGTGTTGGTCACGATCTGCTGGAGTAATTCTGTCATTATTGATACTTGTATCTTTAATACCTTCGTCGTATATTTTGGTTATCATTGAAAATTCGAAATCAGATATAATTCCATCACTGAGACTCGCTGATAACAACGAGGATAATTTCGAGTATGCTACCGTCGTTGTGTGTAATTTTATTTTGTAATCGGATAATTTTTCGTTAGTACAAGTACATATTTTTTTTGTGATGATACCAAGCACACCTGCAATAGTTGTTGCTGCTGAAATACAGATAGTTACAGCTACTGGTGCCATAGTTGTCAACGCTGATAATATGACACCGGTTGCAGCAACAACAGCGGATACTGAATAAACAATCACATCAACGATAACCAATCGTCGTCGATATTTTTTTACTTTTACTGTATATTGATCGACTTGATCTTTTAGCGCCGCCTGCCATTCACGCGCTTGATTGTATCTGTATTGTGCACCGTCCATATATATTTTTATGCAGTAACCAATTGAGGTGTTTCAGCTACAAATTCCAAACACCACCAGAAGGATGTTGCGGTTAATTTCTTATCAGCTGCTTCCAGAATAAATATTTCTTCGGTTCCGCTATTTAATACAACAGATACAACCCCGGAAAACCTGTCTGTGGAATGACGCCATGGAAACGTTGTAAATATTTCAAATTTTGCAGCACTAAACACAGATAGCCTGTACACGCCAGTGACTGTTGCGGTATATTTGATAGTATTATTTTGCTGCGACCATGTTGCAAATCCCGATGATACCGTGCATACGATGTTTGTGATATGCCCGGGAGTTATTGCAGCTGGAATTTTAATCAAATTTGTTTTGTTGACAATCTCAGGAATTCCCGCTACGATGTTTTGCTGTCTTTGTTTGATCGTGTCTAGGTCAGTTTTGATATCAGAAAGTTTCATGTCAATGACGGAAGGAGTTCCAAAGAACTTATTTATGGCATCATCGATTTTCTGAAAATTTCTTCGAAGCCTTATAAAACCGGTTACGTGAACATCATATTCGGCCCGTAGCGTGGATAGTTTTCCATCCACGTCGTCGACGTATAGTTTGTTTGCGACGTCGTTGTCAGATTTTGGAGCTGTTACAGCTACTATTTTGTTCCTGTTCATGCTGAGTTCACCCATCATTGTGTCACCGGTGTTTCTCACGCGATTAGCAACACTTTTTGCAATTTCATCTCTGATGGTTTTAAGTGACATACTTGAATCTCTGATTCTCCCACCGTCAGTAAACACGGGAATATTATCTGCAACTGCACCGAGTACTCGCCGGACTATATCATTCCATTTGATATTGCTGGTTTTTAGTTTACCATATCGATCCTGAAAAATAACAACTTCATCTGGGTCAACTCCAGCCAGGTTCATAATATCAGCGAGGTCATCTTTAGTCGCATACTTTGACAGATCAACGTCGGATTTTATTTTCTTACTAGTAGAAGATCTTCCGTAAATGTCAACCATTATAATAAGATCCGTTGTTTAAAACGCCTTACGCGCAACAAATCGGTTGCTTGTATAATCGTGCACGACTTTATGTGGCGGCCTGGATGATTTTGATATAGCGTCGAGTACATTAATTACTTCACGGCCGCATATTGGCGGATCTGTCATTGTTTGTGTGGGTAGCGTTGAATACCAAACTTTGGAACCTCTAGTTGTTGCGTGGAGTGGTGCGACATACTTGATAAATTCAACAGGTGGAGCTAACCCGTACGAATCAAAATAAACAATTCCACGCGGATCAACCGCGTATGATACCCAATGAGTACCAGGTCCGGAACGTTTGTCAAGATCAATAATACCTGTTTCTAGTTTGTTTGGTTGTTTCGGTAATTGATCTCGCATAAAAACACCTCTAAAGGCAGATATTTTTAATTTTTTAGCAGCATCAAGTAAATCAAAATTTGATGCTGGAACGTCTAACGAAATGATCCTGGAAGCCTTAGGCCTCTCCCCCAACGAGATCCCGGTAATCTTAGACCGCGTCCCTTTTTTTTGTATCCTCGCCCTGTTGCCTTCTTTAGTGCCATTCCAGCGGCTGTTCCAACAGCACCTAACGCGGCCGCTTTTGCTACGGCTGGAGCAGCCGCAGCTATTAATGCCGGAATGGCCGCAAGTAGTGGGAATATACCACCCGTTTTAACCATGTCTTTGATGGCGCTCGGGGAGAGATGGAATTGAACTCCAGTTTTTGATTCTAGGGCTTTATTGAAATGTTTAATCTGATTATTTGTCAACGATAATTTGTTTGGACCACCACTAATATGATCTCGTTTTAGTGATATTTTAGTTCCGCATTTGTTGGCGGTTTTTGATTGAAGCTTTTTTACTGACCCGGGGTCAGAGTAACATTAACATGACTATACGACATTTTTATATAAAATATATTTTTCTAAATAACACGATTAAAGATTTTCCACCGGTGCATCAACGACCCTCATTCGACCACTACCACCTTCAAGTAACATGGCCTTGTCGCTAAGTATGACCGCGATCGCTCTGTAGAAGCCGGGAACAATTGGTGGACCGGGTATATCAGGAGGAGGGTTAGTAACATGAGCTCGAAAGTGTATATCAACAACAGATTGTTTGGATAAATCAAGATGTTCTAGTGAAAAATAATAAATCGGATATAGACCTGTAAAATCTAGTTGTGATATTTGCAACCCGGTATCTATATTTTGATCACGTCCCATGAATGACATTAAACGATGATATGCGCGCTACATGATTTTGAACAAAATTTAGTTGTATATCCTCGGCTGGTTCTTGATGTCCATTTATCCGTAAGGAAACTTCATTAACTCCAAGGTTGTCAAATATCATATGTGAACGTTCTTGATTATTCGTCCGAGCATTATCTTGTAGTGCAATAAAAATATGTCGTGGTGCAGAAACACCCTGTTGTGATGCTATATGCCATGTAAATAAACCATTAATATTGCTTTGAGCAGCATCTGTGGTTACTGTTAACCATGATAGCAATGATTTACCGCCTTGATCCATAAAAGATAGTAATTTTTGTTCCTCAGTAATAGATGGAGTCATTACTGGCATCCATAGTGAAAGTTTTGATATATTTACTTTACCCTCAGCAACACCAGCACCTCGCCAGATTGCATCATTATCATCACCTTTTCTTACGAGCACAATTGTGTGTTTAGCTCCAAAGATGACTTTTCTAACATTTCTGCAAAATCCAAAGATGTGAGATAATGGAATTGCACACGAAAAATTTCTATCATTTCCCGACAGAGCTGATCGGCGTGTTACAAATCCCAAGTTGAAAGTCGCATTAACACTTTTTATAATATCAAAATCAGCACCTGGTCTGTCTGCGTGCTCAAAATCAGCCGTTTGTGGATCAACTGAAGTAGCTCGTGTTACCAGTACTTTGGTATACTGAACATGATCAGCGTTGTCAGTAATATCCTTAGCAAACATCATTGTTGGACCGGCTGATCTTGTAAAGTCGTCAGAATATCTCGCCAGACCAATTATTGTTGTAGCAACGTCGACATCATTCTGAATTGATTCAATATTTTTTCCATCAATCATGTATGTGGCGCCACTAAATAATGCCATGATCCCGTTGTTGACAAAACCAACACGCAAATTAGCAGCATATGCCGTATTAGCTACAACATTCGTTACAAGTCTACCTTCTACTTCAATAAACGCCTCAGCGGGCAAGAAATATCTACTTGTATCATGAACCTGTAATTCGATTCTCCCCCGCTGATTTGGTAGTCTTGCGTCATAAGAATAAAATTGATAATCACGTACAGACTCGTACTTAAGGACAGGTGCCTCCATAGCAAATGCTGGGTCTGATTCGCGCCTGAACATTTTTATTATAGTTACCGTTTTTCCAAATGATGATCATCGTCGACGAAGACCACTTCCTGCTATTAAATTTGCTGTTATATTTTTTTCTGCTTCTTCAGATATCGCCGCTAGTTTTTGATTTGCAGCCTGATTTATTATTTTACTTACGTCTGCGGGCATCACCTCAGTACTTGCCAGTTTCACCGGTGGTTGTTGTTTTCGTCGCAATAATCGTGCTAGTCTTTCTTTGATTGCCGAGAACGCCTTACTAGCAACATTGACAATTGCACCAGGAGCTTTATCACGAACAATATCAATAGCCTTCATCGATAATTGTTTTGCAACAGGTGCTACTTTTGGAGCTATCCTCGTGAATAATCCCCGAATGACATCACCAAGTCCATTTCCGTAAATAACACTATAGATTGGTAATCGTGAGTTTACCGCTCTAACCTGTGTGGGTTTACGATGATTATCATGCACAATCATCTTATTTTATTTACCATTTATCTAACAACTAGTCATCAACGAGCTCATCAATAAGTTCTCGGTAAACGCCAATATCCATGATGCCTCCACGAAATAATCGCTGCCAATATCAGCTGCTTCATTGGTTATTTCTGGTGAATTATTTCCGGCACGTTTTCCTCCTATGAGAACTTCTAACCGTGACACGTCATTGATGATATTATCAGGACAAACAAAATTGTTTTCTCCTGGTACTGCAGTCGGAAAACCACTTCCTACAGCGCCAGGAGGATCATCATCATCACTTTCTGCCAACATCTGTTCTCTTTTTTCTGTTGTTTTCTTAAATAGTCTTAAGGGTGATCTTTTTCTGCTGATTTTTTAAGTAGCTCTTCAGACCTTTTAAGTTCCGACTTCAACCTTTGCTGCGGCGAAGAAGATTGCTGTTGTTCTATTTGTTGCAGAGGTGGAGGAAGCTGATACTGGGAGGACTCTCCTTGTCCTAGTTGTTCCCGTCTCCCTCTAAGTCTATTTACTTCTTCATTAAATCTTTTAAATTCTTGACCTCTAGCTTGTTTTTTATTGTAATATACGCGATATATCCATTTAATGAAATCATCATCATTTGTTTTTCCATAAAAGGGTTTTAAAAAATTAGATTTATTAGATATATTTTTTGATATCATCTCAGGTAATTTCTCTCTTTCAGTTTTTCTAATTTTCTCAACAACTCCTTCGTTAAATCTTGCAATTAATTTTAAGCTCTCTCCTCCTGATTTGGATTTAGATGCAAGTTTTTCTCTCACATCGGCGACTTCAGTACGAAGTTCTCCAATACCTTCAAGTATTTCCTCACCAACAGGTGGAGGTTGAGCTGCGGCTATGTCAGTTGGAAGGTCTCGTAAAATCTTCTTTGCCTGTTTAGTTCTTCTTGCTATTTTTTCAGCCTGCGCCGCAGTTTGTTTTGATACCGGAAGAAGATCTTCTTTGATGACAGTTGTAACTTGTTCAGTAGCCGCAGTGACGGGCTTAAACAGTTTTTTAGTGTCTTCTTCAAACTCAACTTTTGCTTCTTGCCGCGCTTGCAGATTTTTTCTGAATGAGTCTCTGACAGGAAGAAATTTTTTAATTGTTTCTAATCGTTCTCGTGCTGTTCTTGCAGTATGAGATTCTGGATGTATCATTTTATTATAACATAATAATTTAATTAATATCAGCAAAAGAGGAGGAGCAGCAGAGAGGGCTCGTCTACAATTCTGTTTGGGACAAACAATAATCGTAGACGTGGTAATTGACCTCTATGAGTGGTCACTATTTTTTTTGGTAAAACACAAGGGTGACCATTCCCCTAAGTGGTCTGTTCACCCTCTCTGCTGCTAATGGTTTTGCTGTTATAACATGTTCGGTTTCGATCGACAGCATTTAATAGCTATATTAGTAGTGAAGTGGGGCGATATAGCGACAATGGGAAAATACATTAAGGACCCACCCACCCCACTCCCCCGGGCCTGTATAGCGACAAGATTTATAGCGACAATGGGAATTAGCATTACAAGACCCCCTTGGGCCTGTATAGCGACAGGACTTTGAAATACACCCTGGGCCTGTATAGCGACAAGGGGAATTTAACATGAGGACTGTTGGGCCTGTATAGCGACAAAGGGAAAGAGAGCGTCTGACGTCACGGTAGAGGAGATTGGTAACACTGTAGCAACTAGGTGCAGGTGACGTCACAGGACTGAGCAAAGGTAAAGATGGATATAACACATAGTCAACATTTATTTTTTTTTTCAAAATTAGGCAAGAAAGTCAATTTCTTTTCGAGATCAATGAGGGGCCCTGAAAAAGGCTTTTAGTTTCTTCTGCTTCTTCTTCTATTTTCTCCACTTCTGCAGCCATCTTCTAATTTTTCCTAATATTCCTTTCTTCTTCTTCATACAGTTTGGATACAGAATTTGAGCGGCAACCATTAGCAGCATTTGAACCTGTCTCTATGGATTTTGTACGTACAATCGTGATGAAGAGTGCACCATAGTCATATGAACTTGATCCATTTCCAACATCACTGATGCTTGAGAGCTTAGATCCAGTACTGCCTTCACTCAGAGGCGTAGCTGGGGGGGGGCAGGGGGGTACATATGTACCCGGGCGCCAAGGTACAGGGGCGCCAAAATGAGGCTTACAACGTTACATTATAATAAGTAAACAAGGGTAATATTCAAAAATGTGATTAAACGGGGAGGGGGCTGGGGCGCCAATTTTATAGTTCGTCCCCGGGCGCAAAATATCATAGCTACGCCTCTGCCTTCACTAACTGATGTTATTAATACCTCTCTCTCTCATCCGGGGAATTCCCATCAATTTTCAAAACTGCCATTGTAAAGCCTCTGCTGAAGAAACCAACACTAGACCATAACGATTTAAAGAACTACCGCCCAGCTTCTAATCTACCATTCATATCAAAAATCATAGAAAAGGTTGTTCTATCCCAGCTTGTATCTCATCTAAATTCAAACAGTCTTTTTAGCAATGTACAATCTGCGTATCGCCCTTGCCACAGTACTGAAACTACTCTTCTAAAAGTAGTTAATGACATTATCACTGCGTTGGATAGCGGAAAGATCACAGTCCTCACCCTCCTTGATTTGTCTGCAGCATTTGACATAATAGACCATGATATATTACTTCACTGTATCCAGCATGTATTTGGCATTGAAAATGGAATACACTCCAGCCCAGTTGATCTATGTTGTGGTGTTCCACAGGGGTCTGTTGTTGGACCTGTTTTCTTCATTCTGTACACTCAACCGCTCTCAAGTGTCATAGATCATCATCCAGTGTCTTACCAATTGTACGCTGATGACACCCAAATATACAAATCTAGCCATCCAACTGAAGTTGATGCTACCATCCAAGATGTATAGAGGTGCATTTCTGATGTGAAATCTTGGATGACATGGAACAAGCTGCAGATGAATGATGATAAAACTGAGGCCATTCTGATCACAACACAAAGACTTTCTCATTCACATATTTTACCTCAAACAATAAATATCAGCAACGCCAACATTAAATTCACACAATCAGTACGAAACCTAGGTGTTACTCTGGACAGTACTCTTACATTGCACCAACATGTCATGAACATATGCAAAGCTGCATATCTCGAGTTTAGACGCATCAGCTCGATTCGCAAATATCTTTCAGTTGATGCCACTAAAATATTTGTGTGTTCATTAGTACTTTCAAGACTGGACTATTGTAACTCAGTTATGTCTGGTTCATTTCAATATCTACTCCAGTTACTTCAAAAAGTTCAAAACACATCTGCTCGGATCATACTTAGAGTACCACGATCAAAGCACACCTACCCGCTGCTCTGTACCCTACACTGGCTATCCATTCGATCCAGAATCAAACACAAAATTTGTTCTCTGTGCCACGTTTCACTGTCGGACTCTAGTCCAACATACCTATCCGATCTCACCCATGTGTACACACCAGCAAGATACTTATGCTCCTCTTCTGACAATCGTATACTCATTATTCCCACTATGAAAACAAAGTAATATGGACAGCGTTCTTTTGCATACCAAGGCCCAGCAACGTGGAATGAATTGTCAACTGAACTTAGACACAAAGACGCAGTGATCACATTCAAGAGTTCTCTCAAAACTCACTTATTTCGACTGCAAGAACAAATTTAAAGACCCAATAATGTTTCCCACCTGAAATATTCTCGGCATGCTTTTTATTTTTTAATGTTTTTCTAATATCATGGTGTTTGTTTTTGTAATAATATAATTATATGTTTTTTTATCTTATAGATGTTGTCTAATGTTGTAAAGCGCTTTGAGCTTCTAAAGATTAGGCGCAATACAAAGTCCTCATTACCATTATTATTATTATTATTATTATTATTATTATTATTATTATTATTTCTTATTCTGGCATCCAGTCAGGATGGCAAATGGCTCTGAATTTCTCCTGTATCCTTATCCAGTTATTATTGAGTTTCTCAAAGCTTTCTTTCGTCTTTCTATTCTCTTCTTCTTTCCTTTCCCTTGACCACTTTTCTTTTATGTTCTTTACCTCTTATGTCAGCACTCTTCTCATCAGGTCCTTGGCTTTTATGAGTTGGTATAATCCCCATTTCACAAATAACCACTTACTCCATATCAAGATGTCTTCTAGGAAGCATCTGACTCTCGTGACATTATCCAGAGCTTCCTTCAAGCTACCTACTCTCACATAGGGAGGGTCAATGAATCTTCTTAATTTTTTTACTTCCTCTTCTAACATACCTTGATGAAGATCCGTGGCTAATTTCACACTGGTCACTTGTCTGGTCACAAAATCCTTTGTAACTGGATATCTCCATTCCTTCTCTAGTCTTTCAACCACATATGCCCCATCCACTATCCAGTACCAACAGTCCTTTAGTTCATTGAACAGTTGTATGCTCATCTTCTTTGCGCTTATTCCGTAGAATGGCGCGAATGACGAACGCTATGATTTTTATATCTAAAGCACGGACGTGAAGGAAAACATCCCCTACTTTTCTCTTCACATATCATCTACTATCCACACAGTGATGAGACAAATAACTAACCACATTATATACTATCCACACGCGGGAAGGAGAAAAACAAATCCTTTCTTCACTATTGACACACACGAAGCAGCAAAAAAAAAAGATATATATATAAAAAAGATATATATATATATATAATCTTCTTAATTTTTTTACTTCCTCTTCTAACATATATATACTATCCACACACCCGAAGCAGCAAAAACATTACGAAATATACTATCCACACACGTGAAGGACTAAAATCAAGCCCAGATATGCTATCCACACACGGGAAGCAGCAAAAACATAACCACCAATATACTATTCACACACGCAAAGAAGCGAAACAAACTCAGACTTTACTATCCACAAACCCCATTATATACTATCCACACGCGCAAAGGAGCCAAAACTAAACACTTATCTACTATCCACACACGCGGAGAAGCCAAATCAAACCCAAACTATACTATCCACACACGGGAGAAGCAGAAACATAACCATAATCTACTTCCACACACGGGAAGAAGCAAAATCGAACCCAAATATACTATCCACACACGGGAAGTTGCAAAAACGTAACCACCAATATACTATCTACACACGGGAAGCAGCAAAACAAACTCTTACTTTACTATCCACAAACCCCATTATATACTATCCACACACGCGAAGGAGCCAAAACTAAACACTCATCTACTATCCACACACACGGAGAAGCCAAATCAAACTCCAAATCTACTATTCATACACGCGAAGAAGCCAAATCAAACCCTAAATTTATTATCCACACAGAAGGGAAGGGTAAATAACCACACACTCTACTATCCACACACTGGAAGAAGCCAAATTAAACCCAAATTCTACTATCCACACACGCGGAGAAGCAAACAACTAAACACACATTTACTATCCGTTTAATATTGTATGTGGCAAGAACAAATGGTACAATACGCAACAAAGGCATTGTAAGTTTACACTCCAATCTGTCTGCACTACAATGGTAACAACGCTCTTGCGTTGGCATTATTTTGCCGCACTACCTTAGAAAAAAAAACAACGCATCACTCATCATAAACGATTTCATTGGCTATACTTATTTTCCTCCCGCGTTCGCTTCGAATTGACTTTAGTACTTTTTCGCACAGTGATAAGATCGGACGTGTTTATTTTTATATTCTGAGGCTGGCCGCTACACTACTTGCCCTGAATTTACAACCAAACAATGTGTTACACATTGTAAGTGACTTCATTGGCTAACCGATATTTTGCACTTCTGTCTCTATTGATGTGAGTGTGCTTGTCAAAATGTTTGAGTAAGATTAAAAATGTTTGTCAGTTTCAAAACGTGAACCAGTACTGTGGCCGTTTAATATTTGATGTGGCAAGAAGAAATGGTACAATACGCAACAAAGGGATTGTTAAGTTTACACTCCAATCTATCTGCACTGCAATGCTCTTGCACTGCATTATTTGCCACACTACCTTAGAAAAAAACAATGCATCACTCAATGAGATCGAGAGATTGAGAGAACAACGATGGTAAATCCAGTAGGATTACAGAACCAAAACGACTAGTGAAGAAATAAATTTGTTTGATACCTCATGAAGATTATTTTTTACAATCTAGCAGACCCAAAAGTGACTTGTAGAAAAATTTAGAACGATGACATACACCTACACGGTATCATTAAATGGTTTACGTCAATGGCTGCTATTTCTTTGTTATTAAATGTTTGTACAAACGATATGTGTGTAAGCGAAAGCTAACACACACGCACGTACACACATACAAATGTTACTGCATTGGGTGACAGTACTTTAGTCTGGAATGTTATGAGAGATGGACAGACAGACTTAACATTACAGGGGAGAGAGAAAGGATGGTAAAGAAAAAACAAACGTAGGACACCATTTTTGGTTCCGTTATTCTTGCGGTATTATAGGACAATGATTATTGAGACAACCATACATTCTACGTGAAATATGTTCCTTGTTTTCATTCATTCATTCATTTTTATTTTTTTGGGGGGAGGCACCAGACAGATGCCCCCCCCCCCCACCATTTCCAAAAAAATAAAAAAATATTTTCTGTTTTTGTGTTTCCCCCTCAGATATGTAGTATGTTTTATTTAAAATAGAATTTTATATCAAAAATTTAGTCTTAGAATTTTTGATGGGGTATTTATGTTTCTTTAGTGTTATATAAAAGGTTGTTCGTCCGAGCCTGGTTTCTTTCACCTTGCTCGAAGTTCCTTCCCTTGTATTTTTTTGTGACCTTTGCTAGATCCGCCTAGGTCTCAGTGTATGATACATGTAGTGGTGCTATATATATATATATATATATATATATATATATATATATATATATATATATATATATATATATATATATATATATATATATATATATATATGTGTGTGTGTGTGTGTGTGTGTGTGTGTGTTTCAGGCAGCAATTTTAGATCCAGTGTTCTTTTTCCCAGTTGTATTTCTTTTCTACCAATTTGGATTTAGGATCTGATGTATTCTATTATGTTATACTCGATTAAATAGTTTTGGTTTTTGAATTTTGACGATGGAACGGTGTACTATTGTTTTAATTTTTTTTTTTTTTATTGAGTGCTTATATGTGGGAGTATCAATAGTTAGGTTACGCTCGATTCAAGGTCCACACTTCTTTATTTCCACTGTGTATCTCCTGAGTCGAGTTAGGCCTCCTTTTACTAATTTATCTAAATATTGTATTAGAAAGAATCCAAAATTAAACAATTTTGGATTCTTTCCACATGTGGGTTGGTCAAACCATACAGTACGGGAACTGTATGGTTTAAAGATAGATAAAGAGTTAGTAAAATATTAACTATGAATTAGCCCCTTTTTGTGTTTTATGTCTGTGTTTGGTCTGTTTATGTTCTACATGGGGTATTTTTTCAAAACTCTTTCATGGGCCTGTCCACTTCGCGCAGCGCCATGTGACTTAGCCCCATGATGTCATAGTCTTTACTTTCCCCATGTAGGTCCCCTGAGCAGCAGAGAGGGTGAACAGACCACTTAGGGGAATGGTCACCCTTGTGTTTGACCAAAAAAAAATAGTGACCCTTCATAGAGGTCAATTACCACGTCTACGATTATTGTTTGTCCCAAACAGAATTGTAGACGAGCCCTCTCTGCTGCTATCAATATTGGGCATCATCATCTGAATCATGGGAATCTTCATCTGAATCATCTTCATCTGAATCTTCGGAATTTGTTCTATGTTTCAAGTAATATTCAAGTTCTGATGGTGGTTTTTCTATTTTTGGATTTATGTTCTTTAGCAGCAGAGAGGGTGAACAGACCACTTAGGGGAATGGTCACCCTTGTGTTTTACCAAAAAAAATAGTGACCACTCATAGAGGTCAATTACCACGTCTACGATTATTGTTTGTCCCAAACAGAACCGTAGACGCCCCTCTCTGCTGCTATCAATATTGGGAATCATCATCTGAATCATGGGAATCATCATCTGTTTCATCTTCATCTGAATCTTCGGAATTTGTTCTATGTTTCAAGTAATATTCAAGTTCTGATGGTGGTTTTTCTATTTTGGGATTTATGTTTTTTCTTTTTCTGTAATAGTTCATCAAACTTCTGTATTGATCTCCACCGCAATTTTTACAAATCTGATATAATCCTCTAACGCCGTTGTTACATCCAACACATCTTCGTGGACCAGCATGAGGGTTTTTCTTTATAAGATAATTATGTTTCTTGCAATATTCTCCACGGCACCTTTTGTTGCATTTATCTGTTGTTCCTTGACGCAGCCACGCACAGTTGTTCATTATATTAATGATATCTGTTTAATTCAATTTAATTTTATCATCACCCCTGTTACCCAAATATTTTATCAATACCCACACGATATCTTGTTCTTGGATCATGTAAATTTATTGTTATAAATCCATGCGGGGTAGCTTGCGCTCGTGAGAAGAAATTTTTGAATTTAATTATATCCATGTCACCACCACACCAGGTTTGATGAATATTTCGCAACGTGTGTGTGTCTACGCCATTAAACACAACTAAAATGTTGCAGTTGTCTCTGATCACCTTCGGAATTTGTGTATATCGTTGAGTAACATAGATCACGTCTGTATTTTTGTGTCTACCTCGGGAAAATATTCTGGCTGGATTTGATTGTTTATCTAGCATCACATCGTCGTATACAACTAAATTATTAATAAATCCGTCTATGGAATCTACGGATGGTGCTTCATCAATATCGGTTATAAACTCTATAACATCATTATCTTCATCCAGTAATCGCGCGTTTTCATTGAAATCTTTAAGTACATCATAACATCGTTGATCATCAACGGATGGTGCTACTAAATACAACTTATCCCATTTCAACCATCTCATTATCAGATTAAGTAATAATTGCGTCTTACCCGATCCAGATGGTCCTATGATAATCATTCTGATGGAATTCGGTAGCGCAGGATGATGCTTAACTGGCTCTCGTTGCCGAGTTGCTGAGAAATCAGTTATATCCATATATGTTATAACATGAATTTATATTGTTTACGCTGTAGAGTTAAAACTCCAACTACTGATTTAGCCACGGTTATAACAAAAAACAAAAAAATAGCGTACGGTGGAAAATGTTCTATATGCGGTAGAAAGAAATTTTCGTTTTTACCTAATAAGCGCGGTGGTGATATTGCTAATTTGATGACAAAGTTTCCAGGTGCTCCATGGGCTAAATACAGCGGAGAAAAACATCTACCAGGATATAATTATTGCGGTCCTGGTACCAGACTTGATATCAGGCTCGATGATCAAGATCAACCAAAACCAGGCGAGGAACCAATAAATGCTATTGATCGAGCTTGTCATGTTCATGATGTAGCTTATAAAAGTAAAAATCTACAAGATAGGCATATTGCAGATGTAAAATTAATTCATTCATTAAATTCTATAAAAAATAAAAATATTAGAGAATCATTAGCTAATTGGTTAGTAAGATCCTCGATGAAAGGTAAATTAGCGATTGGGGCTGGTAATTAATAATGGAATCAATTTATTATTCACCGAGAGGATACTGGAGAGGCAAAGCAGCAATTGGTAAACTCGCTGATGCAGCATCGGTTAAACATTCTACTGCTAAAACGTGGTTATCTAAACAAGCAATATGGCAAATTTATCTACCACGTCCTAAACAAATTCAGTACTCGTATTTCGATGTCAGTGTTCCTGATGAAGTTCATCAAGCTGATATTCTGTTTTTACCGCATGATACTGTACGTGGAAAAACGTACAAATACGCGCTAACCGTAGTTGATGTTGCAAGTAGATATAAAGAAGCAGAGCCGCTATCGGCGAAAACATCATCTGAAGTAGCCGATGCGTTTGAACGAATTTATCAACGAGGACTTGGACCACAAGGTGGTCTACGATGGCCACAGCTACTACAGGTTGATCCTGGTAAGGAATTTCTTGGTCCAGTATCATCGCTGATGAAACAACATAATACCAAAATACGACGAGGTCATACTGCAATTCACCGTGATCAAGCAATTGTTGAGCGATTTAATCGAACACTTGCTGAACGGTTATTTGGATATCAATACGCGAGGCAATTTATTCAGGATAAAAGATCTCGTGAATGGGTTGCAAGATTACCAATCGTGATAGCTGCATTAAATAATGAGATCACACGAACAACCAACATGAAACCCATTAGCGCGGTCACAAAAAAAAATATACCAACACAACGGAAAGATGCTGGAAAACAAAAAATATTAGGTGATGTCACAGTCAGATATTTATATGAGCCTGGTGAACTTGAAGGTGGTAAAGCGAGAGCGACTGATCCTATTTGGAGTGTTACCACACACAAAATATCTACCGTGACAAGATCCACTGGAAGAAATGTAGGCGTTTCCAGACCTGCAATCTACAGATTAGATTCTGCTGCTCCTCAACGTGGATTTACACGTGAACAACTACAAATAATTCCCGCGGATACACAACTACCACCGCGATCACTCCGGTGATTTCGATCACTTAACTAGCGCCTCTACGTCGATTACACTCAAGACAGGTTAACATGGTATTTTCTTGTGTATGACCGCGACTATTATCTTTTCTATCTACGGTAAATTGTCTTGAATCATTACTCGAATATCGCCATAACATTATACAATTACAACTGATGCAATGATTGTTCTGCTGCTGTTTTAACTCAATAATAAATTCAACATCAAGATCAAAGTCACGTTTATTTTTTTTATCAGATTGTTTGTATCCGATTAATTTTTTTCTTATTATATTATCATCGATGATGTTAAATTTATCAACGATTTCAGGAATTATAATTCTACGTAATTGAGATATATTTCTGACCCTCGATACCGCTAAATAAACTAAATTTGACCACTCGATGCGATCGTCTACAATCCAGACTCGTGTATCAGAAATAGTTAATCCCTGAGACGAGTGGATCGTCATAGCGTATCCCAACACCCATGGAGATTCATCAGCGCGTAATGCATCTTCGACCACACTGATATCAACGGCGACAATATCATTTAATACGAGAATCTGTTTCCTTGACTCTGTCTGTCCTGGAATATCAACATTAATATTCTGTTTTCGTGTATCTGATGGTCTATAACACAACGGTACGGGTAATTCTGAATATTGTTCTTTATGCAGTTGAAATAACTGCTGCTGTAAAGCGTCTCTGATTATTTTTCTACTTGCTACGATCAAATCGGTGGGTCTCCATGAGTTCAAAAAATCACTCATTGATGTCTCTGAGATCACTCCACGTATTATTTCACACTGAATTTTGTTTGATTGTAATCTGATTAATTTTTTAAACTCCTTCAAATTTGCATCAAGAGCTCTATGATCATCATCTATTTCTTCGTAATAATCAACGAAATTTTTTAACCAATCATGTGGAGATGGTCCAACAAAAGGCGGCGGTTGACCATGATCGCCACACATTATTATGGCGGTATTTTTCGTCAACAACCAATCAAGAAACGTTTTTAATGTATCTAATGACACCGTACATATCTCGTCCCAAATAATTATTTTAGGTATATATTTTTCTCCCATCCGTTCAGGAGTCCATGTATCCCCGCGCCATCGGAAGAAACTATGATACGTACACGATTGTACTTGCCGCTGTTTCATCTCACGTGCAAGTCTATGTGTGGGTGTCAGCACGATTATATCTGAATTTCTAAAAACATTAATCGTTCGAGTTGTTTTGCCGCATCCACCAGGTCCATTGAGATATACTGTCTTATATCTGGTTATTGGATCACTCAACGATGGTGCCTTCGACATTTCTGATATTTTATTACCCTCACGATAAAAATCTCTCACTGGAACATCTGCTGATTCTACATAATTGTGTAATAGTTCCTTTTTTATTCTCCACGAACCCCATCGTTCATCATTACTTGTAAATTTCATAACAGGTTCTAAATATTTACTTGAAATATAAAACGAGTCCGTTGCGACTCTGACTGCGGCCTCAGGAAATCTATTAATCATCGATAATAAATTTATAGAAACATAAGCCAACATGGAAGATCTTAGATGAGTATATTGCGGGGATACGTCATTTATGTAACTAACGATCGTACCCAATTTTGTTCCGTCGGATAAATAAACACTCTCTCGATTTACAAATATATTTTTCGCCGTTGTATCAGCGATTATAAAATCGTACTCGGCATCATCTAAAATTAATCGTGCGTGATGTCTTTTATAATCATATGCACCACCTTGAGTAAATTTACCTATAATTTTTCTACCGAGATCTTTTGCGGTTTTGAGTTTATTAGGAATATCGTCCTTAAACTCGCTAATAACTTCAGAATCTGACATGGGCAACCAAACTTTGGTCTGTGCATGATATGATATAATTGCCTCACTGACCACCAACGATGTCAGTATCGCACAATCTAGCATATATCGCAACAAAACTATAGGTGCCCAACGTTTTTCACAAAAATGTCTACCAAACCAAACATAACAAATCTTGTGAAGATTTTCGTTAAACTCGAACGACTCAATACAGGCGAATCCAGTCAGATCAAAATCAGGTAATGGTCCATTAATTGCCACCCGCGTCATCTCGTTTGTAGGGTGACCAAATCTTTCAAAGTACGTAGAACAATCTCCGTATCCCAGAAAACTTCCTGGATAACATGCAACCATATCAACCGAAATAACATCATTGTAATTGTATTTGGTATTCCATAATCCGCCATGTCCATATTCGACGCAACTTGCGCGTACGTCCTCGAGTAAATCAAATCGTGTTGGTTTCCATGAATTTCGTTCCCTGGCGAAATGAGCCGCAACAGATGGAACGGTAAAACAATTAGTTAGTAATTTGTCAGTATTTTCCGCGTGCTTGCACTGTAAAAACGTCGCAAGATTTTTCATCTCGTCATGGAGGGATTCTGTGCGATATATTTCACCGTTCGGTTTGACAAACTGATCAAATTCACCCTCCTCATTACTTTTGAATAACCATACCGATACAGGATCGGTTTTACTTATTTCGTTGATAAAATCAAACATACTCATATCTGCCACAGATAATTTTGTGGGGTAAAATCTAACAGTTCGATCACGTGGAAATATTGTTACTGCGTTAGTCCATGCGTGCGCGTTATGATCGATAATATTTATTGGAGCTCCTTTCGATTTATATTTCGACTGGTACAGTACTTCTCCCGTTATTGTCGCCACAGTTATTGGAAATTTTAATATTTTTCCTAACTCAGCAACATCTTTTATTGTAGCACCAGTATCCTTAACTGAATCAGCCCACGAGTTTATTTTTTCACGCCTTAAATCAGTTAATCCATTTCCACGCATCGCGTTTGTAAAGTGTTCTATTACTCGTTCAGCTACACAATTTAACCTTGAAAATTTCATCGGCGCTAGTTTATCAACGTTGGGTTTTTTATTTATCTCATAAATTCCATAAATAACCGCCGTTACAGGATACGCTCGTTCATAATACGGTTTATCAATACCAGTCAATAGACCCGGTCTGGAATTTTTACTTAATATGATAGTTTTATTATTACCAAGGACAGGATCATATTTGTCACGGATAATCCAACTATCTGTTTCTGTTAATACAATAAATTTTACTCTGAAGAAATATTTTTGATTGCCCTCGTATTCAGCGATGTAGTTGATGATAGTTGCCGCTCGCTTGTCGTTCATTGTGGCGTCCGTGACAGCGTCCTTGACTCCGTCAGCGCGTATAATCTTGAACGTTGACCATGTATGAGATGCACCATCCGTGTAAAATTCTTTCTTAGCGTCGTGAATTTTCGAGATCAAACTTTTATTTTTCGGATCAACCAGATCTCGTACTGGCAATTGAGATAATCTGTCAAGGTTGAATTTATACTTAACAGGCCTAGTTTGGGATAATCTCTCAAACTCGTTCATATAATTAAAACAAATATTTAAATAAAGAAAATTATATATATATATATACAATGTCCCAATGTAGATGGTTGATGATCGGCTCAGTAAATCGATGCAACAAATCCTGTAGAAAGGAATTTTGTTGGATGCACTCACAAAACATACGACGAGGAAGTCTAGGACCAATACCATGTCTACGGTGTGGTATTGGAGTGCGAGGAAAGACAGAATTATGTGGGAAGTGCGGCGGGAAACGGTTCAGAGAGCTCAAAAGATATTATGACAAAAAAAATAATAGCGGTGAAAACGCTATAAAATCCGTGAAGGATTATATATCAAGATTTCAGACAAACAATGATTTAAACATATAATATTATTATAATGGAGCAAAATATATTTGTCCCACATCCTGTCATAACAAACTATGAATCAAATATTAATGGTATCATCAGACACTGCAAGTTGAAGAGACCAGTTGGTTGTATTAATAATGTTGGTTATCTTAGATTTACAGTTGGGAAAAAACATTATTTCTGTCATAGATTTACGTATGAATGTTTCTTCGGAGTGATCAATGATGGTCTTGTTATTGATCATATTGATGGAAATCCTCAAAACAATAATTTATCCAATTTACAAGCTATCTCTCACAGCGAGAATAATACACGCGGTAATACAGGAAGATGTAAGACAATCGGAAAGAGGGCGGTAATTTCTACAAACATAGAAACCGGTAAAATAATTATGTTTCGTTCGATGCGTTCAGCTGCAAAATATTTTGATATTCACTCGCATTCAGTACAAAGAGTGGCAGAAAATATATATAAAACAGCTTTTTCGAAAAAATATAAGCAGAAAATTACATTTCAGTATCAATAACTATCATCACCACATTATTAACTATCATCACCACATTATTAACTATCATCACCACATTGAATTAATTTTTTTAATTTATGTCACAGTAGGTCCTCCATACACTACTGAATTTTTGATTACATAAGGGAGATTACTTTGTAATATATAGTTTTCTTCGTAGATGGTTGGTTTTTTATGATCGTAATTAGTCAGTTTAACTAATTACATCGTATAGTGCCGACGAACCTAACTCATTAGACTCATAAGTATTATTTATGGTTTTTAAATATTTCCCCATCATACAACACATGATAATATTATTGATCCGTAGGAAGCTGTGTGTGAAACAGAAACCGTTACTCATTGTAATTGACCTGCAGTTGTGTGTTCACTGAACTTACATTCTGGAAAGTTCTTTGACTGGTGCATTAATGCTACTGTTATTATTGATTTTCGGTCTGCTTAGGAAACCAGCTACAAATACAGAAACTATTATTCAGAAACTGTTATAAATACAGAAACTATTATTCAGAAACTGTTATAAATACAGAAACTGTTATTATCCAGAAACCGCTACAAATACAGAAACTGTTAAATACAGAAACCGTTATTATTCGGAAACCGCTGTTTAGTGTAAATATTGGTTCCTTAGCTATATAGCTAGCTATATATTAACTTCCGAAACATATGTTCGTAACAATGTTTGATAGCTCGATCAGTATGGTATTGGACTGTGGCGCTCGCGGTCCAGGATCAAACCCCCATGGCTGACAATTTGTCGGTGGTGCGCATAATTGCGATTTTTATAATAGTGGGGGGAACCGCAAGAACCCCTCCGCTCAGCAAATTCACAAACCACAATATTGACTTGTGGTTGATACATATTTTCGTATCACCCACTGGATTAATTATTGTGGGTGTGATTTTGCTGAGCGTATATGTTTGTACTGTCCTTAGTTAAGTTATATGTTTGTACTTCATTCATAATCTGAGCTCGCTAATACACTCGATAGGGGCTCTTCATTCATTGTATATAACCATTTCATTGTATATCATTCATTTCATTGTATATAACCATTTCATTGTATATCATTCATTTCATTGTATATATCCATTTCCTTAGTTAAGTTATATGTTTGTGCCGTCCAAGCATAATCTGAGCTCGCTAATACACTCGATAGGGGCTCTTCATTCATTGTATATAACCATTTCATTGTATATATCCATTTCCTTAGTTAAGTTATATGTTTGTGCCGTCCATGCATAATCTGAGCTCGCTAATACACTCGATAGGGGCTCTTCATTCATAATCTGAGCTCGCTAATACACTCGATAGGAGCTCTTCATTCATTGTATATGTTGTGCTGTCCTTGAAACATCCCGACGAACTCGCTAATACACTCGATAGGTGTTCTAGGGATATTTTTTTTATTTTAAAGATTTATATATTATATAATGAACCATGAAAATATCAATGATGTAATTGTCGCTATTAAAAAATTAAAAAAAGATGGAATTAATATATCTGATGAACTTAATCCTGAAAAAATAGTTTCTGACTTTGAGATTTTACAAGAACGTAAAACCATGGGGACACACACACTATCATCTGAATACAGGCTCATGAAACGGATTCAATCGGCAATGTTTCAGTCGCTAGCTACCGTAGAAGATGATCATGTGAAGGAGTTCGTTCCTCTTTCTACCGCCGTAGAAAGAATTAAGTCGTTATTATCCCACGAGTATGAGGCAAAGAAAACGATTAGTACTCGCATAAGACTATTAAGAAAAATAATGTTAGATCGTGAAACGATCCAAGGTAACCCCGTTACTGGTGAAACGATCCAAGGTAACTTCGTTACTGGTGAAACGATCCAAGGTAACTTCGTTACTGGTGAAACGATCCAAGGTAACTTCGTTACTGGTGATAATGAAAATGAAAGTTTTGGTAACTGGGGTCCAAGTCAACGCTGACCACGTGTATTGGTAGTCAAAATCAAGAAAGTTCTAACCTTGTCAAATTTGTTCCTAATAAATTTTATTTATTAATAATATTATTTTTACTGAATTAATTTATTTTTTTTTACTAAAATCAAGAAAAATGCACGAACTACTTGATTTTGACGGGGTAGTTGGTAGTCAAAATCAAAGAAAAAAGCACGAATTACTTGATTTCTGACGGGGTAGTTGATAGTCAAAATCAGGAAAATTGAGCAATTTCGTTGTATTTTAGTAAAAAAAAATAAAAATCTCAGTAAAAATAATATTATTAATAAATAAAATTTATTAGGAACAAATTTGACAAGGTTAGAACTTTCTTGATTTTGACGGGGTAGTTGGTAGTCAAAATCAAGTAGTTCGTGCATTTTTATGTTTCTGACGGGGGGGTTGGTAGTCAAAATCAAGTAGTTCGTGCATTTTTATGTTTCTGACGGGGTAGTTGGTAGTCAAAATCAAGTAATTTGTACAATTTCAGTAAAAATCAGGAAAATTAATAAATATTATTTTTTTTGTGATAGAAATTTTAATTTTACTTTCATCGACTAGCTTTTTTAGTTGCCTAGGCCGATTAATTTGTACCAAACACAAATTTGTGCCAGTAATAATAAAATATTTTTTTAAGTTGATCGAATTTGATTCTGAAGATCTACGACAGAAATCCTTAAGACGGAAGTCTTTACGACGGAAGTCCTTACGACGGAAGTCTTACGACGGAAGTCCTACGACTTTACATACAGATTTATTACAAGCTCTTCTTCACGTATGTCAATCAAGCGATTAAGGTGGTCTGTGAGTTTAAAATTGATTCGTGTTAACATATTATTGTGACACCGCAAATACACGGGATTAGTTGGTTCTTGCACGATTAAATTTCCAGGGGGGACTTGTGGTGTGAACGTGTACAGGATGTATCCTTGTTGAGCCTGATTTGATCTTCCGAGATCTATTTGATAGCTGCCATCGATTACGTCACAAACCAGATTGACCGCGACCGTCGGTGTTATATTAACGATCCGCGGGGATACGTGTCTTCCGCCGCCATGTGGATCATTATCATGTCTGAGAACGGTTGGAGGTGGTGCTAGTTTTTTCCACGCATCGAGTATTTTAGGGAAGTTTTCGTCGATAAGATCGTTTAATAATTTTACTAGTTCTCCAGCATCAATCCCCGGTATTACAAATGTTGGTAATTGTTGTTCAGTTATTTTGTAATGATTGAGAAACCATGGTTTAGCTTTATAATTATCAATAATTTCATCACCGTATTTAACCATGTTCACAATGATAGTTTTATTAACGTATCTAATATCTGATATGACCTGATTTAGATGTTTTATCGTCTCAATGATTTTTTGTTTTACGTCATCGCTGTAGCTATCAGTAAAGAAATTTCGTAGTTTGTTGATTGATTGTTTAAATTCAAAAATAACAGGATCAGAATAAGATTTAATAAATTCTTCATCAACGAGTGGATATGCTCTAGTACCTGAATGAATATTACGTGTATTACTTATTATTCTAAGAATGTTTTCACCATCAGGAGCACTTGTAAAAATGGAAAAAGGCATCCCAGCCCATGGATATTTACCTCTATATTCAGGAACTGTCATATATTTTCTTTCATCTGTAATAAAATCAGCCCGAGTTGGTTCTGGTGGTATCGGTGTTATCGGTGGTGATATTTCAGGCCAACCTAGTACGGATCTGATTGAAGATTGATAAATATCAGCGGCATAATCAGGCGAGTTTATTTCAACCGTCGAGGACAACGTCGGCTCATGAACGTTTATTGATATTTTTGATTCCTTTCCCGTTATTGATTTTATTCTACGCGCAAATTCCTCACCGATCTCTTCAATCTGGTAACTGCCGGTTGGTATTCCAACAACAACCCAGTCAGGTGTTCCATCGGATTTGTTCTTGTTAGTAAATACAAGCGAATTATTTGCTGGTGTACCATTAAATGATTTTGATCTGATATTTGGCCAGCTGTAATATACTCGTAATTGTGCTAGTGCTATTTCTTTTACTGGAATTGCAGTAGGAAAATTAACACTAAATTCAGGATTAGTTGAACTTACCGAGATCATCGTTATCTTTGGCGGAGTTGTGTTGGTCACGATCTGCTGGAGTAATTCTGTCATTATTGATACTTGTATCTTTAATACCTTCATCGTATATTTTGGTCATCATTGAAAATTCGAAATCAGATATAATTCCATCACTGAGACTCGCTGATAACAACGAGGATAATTTCGAGTATGCTACCGTCGCTGTATGTAATTTTATTTTGTAATCGGATAATTTTTCGTTCGTACAAGTACATATTTTTTTTGTGATGATATTAAGCACACCTGCAATAGTTGTTGCTGCTGAAATGCAGATAGTTACAGCTACTGGTGCCATCGTTGTCAACGCTGATAATATTACACCGGTTCCAGCAACAACAGCGGATACTGAATAAACAATCACATCAACGATAACCAATCGTCGTCGATATTTTTTTACTTTTACTGTATATTGATCGACTTGATCTTTTAGCGCAGCCTGCCATTCACGCGCTTGATTGTATCTGTATTGTGCACCGTCCATATATATTTTTATGCAGTAACCAATTGAGGTGTTTCAGCTACAAATTCCAAACACCACCAGTAAGATGTTGCGGTTAATGTCTTATCATCTGCATCCAGGATAAATATTTCTTCAGTTCCGCTATTTAATATAACAGATACAACCCCGGAAAACCTGTCGGTGGAATGACGCCATGGAAACATTGTAAATATTTTAAATTTTGCAGCACTAAACACAGACAGCCTGTACACGCCAGTGGTTGTTGCGGTATATTTGATAGTATTATTTTGCTGCGACCATGTTGCAAATCCAGATGATACCGTGCATACGATGTTTGTGATATGCCCGGGAGTTATTTCAGCTGGAATTTTAATCAGATTGGTTTTATTGATAATCTCAGGAATTCCCGCTACGATGTCTTGCTGTGTTCGTTTGATCGTGTCTAGGTCAGTTTTGATATCAACGAGTTTCATGTCAATGGCGCGTGGAGTACCGAAGAATTTATCTATGGTATCATCGATTTTTTGAAAATTTCTTCGAAATCTTCCAAAAGCTCCTGCGTGAACGTCATACTCAGCCCGTAGCGTGGATAGTTTTCCATCCACGTCGTCGACGTATAGTTTGTTTGCGACGTCGTTGTCAGATTTTGGAGCTGTTACAGCTACTATTTTGTTCCCGTTCATGCTAAGTTCACCTGTCATCGTGTCACCGGTGTTTCTCACGCGATTAGCAACACTTTTTGCAATTTCATCTCTAATGGTTTTAAGTGACATACTTGAATCTCTGATTCTACCACCGTCAGTAAACACGGGAATATTATCCGTAACTGCACCGAGTACTCGCCGGACTATATCATTCCATTTGATATTGCTGGTTTTTAGTTTACCATATCGATCTTGAAAAATAACAACTTCATCTGGATCAACTCCAGCCAGGTTCATAATATCAGCGAGGTCATCTTTAGTCGCATACTTTGACAGATCAACGTCGGATTTTATTTTCTTACTAGTAGAAGATCTTCCGTAAATATCAACCATTATAATAAGATCCGTTGTTTAAAATGCTTTACGCGCAACAAATCGGTTGCTTGTATAATCGTGCACGACTTTATGTGGCGGCCTGGATGATTTTGATATAGCGTCGAGTACATTAATTACTTCACGGCCGCATATTGGCGGATCTGTCATTGTTTGTGTGGGTAGCGTTGAATACCAAACTTTCCAACCAGAGGTTGTTGCGTGGAGTGGTGCGACATACTTGATAAATTCAACAGGTGGAGCTAACCCGTACGAATCAAAATAAACAATTCCACGCGGGTCAACCGCGTATGATACCCAATGAGTACCAGGTCCGGAACGTTTGTCAAGATTAATAATACCTGTTTCTAGTTTGTTTGGTTGTTTCGGTAATTGATCTCGCATAAAAACACCTCTAAAGGCAGATATTTTTAATTTTTTAGCAGCATCAAGTAAATCAAAATTTGATGCTGGAACGTCTAACGAAATGATCCTGGAAGCCTTAGGCCTCTCCCCCAACGAGATCCCGGTAATCTTAGACCGCGTCCCTTTTTTTTGTATCCCCGCCCTGTTGCTTTCTTTAGTGCCATTCCAGCGGCTGTTCCAACAGCACCTAACGCGGCCGCTTTTGCTACGGCTGGAGCAGCCGCAGCTATTAATGCCGGAATGGCCGCAAGAAGTGGAAATATGCCACCCGTTTTAACCATGTCTTTGATGGCGCTCGGGGAGAGATGGAATTGAACTCCAGTTTTTGATTCTAGGGCTTTATTGAAATGTTTAATCTGATTATTTGTCAACGATAATTTGTTTGGACCACCACTAATATGATCTCGTTTTAGTGATATTTTAGTTCCGCATTTGTTGGCGGTTTTTGATTGAAGCTTTTTTACCTGACCCGGGGTCAGAGTAACATTAACATGACTATACGACATTTTTATATAAAATATATTTTTCTAAATAGCACGATTAAAGATTTTCCACCGGTGCATCAACGACCCTCATTCGACCACTACCACCTTCAAGTAACATGGCCTTGTCGCTAAGTATGACCGCGATCGCTCTGTAATCAACACCAGCAGTATTTAATGTTGCTTTGAGATGTATATCAACGACAGATTGTTTTGATAGATCAAGATGTTCTAATGAAAAATAATAAATCGGATACAATTTTTTAAAATCTAGTTGTGATATTTGCAACCCGGTATCAACATTTTGATCACGTCCCATAAATGACATCAAACGATGATATGCACGTCCTATGTGATTTAATGCATAATTTAGTTGTACATTTTCTGTTGGTTCCTGTTGTCCGTTTATCCGTAAAGAAATATCTGTGAGACCTAGTTGGTCAAATATCATATGAGAGTGAGTTTGTGAGTTTAAACGATCACGGTTCTGAAATGCAATAAAAATATGCCGTGGTGCAGAAACACCTTGTTGTGATGCTATATGCCATGTAAACTGACCGTTAACGTTAGTTTGCATGCTATCCGTACTTGTTGTTAACCATGACAACAAGGATTTACCACCTGCATCCATGAAAGAAATTAATCGCTGTTCTTCTGCGATCGTTGGAGTCATTACCGGCATCCACAATGAAAGTTTTGATAATATTACTTTACCAGCATCACCAACGGGTCTCCACAGAGCATCATTATCATCGTTCTTTCTTACAAGAACAACCGTGTGTCTAGCTCCAAAAATAACCTTTTTAACATTCCTGCAAAATCCAAAAATATGCGATAGTGGAATTGTACATGAAAAACCTCTATTGCCTCCTAGCAACATATTTCTACGTGCTGCAAATCCCAAGTTGAAATTGTCATTAGAACCATGAACTACTGGCCACACAAGAGCATCAGCGGTATCGGTTTCATTTCTTGGTCGTCTTATATTATACGGATCACTTTCAGGGTTATCGGAGTTATCTTTCACAAACATCATTGTAGGACCTGCTGATCTTGTATAATCATCAGAATGTCTCGCCAGACCAATTATTGTTGTAGCAACGTCGACATCATTCTGAATTGATTCAATATTTTTTCCATCAATCATGTATGTGGCGCCACTAAATAATGCTATGATCCCGTTGTTGACAAACCCAATTTTTACTGGATCTAAGTAATTAGTATCATCCGTTTTTATAATTGTACCTTCTACCTCAAGAAAGGCATCAGCGGGTAAAAAGTATCTACTTGTGTCATGAACTTGTAGTTCAATTCTTCCACGTTGATCTGGTTGTTTTGCGTCATAGGAATAAAATTGATAATCACGTACAGATTCATCCTTAAGGACGGGTGCTTCCATGTCAAATGCTGTGTCGGATACGCGCTTGAACATTTTATTATAATTATTTTTCGTCTAACACGTTGATCACCGCCTTCGGGAAATTCCACCTCGGAAAGTTCCACTTCCGGATATCAAACTTGAGATATTATTTCCAGATTCACCGAGTCCTTGATCTGCTAACGCCGTTAGTTTTTGATTTGCAGCCTGATTTATTATTTTACTTACGTCTGCAGGCATCACCTCAGTACTTGCCAGTTTCACCGGTGGTTGTTGTTTTCGTCGCAATAATCGTGCTAGTCTTTCCTTGATCGCCGAGAACGCCTTACCAGCAACATTGACAATTGCACCAGGAGCTTTATCACGAACAATATCAATAGCCTTCATCGATAATTGTTTTGCTACAGGTGCTACTTTTGGAGCTATCCTCGTGAATAATCCTCGAATGACATCACCAAGTCCATCTCCGTAAATAACACTATAGATTGGTAATCGTGAGTTTACCGCTCTAACCTGTGTGGGTTTACGATGATTATCATGCACAATCATCTTATTTTATTTACCATTTATCTAACAACTAGTCATCAACGAGCTCATCAATAAGTTCTCGGTAAACGCCAATATCCATGATACCACCTTGAAATAGTCGCCGACAAATATCAGCTGCTTCATTGGTTATTTCTGGTGAATTATTTCCAGCTCGTTTTCCTCCTATGAGAACTTCTAACCGTGACACGTCATTGATGATATTATCAGGACATAAACCATGTCCTGTTTTAGGTTCATCTTGAGGTGTTTTAAATACTGGTGGTTGCATTACCGGAGTAAGTACTTCAGCGGTGGCCGGGGGTGAGTCACCTTCTCGAAATCCATGTGGTGAACCTGTCGGTGTAAATGTCATTTTCGGTGCAGAAATTTTCTTCGAGGGGAGTAATTTAATTAGCTCTTTAGTCCTTTTAATTTCCGACTTCAACCTTTGCTGCGGCGAAGAAGATTGTTGTTGTTGTTCTATTTGTTGCAGAGGTGGAGGAAGCTGATACTGGGAGGACTCTCCTTGTTCTAGTTGTTCCCATCTCTCTCTATAAAGTCTTTTTACTTCTTCTTTAAGTCTTTCAAATTCTGGACCTCTAGCTTGTTTTTTGTTGTAATATACGCGATATATCCATTTAATGAAATTATCATCATTTATTTTTTCAAAACGGGGTTTTAAAATACTAGATTTATTAGATATACTATTTAATATTGCTTCAGGTAATCTCTCTCTTTCAGTTTTTCTAATTTCCTCAACAACTCCTTCTTTAAATTTTGCAATTAATTCTACGTTTTCTTCTGCTGGTTTGGATTTAGATGCAAGTTCTTTTCCCACATCGGCGACTTCGGTACGAAGTTCTTCAATACCTTCAAGTATTTTCTCACCAACAGGTGGAGGCTGAGCCGCAGCTATTTTCCCGGCTATGCCAGTTGGAAGGTCTCGTAAAATCTTCTTTGTCTGTTTAGTTCTTCTTGCTATTTTTTCAGCCTGCGCCGCAGTTTGTTCTAATACCGGAAAAATACCCTCTTTCCTCTTCTTATCCTCCTCTTTAATATCTCCCCATATAGTTTTTTCAACAGCCGATGCAGCTTTCTTAGTAGCTGCAGTGACGGGTTTAAATAGTTTTTTAGTGTCTTCTTCGTACTCAACTTTTGATTCTTGCTGCGCTTGTAGATTTTTTCTAAATGAGTCTCTGACAGGAAGAAATTTTTTAATTGTTTCTAATCGTTCTCGTGCTGTTCTTGCAGTATGAGATTCTGGATGTACCATTTTATTATAACATAATAATTTAATTAATATCAGCAAAAGAGGAATACAGAAGTTTGATGATATATTATAAACACAGAAAAAACATAAATCCCAAAATAGAAAAACCACCATCAGAACTTGAATATTACTTGAAACATAGAACAAATTCCGAAGATTCATCTGAAGATGAAACAGATGAAGATTCCCATGATTCAGATGATGATTCCCAATATTGATAGCAGCAGAGAGGGGCGTCTACGGTTCTGTTTGGGACAAACAATAATCGTAGACGTGGTAATTGACCTCTATGAGTGGTCACTATCTTTTTTTGGTAAAACACAAGGGTGACCATTCCCCTAAGTGGTCTGTTCACCCTCTCTGCTGCTTCTTTCTTTTTCTGTAATAGTTCATCAAACTTCTGTATCGATCTCCACCGCAATTTTTGCAAATCTGATATAATCCTCTAACGCCGTTGTTACATCCAACACATCTTCGTGGACCAGCATGAGGATTTTTCTTTATAAGATAATTATGTTTCTTGCAATATTCTCCACGGCATTTTTTATTACAATTGTTAGTGGTTCCTTGACGCAGCCACGCACAGTTGTTCATTATATTAATGATATCTATTTAATTAAATTTAATTTTATCATCACCCCTGTTACCCAAATATTTTATCAATACCCACACGATATCTTGTTCTTGGATCATGTAAATTTATTGTTATAAATCCATGCGGGGTAGCTTGCGCTCGTGAGAAGAAATTTTTGAATTTAATTATATCCATGTCACCACCACACCAAGTTTGATGAATATTTCGCAACGTGTGTGTGTCTACGCCATTAAACACAACTAAAATGTTGCAGTTGTCTCTGATCACCTTCGGAATTTGTGTACATCGTTGAGTAACATAGATCACGTCTGTATTTTTGTGTCTACCTCGGGAAAATATTCTGGCTGGATTTGATTGTTTATCTAGCATCACATCGTCGTATACAACTAAATTATTAATAAATCCGTCTATGGAATCTACGGATGGTGCTTCATCAATATCGGTTATAAACTCTATAACATCATTATCTTCATCCAGTAATTGTGCGTTTTCATTGAAATCTTTAAGTACATCATAACATCGCTGATCATCAACGGATGGTGCTACTAAATATAATTTATCCCATTTCAACCATCTCATTATCAGATTAAGTAATAATTGCGTCTTACCCGATCCAGATGGTCCTATGATAATCATTCTGATGGAGTTCGGTAGCGCAGGATGATGCTTAACTGGCTCTCGCTGCCGAGTTGCTGAGAAATCAATTATATCCATATATGTTATAACATGAATTTATATTGTTTACGCTGTAGAGTTAAAACTCCAACTATTGATTTAGCTACAGTTACAACAAAAAATAAAAAAATAGCGTACGGTGGAAAATGTTCTATGTGCTGTAGAAAGAAATTTTCATTTTTACCTAATAAGCGGGGGGTGATATTGCTAATTTGATGTCAAAGTTTCCAGGTGCTCCATGGGCTAAATACAGCGGAGAAAAACATCTACCAGGATATAATTATTGCGGTCCTGGTACTCGACTCGATATCAGGCTCGATAATCAAGATCAACCAAAACCAGGCGAGGAACCAATAAACGCTATTGATCGAGCTTGTCATGCTCATGATGTAGCTTATAAAAGTAAAAATCTACAAGATAGGCATATTGCAGATGTAAAATTAATTCATTCATTAAATTCTATAAAAAATAAAAATATTAGAGAATCATTAGCTAATTGGTTAGTAAGATCCTCGATGAAAGGTAAATTAGCGATTGGGGCTGGTAATTAATAATGGAATCAATTTATTATTCACCGAGAGGATACTGGAGAGGCAAAGCAGCAATTGGTAAACTCGCTGATGCAGCATCGGTTAAACATTCTACTGCTAAAACGTGGTTATCTAAACAAGCAATATGGCAAATTTATCTACCACGTCCTAAACAAATTCAGTACTCGTATTTCGATGTCAGTGTTCCTGATGAAGTTCATCAAGCTGATATTCTGTTTTTACCGCATGATACTGTACGTGGAAAAACGTACAAATACGCGCTAACCGTAGTTGATGTTGCAAGTAGATATAAAGAAGCAGAGCCGCTATCGGCGAAAACATCATCTGAAGTAGCCGATGCGTTTGAACGAATTTATCAACGAGGACTTGGACCACAAGGTGGTCTACGATGGCCACAGCTACTACAGGTTGATCCTGGTAAGGAATTTCTTGGTCCAGTATCATCGCTGATGAAACAACATAATACCAAAATACGACGAGGTCATACTGCAATTCACCGTGATCAAGCAATTGTTGAGCGATTTAATCGAACACTTGCTGAACGGTTATTTGGATATCAATACGCGAGGCAATTTATTCAGGATAAAAGATCTCGTGAATGGGTTGCAAGATTACCAATCGTGATAGCTGCATTAAATAATGAGATCACACGAACAACCAACATGAAACCCATTAGCGCGGTCACAAAAAAAAATATACCAACACAACGGAAAGATGCTGGAAAACAAAAAATATTAGGTGATGTCACAGTCAGATATTTATATGAGCCTGGTGAACTTGAAGGTGGTAAAGCGAGAGCGACTGATCCTATTTGGAGTGTTACCACACACAAAATATCTACCGTGACAAGATCCACTGGAAGAAATGTAGGCGTTTCCAGACCTGCAATCTACAGATTAGATTCTGCTGCTCCTCAACGTGGATTTACACGTGAACAACTACAAATAATTCCCGCGGATACACAACTACCACCGCGATCACTCCGGTGATTTCGATCACTTAACTAGCGCCTCTACGTCGATTACACTCAAGACAGGTTAACATGGTATTTTCTTGTGTATGACCGCGACTATTATCTTTTCTATCTACGGTAAATTGTCTTGAATCATTACTCGAATATCGCCATAACATTATACAATTACAACTGATGCAATGATTGTTCTGCTGCTGTTTTAACTCAATAATAAATTCAACATCAAGATCAAAGTCACGTTTATTTTTTTTATCAGATTGTTTGTATCCGATTAATTTTTTTCTTATTATATTATCATCGATGATGTTAAATTTATCAACGATTTCAGGAATTATAATTCTACGTAATTGAGATATATTTCTGACCCTCGATACCGCTAAATAAACTAAATTTGACCACTCGATGCGATCGTCTACAATCCAGACTCGTGTATCAGAAATAGTTAATCCCTGAGACGAGTGGATCGTCATAGCGTATCCCAACACCCATGGAGATTCGTCAGCGCGTAATGCATCTTCGACCACACTGATATCAACGGCGACAATATCATTTAATACGAGAATCTGTTTCCTTGACTCTGTCTGTCCTGGAATATCAACATTAATATTCTGTTTTCGTGTATCTGATGGTCTATAACACAACGGTACGGGTAATTCTGAATATTGTTCTTTATGCAGTTGAAATAACTGCTGCTGTAAAGCGTCTCTGATTATTTTTCTACTTGCTACGATCAAATCGGTGGGTCTCCATGAGTTCAAAAAATCACTCATTGATGTCTCTGAGATCACTCCACGTATTATTTCACACTGAATTTTGTTTGATTGTAATCTGATTAATTTTTTAAACTCCTTCAAATTTGCATCAAGAGCTCTATGATCATCATCTATTTCTTCGTAATAATCAACGAAATTTTTTAACCAATCATGTGGAGATGGTCCAACAAAAGGCGGCGGTTGACCATGATCGCCACACATTATTATGGCGGTATTTTTCGTCAACAACCAATCAAGAAACGTTTTTAATGTATCTAATGACACCGTACATATCTCGTCCCAAATAATTATTTTAGGTATATATTTTTCTCCCATCCGTTCAGGAGTCCATGTATCCCCGCGCCATCGGAAGAAACTATGATACGTACACGATTGTACTTGCCGCTGTTTCATCTCACGTGCAAGTCTATGTGTGGGTGTCAGCACGATTATATCTGAATTTCTAAAAACATTAATCGTTCGAGTTGTTTTGCCGCATCCACCAGGTCCATTGAGATATACTGTCTTATATCTGGTTATTGGATCACTCAACGATGGTGCTTTCGACATTTCTGATATTTTATTACCCTCACGATAAACATCTCTCATTGGAACATCTGCTGATTCTGTGTAATTGTGTAATAGTTCCTTTTTTATTCTCCACGAACCCCATCGTTCATCATTACTTGTAAATTTCATAACAGGTTCTAAATATTTACTTGAAATATAAAACGAGTCCGTTGCGACTCTGACTGCGGCCTCAGGAAATCTATTAATCATCGATAATAAATTTATAGAAACATAAGCCAACATGGAAGATCTTAGATGAGTATATTGCGGGGATACGTCATTTATGTAACTAACGATCGTACCCAATTTTGTTCCGTCGGATAAATAAACACTCTCTCGATTTACAAATATATTTTTCGCCGTTGTATCAGCGATTATAAAATCGTACTCGGCATCATCTAAAATTAATCGTGCGTGATGTCTTTTATAATCATATGCACCACCTTGAGTAAATTTACCTATAATTTTTCTACCGAGATCTTTTGCGGTTTTGAGTTTATTAGGAATATCGTCCTTAAACTCGCTAATAACTTCAGAATCTGACATGGGCAACCAAACTTTGGTCTGTGCATGATATGATATAATTGCCTCACTGACCACCAACGATGTCAGTATCGCACAATCTAGCATATATCGCAACAAAACTATAGGTGCCCAACGTTTTTCACAAAAATGTCTACCAAACCAAACATAACAAATCTTGTGAAGATTTTCGTTAAACTCGAACGACTCAATACAGGCGAATCCAGTCAGATCAAAATCAGGTAATGGTCCATTAATTGCCACCCGCGTCATCTCGTTTGTAGGGTGACCAAATCTTTCAAAGTACGTAGAACAATCTCCGTATCCCAGAAAACTTCCTGGATAACATGCAACCATATCAACCGAAATAACATCATTGTAATTGTATTTGGTATTCCATAATCCGCCATGTCCATATTCGACGCAACTTGCGCGTACGTCCTCGAGTAAATCAAATCGTGTTGGTTTCCATGAATTTCGTTCCCTGGCGAAATGAGCCGCAACAGATGGAACGGTAAAACAATTAGTTAGTAATTTGTCAGTATTTTCCGCGTGCTTGCACTGTAAAAACGTCGCAAGATTTTTCATCTCGTCATGGAGGGATTCTGTGCGATATATTTCACCGTTCGGTTTGACAAACTGATCAAATTCACCCTCCTCATTACTTTTGAATAACCATACCGATACAGGATCGGTTTTACTTATTTCGTTGATAAAATCAAACATACTCATATCTGCCACAGATAATTTTGTGGGGTAAAATCTAACAGTTCGATCACGTGGAAATATTGTTACTGCGTTAGTCCATGCGTGCGCGTTATGATCGATAATATTTATTGGAGCTCCTTTCGATTTATATTTCGACTGGTACAGTACTTCTCCCGTTATTGTCGCCACAGTTATTGGAAATTTTAATATTTTTCCTAACTCAGCAACATCTTTTATTGTAGCACCAGTATCCTTAACTGAATCAGCCCACGAGTTTATTTTTTCACGCCTTAAATCAGTTAATCCATTTCCACGCATCGCGTTTGTAAAGTGTTCTATTACTCGTTCAGCTACACAATTTAACCTTGAAAATTTCATCGGCGCTAGTTTATCAACGTTGGGTTTTTTATTTATCTCATAAATTCCATAAATAACCGCCGTTACAGGATACGCTCGTTCATAATACGGTTTATCAATACCAGTCAATAGACCCGGTCTGGAATTTTTACTTAATATGATAGTTTTATTATTACCAAGGACAGGATCATATTTGTCACGGATAATCCAACTATCTGTTTCTGTTAATACAATAAATTTTACTCTGAAGAAATATTTTTGATTGCCCTCGTATTCAGCGATGTAGTTGATGATAGTTGCCGCTCGCTTGTCGTTCATTGTGGCGTCCGTGACAGCGTCCTTGACTCCGTCAGCGCGTATAATCTTGAACGTTGACCATGTATGAGATGCACCATCCGTGTAAAATTCTTTCTTAGCGTCGTGAATTTTCGAGATCAAACTTTTATTTTTCGGATCAACCAGATCTCGTACTGGCAATTGAGATAATCTGTCAAGGTTGAATTTATACTTAACAGGCCTAGTTTGGGATAATCTCTCAAACTCGTTCATATAATTAAAACAAATATTTAAATAAAGAAAATTATATATATATATATACAATGTCCCAATGTAGATGGTTGATGATCGGCTCAGTAAATCGATGCAACAAATCCTGTAGAAAGGAATTTTGTTGGATGCACTCACAAAACATACGACGAGGAAGTCTAGGACCAATACCATGTCTACGGTGTGGTATTGGAGTGCGAGGAAAGACAGAATTATGTGGGAAGTGCGGCGGGAAACGGTTCAGAGAGCTCAAAAGATATTATGACAAAAAAAATAATAGCGGTGAAAACGCTATAAAATCCGTGAAGGATTATATATCAAGATTTCAGACAAACAATGATTTAAACATATAATATTATTATAATGGAGCAAAATATATTTGTCCCACATCCTGTCATAACAAACTATGAATCAAATATTAATGGTATCATCAGACACTGCAAGTTGAAGAGACCAGTTGGTTGTATTAATAATGTTGGTTATCTTAGATTTACAGTTGGGAAAAAACATTATTTCTGTCATAGATTTACGTATGAATGTTTCTTCGGAGTGATCAATGATGGTCTTGTTATTGATCATATTGATGGAAATCCTCAAAACAATAATTTATCCAATTTACAAGCTATCTCTCACAGCGAGAATAATACACGCGGTAATACAGGAAGATGTAAGACAATCGGAAAGAGGGCGGTAATTTCTACAAACATAGAAACCGGTAAAATAATTATGTTTCGTTCGATGCGTTCAGCTGCAAAATATTTTGATATTCACTCGCATTCAGTACAAAGAGTGGCAGAAAATATATATAAAACAGCTTTTTCGAAAAAATATAAGCAGAAAATTACATTTCAGTATCAATAACTATCATCACCACATTATTAACTATCATCACCACATTATTAACTATCATCACCACATTGAATTAATTTTTTTAATTTATGTCACAGTAGGTCCTCCATACACTACTGAATTTTTGATTACATAAGGGAGATTACTTTGTAATATATAGTTTTCTTCGTAGATGGTTGGTTTTTTATGATCGTAATTAGTCAGTTTAACTAATTACATCGTATAGTGCCGACGAACCTAACTCATTAGACTCATAAGTATTATTTATGGTTTTTAAATATTTCCCCATCATACAACACATGATAATATTATTGATCCGTAGGAAGCTGTGTGTGAAACAGAAACCGTTACTCATTGTAATTGACCTGCAGTTGTGTGTTCACTGAACTTACATTCTGGAAAGTTCTTTGACTGGTGCATTAATGCTACTGTTATTATTGATTTTCGGTCTGCTTAGGAAACCAGCTACAAATACAGAAACTATTATTCAGAAACTGTTATAAATACAGAAACTATTATTCAGAAACTGTTATAAATACAGAAACTGTTATTATCCAGAAACCGCTACAAATACAGAAACTGTTAAATACAGAAACCGTTATTATTCGGAAACCGCTGTTTAGTGTAAATATTGGTTCCTTAGCTATATAGCTAGCTATATATTAACTTCCGAAACATATGTTCGTAACAATGTTTGATAGCTCGATCAGTATGGTATTGGACTGTGGCGCTCGCGGTCCAGGATCAAACCCCCATGGCTGACAATTTGTCGGTGGTGCGCATAATTGCGATTTTTATAATAGTGGGGGGAACCGCAAGAACCCCTCCGCTCAGCAAATTCACAAACCACAATATTGACTTGTGGTTGATACATATTTTCGTATCACCCACTGGATTAATTATTGTGGGTGTGATTTTGCTGAGCGTATATGTTTGTACTGTCCTTAGTTAAGTTATATGTTTGTACTTCATTCATAATCTGAGCTCGCTAATACACTCGATAGGGGCTCTTCATTCATTGTATATAACCATTTCATTGTATATCATTCATTTCATTGTATATAACCATTTCATTGTATATCATTCATTTCATTGTATATATCCATTTCCTTAGTTAAGTTATATGTTTGTGCCGTCCAAGCATAATCTGAGCTCGCTAATACACTCGATAGGGGCTCTTCATTCATTGTATATAACCATTTCATTGTATATATCCATTTCCTTAGTTAAGTTATATGTTTGTGCCGTCCATGCATAATCTGAGCTCGCTAATACACTCGATAGGGGCTCTTCATTCATAATCTGAGCTCGCTAATACACTCGATAGGAGCTCTTCATTCATTGTATATGTTGTGCTGTCCTTGAAACATCCCGACGAACTCGCTAATACACTCGATAGGTGTTCTAGGGATATTTTTTTTATTTTAAAGATTTATATATTATATAATGAACCATGAAAATATCAATGATGTAATTGTCGCTATTAAAAAATTAAAAAAAGATGGAATTAATATATCTGATGAACTTAATCCTGAAAAAATAGTTTCTGACTTTGAGATTTTACAAGAACGTAAAACCATGGGGACACACACACTATCATCTGAATACAGGCTCATGAAACGGATTCAATCGGCAATGTTTCAGTCGCTAGCTACCGTAGAAGATGATCATGTGAAGGAGTTCGTTCCTCTTTCTACCGCCGTAGAAAGAATTAAGTCGTTATTATCCCACGAGTATGAGGCAAAGAAAACGATTAGTACTCGCATAAGACTATTAAGAAAAATAATGTTAGATCGTGAAACGATCCAAGGTAACTCCGTTACTGGTGAAACGATCCAAGGTAACTTCGTTACTGGTGAAACGATCCAAGGTAACTTCGTTACTGGTGAAACGATCCAAGGTAACTTCGTTACTGGTGATAATGAAAATGAAAGTTTTGGTAACTGGGGTCCAAGTCAACGCTGACCACGTGTATTGGTAGTCAAAATCAAGAAAGTTCTAACCTTGTCAAATTTGTTCCTAATAAATTTTATTTATTAATAATATTATTTTTACTGAATTAATTTATTTTTTTTTACTAAAATCAAGAAAAATGCACGAACTACTTGATTTTGACGGGGTAGTTGGTAGTCAAAATCAAAGAAAAAAGCACGAATTACTTGATTTCTGACGGGGTAGTTGATAGTCAAAATCAGGAAAATTGAGCAATTTCGTTGTATTTTAGTAAAAAAAAATAAAAATCTCAGTAAAAATAATATTATTAATAAATAAAATTTATTAGGAACAAATTTGACAAGGTTAGAACTTTCTTGATTTTGACGGGGTAGTTGGTAGTCAAAATCAAGTAGTTCGTGCATTTTTATGTTTCTGACGGGGGGGTTGGTAGTCAAAATCAAGTAGTTCGTGCATTTTTATGTTTCTGACGGGGTAGTTGGTAGTCAAAATCAAGTAATTTGTACAATTTCAGTAAAAATCAGGAAAATTAATAAATATTATTTTTTTTGTGATAGAAATTTTAATTTTACTTTCATCGACTAGCTTTTTTAGTTGCCTAGGCCGATTAATTTGTACCAAACACAAATTTGTGCCAGTAATAATAAAATATTTTTTTAAGTTGATCGAATTTGATTCTGAAGATCTACGACAGAAATCCTTAAGACGGAAGTCTTTACGACGGAAGTCCTTACGACGGAAGTCTTACGACGGAAGTCCTACGACTTTACATACAGATTTATTACAAGCTCTTCTTCACGTATGTCAATCAAGCGATTAAGGTGGTCTGTGAGTTTAAAATTGATTCGTGTTAACATATTATTGTGACACCGCAAATACACGGGATTAGTTGGTTCTTGCACGATTAAATTTCCAGGGGGGACTTGTGGTGTGAACGTGTACAGGATGTATCCTTGTTGAGCCTGATTTGATCTTCCGAGATCTATTTGATAGCTGCCATCGATTACGTCACAAACCAGATTGACCGCGACCGTCGGTGTTATATTAACGATCCGCGGGGATACGTGTCTTCCGCCGCCATGTGGATCATTATCATGTCTGAGAACGGTTGGAGGTGGTGCTAGTTTTTTCCACGCATCGAGTATTTTAGGGAAGTTTTCGTCGATAAGATCGTTTAATAATTTTACTAGTTCTCCAGCATCAATCCCCGGTATTACAAATGTTGGTAATTGTTGTTCAGTTATTTTGTAATGATTGAGAAACCATGGTTTAGCTTTATAATTATCAATAATTTCATCACCGTATTTAACCATGTTCACAATGATAGTTTTATTAACGTATCTAATATCTGATATGACCTGATTTAGATGTTTTATCGTCTCAATGATTTTTTGTTTTACGTCATCGCTGTAGCTATCAGTAAAGAAATTTCGTAGTTTGTTGATTGATTGTTTAAATTCAAAAATAACAGGATCAGAATAAGATTTAATAAATTCTTCATCAACGAGTGGATATGCTCTAGTACCTGAATGAATATTACGTGTATTACTTATTATTCTAAGAATGTTTTCACCATCAGGAGCACTTGTAAAAATGGAAAAAGGCATCCCAGCCCATGGATATTTACCTCTATATTCAGGAACTGTCATATATTTTCTTTCATCTGTAATAAAATCAGCCCGAGTTGGTTCTGGTGGTATCGGTGTTATCGGTGGTGATATTTCAGGCCAACCTAGTACGGATCTGATTGAAGATTGATAAATATCAGCGGCATAATCAGGCGAGTTTATTTCAACCGTCGAGGACAACGTCGGCTCATGAACGTTTATTGATATTTTTGATTCCTTTCCCGTTATTGATTTTATTCTACGCGCAAATTCCTCACCGATCTCTTCAATCTGGTAACTGCCGGTTGGTATTCCAACAACAACCCAGTCAGGTGTTCCATCGGATTTGTTCTTGTTAGTAAATACAAGCGAATTATTTGCTGGTGTACCATTAAATGATTTTGATCTGATATTTGGCCAGCTGTAATATACTCGTAATTGTGCTAGTGCTATTTCTTTTACTGGAATTGCAGTAGGAAAATTAACACTAAATTCAGGATTAGTTGAACTTACCGAGATCATCGTTATCTTTGGCGGAGTTGTGTTGGTCACGATCTGCTGGAGTAATTCTGTCATTATTGATACTTGTATCTTTAATACCTTCATCGTATATTTTGGTCATCATTGAAAATTCGAAATCAGATATAATTCCATCACTGAGACTCGCTGATAACAACGAGGATAATTTCGAGTATGCTACCGTCGCTGTATGTAATTTTATTTTGTAATCGGATAATTTTTCGTTCGTACAAGTACATATTTTTTTTGTGATGATATTAAGCACACCTGCAATAGTTGTTGCTGCTGAAATGCAGATAGTTACAGCTACTGGTGCCATCGTTGTCAACGCTGATAATATTACACCGGTTCCAGCAACAACAGCGGATACTGAATAAACAATCACATCAACGATAACCAATCGTCGTCGATATTTTTTTACTTTTACTGTATATTGATCGACTTGATCTTTTAGCGCAGCCTGCCATTCACGCGCTTGATTGTATCTGTATTGTGCACCGTCCATATATATTTTTATGCAGTAACCAATTGAGGTGTTTCAGCTACAAATTCCAAACACCACCAGTAAGATGTTGCGGTTAATGTCTTATCATCTGCATCCAGGATAAATATTTCTTCAGTTCCGCTATTTAATATAACAGATACAACCCCGGAAAACCTGTCGGTGGAATGACGCCATGGAAACATTGTAAATATTTTAAATTTTGCAGCACTAAACACAGACAGCCTGTACACGCCAGTGGTTGTTGCGGTATATTTGATAGTATTATTTTGCTGCGACCATGTTGCAAATCCCGATGATACCGTGCATACGATGTTTGTGATATGCCCGGGAGTTATTTCAGCTGGAATTTTAATCAGATTGGTTTTATTGATAATCTCAGGAATTCCCGCTACGATGTCTTGCTGTGTTCGTTTGATCGTGTCTAGGTCAGTTTTGATATCAACGAGTTTCATGTCAATGGCGCGTGGAGTACCGAAGAATTTATCTATGGTATCATCGATTTTTTGAAAATTTCTTCGAAATCTTCCAAAAGCTCCTGCGTGAACGTCATACTCAGCCCGTAGCGTGGATAGTTTTCCATCCACGTCGTCGACGTATAGTTTGTTTGCGACGTCGTTGTCAGATTTTGGAGCTGTTACAGCTACTATTTTGTTCCCGTTCATGCTAAGTTCACCTGTCATCGTGTCACCGGTGTTTCTCACGCGATTAGCAACACTTTTTGCAATTTCATCTCTAATGGTTTTAAGTGACATACTTGAATCTCTGATTCTACCACCGTCAGTAAACACGGGAATATTATCCGTAACTGCACCGAGTACTCGCCGGACTATATCATTCCATTTGATATTGCTGGTTTTTAGTTTACCATATCGATCTTGAAAAATAACAACTTCATCTGGATCAACTCCAGCCAGGTTCATAATATCAGCGAGGTCATCTTTAGTCGCATACTTTGACAGATCAACGTCGGATTTTATTTTCTTACTAGTAGAAGATCTTCCGTAAATATCAACCATTATAATAAGATCCGTTGTTTAAAATGCTTTACGCGCAACAAATCGGTTGCTTGTATAATCGTGCACGACTTTATGTGGCGGCCTGGATGATTTTGATATAGCGTCGAGTACATTAATTACTTCACGGCCGCATATTGGCGGATCTGTCATTGTTTGTGTGGGTAGCGTTGAATACCAAACTTTCCAACCAGAGGTTGTTGCGTGGAGTGGTGCGACATACTTGATAAATTCAACAGGTGGAGCTAACCCGTACGAATCAAAATAAACAATTCCACGCGGGTCAACCGCGTATGATACCCAATGAGTACCAGGTCCGGAACGTTTGTCAAGATTAATAATACCTGTTTCTAGTTTGTTTGGTTGTTTCGGTAATTGATCTCGCATAAAAACACCTCTAAAGGCAGATATTTTTAATTTTTTAGCAGCATCAAGTAAATCAAAATTTGATGCTGGAACGTCTAACGAAATGATCCTGGAAGCCTTAGGCCTCTCCCCCAACGAGATCCCGGTAATCTTAGACCGCGTCCCTTTTTTTTGTATCCCCGCCCTGTTGCTTTCTTTAGTGCCATTCCAGCGGCTGTTCCAACAGCACCTAACGCGGCCGCTTTTGCTACGGCTGGAGCAGCCGCAGCTATTAATGCCGGAATGGCCGCAAGAAGTGGAAATATGCCACCCGTTTTAACCATGTCTTTGATGGCGCTCGGGGAGAGATGGAATTGAACTCCAGTTTTTGATTCTAGGGCTTTATTGAAATGTTTAATCTGATTATTTGTCAACGATAATTTGTTTGGACCACCACTAATATGATCTCGTTTTAGTGATATTTTAGTTCCGCATTTGTTGGCGGTTTTTGATTGAAGCTTTTTTACCTGACCCGGGGTCAGAGTAACATTAACATGACTATACGACATTTTTATATAAAATATATTTTTCTAAATAGCACGATTAAAGATTTTCCACCGGTGCATCAACGACCCTCATTCGACCACTACCACCTTCAAGTAACATGGCCTTGTCGCTAAGTATGACCGCGATCGCTCTGTAATCAACACCAGCAGTATTTAATGTTGCTTTGAGATGTATATCAACGACAGATTGTTTTGATAGATCAAGATGTTCTAATGAAAAATAATAAATCGGATACAATTTTTTAAAATCTAGTTGTGATATTTGCAACCCGGTATCAACATTTTGATCACGTCCCATAAATGACATCAAACGATGATATGCACGTCCTATGTGATTTAATGCATAATTTAGTTGTACATTTTCTGTTGGTTCCTGTTGTCCGTTTATCCGTAAAGAAATATCTGTGAGACCTAGTTGGTCAAATATCATATGAGAGTGAGTTTGTGAGTTTAAACGATCACGGTTCTGAAATGCAATAAAAATATGCCGTGGTGCAGAAACACCTTGTTGTGATGCTATATGCCATGTAAACTGACCGTTAACGTTAGTTTGCATGCTATCCGTACTTGTTGTTAACCATGACAACAAGGATTTACCACCTGCATCCATGAAAGAAATTAATCGCTGTTCTTCTGCGATCGTTGGAGTCATTACCGGCATCCACAATGAAAGTTTTGATAATATTACTTTACCAGCATCACCAACGGGTCTCCACAGAGCATCATTATCATCGTTCTTTCTTACAAGAACAACCGTGTGTCTAGCTCCAAAAATAACCTTTTTAACATTCCTGCAAAATCCAAAAATATGCGATAGTGGAATTGTACATGAAAAACCTCTATTGCCTCCTAGCAACATATTTCTACGTGCTGCAAATCCCAAGTTGAAATTGTCATTAGAACCATGAACTACTGGCCACACAAGAGCATCAGCGGTATCGGTTTCATTTCTTGGTCGTCTTATATTATACGGATCACTTTCAGGGTTATCGGAGTTATCTTTCACAAACATCATTGTAGGACCTGCTGATCTTGTATAATCATCAGAATGTCTCGCCAGACCAATTATTGTTGTAGCAACGTCGACATCATTCTGAATTGATTCAATATTTTTTCCATCAATCATGTATGTGGCGCCACTAAATAATGCTATGATCCCGTTGTTGACAAACCCAATTTTTACTGGATCTAAGTAATTAGTATCATCCGTTTTTATAATTGTACCTTCTACCTCAAGAAAGGCATCAGCGGGTAAAAAGTATCTACTTGTGTCATGAACTTGTAGTTCAATTCTTCCACGTTGATCTGGTTGTTTTGCGTCATAGGAATAAAATTGATAATCACGTACAGATTCATCCTTAAGGACGGGTGCTTCCATGTCAAATGCTGTGTCGGATACGCGCTTGAACATTTTATTATAATTATTTTTCGTCTAACACGTTGATCACCGCCTTCGGGAAATTCCACCTCGGAAAGTTCCACTTCCGGATATCAAACTTGAGATATTATTTCCAGATTCACCGAGTCCTTGATCTGCTAACGCCGTTAGTTTTTGATTTGCAGCCTGATTTATTATTTTACTTACGTCTGCAGGCATCACCTCAGTACTTGCCAGTTTCACCGGTGGTTGTTGTTTTCGTCGCAATAATCGTGCTAGTCTTTCCTTGATCGCCGAGAACGCCTTACCAGCAACATTGACAATTGCACCAGGAGCTTTATCACGAACAATATCAATAGCCTTCATCGATAATTGTTTTGCTACAGGTGCTACTTTTGGAGCTATCCTCGTGAATAATCCTCGAATGACATCACCAAGTCCATCTCCGTAAATAACACTATAGATTGGTAATCGTGAGTTTACCGCTCTAACCTGTGTGGGTTTACGATGATTATCATGCACAATCATCTTATTTTATTTACCATTTATCTAACAACTAGTCATCAACGAGCTCATCAATAAGTTCTCGGTAAACGCCAATATCCATGATACCACCTTGAAATAGTCGCCGACAAATATCAGCTGCTTCATTGGTTATTTCTGGTGAATTATTTCCAGCTCGTTTTCCTCCTATGAGAACTTCTAACCGTGACACGTCATTGATGATATTATCAGGACATAAACCATGTCCTGTTTTAGGTTCATCTTGAGGTGTTTTAAATACTGGTGGTTGCATTACCGGAGTAAGTACTTCAGCCGTGGCCGGGGGTGAGTCACCTTCTCGAAATCCATGTGGTGAACCTGTCGGTGTAAATGTCATTTTCGGTGCAGAAATTTTCTTCGAGGGGAGTAATTTAATTAGCTCTTTAGTCCTTTTAATTTCCGACTTCAACCTTTGCTGCGGCGAAGAAGATTGTTGTTGTTGTTCTATTTGTTGCAGAGGTGGAGGAAGCTGATACTGGGAGGACTCTCCTTGTTCTAGTTGTTCCCATCTCTCTCTATAAAGTCTTTTTACTTCTTCTTTAAGTCTTTCAAATTCTGGACCTCTAGCTTGTTTTTTGTTGTAATATACGCGATATATCCATTTAATGAAATTATCATCATTTATTTTTTCAAAACGGGGTTTTAAAATACTAGATTTATTAGATATACTATTTAATATTGCTTCAGGTAATCTCTCTCTTTCAGTTTTTCTAATTTCCTCAACAACTCCTTCTTTAAATTTTGCAATTAATTCTACGTTTTCTTCTGCTGGTTTGGATTTAGATGCAAGTTCTTTTCCCACATCGGCGACTTCGGTACGAAGTTCTTCAATACCTTCAAGTATTTTCTCACCAACAGGTGGAGGCTGAGCCGCAGCTATTTTCCCGGCTATGCCAGTTGGAAGGTCTCGTAAAATCTTCTTTGTCTGTTTAGTTCTTCTTGCTATTTTTTCAGCCTGCGCCGCAGTTTGTTCTAATACCGGAAAAATACCCTCTTTCCTCTTCTTATCCTCCTCTTTAATATCTCCCCATATAGTTTTTTCAACAGCCGATGCAGCTTTCTTAGTAGCTGCAGTGACGGGTTTAAATAGTTTTTTAGTGTCTTCTTCGTACTCAACTTTTGATTCTTGCTGCGCTTGTAGATTTTTTCTAAATGAGTCTCTGACAGGAAGAAATTTTTTAATTGTTTCTAATCGTTCTCGTGCTGTTCTTGCAGTATGAGATTCTGGATGTACCATTTTATTATAACATAATAATTTAATTAATATCAGCAAAAGAGGAATACAGAAGTTTGATGATATATTATAAACACAGAAAAAACATAAATCCCAAAATAGAAAAACCACCATCAGAACTTGAATATTACTTGAAACATAGAACAAATTCCGAAGATTCATCTGAAGATGAAACAGATGAAGATTCCCATGATTCAGATGATGATTCCCAATATTGATAGCAGCAGAGAGGGGCGTCTACGGTTCTGTTTGGGACAAACAATAATCGTAGACGTGGTAATTGACCTCTATGAGTGGTCACTATCTTTTTTTGGTAAAACACAAGGGTGACCATTCCCCTAAGTGGTCTGTTCACCCTCTCTGCTGCTTCTTTCTTTTTCTGTAATAGTTCATCAAACTTCTGTATCGATCTCCACCGCAATTTTTGCAAATCTGATATAATCCTCTAACGCCGTTGTTACATCCAACACATCTTCGTGGACCAGCATGAGGATTTTTCTTTATAAGATAATTATGTTTCTTGCAATATTCTCCACGGCATTTTTTATTACAATTGTTAGTGGTTCCTTGACGCAGCCACGCACAGTTGTTCATTATATTAATGATATCTATTTAATTAAATTTAATTTTATCATCACCCCTGTTACCCAAATATTTTATCAATACCCACACGATATCTTGTTCTTGGATCATGTAAATTTATTGTTATAAATCCATGCGGGGTAGCTTGCGCTCGTGAGAAGAAATTTTTGAATTTAATTATATCCATGTCACCACCACACCAAGTTTGATGAATATTTCGCAACGTGTGTGTGTCTACGCCATTAAACACAACTAAAATGTTGCAGTTGTCTCTGATCACCTTCGGAATTTGTGTACATCGTTGAGTAACATAGATCACGTCTGTATTTTTGTGTCTACCTCGGGAAAATATTCTGGCTGGATTTGATTGTTTATCTAGCATCACATCGTCGTATACAACTAAATTATTAATAAATCCGTCTATGGAATCTACGGATGGTGCTTCATCAATATCGGTTATAAACTCTATAACATCATTATCTTCATCCAGTAATTGTGCGTTTTCATTGAAATCTTTAAGTACATCATAACATCGCTGATCATCAACGGATGGTGCTACTAAATATAATTTATCCCATTTCAACCATCTCATTATCAGATTAAGTAATAATTGCGTCTTACCCGATCCAGATGGTCCTATGATAATCATTCTGATGGAGTTCGGTAGCGCAGGATGATGCTTAACTGGCTCTCGCTGCCGAGTTGCTGAGAAATCAATTATATCCATATATGTTATAACATGAATTTATATTGTTTACGCTGTAGAGTTAAAACTCCAACTATTGATTTAGCTACAGTTACAACAAAAAATAAAAAAATAGCGTACGGTGGAAAATGTTCTATGTGCTGTAGAAAGAAATTTTCATTTTTACCTAATAAGCGGGGGGTGATATTGCTAATTTGATGTCAAAGTTTCCAGGTGCTCCATGGGCTAAATACAGCGGAGAAAAACATCTACCAGGATATAATTATTGCGGTCCTGGTACTCGACTCGATATCAGGCTCGATAATCAAGATCAACCAAAACCAGGCGAGGAACCAATAAACGCTATTGATCGAGCTTGTCATGCTCATGATGTAGCTTATAAAAGTAAAAATCTACAAGATAGGCATATTGCAGATGTAAAATTAATTCATTCATTAAATTCTATAAAAAATAAAAATATTAGAGAATCATTAGCTAATTGGTTAGTAAGATCCTCGATGAAAGGTAAATTAGCGATTGGGGCTGGTAATTAATAATGGAATCAATTTATTATTCACCGAGAGGATACTGGAGAGGCAAAGCAGCAATTGGTAAACTCGCTGATGCAGCATCGGTTAAACATTCTACTGCTAAAACGTGGTTATCTAAACAAGCAATATGGCAAATTTATCTACCACGTCCTAAACAAATTCAGTACTCGTATTTCGATGTCAGTGTTCCTAATGAAGTTCATCAAGCTGATATTCTGTTTTTACCGCATGATACTGTGCGTGGAAAAACGTACAAGTACGCGCTAACCGTAGTTGATGTTGCAAGTAGATATAAAGAAGCAGAGCCGCTATCGGCGAAAACATCATCTGAAGTAGCCGATGCGTTTGAACGAATTTATCAGCGAGGTGGTCTACGATGGCCGCAGCTACTACAGGTTGATCCTGGTAAGGAATTTCTTGGTCCAGTATCATCGTTGATGAAACAACATAATACCAAAATACGACGAGGTCATACTGCAATTCACCGTGATCAAGCAATTGTTGAGCGATTTAATCGAACACTTGCTGAACGGTTATTTGGATATCAATACGCGAGGGAATTTATTCAGGATAAAAGATCTCGTGAATGGGTTGCAAGATTACCAATCGTGATAGCTGCATTAAATAATGAGATCACACGAACAACCAACATGAAACCCATTAGCGCGGTCACAAAAAAAAATATACCAACACAACGGAAAGATGCTGGAAAACAAAAAATATTAGGTGATGTCACAGTCAGATATTTATATGAGCCTGGTGAACTTGAAGGTGGTAGCGCGAGAGCAACTGATCCTATTTGGAGTGTTACCACACACAAAATATCTACCGTGACAAGATCCACTGGAAGAAACGTAGGCGTTTCCAGACCTGCAATCTACAGATTAGATTCGGCCGCTCCTCAACGTGGATTTACACGTGAACAACTACAAATAATTCCCGCGGATACACAACTACCACCGCGATCACTCCGGTGATTTCGATCACTTAACTAGCACCCAAGGCACTAGCGCCTCTACGTCGATTACACTCAAGACAGGTTAACATGGTATTTTCTCGTGTATGACCGCGACTATTATCTTTTCTATCTACGGTAAATTGTCTTGAATCATTACTCGAATACCGCCATAACATTATACAATTACAACATGCGCAATGATTGTTCTGCTGCTGTTTTAACTTAATAATAAATTCAACATCAAGATCAAAGTCACGTTTATTTTTTTTGTCAGATTGTTTGTATCCGATTAATTTTTTTCTTATTATATCATCATCGATGATGTTAAATTTATCAACGATTTCAGGAATTATGATTCTACGTAATTGAGATATATTTCTGACCCTCGATACCGCTAAATACACTAAATTTGACCACTCGATGCGATCGTCTACAATCCAGACTCGTGTATCAGAAATAGTTAATCCCTGAGACGAGTGGATCGTCATAGCGTATCCCAACACCCATGGAGATTTGTCAGCGCGTAATGCATCTTCGACCACACTGATATCAACGGCGACAATATCATTTAATACGAGATTCTGTTTCCTTGACTCTGTCAAGGGTCCTGGAATATCAACATTAATATTCTGTTTTCGTGTATCTGATGGTCTATAACATAACGGAACGGGTAATTCTGAATATTGTTCTTTATGTAGTTGAAATAACTGCTGTTGTAAAGCGTCTCTGATTATTTTTCTACTTGCTACGATCAAATCGTTGGGTCTCCATGAGTTCAAAAAATCGTTCATTGATGTCTCTGAGATCACTCTACGTATTATTTCACACTGAATTTTGTTTGATTGTAATCTGATTAATTTTTTAAACTCCTTCAAATTTGCATCAAGAGCTCTATGATCATCATCTATTTCTTCGTAATAATCAACGAAATTTTTTAACCAATCATGTGGAGATGGTCCAACAAAAGGCGGCGGTTGATCATGATCGCCACACATTATTATGGCGGTATTTTTCGTCAACAACCAATCAAGAAACATTTTTAATGTATCCAATGACACCGTGCATATCTCATCCCAAATAATTATTTTAGGTATATATTTTTCTCCCATCCGTTCAGGAGTCCATGTATCTCCGCGCCATCGGAAGAAACTATGATACGTACACGATTGTACTTGCCGCTGTTTCATCTCACGTGCAAGTCTATGTGTGGGTGTCAGCACGATTATATCTGAATTTCTAAAAACATTAATCGTTCGAGTTGTTTTGCCGCATCCACCAGGTCCATTGAGATATACTGTCTTATATCTGGTTATTGGATCACTCAACGATGGTGCCTTCGACATTTCTGATATTTTATTACTCTCTCGATAAACATCTCTCATTGGAACATCTGCTGATACTGTGTAATTGTGTAATAGTTCCTTTTTTATTCTCCACGAACCCCATCGTTCATCATTACTTGTAAATTTCATAACAGGTTCTAAATATTTACTTGAAATATAAAACGAATCTGTTGCGACTCTGACTGCGGTCTCAGGAAATCTATTAATCATCGATAATAAATTTATAGAAACATAAGCCAACATGGAAGATCTTAGATGAGTATATTGCGGGGATACATCATTTATGTAACTAACGATCGTACCTAATTTTGTTCCGTCGGATAAATAAACACTCTCTCGATTTACAAATGTATTTTTCGCCGTTGCATCAGCGAGTATAAAATCGTACTCGGCATCATCTAAAATTAATCGTGCGTGATGTCTTTTATAATCATATGCACCACCTTGAGTAAATTTACCTATAATTTTTCTACCGAGATCTTTTGCGGTTTTGAGTTTATTAGGAATATCATCTTCGGAAATATCAGGATATTTTTCCTTAAACTCGCTGATAACTTCAGAATCTGACATGGTCAACCAAACTTTGGTCTGTGCATGATATGATATAATTGCCTCACTGACCACCAACGATGTCAGTATCATACAATCTAGCATATATCGTAACAAAACTATAGGTGCCCAACGTTTTTCACAAAAATGTCTACCAAACCAAACATAACAAATCTTGTGAAGATTTTCGTTAAACTCGAATGATTCAATACAGGCGAATCCAGTCAGATCAAAATCAGGTAATGGTCCATTAATTGCCACTCGCGTCATCTCGTTTGTAGGGTGACCAAATCTTTCAAAGTACACAGAACAATCTCCGTATCCCAGAAAACTTCCTGGATAACATGCAACCATATCAACCGAAATAACATCATTGTAATTGTATTTGGTATTCCATAATCCGCCATGTCCATATTCGACGCAACTTGCGCGTACGTCCTCGAGTAAATCAAATCGTGTTGGTTTCCATGAATTTCGTTCTCTGGCGAAATGAGCCGCAACAGATGGAACGGTAAAACAATTAGTTAGTAATTTGTCAGTATTTTCCGCGTGCTTGCACTGTAAAAACGTCGCAAGATTTTTCATCTCGTCATGGAGGGATTCTGTGCGATATATTTCACCGTTCGGTTTGACAAACTGATCAAATTCACCCTCCTCATTACTTTTAAATAACCATACCGATACAGGATCGGTTTTACTTATTTCGTTGATAAAATCAAACATACTATCTGCCACAGAATTATCTGTGGGGTAAAATCTAACAGTTCGATCACGTGGAAATATTGTTACTGCGTTAGTCCATGCGTGCGCGTTATGATCGATAATATTTATTGGAGCTCCCTTCGATTTATATTTCGACTGGTACAGTACTTCTCCCGTTATTGTCGCCACAGTTATTGGAAATTTTAATATTTTTCCTAACTCAGCAACATCTTTTATTGTAGCACCGGTGTCCTTAACTGAATCAGCCCACGAGTTTATTTTTTCACGCCTTAAATCAGTTAATCCATTTCCACGCATCGCGTTTGTAAAGTGTTCTATTACTCGTTCAGCCACACAATTTAACCTTGAAAATTTCATCGGCGCTAGTTTATCAACGTTAGGTTTTTCATTTATCTCATAGATTCCATAAATAACTGCTGTTACAGGATATGCTCGTTCATAATACGGTTTATCAATACCTGTCAGTAGACCCGGTCTGGAATTTTTACTTAATATGATAGTTTTATTATTACCAAGGACAGGATCATATTTGTCACGGATAATCCAACTACCTGTTTCTGTTAATACAATAAATTTTACTCTGAAGAAATATTTTTGATTGCCCTCGTATTCAGCGATGTAGTTAATGATAGTTGCCGCTCGTTTGTCATTCATTGTAGCGTCCGTGACAAAGTCAGTGTTTCGTATAATCTTGAACGTTGACCATGTATGAGATGCACCATCCGTGTAAAATTCTTTCTTGGCGTCGTGAATTTTCGAGATCAAACTTTTATTTTTCGGATCAACCAGATCTCGCACTGGCAAGTCAGAAGATAATCTGTCAAGGTTGAATTTATATTTAACAGGCCTAGTTTGGGATAATCTCTCAAACTCGTTCATATAATTAAAACAAATATTTAAATAAAGAAAATTATATATATATATATATATATACAATGTCTCAATGTAGATGGTTGATGATCGGCTCGGTAAATCGATGCAACAAATCCTGTAGAAAGGAATTTTGTTGGATGCACTCACAAAACATACGACGAGGAAGTCTAGGACCAATACCATGTCTACGGTGTGGAATTGGAGTGCGAGGAAAGACAGAATTATGTGGGAAGTGCGGCGGGAAACGGTTCAGAGAACTTAAAAGATATTATGACAAAAAAAATAATAGCGGTGAAAACGCTATAAAATCCGTGAGGGATTATATATCAAGATTTCAGACAAACAATGATTTAAACATATAATATTATTATAATGGAGCAAAATATATTTGTCCCACATCCTGTCATAACAAACTATGAATCAAATATTAATGGTATCATCAGACACTGCAAGTTGAAGAAACAAGTTGGTTATATTACTAATGCTGGTTATCTAATGTTCACATGCGGGGGGGAAAAGAAACATTATCTATGTCATAGATTTACGTACGAGTGTCACAAGGGTTTGATCAAAGACGGTCTTGTTATTGATCATATTGACGGGGACACTCAAAACAATAATTTATCCAATTTACAAGCTATGTCTCACAGCGAGAATAATACACGCGGTAATACAGGAAGATGTAAGACAATCGGAAAGAGGGCGGTAATTTCCTCAAACATAGAAACTGGCAAAGAAATTATGTTTCGTTCAATATCTTCTGCTGCGAAATATTTTGATATTCACCCGCAATCAGTACAAAGAGTGGCAGAAAATATATATAAAACAGCTTTATCGAAAAAATATAAACAGAAAATTATCTTTAAGTATCAATAACTATCATCACCACATTATTAACTATCATCACCACATTATTAACTATCATCACCACATTATTAACTATCATCACCACATTGAATTAATTTTTTTAATTTATGTCACAGTAGGTCCTCCATACACTACTGAATTTTTGATTATATAAGGGGAGATTACTTTGTAATATATAGTTTTCTTCGTAGATGGTTGGTTTTTTATGATCGTAATTAGTCAGTTTAACTAATTACATCGTAACTAATTACATCGTAACTAATTACTCGTAGAAGTGTTATTTATGTTTTTTAAATATTTCCCCATCATACAACACATGATAATGTTATTGATCCGTAGGAAGCTGTGTGTGAAACAGAAACCGTTGCTCATTGTAATCGACCTGCAGTTGTGTGTTCACTGAACTTACATTCTGGAAAGTTCTTTGACTGGTGCATTAATGCCACTGTTATTATTGATTCTCAGTCTACTTAGGAAAACCGCTACAAATACAGAAACTGTTGTTTATTGATTCTCAGTCTACTTAGGAAAACCGCCACAAATACAGAAACTATTATTCAGAAACTGTTATTATTCAGAAACTGTTATTATTCAGAAACCGCTACAAATACAGAAACTGTTATTATTCAGAAACTGTTATTATTCAGAAACCGCTGTTTACTGTAAATATTGGTTCCTTAGCTATATATTAACTTCCGAAATATATGTTCGTAACAAGGTTTGATAGCTCAATCAGTATGGTATTGGACTGTGACGCTCGCGGTCCAGGATCGAACCCCCATGGCTGACAATTTGTCGGTGGTGTGCGCATAATTGCGATTTTTATAATAATGGGGGAACCGCAAAACTCCCCGCTCAGCAAAATTCAACCACAATATTGACTTGTGGTTGATACATATTTTCGTATCACCCACTGGATTAATTATTGTGGGTGGGACTTTGCTGAGCGTACATGTTTGTACTGTCCTTAGTTAGTGCCGTTTCATTCATAATCTGAGCTCGCTAATACACTCGATAGGGGCTCTTCATTCATTGTATATATCCATTCATTGTATATATGTATATCCTCTAAACTTGGTAGATTGCGGTGGCAAGCTACGAGTTTAATGAGGACTGTGCTGTCCTTGTGCTGTCCTTAGTTAGTGCCGTTTCATTCATAATCTGAGCTCGCTAATACACTCGATAGGGGCTCTTCATTCATTGTATATAACCATTTCATTGTATATATGTTATATGTATATCCTCTAAACTTGGTAGATTGCGGTGGCAAGCTACGAGTTTAATGAGGACTGTGCTGTCCTTAGTTAGTTATATGTTATGTGTATATCCTATAAACTTGGTAGATTGCGGTGGCAAGCTACGAGTTTAATGAGGATTGTGCTGTCCTTGTGCTGTCCTTAGTTAGTTATATGTTATATGTATATCCTCTAAACTTGGTAGATTGCGGTGGCAAGCTACGAGTTTAATGAGGACTGTGCTGTCCTCCCTCTTGGGCCTCTAGACCGTTGTTTGGCGGGTTAGGGGCTCTCGTAGAGGGAATATTTGCCTAATGAACTTGGTAGATTGCGGTGGCAAGCTACGAGTTCTTGGTTGTGCTGTCCCTGAAACATCCCGACGAACTCGCTAATACACTCGATAGGTGTTCTAGGGATATTTTTTTTTATTTTAAAGATTTATATATTATATAATGAACCATGAAAATATCAATGATGTAATTGTCGCTATTAAAAAATTGAAAAAAGATGGAATTAATATATCTGATGAACTTAATCCTGAAAAAATAGTTTCTGACTTTGAGATTTTACAAGAACGTAAAACCATGGGGACACACACACTATCATCTGAATACAGGTTCATGAAACGGATTCAATTGGCAATGTTTCAGTCGCTAGCTACCGTAGAAGATGATCATGTGAAGGAGTTCGTTCCTCTTTCTACCGCCGTAGAAAGAATTAAGTCGTTATTATCCCACGAGTATGAGGCAAAGAAAACGATTAGTACCCGTATAAGACTATTAAGAAAAATAATGTTAGATCGTGAAACGATCCAAGGTAACTTCGTTACTGGTGAAACGATCCAAAGTAACCTCGTTACTGGTGAAACGGTCCAGAGTAACCTCGTTACTGGTGATAATGAAAATGAAAGTTTTGGTAACTGGGGTCCATGTCAACGCTGACCACGTGTATTGGTAGTCAAAATCAAGAAAGTTCTAACCTTGTCAAATTTGTTCCTAATAAATTTTATTTATTATAAATTTTATTTATTATAAATGTTATTTATTATAAATTTTATTTATTAATAATATTATTTTTACTGAGGATTTATTTTTTTTTTACTAAAATCAAGAAAAATGCACAAATTACTTGATTCTGACGGGGTAGTTGGTAGTCAAAATCAAAGAAAAATGCACGAACTACTTGATTTCTGACGGGGTAGTTGGTAGTCAAAATCAGGAAAATTGAGCAATTTCGTTGTATTTTAGCAAAAAAAAAATAAAAATCTCAGTAAAAATAATATTATTAATAAATAAAATTAATTTATAATAAATAAAATTTGTTAGGAACAATTTGACAAGGTTAGAACTTTCTTGATTTTGACGGGGTAGTTGGTAGTCAAAATCAAGTAGTTCGTGCATTTTTATGTTTCTGAGGGGGCAGTTGGTAGTCAAAATCAAGTAGTTCGTGCATTTTTATGTTTCTGAGGGGGTAGTTGGTAGTCAAAATCAAGTAATTTGTACAATTTCAGTAAAAATCAGGAAAATTAATAAATCCTATTTTTTTTTGTGATAGAAATTTTAATTTTACTTTCATCGACTAGCTTTTTTAGTTGCCTAGGCCGATTAATTTGTACCAAACACAAATTTGTGCCAGTAATAATAAAATATTTTTTTAAGTTGATCGAATTTGATTCTGAAGATCTACGACAAAAGTCCTTAGACAGAAATCCTTACGACGGAAGTCCTTAGACAGAAATCCTTACGACGGAAGTCCTTACGACGGAAGTCTTACGACTTTACATACAGATTTATTACAAGCTCTTCGTCACGTATGTCAATTAAGCGATTAAGGTGGTCTGTGAGTTTAAAATTGATTCGTGTTAACATATTATTGTGACACCGCAAATACACGGGATTAGTTGGTTCTTGCACGATTAAATTTCCAGGGGGAACTTGTGGTGTGAACGTGTACAGGATGTATCCTTGTTGAGCCTGATTTGATCTTCCGAGATCTATTTGATAGCTGCCATCGATTACGTCACAAACCAGATTGACCGCGACCGTCGGTGTTATATTAACGATTCCCGGAGATACGTGTCTTCCGCCGCCATGTGGATCATTATCATGTCTAAGAACAACTGCTAATGGTGCTAGTTTTTTCCACGCATCGAGTATTTTAGGAAAAAACTCATCAATGACATCATTGACAGATTTTCTTAATTTATCCGGATTATAATCAGGAAACTTAAACGTTACAATGTCAGCTTCGGGTATTTTGTACTTGGCTGCGAAGGATTTTTTATAATCGCTTGATGACTTAAGAACCATATCTCTAATTCTGTTATAGATAACTTCAGAAGAATTAACTATATAATTTAAAACTTCTATGTACCTAATAATATTATCGCGCGCAGATGTTGAATCAAATAAATACTCTTGAAAACTATCACGTAAATTATTTACCTGTATTTCATGGTCTAAGTTTATTGAAGCAAATATAGAATCAATATTCAAAGCAATAACACGTTCATTAAGATTATACAAAAGAGCTCTAGGATCATATACAGGTGTCCCCCCCCCCCCTCCATCCTGGTTTTACTTCTATGTAATCTAACCATTCTGAATTCATTTTAATATCATGACGAAGACTGGTCTTTGACGTAAAATCATCCCGAGTTGGTTCTGGTGGTCCTTCATACACCCTGGGAATTTCAGGCCATCCTAGCACTGATCTGATTGAAGATTGATAAATATCAACTGCATAATCAGGCGAGTTTATTTCAACCGTCGAGGACAACGTCGGCTCATGAACATTAATTGATATTTTTGATTCTTTTCCTGTTATTGATTTTATTCTACGCGCAAATTCCTCACTGATTTGTTCGATCTCGTAACTGCCGGTTGGTATTCCAACAACAACCCAGTCAGGTGTTCCATCGGGTTTGTTCTTGTTAGTAAATACGAGCGAATTATTTGCTGGTGTACCATTAAATGATTTTGATCTGATATTTGGCCAGCTGTAATATACTCGTAATTGTGCTAGTGCTATTTCTTTTACTGGAATTGCAGTGGGAAAGTTAACACTAAATTCAGGATTAGTTCAACTTACCGAGATCATCGTTATCTTTGGCGGAGTTGTGTTGGTCACGATCTGCTGGAGTAATTCTGTCATTATTGATACCTGTATCTTTAATACCGATACCTTCGTCGTATATTTTGGTTATCATTGAAAATTCGAAATCAGATATAATTCCATCACTGAGACTCGCTGATAACAACGAGGATAATTTCGAGTATGCTACCGTCGCTGTATGTAATTTTATTTTGTAATCGGATAATTTTTCGTTAGTACAAGTACATATTTTTTTTGTGATGATACCAAGCACACCTGCAATAGTTGTTGCTGCTGAAATACAAATAGTTACAGCTACTGGTGCCATCGTTGTCAACGCTGATAATATTACACCGGTTCCAGCAACAACAGCGGATACTGAATAAACAATCACATCAACGATAACCAATCGTCGTCGATATTTTTTTACTTTTACTGTATATTGATCAACTTGATCTTTTAGCGCAGCCTGCCATTCACGCGCTTGATTGTATCTGTATTGTGCACCGTCCATATATATTTTTATGCAGTAACCAATTGAGGTGTTTCAGCTACAAATTCCAAACACCACCAGAAGGATGTTGCGGTTAATGTCCTATCAGCTGCTTCCAGCATAAATACTTCTTCGGTTCCCTATTTAATACAACAGATACAACCCCGGAAAACCTGTCGGTGGAATGACGCCATGGAAACTTTGTAAATATTTCAAATTTTGCAGCACTGAACACGGACAACCTGTACACGCCAGTGACTGTTGCGGTATATTTGATAGTATTATTTTGTTTTGACCATGTTGCAAATCCCGATGATACCGTGCATACGATGTTTGTGATATGCCCGGGAGTTATTTCAGCTGTAATTTTAATCAGATTGGTTTTATTGATAATCTCAGGAATTCCCGCTACGATGTCTAGCTGTGTTCGTTTGATCGTGTCTAGGTTACTTTTGATATCAACGAGTTTTATATCGATGACGGAAGGAGTTCCAAAGAACTTATTTATGGCATCATCGGTTTTCTGAAAATTTCTTCGAAGCCTTGTAAAACCGGTTACGTGAACGTCATACTCGGCCCGTAGCGTGGATAGTTTTCCATCCACGTCGTCGACGTATAGTTTGTTTGCGACGTCGTTGTCAGATTTTGGAGCTGTTACAGCTACTATTTTGTTCCCGTTCATGCTAAGTTCACCTGTCATTGTGTCACCGGTGTTTCTCACGCGATTAGCAACACTTTTTGCAATTTCATCTCTGATGGTTTTAAGTGACATACTTGAATCTCTGATTCTACCACCGTCAGTAAACACGGGAATATTATCCGTAACTGCACCGAGTACTCGCCGGACTATATCATTCCATTTGATATTGCTCGTTTTTAGTTTACCATATCGATCTTGAAAAATAACAACTTCATCTGGGTCAACTCCAGCCAGGTTCATGATATCAGCGAGGTCATCTTTAGTCGCATACTTTGACAGATCAACGTCGGATTTTATTTTCTTGCTAGTAGAAGATCTTCCGTAAATGTCAACCATTATAATAAGATCCGTTGTTTAAAATGCTTTACGCGCAACAAATCGGTTGCTTGTATAATCGTGCACGACTTTATGTGGCGGCCTGGATGATTTTGATATTGCGTCGAGTACATTAATTACTTCACGGCCGCATATTGGCGGATCTGTCATTGTTTGTGTGGGTAGCGTTGAATACCAAACTTTGTAACCAGAGGTTGTTGCGTGGAGTGGTGCGACATACTTGATAAATTCAACAGGTGGAGCTAACCCGTACGAATCAAAATAAACAATTCCACGCGGATCAACCGCGTATGATACCCAATGAGTACCGGGTCCGGAACGTTTGTCAAGATTAATAATACCTGTTTCTAGTTTGTTTGGTTGTTTCGGTAATTGATCTCGCATAAAAACACCTCTAAAAGCAGATATTTTTAATTTTTTAGCAGCATCAAGTAAATCAAAATTTGATGATGGAACGTCTAACGAAATGATCCTGGAAGCCTTAGGCCTCTCCCCCAACGAGATTCCGGTAATCTTAGACCGCGTCCCTTTTTTTTGTTATATCGTCCACCAGTAACTTTTTCGAAAATTTTTTTACCCGCCGCTCCAGCAACACCTAACGCGGCCGCTTTTGCTACGGCTGGAGCAGCTGCAGCTAGTAATGCCGGAATGGCCGCAAGAAATGGGAATATACCACCCGTTTTAACCATGTCTTTGATGGCGCTCGGGGAGAGATGGAATTGAACTCCAGTTTTTGATTCTAGGGCTTTATTGAAATGTTTAATCTGATTATTTGTCAACGATAATTTGTTTTGACCACCACCAATCTGATCTCGTTTTAGTGATATTTTAGTTCCGCATTTGTTGGCGGTTTTTGATTGAAGCTTTTTTACCTGACCCGGGGTCAGAGTAACATTAACATGACTATACGACATTTTTATATAAAATATATTTTTCTAAATAACACGATTAAAGATTTTCCACCGGTGCATCAACGACCCTCATTCGACCACTACCACCTTCAAGTAGCATGGCCTTGTCGCTAAGTATGACCGCGATCGCTCTGTAATCAACACCAGCAGTATTTAATGTTGCTTTGAGATGTATATCAACGACAGATTGTTTTGATAGATCAAGATGTTCTAATGAAAAATAATAAATCGGATACAATTTTTTAAAATCTAGTTGTGATATTTGCAACCCGGTATCAACATTTTGATCACGTCCCATAAATGACATCAAACGATGATATGCACGTCCTATGTGATTTAATGCATAATTTAGTTGTACATTTTCTGTTGGTTCCTGTTGTCCGTTTATCCGTAAAGAAATATCTGTGAGACCTAGTTGGTCAAATATCATATGAGAGTGAGTTTGTGAGTTTAAACGATTAGTTCCTTGAAAAGCAATAAAAATATGTCGTGGTGCAGAAACACCCTGTTGTGATGCTATATGCCATGTAAACTGACCGTTAACGTTAGTTTGCATACTGTCTGTGCTTGTTGTTAACCATGACAACAAGGATTTACCACCTGCATCCATGAAAGAAATTAATCGCTGTTCTTCTGCGATCGTTGGAGTCATTACCGGCATCCACAGTGAAAGTTTCGATAATATTACTTTACCAGCGTCACCAACGGGTCTCCACAGAGCATCATTATCATCGTTCTTTCTTACAAGAACAACCGTGTGTCTAGCTCCAAAAATAACCTTTTTAACATTCCTGCAAAATCCAAAAATATGCGATAGTGGAATTGTACATGAAAAACCTCTATTGCCTCCTAGCAACATATTTCTACGTGCTGCAAATCCCAAGTTGAAATTGTCATTAGAACCATGAACCACTGGCCACACGTCAGCATCATTGTTATCGGCAAAATTTCTTGGTCGTCTTATATTGTACGGATTACTTTCAGGGTTATCGGAGTTATCTTTCACAAACATCATTGTGGGACCTGCTGATCTTGTATAATCATCAGAATATCTCGCCAGACCAATTATTGTTGTAGCAACGTCGACATCATTCTGAATTGATTCAATATTTTTTCCATCAATCATGTATGTGGCGCCACTAAATAATGCTATGATCCCGTTGTTGACAAACCCAATTTTTACTGGATCTAAGTAATTAGTATCATCCGTTTTTATAATTGTACCTTCTACCTCAAGAAAGGCATCAGCGGGTAAAAAGTATCTACTTGTGTCATGAACTTGTAGTTCAATTCTTCCACGTTGATCTGGTTGTTTTGCGTCATAGGAATAAAATTGATAATCACGTACAGATTCATCCTTAAGGACGGGTGCTTCCATGTCAAATGCTGTGTCGGACACGCGCTTGAACATTTTATTATAATTATTTTTCGTCTAACACGTTGATCACCGCCTTCGGGAAATTCCACCTCGGAAAGTTCCACTTCCGGATATCAAACTTGAGATATTATTTCCAGATTCACCGAGTCCTTGATCTGCTAACGCCGCTAGTTTTTGATTTGCAGCCTGATTTATTATTTTACTAACATCTGCGGGCATCACCTCAGTACTTGCCAGTTTCACCGGTGGTTGTTGTTTTCGTCGCAATAATCGTGCTAGTCTTTCCTTGATCGCCGAGAACGCCTTACCAGCAACATTGACAATTGCACCAGGAGCTTTATCACGAACAATATCAATAGCCTTCATCGATAATTGTTTTGCAACAGGTGCTACTTTTGGAGCTATCCTCGTGAATAATCCCCGAATGACATCACCAAGTCCATCTCCGTAAATAACACTATAGATTGGTAATCGTGAGTTTACCGCTCTAACCTGTGTGGGTTTACGATGATTATCATGCACAATCATCTTATTTTATTTACCATTTATCTAACAACTAGTCATCAACGAGCTCATCAATAAGTTCTCGGTAAACGCCAATATCCATGATACCACCTTGAAATAGTCGCCGACAAATATCAGCTGCTTCATTGGTTATTTCTGGTGAATTATTTCCAGCTCGTTTTCCTCCTATGAGAACTTCTAACCGTGACACGTCATTGATGATATTATCAGGACATAAACCAGATCCTGTTTTAGGTTCATCTTGAGGTGTTTTAAATACTGGTGGTTGCATTACCGGAGTAAGTACTTCAGCGGTGGCCGGGGGTGAGTCACCTTCTCGAAATCCATGTGGTGAACCTGTCGGTGTAAATGTCATTTTCGGTGCAGAAATTTTCTTCGAGGGGAGTAATTTAATTAGCTCTTTAGTCCTTTTAATTTCCGACTTCAACCTTTGCTGCGGCGAAGAAGATTGTTGTTGTTGTTCTATTTGTTGCAGAGGTGGAGGAAGCTGATACTGGGAGAATTCTTCTTGTTCTAGTTGTTCCCGTCTCTCTCTATAAAGTCTTTTTACTTCTTCTTTAAGTCTTTCGTATTCTAGACCTCTAGCTTGTTTTTTGTTGTAATATACGCGATATATCCATTTAATGAAATTATCATCATTTGTTTTTTCATAACGGGGTTTTAAAATACTAGATTTATTAGATATATTATCTAATATCATCTCAGGTAATCTCTCTCTTTCAATTTTTCTAATTTCCTCAACAACTCCTTCGTTAAATTTTGCAATTAATTCTACGTTTTCTCCTGCTGGTTTGGATTTAGATGCAAGTTTTTTTCTCACATCGGCGACTTCAGTACGAAGTTCTCCAATACCTTCAAGTATTTCCTCACCAACAGGTGGAGGTTGAGCTGCAGCTATGTCAGTTGGAAGGTCTCGTAAAATCTTCTTTGTTTGTTTGGTTCTTCTTGCTATTTTTTCAGCCTGCGCCGCAGTTTGTTCTAATACCAGAAAAATACCCTTTTTCCTCTTCTCATCTTCCTCTTTAATATCTCCCCATATAGTTTTTTCAACAGCCGCTGCAGCTTTCTTAGTAGCTGCAGTGACGGGTTTAAATAGTTTTTTAGTGTCTTCTTCGTACTCAACTTTTGATTCTTGCTGCGCTTGCAGATTTTTTCTAAATGAGTCTCTGACAGGAAGAAATTTTTTAATTGTTTCTAATCGTTCTCGTGCTGTTCTTGCAGTATGAGATTCTGGATGTATCATTTTATTATAACATAATAATTTAATTAATATCAGCAGAAGAGGAATACAGAAGTTTGATGAACTATTACAGAAAAAGAAAGAACATAAATCCAAAAATAGAAAAACCACCATCAGAACTTGAATATTACTTGAAACATAGAACAAATTCCGAAGATTCAGATGAAGATGATTCAGATGAAGATTCCCAATATTGATAGCAGCAGAGAGGGCTCGTCTACAATTCTGTTTGGGACAAACAATAATCGTAGACGTGGTAATTGACCTCTATGAAGGGTCACTATTTTTTTTTGGTCAAACACAAGGGTGACCATTCCCCTAAGTGGTCTGTTCACCCTCTCTGCTGCTCCCTGTATCTATCTATGTATATTTTGTCTATAAGTTTTCTAAGTTAGGTAAGAATTTTATTTTTTTAATATATATATATATAGAGAGAGAGAGAGAGAGAGAGAGAGAGTGAAGAAGAAAAATATTAATAATCCCTATTTTTCCCCCTTATACTTCTCTTTACCTCTTTATCACAATTATTTGCCCACAGGCCAGCATGGTGTCTACTATGTACTCTGTAATTTTGTATAAAGTTTTTTTTTTATTGAAGTCTCCATCCATGTATAATATATTTGCCTTTTGATATCTCCCGCCCCTTTGTTTATTTCTTCTGTCACTTTCAATCTACATGTTTTCCAGCTCTCGCACTGTATTATTATGTGTAGTTTCATTCATCAATTTCATAAACAGGTAATGTGATATTCATTGTCGACTGACCGCTTAACATTGGCTTAACATATCTCAGATATAAGGTATGTCCTGTGTTTTGCGAAACGCAGCACACGCTACAAACAATGTTGCAAAGTTTTCACAAATCTAAGGGCGGAGAAAAAAAAAACAGCACCATAACGCTCCTCGTTCTATCCATAGTCTAAACTGAGAGAAAATAGGTCGAATATTGCTACATATTTTCTGAACGTGTCTTTTGGTTTTAAAACAGAGTTAACCATGGGCAGGGTTATACAGTGCAATGCCACTCGCGTCATTCTTGAACACTGTTACATTTTTTTCCGATGTGTTTTGGTTCTAGAATTTAGAATTAACCATACAGTGCAATGTCACTCGCGTAATTCTTGAAAAAGCCTTGTTTGTTTCCTTTCTTGAAAAACGGTAGATCTAATGTTAGATTTTTTTCGTGACACATTGCAGTGCCAAAATAAAGAGTAAGCTATGATACCTGAATTGTATAAGCATCGTCAACTCAAGATTTTATTTCATCCAACGATTTACTGATTTACAATTTATGAGGATGTAAGTGTTTGAAATTTCCGTGGGATCGCCCAGGGTACGAATTTTCTTGCGTTAGTTTTACATTTTTTTAATTATTTTATAAGTCGCCTAGCAGTGAGACGCGACCTATCTCGACACTGTGTGAAGAGCTGCTTACGTCAATTTGAAGTGAACGCGGTAAGAAAATAAGTCTAGCCAATGAACTCGCTTATGATGAGTGATGCATTGTTTTGTTCGAAGTTAGTGTGGCAAAATAATGTCTACGCTCTTGCTTTGTTATCACTGCAGTGAAGACTGACTGGAGTGTGAACTTGCAATCCTGTGTTGTGTATTGTACCATTTCTTCTTACCACATCAACTACTGAAAGGTCACAGTACTGGTTCACGTTCTGAAACTCAATTTTTTTTTTTACCTCACTTAAACATTTTTACATACACACTCACATCGGTAGAGTCAGAAGTGTTACAGTATTTAGGGGCATGGCTTTTTGTTTGTTTTTGTTTTTAAAAATTGTCACTCTGAGATTTTTATGAAGTAAAAAAACTAAAGTACAGTGAACCTCGAGGACGATGACCCATGCTGTCTGTCTATTGATGCGTGTATTTACTTTAGAAGAAATATGACCTCTGAAACACAAAGATATACGGCAAGCATGATTAGACTGAACACAACGACAGCTAGCTGTAGTAACAAAGGGGGTGTTTTCCTTCACGTTCGTGTAACTTCGAGTTTCAATCCTCTTTCAAGAAAAACTGTGTAGGGTTTGAAATAAAAAAAAAAACTGACCAAACTTAAGCACTTTGCTCTAGATATTTCCTTTTACAGAAACGGACTATATAGAATAAATACTGTTACAACAATAGAAAGCTTTAAATCTTCTAGCAAAATGAAATACATAAACAAAAATAGAAATAAAGATTAACTATGACTAACCAACAAAGCTGAAGTTAACGAAGGCAATGACATGTGAAGAAATGCCTCTCACTTTGGAAAGGTAGGCGAATGTAAATCTGCCATGTACCATCAACTTGAAAAAAAAAAATTATAAACAGAGAGAAACCTGAATTCAAAATTCATTTTTTTTTTTTTCAAAATTGTTTCTGTTTCTTTTTTGGAACAGATCTAAGTACTAATATAGAGTGGAAAAGGGAAAATTCACATAAAAGCTTTGATATTTCTGAAGAAGAAAAAAAAAATGAAGGGATATTCCTAACGTTCTTAACCACCTATATATGCTTGGCCTTGTCTGTGGGATATCCACAAAACAAGAAGTACAGATTTCTCGTCACGCTGAAAGTGTGTGCGTGTTTTGGAAAATGGTAAAATTGGATATACAATTTTCTCGTGACACTTATAAAGTGAAGAGTCTGTGCAAGTGTCAAAAGCCAAAGTCGTACAACGTTTGTATTTTGTACGGCTTGTAAAGATTTCCTCTTTAGAAAATGTGAAGTATCACGAGTTATTATCAAAAACAGAAGTGGAACATAGGGGCTTGCAAGAGAGAAAAGCCAGTTGGTGTCATCAAGAGTGCGAGACGGTACTTTACATTAGGACACGTACGTACTCCAGAAAACCACGGAAAAGAAGCCAACAATTCTCATCTGGATGCTTGCGTGGTATGAAACCTGACACAGCGGGTGATAACATGTTTAATGACACAGTCCTGACAGCAGATGACGATCCTCACAATGTGAGGTTTAATGACCGTCGTAAGAAAATTCAGCAAGGACGTAGTTTAGAATTAATGGATCGTTTGCATTTGGACATGTGGTTACAAGAAAAGTATTTGCTGAACGGTGTGGATATTCGCCTGAGACTGAATCGTAGCAGTACCGCATTCCATTTGACGGCCCATGCTAACGAGTACAAAACTATCATCCAAGAAGTCAGGCTCTACGTACGTCGTGTGGAAGTGTTACCTAAAGTGGGAAATGACATTAGAGTGGTAGTGAAAACGTTTCACTATTCCTGCTGGACATGTATATAGCGATATACACGAGTGCGCGTTGGGTCCAATCCCACTCGTCTCAATCAGCAAAGCATTGCAACTTAAGCAATGAGTGCGTGCTGGGTCCAATCCCACTCAACTCGGCCATACATCCAGATAGCTAGGAACTAATTAGTACCTCGGTCTGACGGCCTAATTAATACGTGTTCCATAAACACATAAAAGCTGGGGGATGTGGTTCTCCTTCTTTCCCCCAGGAGTAATTAAAGAGCACGCTGTGCGTGCAGAAAACAGTGATACATGCTCGACTGGAGAGAAAATCACTTTAATCCAATTACGTAAGTAGGTAAGTAAGTCTGACCATCATTTTCACATCAAGACCCCCGTGGGGAGAAGACCACCTAACTGATTCCGGACTAACACGATATACATATCTCGGCACGCACTCCGCTTTGATGGATGGCTTTTTATCTGACTTGAGAATCTTTTAACCGCCAAATCCTTACAGTGTGCAAATCCAGCAACAGAGGGAAGAAGACCAATTAATACATAACCTGACCGCCTAGTAGCCTTTAGCCGCCATCTTGACCAGTGCAGACAAAGGAAATCCAGCCAAGCAGCCCGCCCCGCAGCTATTTTGGATCATTGTAACTAAGTACTTTAGTACCAGGTAGGAAAATGACTAAGCCTGCGAGCAATCAAATCTCTGTGCTGTTTACAACTCACTAAATATCTTTTACCTTTCTTATACTAAATTCCTTATTTACTCAATTTGCCGCCTATTCTCTTAAACGGTCTCTAGGAACTATACTAGAATCGAATGGATTGAATCCACACATGGTAACAGCACGCATATATCATTGTGTGATTTTCAATCATAGAGAATAAATACGTCAAATTACAAAAACTAACTAACCTCTACCTTTTTCTCATAATAACTATTCTAGCTGTTAGCACCGTTCCCGAAAACGCGCACTAGGAAACATACTAGTACCACGCCTGGTCAGAATCCTCACAAGTTACAAGCACACGCTAACCGCTGTGAGATTGTCCGATACACGGAACTTAACAGCACCTCCTCTCTCCTTTTTTCTTCCTAACCGCAACTGCCATTAACAACAATAACTTACACCCAAACCTTACTCAAAACCCAAATTAGGAATGTCTCAAACAATTGCAAACAAACTTAACTTTAAGACTAGAAATCAAATCTAGAGAGACAATAGACTTAAAAAGGCAATGAAAACCCACAATACCCCCACCCCTATGACACCAAACCCGAAATAATCATAGGGAAATTGGATCTCAGTGCAAACTCCAAGCACCTTGCACTCTGCGAAAAGAAACTCAACTTCTCCTCCACCCCTGAAAGGAATGATTTAATAACACCTCATCTAACCACCCCTGAGAGAAACGAATTACTTCAAACATCATCAGCCAACCTAAGTATCAATTCAACCCATAAGTTTTTAAAACTTATTAGATCCATCGGCAAACAAGGAATTAGACGACAGAAACACCAATATCACCACCCAAAAACAAAACCAGCCACCCTCACCCCCACCTACATGGCCATTGCACAATCCCCGGAAGAAAAAAAACTATAGCCACGCTAATAGGAAACACACCAAAAATAGGGACCGACATATATAACAGGGAAAAAACTACACCCAAAATGACGCCCAAGGGCGACGATAACTCCACCCCCCTCCCTTCATACCAGTATCAACAAACCCAAATACCATAACAGTCAGACCCCCGGACTATCAAAACCGTTAACTGAGGAACAATTACACAGCAGCCAAAACAAATCACAAGTTAACCCAACCACCACAACCACTAAATCAAATCCTAATGTATGGGATTGTAAGGGTAAAGGGAAGGGACCCATGTACAACAAGAACAAACCTACCCACCAAAATAACTCAAACACCCCCACCAGCAAAGAACAAAAAAAAAATCTAAATTTTCGTATCATCTCATAGAGCACACCCTTTATATCAGTAGTAACTCCAATAAACTGATAAATTTAACTATTAACAGTCTTACACAGACCCTCCTTAGGGTTCATCAGGGACAATTCACAATATTCAGGCCAAACACAAGATACATAATAGTACACTGCAGCACTCGCAGTCAAATGGCCAAATTCCTTTAAGTTGAAAGAATTAATACCATTAGGATTAAAGTCGAAAGACACAGACAGATAGGGATAAAGAACCAAATATCCAAACCTCACAATAGCAACCAGACCCCCACAGTAAAAAACAATAACCCACGAACAAATAACTTAGCCACACACCACACCCCCGCATGAACAACCCCACATTTAAAGCAGTTCTAAAACTCACAGGACAAAATAAAGGGATAGATAATGAAACACTCACTGCTAAACTCAAAGACAGTGGTACTCCCATAAATAGGGCTTATAAACTTAAAAATCACATAGGACAGGAAACAAACACAGCGATCCTGGAATCAAACTCCCCACTCTCAACCATGATTAGACTAGGACACTCTGGGGCACGTCACCGCCTGTAGTAACTGCCAACACTGTGGACATTTCTCTAACAAATGCGGGGGCAATCACAAAGGTGAATGTCGTAGAGCAACACCCAAATGTACTAACTGCAGGGGCCCCCACCTACCAAAATCCCACGAATGCCCCAACACTATCAAGGAACATCAAACTATAGAAATCATGAATAACAAGCAAATTCCGTATCATGCGGCAAAAAAATTAACCCCCGGTATCAATAATTCTCTTGACACATTTAAATTCATTTTAAAAAAAATGATTACATCTATACTTCTCTCCTGCCTTACTCTTTAACCATATATATCTCCCTTCTCCTTGTCTCTTAAACAACATTGGGCATGAAAATTAACACCTCTACGAATTCACTCACTCAAACCCAGGTGACAGCCATTAACAAATATCTAGAATTACCGAGAGGACCCAAAATCAGATCGTATAAGGTGGTCTTGAACCCGGACCACACTCAATCAGATTAGGAACAAAATGACCCCAAATTATCAATATATAAGGTGGTCTAAACTCCAAAGACCATCAGATCCCGCAGCACAAGGCTGCAAAACAAAAAATCTCTGCATTAGGAAGTATAACCCCAAATTAACACTCATAAGGTGGTTTAAAAATCCAAAGACCATCAGATCCAGCAGCACAAATCTGCAACGCAAAATAGCACTATTAGAATACTAAGACTCTAAAACCAATACCAACCAAGGTGGTCTCAAATACCCAAGACCATCAGGGCCCGCTACACAAGGTGGCAACATCAATACCCATGGCTGTCAACCTGGGAATCTATCCTTAACCAGCTCTAAACAGCACGAGGCAAGACGACACTTTTAGAAACTATACTCTGGAGCCTAGGAACGCCAAACTGTGTCATGAACCGCTACCCGATCCATAAGCCTTTTCCTCTTCTACCACGGGCGGACATCAAACATCAAGCGTGCTGTGCACGCTCCATAGCAATATATACGAGTGCGCGTTGGGTCCAATCCCACTCGTCTCAATCAGCAAAGCAATGCAACTTACGCAATGAGTGCGTGCTGGGTCCAATCCCACCAAACTCGGCCATACATCCAGATCGCAAGGAAGTAATTAGTACCTCGATCTGACGACCTAATTAATAAGTGTTCCAAGAACACATAAAAGCCTGGGGGATGTGGCTCTTCTTCCTTCCCCCAGGAGTAATTAAAAAGCACGCTGTGCGTGCAGAAAACAGTGATACATGCTCCACTGGAGCGAAAATCACTTTAATCCAATTAAGTAAGGGTACCGTCTCTAGCACTTTTGATGACACCAACTGTGTTTTTTTTTTGTTTTTGTTTTTTTTTTCCTGCAAGCCATAATGTTCCACTTCTGGTTGTGATAATAACTTGTGATGCTTCACATTTTCTAAAGTGGAAATCTTTACAAGCCGTACAAAATACAAAAGTTATATGAGTTTGGCTTTTGACACTTGCACAGACTCTACACTTTTTAATTTCACGAGAAAATTGTATATCCAATTGTTACCATTTTCCAAAACACGCACACACTTTCAGCGTGACGAGAAATCTGTACTTCTTGTTTTGTGGATATCCCACAGACAAGGCCAAGCATATATAGGTGGTTAAGAACGTTAGGAATATCCCTTCATTTTTTTTTTCTTCTTCAGAAATATCAAAGCTTTTATGTGTATTTTCCCTTTTCCACTCTATATTAGTGCTTAGATCTGTTCCAAAAAAAAAAGAAAAAAAGAAACAGAAACAATTTTAAAAAAACAACTGAATTTTGAATTCAGGTTTCTCTCTGTTTATAATTTTTTCAAGTTGATGGTGCATGGCAGATTACATTCGTCTACCTTTCCAAATTAAGAGGCATTTCTTCACATGTCATTGCCTTTGTTAAATTCAGTTTTGTTGGTTAGTCATCATTAATCTTTATTTCTATTTTTTTTCTTTCTTCTTTTATGTATTTTTTTTTTTTGCTAGAAGATTTAAAGCTTTCTATTGTTGTAACAGTATTTATTCTATATAGTCTGTTGCTGCAAAAGGAAATATCTAGAGCAAAGTGCTTAAGTTTGGTCAGTTTTTTTTTTATTTCAAACCCTTCAAAAGGATACAAGTTTTTCTTGAAAGAGGATTGAAACTCGAAGTTACACGAACGTGAAGGAAAACACCCCCTTTGTTACTACAATTAGCTGTCCTTGTGTTCAGTCTAATCATGCTTGCCGTATATCTTTGTGTTTCAGAGGTCATATTTCTTCTTAAGTAAATACACGCATCAATAGACAGACAGCTTGGGTCATCATCCTTGAGGTTCACTGAACTTTAGTTTCTTTACTTCATAAAAATCCCAGAGTGACAATTTTTAAAAACAAAAACAAACAAAAAACCATGCCCCTCAATACTGTAACACTTCTGACTCTACCGATGTGTGTATGTCAAAATGTTTAAGTGAGGTAAAAAGAAATTGACAGTTTCAGAACGTGAACCAGTACTGTGACCTTTCAGTAGTTGATGTGGTAAGAAGAAATGGTACAATACACAACACAGGATTGCAAGTTCACACTCCAGTCAGTCTGCAATGCAATGGTAACAACGCAAGAGCGTAGACATTATTTTGCCACACTAACTTCGAACAAAACAATGCATCACTCATCATAAACGATTTAATTGGCTAGACTTAATTTCTTGCCGCGTTCACTTCAAATTGACGTAAGTAGCTCTTCACACAGTGTCGATATAGGTCGTGTCTCGCTGCTAGGAGCGACTTATAAAATAATTAAGGAAAAGTATGTTGTGTTGTGTTGTTCTAGGGTTTAACGCCATTTTTCAAACTAACGCAAGAACAATCGTACCCTGGGCGATCCCACGGAAATTTCAAACACTTACATGTCTACAAATTGTAAATCAGTAAATCGTTGGATGAAATAAAATCTTGAGCTGACGATGCTTATACAATTCTTTATTTTTTTTGAGGGGGAGGTGTGGGCAGCAGACAGATGCCCCCCCCCCCCCGAATTCCCAAAAAATAAAAGTATTTTATGTGTATGTGTTTCCTCCTCAGATGTGTTGTATGTTTTATTTAAAACAAAATTTTATATAAAAAATTTAGTGTTTATAATTTTTGATGGGGTACTTATGTTTCCTTAGTGTTATCTAAAGGATTGTTCGTCCGAGCCTGGTTTCCCTCACCTTGCTCGAAGTTCCTTCCCTTGAAATTTTTTTGACCTTTGCTAAAGGTCGCCTAGGTCTCAGTGTTTGCTATATGTAGTGGTGCTATATTGTGTGCATGCTATATTTTCTGTATGTTTGAGACAGCAGGTATAAATCAGATATCTTTCCCAGTTGTATTTCTTCCTAATTTGGATTTAAGATCCGTTATGATATATTATATTTTTTCTTTTAATTTGTTTTATGGTTTTCGAGTTTTGACGATAGAACTATGTACTATTTAGATTTTTGTTTAAAAAATATTCCTACTGTATTATTCGAGTGATAATATGTCTCGTAATAGTTTTTAAAGATGTTGATAGGTAGGTTACGCTCGATCCCAGGTCCACACTTCTTTTATTCTCTATGTGTTTCTCCTTTATTTAGTTTATCTGATTATTCTTTATTGAAAGATCCAAAATTGTTTAATGAGACCACATTTTTGTACAGTGGTTAACCATACAGTGGGTGGGGGTGTGTGGTGTCACTACAGCCAAAAGTGAAAATAAAATGGGGTCTCTATGGGGAACTAATACACCTAATGACAGTCGAATACATCCACGATGTTATAATGCTATTGGTGAAACCAATTAATTAACATTGAAAATTCACGTGACTAGGTGAAATGGGAAACGGCGACTGTCATGCGATTCTACAGGTGGAGGAGGAGTATTGTTAGCATTATAACACCCCTATATCCAACATCACTTTAATTAGAATTGCGAAACTGGAACGGAATTTATCGGAGACTTAAAGAATACCTGGAATATTATATTAAAATGGCATTGACCCAGAGGCGTAGCTATGATATTTTGCGCCCGGGGACGAACTATAAAATTGGCGCCCCAGCCCCCTCCCCGTTTGATCACATTTTTGAATATTACCCTTGTTTACTTATTATAATGTAACGTTGTAAGCCTCATTTTGGCGCCCCTGTACCTTGGCGCCCGGGGACATATGTACCCCCCCTGCCCCCCCCCCCCCCAGCTACGCCTCTGCATTGACCAAAAATTCTTATTAACATATTAACACTGCGAAACTGACACAGAACTTATACGAGACAAAAATAATTAGGAATATTATGTCAGAAATATGGTAACGGTGATCGAGAAGTGAACATATATGTTGCAATTGCACTAATTTCAGAGGTATTCCCAATTTACGTGAAAGCATTGAAGTTTAAGACTGTGGTTACTGAACTTACTGCCATTAGTTACTGCCTATGTGCTTCTATCTGTAGACAGATGTACGTATAGAACCGAACGCACCGAAGGATTGTGGAGCATTACTTCGTTTGATACCAAGATTTAGAAGGTTGAGTTCAGCAGTCATGTATGTAAACTAGATAGAAATAAACGAACTAACAAATGTTCAGTACAATAGGAATGAAGTACAAGTTCTTTAAATTACGGTATTTGCAGCATGGTGTGCCATATAGATAAAATGCATTGTATACTGCCTCTAGCAGGCAGACGAACACGTATCATCAATTATACCGTAGATTTTTAAGTAGAAAACTGTATCAAAATCGTCAAATGAGTCCATTTTGGCCGGGCAGTAAGTCGATATGATACATAAAAAACGAACCAAAACTTTTAACTCACACTAGATTTCAAACTTCACCTCAGACTTTACACAGTGTTATTTTGATGTTTGTTTTAAATTATTTCAGTCCCATTTTGGTACGATGCGCTGTAGTCCAGCTTTGCTAGATGTATACCGAGACTTGCCATAATAATAGTTTGTTCAGTTTCAAACAACTCGGTAATACTAATATACGGTTCTGCAAGCACGATATATGTAGTTATGTAGTTTGTTGAATCGTGAGAATATGCAATTGCAGTAGAAATATGAACCCAGTGTATACCCCAGGGGTGTAAAACTGAGGGTAAAAAAAAAAACCTTGGTGTCAGAACTGGGGGTGAAATAAAAAATGTGGTGGTCAAAAATATACTGACAAATTTTCATCCGACTCGTACTTTTTCAGCTTGAAATAGGATATTGCAACTTGCACAACATACTCTCTCTCTCTCTCTCTCTCTAAACATAAAAATAAACCAACATGTACAATTCACAAACAAATGCATTGTCCATTCAAAGAATAATTTATTAGTTCATTTTTCTTTTAAAATCGTACTTTTAACTGTCTCCTTATAATCTTTTTGAAGCAATATAATAGACCAACATACTACATACAAGCAAATACAAAAAGCCTAATAAATCTTTTTAACCGAATGGCAATTTACTGCTTGTCATAAAATGTGTACTATCATCGGTTTCATTGTACTTCGTCCTAGAACAAATTTATCGAAAAATCAAGGAGGCTAATGATTCATCTTGTTTCTAAAAAGTTACACTTGAACTTTAGGGTCGTTCTTTTATTGCAGCAAAGTTAAAAACCAACAAAATCTGCAATGAGCCCCCTGACTGTGTAATCCAGATAAACGCATTTGTCTCGGCAAGTTTTACTGATTTCTTTGTTGTGAAAGAATGTCTTGGGTTATGATGTGTTCTCCATATATATTGTGGCGAACGAGGGTAGATTTGTTAAAATTCTTAAACCCTGTCACGAAAGGATTATTCAGTTTTGCAGTCTTCGCAATCACGCTATCAGAATTTACGCCGGTAATCCTAGTGAATGTGCCGTATTCCAGTCAATGGAATTATTTTCTCCATTTTTCAATAAAGTCAGATCCACAGTTACTCTTTTGTGTTCAGCTTCTTTCACTTTCTTCGCTAATGATTTTTAGTACACGACATTTTAATCTGGAGATCACTTTCTAGTGCAACAAGCATTGAGGTTAACCATCAAGATGACATCTTGCTGAGCTCAATGAAAATCGCGTGAGACCTCGCGAGATTAGGGGAAGCTACTCCGTCATAACATTGCCTATGCTCGTCTGGTTCATTGTTTCGTATGTTCCCTGCGTTCCACTCCGCTATACGAATAGAGGAGCCCAACACAGGGAGTAAACAAAGCGGGGAACCAGTCAATGCCTATGCTCGAAGTATATACGATGCCACCCTTCGTCCAACGCATCGGATATTAAATAAATCCTGATCGCATTATGCGAATCCTTTGCGTCAAAAAAACGCACGGCAACAAAATGTGTGCGTCAATTTTCTCCAGCGTGCGTCCCTGACGCACAAATGTGCGTAAAGGGAAACACTGTATGAACCTAAAGTGGGAATAGTTTAATCTCTGTCAAAATTAATTTTGTGTGTATCATTCATTCTCTACGGATGTTGTAGATTAAATCAGTCAAGAATGTTTTCTTTAAATTTTGTATATTGAACTTATTTTTTCAATAACACGTAAATCATTATATATATATATATATATATATATATATATATATATATATATATATATATATATATATATATATATATATATATATATATATATATATATATGTATGTATGTATGTATGTATGTATGTATGTATATATATATATATATATATATATATATATATATATATATATATATATATATATATATATATATATATATGTATGTATGTATGTATGTATGTATGTATGTATGTATGTATATATATATATATATATATATATATATATATATATATATATATATATATATATATATATATATATATATATATATATATATATATGTATGTATGTGTATATATATATATATATATATATATATATATATATATATATATATATATATATATATATATATATATATATATATATATGTATGTATGTATATGAGTCCGAGCCCGACACTCGAATCTGCGCGGTAAGAGGTGAGATGTCATGGATCAATAAAGCACGTTCTGACAGTGTGCCAGGTGCAATGTGAAGTTATTTGCATTTGAAACATGCACATTTGAGAGAATGTTGGAATATTTCTAAGAAACTATCATGTTCTGTGCCTGAAATGTCTTGGATATTGTACTTATGCAAATTGTACCTGATCTAAGCACACAGTTAACTAAAATGGCTGCTCACACATGCTAGAAAAGTGAACTTGAATTAGCCTAAAGTACGTTGACTTTAGACGTTATCGTCGTATGTTTCGTGTTTAGGCTCTAATAAACAGTAACAAAATAAAGAGTGAAAACATCAAGCTTTGAAAAAATTAACAAATCATTTATGTCCCTGGAAAACACTGTAAAAATGAAAAAAAAATATAAGAACTTACGGTTTTAAGAATCAAATCCAAAAGTAATCCAAGATTAATCCACGAATTAAATTTTAGAAGTCATAGTAATGAAATGTTCTAATGAAATTTGAGTTCGAGTCCCGACGAAAAATATCCAAAATGGAAGGCGATGATGCATAATGTAGTCAGTATTGTGCTTTTGTCTAAGTTCTTTGTTGATTCACAAACAATAATATTCCGGTTTTTGAATTTCCGAATAAAAATTAGAGAAATGTCTTTGTCCAAGAATTCTTTATGAGCACTCAATTATTTCCAGGAAAAAATTAATCTTTTAGAATCCAAATAATTTGAATAATAAGTAAAATATAACTACAACTGGTCACAAACACACACTTTCCAGTGTAAACTGTAAAAGCCCAAACTGAGAAAAATCTCTATAAACAACGGTTATACAGTAAATACGCAAAACAGACTACCGGATTAGGGTCACGTGATCACGTTCTAGACTGATTTAGAAGGTATCTACAAGTGTAATGACATGTAGGTAGTCCAGTACAGCCTCGATTTCACCAATACCATTCAAACATTAAAAATGACCTTTTTTTTAAGAAGAAGCTTTTTTTTACTTGATTCTCAATCAAGGCCAGGAACTAGGTCAAAAACAGAAACAGTGTGTCTATTATTACGCGTCCAAGAAAAGAGTCATGTCAAACTAAATTTTCTAGAAACTATCAAATTCCTAGTAAACAAAATTACATTACATTGACATGTAATGAAAAATATAAAAAATTAAAACTTACAAAGAATTAAATTAAGTCGAATATAAATTAAATCAAATATTCGTAACAGTAGCAAAACACAAAACTGTAGAGCTCCGCCTGTTAGGACTTTAAAGAGAACAAAGGTTTTTACTGCCAGCTTTTGTCTTCTTTTATTCTAGCGAGAATTAATGCAACAGTTATAGATTAGGATTTGTATAACTCATTTACTCAAAGAAATGCACTTTTTGTTTTACAATATCATACAGGCTACCATTTTCCCAGTAGTTTTAACCTTTCTTCCACACAGGTGCCTGTGTAAAAACTATGTGACAATGTCCAACCAAGAAGATAATATTTGTTGCCAGTCTCAGTCTGTATTGAGAGAAAAAAGTGAAGAATTATTTTCAATCTGCATCATAAACAACGAAGGAGTCATTGCGAACCATTTGCGCATGCACGTCGTGGAAACTTCGTTTGATGATTATGTCCAATAAATAGGTAGGCTACGGAAAAACGACCAGGCCCATAGGAGAAGTATATGGGGTAACTTTAGCGTCAAAGGGACCTTAATGTTAAAATAGGGTATATCAAAATGGGCGTCAATAGAAATTAAACATGGGAATGTAACCTGGGGGTCAAAGAGACTTGAACATTGGTGACGTCATGGGTTTTTAGGGTCAAAACTATTTATAGGGTGAAATGTATTGATAGGGACAATGGGTTGATAGGGACAAACATAGACATAAGAAGCAAACAAATACACATCCAAACATATATACAAGAGGGCAGAGATGTTCCGAAGAAAGATTCACAGACAGAATAGAGAATCCAATTGGAAAAATCTTTTGTATAGGTACAAAAACATTATATTAAAATATATACATGGGGTCTATGGCATGTGTTTTGGTCTAAGCACTATCCAGTTAATACATACAAATTTGGACATGGATAAAACCTATTCATAAGTTATCTATTTCTTGGTTCTAGATAAAAATGCTTTTAAAAATTAAAGTTCACGCCTTAAAGAAAAACGCGTTATATACAACATATATGCATTTAATAAAAGATTGACACTTTCATACTACAATTAATGTCCATTTTTAAGAAAAAACTAAAAGAAAACAAATAACAATGGAATGCTATTGCCAAAAACATTTGAAGACGCAAGGTTCACAGCGTAAACGTGCTTGTCAACTCTGAGATTGTGCCCTTCTTGCGGACAAGGCATGCGTACCAGCTGTGCCAAGGAACACGTACGTTCAGGAAAGACACTATGTCACATAATGTCGCCAAATCGTAGACTTGAAACACGAATGCTTCATTCAAAAATGCCATTCCAAACATCAATGACCAGAAGATAGGCAATTTCATCTTTGTTTATTTCGAATGCACGCAAGAGACCGGTATTCACATTCCTAATTTCTGCGGTGCTCATCGAGCGTGCGAGAAATGCAACCAAGGGTCTGTCTTTAGTCAATTCCGTCACTGCAGCAAGATTCCTGGAGGACGTGACAAAATCTCTCGTGGCCGATTTCGCACAATGGATCTTAGACCCTATCGACGACGTGGAGCAAACAAAACTTCTACTTGGGTATTGTGAATAATCGCATGATCAAACATGCATTTACTTGGGTATTGTGAAGAATCTAGTGATGAAATGGGCCTTTAATTGGAGGTCGCACTTATTTATTTTGGATAGTCTCTGCATTTGTTTCTCAGTTTTGAACCTTCCTCTGTGTTATAACTCACATGGTAATATAAAAGTACCTTCAAAGGTGAACTCACGGTGAAGTTCTTGCCACAGATTATCCACGCACTTTTAGAAGAGGCTAGACTGTAAACAAAGCAACAAACATCGGGTAATAGATTTTACTCCCCTATCAGCATCATCGCCTCATTACTCACTGTGCACTGTCGCCGAATTACACATAGACAAAAAAAACATAATGATCATATTCTAAAGAATAAAATATTACCATTAAATCAATACGAAGAATGCAGCAACCTAGCTCTTAATAGACTGGGACTTCTTTTGTGGGCACTGAACCGGATGTAATAATTGTGACCTCAGTCTTGAAGAACCGCAACATCAAACATGACTTTAAATAGGTTATTGCAAAGCATCGCATCATCAAACAGGTTTATCTAATAATATACATGCTTCTTATTATCTTTTTTTTTTTACCTAAGCCTCTTGTGGAAAAATGGTCGAAAAAAATAGATGGAAAATAGTAGCGAGTGGGGCCGAAATTATTTAAGACATGATATAAGTTGACAGATTTAGAAACTACCAACACTACCATACTCGCTCTCTCGGACTCACGTTACTAATTCAGTTCACATAGTAAACCTGTGTAAACACCATGATATTACACATTCAACAACTTAAGATTTATGAATGCTCATAATCAAAACCTATATTTATTAGTATAGTTGAAACCTGGACGTCAGCTTCTGTGTAGAGGAAAGGATATGAGCCGCGGCATTTTCTGGACCTGCATGTGTTTGAAACATGTGCTTTCAATTCCGCACCAAAGAGTCAGGTGCTAATTTTAGTAATGAGTGTTCCAAACTCAAGACTGTTAAAGGACTGAAATTCCATCAATAAAACAAGGTTTCTATTTTTTTTCACTTACAGCTAGGATAAACTCTCAAAAGATTCTTCCCCATAAACATATCTTACATTATTAACCAATCCTGGTCAGCCAAACCCATATATACTCTATCTTATGTTCACACATTTCCAGGCTGGTTTTCAGTTTCCATATAATTACTACTGTGTGTCCTTATGAGCCATGCTGTTTAACTTGTACTTCTTATCTCAGTGATACGTTACATGCAGTGACACCAGTTCCTAAAAATAGCCAGCAACTCCATCTCGCATAAGGAGCAGCAACATAATGGCAGCCAGAGACCTTTTCTATGTTATTGTTCTTATTGTGACCGATGAACCAATGTGCTAAATTTGTTCATCCGATAATAGATGAGCATTCTGTTATTTTGCTACGGTTAGAGGACTCACGGTACTAATTCAATTCCCATACTAAACCAGTGTAAACACCATGATATTAAAAATTAAATAACTTTAAATTTTTGATTGCTCATGATCAAACCTATATTTATCAGTACAGATGAAACCTGGATGGTGATATAATCTGTATAGAGAAAAGGATATGAGCCGAGGCATTTTCTGGACCTACATGTATTTGAAACGTGCTTTCAATTCCGCACCAAAGAGCCAGGTACTAATTTCAGTAATGAATGTTCCAACTCAAGACTGTTCAAGTACTAAAATTCCGTAAAGAAAACAATGTCTGTATTTTTTAAGTTACAACTAGAATAAGCTTTCAAAAAATTATTTTTCCAATACCATAACTTTCATTACAAACTAATCCTGCCCACCCAAACCCATATATACTCTATTTTATCTTTGCCCATTTCCAGGCTGGTTCCCATTTTCCCCATACAATTAGACCGTGTATCCAAGAACAGTATGATCTGTCCAAGACCGGAAACAGAAGTATACTGCTTGAAAGGTGGGCCGAGTCTTTATACACAACTGTTGGTTATATAACCATTTTAAGGTACCGGACTATCGGGTATATATCCTTTCTGAGGTAACCCAGTGTCGGGTATACATCCATTAAGAGATACTCGACTGTCTTGTATATTGTCATTTAGGTAAATAATGCTCCAGAATGATTATGTTCAAAACAGAAGTTATACGCAACAGATGCGATACCTTGAATTTCGGGGATGTTCTACAAAGATTTATTACATATTCGGAACACTTTTCCTACAGCATGTGCAGTTTCATATGTTTGATATCACACTTTGTTAAAGTATGACTTTATATGAGACTGATTGGTTCAATGGCACATGAAATACTTGCTCATTATTTTCTTTTACTGTCTGACTGAGAGCGTGGGAAATTTTTCATTATACGACTTTTGGAACTTTTTGTTTTCACTATTACTATGAACATTATTGTGGCCATTTTTCAACTTGAATCCAGGAAGGGAATTTGGGGGAAAATAATCAAGTCTATCAAAAAATGGCCAATTTATCCACACAAGAGCTCGTTTTGTCATGAATAGCAATATCATGCTATGAAAAAGGCGCAAATGCCCATGAAAAGAGTAACAAGTAAAACTAACGGTTGAGAACAAGGTGTATACCTGTATAACTATATACAAGTGTGCTTTAAATATTGACCTATAGAAGTAAATAAACAAGGTGTGTACCTGTATACCTATATACAAGGTGTATATATGTATACCTATATACAAGGTGTATACCTATATACCTATATACAATGTGTTTTGTATACCTATATACAGTGTGTATTTAAGCTATAGAAGTAAATAAACAAGGTGTGTACCTGTATACCTATATACAAGGTGTATACATGTATACCTATATACAAGTGTGATTTAAATATTAACCCATAGAAGTAAATAAACGCACCTCTGTTCACAGAAGAATGTGGACATAAATCGATCTCCCAACTGACAGAACTTCATCCAACCGCAACATATTTACGCGCTTAATATGTATGCAATTCCGACTCGAAATTTATTTATGTCTTCTGTAGTCTCCTGTTCAAAATTAAATCAAGCAAATATCTGGTTACAATTACATTACAGTAAATATGGGAATTACTGCATCTAGTATTCCTCCTTTCACAGGAATACCCAACAATGTAATGTTTATTTGTGAAGGTGATACTTTGGGTAAACATGGACCGCCTATTGTATTCTAACCAATACTACTTCAAACAATGTGATACCGCATGCATTGGATATTCTGTGGTGTAAAATGATCTTGTCTGTTTAGTATATGCTGTTATTCGGAAGGACACTTGTTCTTTGATTTATAATTTGTACAATAAGTATAATCTACCTTTAAATGTTATCACTTGTTGAACTTCTTTTGGGACAATTTTTACGCACAAGAGATGAAAGGTGCAGTTCCTCAGTCAGAATTAACGAAATTATTCGTTCATCTTTCTCTCTAAAGAATTTCCACTGGGAAGAAAAAAAAACTATGTGATAAAAAATCTCAAATGGGTAATGATTTAATATTGAATTTATAAAACTCTTTAAATAAATTCCATATTCCATCATTACCCATCTGACAACCTCTATATATCAATCACAACGTGTATTTCAGAGGGTGGGGTGGAGGTTTAATTTTTATGTTTTTATTTTTAATATTTTGTTTCGTTCTTTATTGGGGGGGGGGACTGATTTTATTATGGGTACTGCACTCAATAAAAGTATGCGGAATTGCATCTTGGAATTTGTTATTTTCATTTAGCCATTACTTTCGTTTATTAGTAATCACAGTCCCTTGGAGATGAAAATGATGATTGACCAAATCTATTTTGTCGTGCTGTTATTGGTTTATAATTGTAGCAGGTTTCGGATGATAGGGTAATATATTGCAATTACAAATTTCGATGGGTTTCCCCGGCCCCCCCCCCCCCCCCCCCGTTTTAATGGAAGTTGAGCAAGGTGTCTAACACTCAAGTGTACCGATATTTGAAATAAATTACATATAAATGCAAAATATCGATACGTTGATAATGTTTTAATTTTTAATTGTTGTTTTACCATTCAGCAACGCTTTATTTTTTATTTAGAGTAACTGCAGAGAATGATATATAGGAATCCTGGATATTACCCTACACTTTTTGGAATAGATTTCTATGGTTCTTTAACGTGCTCGGAGGACAAACACCGAAACACAGGACAGGCTAGTTTACATCTCCATTCGACGGACAAGATTAAAAAAGAAGTATTTTCCCCAAAGATATAGCGACGGCGACAATCCGCCTATAATGTACAACTATGTTATTCGTATCAAATATCAAGGTTAAAGATATATATGTAATACAATTTTTTTATTTTAGACCGTGATGAAGTAAAACTTTGAACAGTCCATATAACCAGGGAACGTGGCTTTGGCGAAACACCGTCAATTTAAGTAATGACATAAAGGTTAACGTGAGCTTAGAAGGGCCCACGATATCTCAAGTGAACCCCAAATGCAAACGTATATATCTTTATTGATGTTAAGAAACATATTTTATAGCCAAAGTAACAGCTTGAACGTGATTTGAACCAAACTAAAACCCAAGCCATAATAACGCTTGTAATCATCGGTTAAGAGATTGCCTGAAAACTAATCTGAATAATGATATAGCTCCTTGTCAGAAACGCACGTGTGGTCGATTCCGTAACCCTGATTACATTACAAGGAGTGACAACGGAACCAATCACACGTTGCTTTCCAACACTGGATACAGCTGTGACCTCGAGTAGCAAAAACTACAATTTTCTTCTTCTTCTTCTTCTTCTTCTTATTATTATTATTATTACTATCAGTGTGTATGGCGTTTCACTGTACGTCAGCACAAGGGTGGCTATCTGGTACCAACTAAATGTAAAATGAATTGTACATTTTTTCTGATTAATGGAAACAGGAAGAATAATATAAAGCCTGAAACATAAAGATGTTAAAAGTCTATTAAATATGGTAAAATAAATCATAAAAATAACATATGTAAAGTCTTTTTCAAAATATCGCCAAAATTTAGTAAATATATCTAGTCATATTGTCTGTAGTTAGGTCCATATTGACTCTTCCTCTGAGAGAGAGTATGAACCTGTACTTTAGGAACTACGTATGCGATAAAATAATTTGTTGTTTGATTGAGTCCAATTAAAAATTCTCAATATATGAATCCATTTTTTTATCTTTGGAAGCTGGATTACTTACTCATGGTCATTTATTGTATAAACTGTTAAATGCATATAAAACATACTGGCAAACTAAAGAACAAAAGCAGAGATATGCAGTACTTAGTGCTTTTGGGACCTGTGGGTCATTTTGTCAAGGCACGAAAGACACACACACACACACACACACACACACACACACACACAACATGTTACAATAAAAGCCATACAATTTCCAAATAATGCTGGAATGGGGCTTTGAAATAAAATCATTAATTTCAATAATGATAGGAGGTCAGAAGGGCACTTCATGTATCAAATGAACTCCAAACAAATAAACTTTATTGACAAACGTACTATACACTTAATGTAACAGCTTGGATATTATTTGATCAAACGAAACCTCCAGCCGTTATCAGTCCTACAAGTCGATAAGTAAATTACCGTGGGACATATTTGAATAATGATATAACTGGCACTTCAAGTATAAACAAACAAACAAAAAAGCAACAATTTTATTTTATATAAAAAACAAAAACAAAAAAACAATAAAATACAAAAACAAACAAACAATTGCAGATAAAACAACTGTCTTGAGATTTGTATATAACAACGAAAGATAGTATTTGTATATAACAACGAAAGATAGGAGAAAACATCTCTAGCATGAAGAAAATCGCAATGGTACTGTGCCATAACATGTAAAGCTTTCAGCTATTGAATCATCACGATTTACCTTAGAAACAATCCATTTAGAGTCCTATTATTGCTAATAAATACTAGCTAACCCTATAGATTGTAGTTACTAGGTTTTTATTCGCTGCTTTCTCTTTCGTAAGCATGTATATTTAATATAGGAATTACTTGCGTATACGTCTTTACTACATGCATTCAATAAAAATCATTCCAGGTATTAAACAAATTTACATAAACGATTGCATTATTATTGTAGACCCAAAATTTTAATCATCGATCTTAAATTAATAGACAATAATTTAGCATTCCTCGTTCTACCTCATTGATATTACGGCGGTGAAGGTGACATATTTTGAACTGTGACGATGAGTTGCCGATTAAGATGGTATACTAGCACAGATCGATGCCATGTACATCTTTTAAAAATGTTTGTTCTCGCGCAGTTTCAAAAAAAAGGTTTTATTTCTTCATGACTTTTTTTCACATTTATAAAAGTATATTATGAAATAGAATTTTTCTATCCAATGAAAGTAAACACTTTATGACTAATTCTAAGGTACATACAAATACTATTAAAGGAGTAAAGAGAAATAAAGTACTGGATTCGTGTTGAACTCAGACATCGTCGGGGCAAGGAGTTCTCAATATTCAATGGGTCATGACCTATAAATATGAAAAGGTAATTAAATTCTGCAGGTAAAACAAACAAGACGAAAAGTCATTAGTGGGATCTATGCTTTGCGTTCATTGACAAGAATGCCATTTGTAATGCGTTCTCCAAAGACGAGAGGAGCCATACAGCACTGTGTTTATTGGGATCTGAATTGTACTCCATATGTCAGGTAGACTCAAAGCTAGGGAATGTAAAGTGATGCCATCTGATTGTCCATGTCTTTTGGATTAATGAGATATCCATACTTTATCTCCATATTATTATCTCCTGGTCATCTGATTGTCCTTTTGGACTAAAGAGATATTCATATTTATGTTGTTCTCTCGTGGTCATCTGATTGTCCATGTCTTTTGCAATAGAGAGATATTCATAATTTATATCCACGTTGTTCTCTCGTGATAGCTCATTTGTTAGAGCGTAAGACTCATTATCGAAAGGTCGCGAGTTCGAAAGCATCCCACGACAGTCTGGTTTGAATGCTTCAATGTGTCCTTGAGAAAGAATGTAGCCCACATTTCGTCGGCGTGATATAAGCCAGCATGCGATAAAGTGACGTTAAAACCATCCAAACAAGTATTTGCTTCCGTTGTCACAGTGGTGTTAAGAAAGCATGACTGTATGTTGTATACAGGGGGGAACGATTCAGTTACAGAAACGCCCGTGTGTTAGGAACTCGTTATCATCATCCGCAGAAAGAACATATACTGAACAGACATGGAGATATCTCACAATATAAGGAGATAACAACTGAGTAATAATTATTAATATCATGAATACAATATGGGACTTTAAATTAACGGATTTCCTTCAAAGTCACTCAATATGACAATTAGTATTAACCATATAAACATACATGGGGTCTTCCTCCACCATTAATACTGGCCGCCATGTATAGCCTATCGTGTGCTGAAAAATGGCGTTAAACCCTAAAACAACAACAACAACAACAACAACAACATACATGGGGGAAAATGTAACATCCACTCATGCACCTTGTACGCAAAAACTTAATCACGAACCCGAATAGCACACATCTGGGTTCGAGATTAAGAGGACCATAATGAAAATCAAAGGTTGTAAACAAGGTGAGGTCTTATACTTAAATTTTAATAAAGAACACAACACAGATCAGTGTGAATTTCTAAGGGGAAATCCCATGCCTTGAACTCAGATCCATGTAAGCATGTTTATAGAAATTATTCTACAGTTTAGTCAACATTCGTGGACAAAAATTAACTATGTAATATTGTTCCGACTCTATGGTCTTAAAATAAGAAACAGAAAAGAGCGAAAGCCATCACGTTTTGTCAAATTCAACAAATAATTTTTTTAGCTATAATAATTCAAAGTGAAAATTTAAAAAGAGGTCACGGTATAGGGAATTAAACTCCAAATAATCTTAAAAGTTCTATCACAAGTCCAAATTTATGAAGTTCCAACTGAATTCAATGGGAATCCAAATAAATTCCGATATGGAATGTGTTGATGTGCCTGTTGTTCCGAACGTGCTAGTGTGCCAATGACATTAAGTTAGACGACAGGCTAAGAATCTTTTGATGTATTACAATAATACAGTCCAGTATGTCCTTGTCTTAATTCAATATAATTCAGATTTATGTTTCTCTCCAAGATTAATACTGAGCACTTTGTAATTCCAGTGAATAAAGGATTCGAACTAAATGAAAAACTGAACATGACAATGAGAATTATTCTGCTTCGGATGTTAAGGGAAGAATGGGTAATTTTCAAGTGAACAACATCATATATAAAGCTAGGACACAATAATAGAGGCAGGACGTAGGTTTCATTTATGAAACATTCAAAGTTTGTAAAAGGTTTAGAAATTTCCAAACGGAAAACTGATTTTCTGGACTCAGATTCAAATAGATATGTTTACCCCCATTGATAATGATCTGAATACTTAATGCACAATCATAAAGAAATATTTAGGTTTATATTGTGTTGTTTACAAAATAATTACTACTGATCAGGTACAGCATGATCTTGATTTTGGACAAGCTCAGGTACAGATTACAGATATATATATATATATATATATATATATATATATATATATATATATATATATATATATATATATATATATATATATATATATATATATATATATATATATATAATATAAAATCGTAAAGAAAGCCTAAAACTAATACAAAATTAAATATACAAAACAATACGTTGTTTATAAAAATGACACTAATAATCTTTAATCGTTAGCGGAAGTTAAACAAACAATATAGATTTACATAACATACTATTTATACATTCTTTCCAAGGACAAGGGATCCAATCTATATTTCAAATACTACAAAGTATTAACTTTCTCCACAGACATTTCAGCCAAATGCTTAACATGTGAATGCTGACCGGATTAACCCGTCGAAATAATACCTAAATGTTTCGGCCTGGACTCTTCTTAAATAACTTGTATTATCTATATCCAGTATAAAGAGTTTTAATTAGATTGCATTTTCTTGGTATAAGCATTGATCTGGTTTTATCTAACCACTGACAGTACCAGTCATGTGCCCTTGTAATATCCGAATTTAAACATCGACCATTTTGACTTTCAACAATTATATAATTGTCAGTGAGCACTTCAAGTTATAAGAGTGTATTATTTACAAATATTATTTATTTATACTAAAATCAAAAATGGTCCAATGATTGATTCTTGATGGACTCCTGCATGAATGGTTTAATCCAGAGCTATGCAAATGACATTATAAATGTCTAATAAATAATTGATTGCAGATCCTACCGCGTTATATCCGTATTGATTTGGAGCAATACATTTCGGCTGAGCAATATACATATGTAAATTTTATAAATACATTTATTTTCAAAAACCCGGGGAGAAAATTCCAATAAATGATACTGGATGATACTTCCAAACATTTGTTCTTCAACCTTACTTGCATATTTTGATTACATTTGCAAGCTTCTGCAAGAATATGTAAATCCTGAGATTTTTATAAGAGATTATATATATATATATATATATATATATATATATATATATATATATATATATATATATATATATATATATATATATATATATATATATATATATATATATATGACGCAGTTGAAATTTCATTTATAACTTGCAATTCCTTAAAACAACGTTGGCTGTAACAAGTTTTGTCTAGACGCTTTGGATTGATTTAAGTCGATTATAACATTGTATGCATCATCTTTACTTATATTAATGCAAGAAAGGAAAGGGTACTACGAGGGAAAATTCGTATATGTATGTGTCGACAATTGAACAGTATATTATCTTATCAATTTTGTATTCTAGAATGTTCAGAAAGAAAGTGGTTAAATATGCTAACTTTCTCGTCGGGCCAGTACTTCTCAATATACAGTCACTGAGCTATAAATATGAAGAAATTAATTTTATTCTGCAGGTAAAACAAACAAGACATAAAAAGTAATTAGTGGTATCTATGACTCTCAATGATACGAGTGAATGCCATTTATATCGAGTGCATGCCAGTGATACAAGTGAATGCTATTTGTAACGTGATACCGAAAAACGAGTACAGCTATAAAGCACTATGTTTAGTCATTTTTACCCTGATATTGCAACTAATATTAATAATGTGGACTATCCAAACGATGTTGGTTTTGTTTTAAATCGACATTTTCAATAAACAAAGATAAAAAGATACAAATCAGATCAAACTAATACTGCATATTATCATGTTGGCTCAAAAGTAAAGAATGCCAAGCGGTGTTATTATGACTGACCTTATCTTTTGGATAAAAGAGATATCCATACTTTATCTCCATGTTGTTCTTTCGTGGTCATCTGAATGTTCATGTCTTTCGGATTAAAAAGATTTCCATACTTTGAGTACACGTTGTTCTTTGTTGGTCACCTAATTATTTTGACTAAAGAGATATTCGTACTTTATTACTATGTTGTATTATGTATATCTATATTTTTTGTAACTCCTTGTAAATGGATTTTGTCTAATATGTGTAATTTTTATTCATTGCTGTAAATTATAGTAATTATCTATAGCTGGATTCCGTACGTGCATATGGTCTATTTAAAGAGATTAAAAAACGTAAAACTGCACATGATCTATAAACAGATGCATACGAATGTTTGGACAGCTACAACTAATAAAAATATTAGTAAATATGTTTACGACATTCGGCTATTTCCCATGGGACAGATCGGTCACGTGGTATCATTGAAGAATGAAGTTAATTTATTGGATGAGTTAAGTCACATGAATAGGTATTTTGAAATATTAGATTGAGTAGTCAGATCTGCGACGTGGGGTACATTGCCACATATGACGGTAATAGGCTCTTAAATGTATATATAACGAGAGAACAGAGCAATCAGATTTTCATTCTTATTTTTGAGTCCTTCTTATTTCTTGTGGTCCTGTTGTAACATCAAGTCTTCAGACGAGTTTTACTTGTTCTTAGATATTTTCAAGAGGAAAACATTTGTTTTGACTGTTCATTGGCAATAGAAAGTGTTTTTCAAGAGGTGATGGAAATGTAAGAGAGATCTCTAGGACTCATTATGGGCTTTGGTTATCGTTATGTAGGTGATGATGGATCACTGTGTTAATGCCCGGATCGAGAAAACAATTTAAAAAATTGAAATTAATGAACGGAATAACAGAGATCTGAGTAGAGAAATAGAACAGAATAGAGTAACACAAGCCCCCGTACGTAAAATTAGGCAATTTAATCAATTAGATAAACAAAATGAAATCAAACAAGACATTTGAAAAATTCACTTTCTCTCAGAAATAAAGTTACAAAAATATGCGAAATTCAATTAGCCGTTCTGTTATATTGATAGAAAAATAATTCATTATGTGATTGAAGGAACTCAAAATGCGGCATAACAGCCTCACCTGGTGCTTCCCGTCCTTTTCAAATCAATGCTGGTGATGGGTCGATATTTCCGTACTTCGTTTCCTTCTTCCTCTCTCTTCTAGCCTCTTCGGGTCATCAAAATCTTGGCTGCGGACTGCGCTCTCTTTACCACTTTGCAATTCGGGTGTGGAACTATTTCGTTTTTCCTCGCGCTTAATCCGAGATTCGCACACTTTTTATCAGAAACGTCACCCTCTCTTCCCTAAATACGGATTTCTAAAAGTTCAAGATCCGCCCCTCCCCCACGTCCTTTCCACAGTTTGTTTAACGAGAGAAATTACTTAGTCATTTTCTCGGAGTCCTTCAGAATTCCACCTCCCCTTGACAGAAAATCTTGGACAATATTAATTTTAAGATTGGGACTATTTTAAAACCCCGAGTTTTTCGCCTGGGAACATATTCCCACCTCGTTTAGCTTAGCCAGTCAGGATTGCTACTTTACCAGCCAAAACAGTCCCATCGAAGTTAGAAAATTTTATCTTGTCCGCCTTTATTAATAACGTTTCTGGAAAATATAATTTTTTGACACGTTTCAAATGGACTACTGTTTCCTAAAATTCTCCCCTGGTACATTTCAACTCTGAACATTTTACCACCATGAACTCGCATTAACATCTCGCTCTTTTCTGTTCTTAACTGTTAAACAAGCGGGTCCTAATTAAAATTCAATTCATTCCCACGCAGACTAGATTCTATCCCTTGCGGTCAAAAGGTTACTGCGTGACTAGCCAAGTCAATCTTAATGGGTACGTGTCACGCTGACCACGAAATAAGGTACTGTGAAATTTATACCATAGATTATTCAAACAAAATTTTGCACCTTTACAGTGCCCATTGGACTATAATGTTATTTTTAAATTATTGAGAGTCATTCTAAGAAGTTCAGGACAACGCCATTTGACTTCACGGTCTTTGGCCGACCAGTACATTTCCGGTTCTGAAATTTATATGGAAGTTTTCGTTCTTTTGGATTATAATTTAACTCTTTATGATTATTTTGGATTCACATCATAATGCTGTAAGTTCCTCTCACATTTTCATTAATAACTGATAACTAAATTATTTGTTAATTTTTATAAAACCTGTTGGTTTTGCTTCTTTCTGTTAACTAGTTGATGGCCATAGAGTCTCAACAGTTGTTCTTTGGTGGTTATCTGATTGTTCATGTACTTTGGATTAAAGAGATATCCATTCTTTATACCTTTATTGTTCTCTCGTGGTCATCTAATTATCCTAATATTTTGGATTAAAGAGATATTCATATTCAAGTTGTTCTCTCGTGGTCATCTGATTATCCTAATCTTTTGGATTAAAGAGATATTCATATTTAAGTTGTTCTCTCGTGGTCATCTGATTATTCTAATATGTTGGATTAAAGAGATATTCATATTTAAGTTGTTATCTCGTGGTCATCTGATTATCCTAATCTTTTGGATTAAAGAGATATTCATATTTAAGTTGTTTTCTCGTGGTCATCTGATTATTCTAATATGTTGGGTGAAAGAGATATCCATACTTTATCTCCAATTTGATCTTTTTTGGTAAACTGAATGTCCTAATCTATTGGATTAAAGAGATATTCATATTTTATATCCATGCTGTTCGTTCCTTTTAGCTTAGATAGCTTAATCCAAGGGTCTCCAGTTCGATACGCGCCCAGGTCAGCCGGGGTTGCCTCCTTCAGTGTGTCAATGTGAAAGTCACTTAGTTCCCATTTCTTAGGCATCACCTAGATAATATATGTAAATAATGACGTCAAAACTAACCAACCAACCAACCAGCCAAGTAACAATTATGTTACCTCGTGACAGTGGTGTCAAGTAAGCATGACTCATGTTGTATGCATAAGGGAACGTGAGTGCCATCTGGGTTCGAGGTTACGTTTTGGCTTACAGTGCGCATGAGCGGCTCTTCATTTTCTTCCTAGTATGTTTCTTTAATATACATTTGTGGTAATTGTTATATGAAGTGATTTTGTAGGAAATCCGTTAGTGCATAGTCAGATTGTTGTATTCATGATAGTAAAATTGTGACGTAATTAAAGCGTGAGACATCCCAAGTTTGTTCAGTGTATGTTCTTTATGGATTTTTTGTTGTTGTTGTTGTGGAGTTTAACGCCATTTTTCAGCACACGATAGGCTATACATGGCGGCCAGTATTAATGGTGGAGGAAGAACCTGGGAAAACCCCGGAAAGAGCCACCGACCCAAGAGAAGCTACTGGCAAGCTTTCTCACATACACACATTGGCTGGATCCGAGACTCGAACCGGCGCAGATAGAAGTGAGATGGCAGTGATCCGTACCGGAGAGCGCTTTAGAACACTCGGCGACTCGGGGCCCCGTTTATGGATTTTATCATCATGCGTTGCGGGGACTAGGAGTGATTGTTGTGACTTTAAAGGGGGTGGGTACTCATAGAATGATATGCTTTTGCTATGTCATTTGGTTTACTGATGTGATTCCCTTGTTCTCAGACGAATTCCCAATGTCTACATGTTGATGGTTTTTGAGTTTTATTTTCATAGTGGGTGGATTCCAAGATAGGATGGTAAGGACTCAATCAAAGCTGTAGCCGCAAACTGCTAATTGGTTCCTATATTAGAGAGACCTTAGCTTCTTTTTCAATGTTTAACTTAGCGATAACTCTGATACCATTCAAAACTTTTGACATTTACATACAGAAAAATGGGGGGGGGACATTAATTTGAGCTGTATCAACGGTGGACAATGAAAGTTATTTGGTTAAGCCTTAATGCAACCATTCTAGTGTATTTTCATATCAATAATACTAGAGTTAATCATGAAAGAATGAAAATCAAACCGAAGACACCCATTGTTCTCCGTTGTTGATACTGTGAAAATCTACAGATGAAAGTAGTAGAAACCCACCTATTTTTTTCCACCAACAACCCTAACCCACCCATACACATAATTCAAATATCATTGAATTGTAGAAGCATACTGGTTTGTGTGTGAGCTCCATCTTACTATGACAAACAGTCGATATTGTTTTCTATTTTTTTAAAGAATGGATGATCGACGAATATTATAATAGTTAATAATTGTTGAAACGAATAAATATCTTAATAGCTGAGGTGTAATTTTGTGTCATATATCATTACTGACACAAATTTGATTACACTTCGTTACTGATGTAACGCTTTTAATTTTGAAAATGACATTTAACATTTTTGTAAAAATTAAATGGTGTGTGAACATGCAATAGCTGCTTTGACGTTCTGTGAAAATAAAAACATGCCATAAAATTACATGAATTACTGGCACACGTGTTTGTGGGTGCGGTGGTGAGATTCGGGGTTGGAGAAGTACATGGGAATTAGCATGTGTTGTTTCCTATAATGCTATAACATAACAATCACAGAATTATCTGTCGACCTGACAAGTACAAAATTTTCTATAGACGTGATAAGTGCAAAATATAATATTTACCTGTCAAGTGCAAAATTATATATAGGCCTGACAAGTACAAAATTATCTATAAACCTGACAAGTACAAAATTATACATAGACTTGACAAGTACAAAATTATCTGTAAACCTGACAAGTACAAAATTATACATAGACCTGACAAGTTCAAAATTATCTATAGACGTGACAAGTACAAAATCTAATATAGACCTGTCAAATACAAAATTATCTATAGACGTGACAAGTACAAAATCTAATATAGACCTGTCAAGTACAAAATTATCTATAGGCCTGACAAGTGCAAAATTATATATAGGCCTGACATGTACAAAATTATCTACAGACATGAAAAGTACAAAATTATCTATAAACCTGACAAGTATAACATTATACATAGACCTGAAAAATACAAAATTATCTATAGACCTGATAACTACAAAATTATACATAGACCTGACAAATACAAAATTATCTATAGACCTGATAACTACAAAATTATACATAGACCTGAAAAATACAAAATTATCTATAGACCTGATAACTACAAAATTATACATAGACCTGACAAATACAAAATTATTTATAAACCTGACAAGTACAGAATTATCTATTGGCCTGACAATTGCAAAATTTGCATTTACTCGAAGTCAGTATAAGAATCGTCTAGCTAAAAGCATACCTAATACATTCGAGCATATGTCTAGTCTTACTGCCAACTGCATAAGTCAATATCCACCATCGCATAATTTGTCGACAAATCTGGGTCTGATCAGTAGCAGCAACAACACAGACCCTGATCTGACCGCGCATTATGCGACAGCAGATCTTATCTGTGCAGTTTGTAGGTGAACTCGGCTTATAAGCAAGTACACACGGTAGTATGTACGAAGTTTACAAGGACTTACTCTGATCTAAATGTGACGTCAATGTTGATTTTTATAGGTAAGTTAAGACCGCTCCGGTGGCCTAGTGGTTAGAGCGTCCGTTCGATCCCCGGCCGATTCATACAAAAGACTTACAAAAATGGTACTGACAGCTACCTCGCTCGGCGCTCAGCATTAAGAGGTTAGAGTTAGGACTGGTCGGCCTGGTGTCAGGATAATGTGACTGGGTGGGACATCATGCTACATGCGGCATGATGCCCCAATAAAGTTAAGCACTATAAACTGCCATACTGCAGACATCGTAGCGATATGACTGAAAATTTGTTAAAGCTACGTTAAAAATCCAAATCACACACACACACACATAGGTAAGTTAAGCAGGGGCCGTCTTTACACTGTTGGAGCACGTAGATGGAACATGTAGTCAACACTTAGAAAACATAATTACGTTCCTTTGCCATCTTGAGAAAATGGGCACTTTTGAATTCCGAGTATAAATCATTGCTTTCAATGATTTTGGTCACTAAGGGCCTTCATTTCACTTGAGCATGTTCATCTCTGTCAGCATGTTCATACACAACTCAAAACCAGTAGTCTGTTTAGACGGGTATATTCTGTGGTTACCTATTTAATTCTCTCTCTCTCTCTCTCTCTCTCTCTCTCTCTCTCTCTCTCCATAACTAGAATATATTAATAATGTAAACAATATTATCTAATTCTATACATCAAGACACATAGATATCCTAGTGGTTATTCTAGAGTTTTAAGAACCTACCCCGACATATATAGACACATAAATAAATTTTGCTTCTCTATGGGCGCTACTCACTTGCAGCAGAAAAAAGAAAATGGCATAAGGTGGGTCGATCCCAACCTTACTATACCACTTATTCCAATATTCGTTTGACATGGAGTGATCCCAAGGTCTGTACAGAGGTGATCCAAGTATAATCCCTGCTTAAGAGCTGGGCTGCTCCCATTCTAATGACTTGGGGGAGGGGGATACCAATATCTTTGCTGGAGTGATCCAAGTATAATCTCTAATTTAGAGCTTAGCTGCTCCCAGAAGCTGTCAAAGACGGGTTGATCCCAGTCTTACTATACCCCTTGATCTAATAGCCTGGAGTGATCCTGAGGTCTGTACTTGGGTGATCCCAGCATAAATCCCTGCTCTAGATCTTAGTGTGATCCAAGATACTGAACAGCGAAAATGATCCCCGACCATGAAGTGTTTGCAATCCAAAATGAAATCAACACAGTTACTAAATCAGTAGGTGAGATAGTATCCAAATTGGGAGTAAAACAGAATAACCACTGCTGAGTGACTAATCTCAAGAGCAAACAGATGATAAGATAACTTTCTTTATCATCTGTATATGCTATGGTATACTTTTCGGCGGTGCTTGGTAATGGTGAAGGGATTTTTTGTTAGTTCAAAACTATTGGAATAAGAACAAAATCATTGCAGGTTCATTGAACACCAACATGTGCGACTTGACTGACTGATCAGTAATCAGTGGTTATAGCACCCGCCTCGGAAGCGGAAGGTCGTGGGTTCGATCCCCGGCCGAGTCATACCATAGACTTACAAAAATGGTACTTACTGGCGCTCACCATTAAGAGGTTAGTGTTAGGACTGGTCGGCCTGGTGTCAGGATAATGTGACTGGGTGGGACATCATGCTACATGTCTGCAGCATGATGCCCCAGTGTTAGACATCACTATAAAGTGTCACACTGCAGATATCGTAGCAATATGACTGCAACATTATTAAAGCTACGTTAAAAATCCAAAATGATACACCGACACAAATCAGTTTGCTGATTGCTTAAGCTGATGATCGCATGCATCCCCAGATGACCTAGATGTCTGAATAGAATTATGTAGGCCAGTCATGTCTTCCTTGTAGGTATCCTTTATTTAATACTACCATGCCCTGTGTTTTGTAGGTGTCCCCTATCTAATACTACCAGGCCCCGTGTCTTGTAGGTGTCCCCTATCTAATACTACCAGGCTCGTGTCTTGTAGATGTCCCCTATCTAATACTACCATGCTCTGTGACTTGTAGGTGTCCCTTATCTAATACTACCATGCTCTGTGCCTTGTAGGTGTCTCTTATCTAATACTACCATGCTCTGTGCCTTGTAGGTGTCCCCTATCTAATACTACCATGCCCTGTGTTTTGTAGGTGTCCCCTATCTAATACTACCAGGCCCCGTGTCTTGTAGGTGTCCCCTATCTAATACTACCATGCCCTGTGTTTTGTAGGTGTCCCCTATCTAATACTACCAGGCCCCATGTCTTGTAGGTGTCCCCTTTCTAATACTACCATGCTCTGTGCCTTGCAGGTGTCCCCTATCTAATACTACCATGCTCTGTGTCTTGTAGGTGTCCCCTATCTAATACTACCATGCTCTGTGTCTTGTAGGTGTCCCCTTTCTAATACTACCATGCTCTGTGCCTTGTAGGTGTCCCCTATCTAATACTACCATGCTCTGTGCCTTGTAGGTGTCCCCTATCTAATACTACCATGCTCTGTGCCTTGTAGGTGTCCCCTATCTAATACTACCATGCTCTGTGTCTTGTAGGTGTCCCCTATCTAATACTACCATGCTCTGTGTCTTGTAGGTGTCCCCTATCTAATACTACCATGCTCTGTGTCTTGTAGGTGTCCCCTATCTAATACTACCAGGCCCCGTGTCTTGTAGGTGTCCCCTATCTAATACTACCATGCTCTGTGTCTTGTAGGTGTCCCCTATCTAATACTACCATGCTCTGTGTCTTGTAGGTGTCCCCTATCTAATACTACCAGGCCCCGTGTCTTGTAGGTGTCCCCTATCTAATACTACCATGCTCTGTGTCTTGTAGGTGTCCCCTATCTAATACTACCAGGCCCCATGTCTTGTAGGTGTCCCCTATCTAATACTACCATGCTCTGTGTCTTGTAGGTGTCCCCTATCTAATACTACCATGCTCTGTGTCTTGTAGGTGTCCCCTATCTAATACTACCATGCCCTGTGTCTTGTAGGTGTCCCCTATCTAATACTACCAGGCCCCGTGTCTTGTAGGTGTCCCCTATCTAATACTACCATGCTCTGTGTCTTGTAGGTGTCCCCTATCTAATACTACCATGCTCTGTGTCTTGTAGGTGTCCCCTATCTAATAATACCAGGCCCCGTGTCTTGTAGGTGTCCCCTATCTAATACTACCAGGCCCCATGTCTTGTAGGTGTCCCCTATCTAATACTACCAGGCCATACTACTTCGCGAATACGGATAAAGTACGATAATAATGCACACAAATAATAAACAGTAAGCAAATCAGTGTTCTGTAAGAAATAAAGGCTGTGTATAAATTAGAATTAATAAATTGTAATTTCATAATTGAATCATTTTGATGCTTAAGTGTTTTAGATCTTCACGCGTCTTAACGCAATAATCTTAAAACGAGAGTGGGATATTGATTTATAATAACATGTAAAAAGCTGATAGAAACAAAGAACAACCTGCATATGACAACTATGATATGATAAGCAGAATTTTTTACAATTGTATTAAGTATTTTCATTGATGCAACAATTAGTACATAGAAGTATACAGGGAAGTTAAGAGACAATGTACTAGATTAAAATATACTACCAAGTTATTTATGATGGAAATAACATGTTTGGATATTTGAAGTGAATACCTCGCTGATCAACTATAGGTACAAATATCTCCTATATAATCAACTACAGGTTCAGTTCAGATCCTCAGAACTTGTAAACAGGGATGGACATATGGACATGTGGTACATGTAATTAAAAAGATGAATTGTAAGTATTACCATACATGAGCTAATTCATGATGGCAATAGCATTTTGGTATATTTCAATTGAATACAAACAATATATACCTACAGATTTACGTTCTATGTACAACTAGATCCTACAGTATGTACTGAATGTGAAATTCTGATCTGAAACATTCTAAACACTATGGGCATTTGATCATGTTAGAAAAGTAACCCTGTTAAGATCAACTGTACAGAGTTAAATTGAAATGACTTGTTTGAACATTTATTGTGTCATATTTAGAGTGTCAGTTAACAAGTAGTAGTAGTAGTAGTAGTAATAGTAGTAGTAGTGTTAGTAGTAGTAGTAGTAGTATAGTTAAATATAATAGTTTATAAAATCGTGATATCAGCTTATGCTTCAATGCCGCAACCTATCAATCAATGTCTCAACCAAAATGAACAATCAAAAGAAATGCATTAGTATTAGACTTCATTCAGTTTGCTGTTTTCTTACATCTAATGCAAGCAGACTTGGAGAAAACCACATTTTATCCTTTCGACCTATATTTCTTACCACATTTACCATTCTCTGACAGATCAAAATGGCACAGTAGACAACCCAAGTATGCTCTACGTGAGTTTTCATCTCCACCCTCACAGTAACCACAATGCCATGTTCATGAATAATTACTGAAAGCCATGCAATCAGATATGAGCTACGCAGTTCATCATCTATCAAAAACACATATATTAACTGTTGGAACCATAATAAATAGTGTACATGTAAATGGCCCAAAGCCATAACATCAATCAAAATTAAATGTCTTCAGGTTTCGAACAAAGACCTCATTTTGATTTCAAAAGATATTTTCTCTTAGAGAGTTTGAACATTATCCACAATTTGGACTTTTAAATCGTATAACAAACACTACGTGTAGGATGATACTAATGATCGTAATTCCCATACAGACTATAAATATGAGAATGTTTTAAAACATTAAATCTTAAATTTTTTAATTTAAATTTTATGGACAAAATTCAAAATTATGTATATGTTTAGTTTTTATATTTTTATTTTCAGTGTCAATATACACAAAATGTCAAAATTTAATATGTCTATCTTTAATAATAAACTTTCAATTAAAAATTTTATGGCCAATATACTGACAGGACTCATAACTAATTTCCATATGTTTCCTCAACTTTTGTATGTCAGTGTGGAACTTTCCAGTGTGTCCAAATCCCAATACATCATATGTTAATATAAAGTATCTTCAGTGATGAGCTCACTGTGAAGTTCTTGTCATGGGCTACCTGGTATTGAGGTAGGAGTCCAACCGAAACTACGTGCAATGGGTCACATATTTTATTCCACGACAGCAATCAATGCCCCATTATTTCCTCATTGTTAACTCTAGCCAAAATACTCACAGTCAACCACATTATAGTCCCCATATATTAAACAGTTTATTTTTAAACCAATACCGAGAATTTGTAAATCTGTCTCAAATATAACCAACAAAAATAAGTGAGGAAAAATGCACTAAGATAGACTGGGACTATATTCGTGGGTACTAACAGAAAATAATAAATATGATTCGAGTCCATATACGATTTAGGACTCACGGTACTAATACAGTCCCCATTTTAAACCTATGCAAACACCATGATATTAAAAATTAAATAACTTTAAATTTCTTAGTGCTCATGATCAAGCTTATAGTTAAAAGTATAGATGCATCCTGGATGATAACTTCTGTGCAGAGAAAACCGCATGAGTGGATGCTCTTTCTGGATCTATGTGTGTTTGAATGATGTGCTTTCAATTCCACACCAAATAGTCGGGTTCCGATTTCAGCAATAAGTATGCAAAACTTAAGTCTGTTAAAGGACTGAAATTCCACCAATAAAACGATGTCTCTATCATTTCAGTTACGACTAGGATAAGCTCTCCAAAGATTATTTTACTAAACTCAAACTTTCTCTATCAACCAATCCGATCCAGCCAAATCCATATATACTCTATTTTATCGTCTGAAATATCCAGACTGGTTCCCATTTTTCCATCCCATTAGTACCGCGAGTCCTTTCTTGCATGGCCGACTATATATTGGGCACATGTGATCTACTTCTACACTCTTCTACATCTGGGCCATATACGATGTATTTAGTATATATGATGACTTGTATGGTCATCTACATCTGGCGCATGAACGTTCTAGTTGTTTGACAATGAAGACAACCGTATGAATCGATTTTATCTGTGAGAGGTTGAAACTATAGAAATCCGTGCTAATCGATTTTAACTGTGATGGGTGATGGGATTGTAAGACATAATTGGCAATCAAGTTTAACTGTGATAGGTTGCAACTTAAGACATCTATTGGAGTCAATTGTAACTGTGATAGGCTGAAACTCAAGACATCTGCGGGAATTGATTTTAAGTGCGATATGTTGAAAATTAAGACATCCGTGCGAGAACATGTTAACTGTGATAGATCGATAATTAAGACGTCACTTAGAATCTACTTGAGATAGGTTGAAAATTAAGACATCCGTGGGAGTCGATGTTAATTGTTATAGCCTGAAAATTAAGACCCCTGTGGGAGTCGATGTTGACTGTGATAGGTTGAAAATTTAGACATCCGTGGGAATCAATCTTAACTGTTATAGGTTAAAAATTAAGACATCCGTGGGAGTCGATTTTAATTGTGATGGGGGAAAATGAAGACATCCGTGGGAATCGATTTTTAATTGTGATGGGGGAAAATGAAGACATAAGTGGGAGTCGATTTTAATTGTGATGGGGGAAAATGAAGACATCCGTGGGAGTCGATTTTAATTGTGATGGGGGAAGATAAGGACATCCGTGGGAGTCGATTTTAATTGTGTTGGGGGAAAATGAAGACCTCTGTGGGAGTCAATTTTAATTGTGATGGGGGAAAATGAAGACATCCGTTGGGATCTACTTCAGCAATGATGGCGGAAAATTAAAAAATTAAGACTTGCTTTGGTATGTACTTTAAGTGTGTCTTTCAAGTTGAACATTGACATGAATAGGTAACGACTGTTATAGTTATATTCGCACTTGCTACTATTACAACGATATATAAACACAAACAGTATATAAACACCATATATAAACACAAGACTATGTAAACACAATATATAAACACAACCTGGTAGTTAAGTGTATTTTATTTTAAGCAAACTGTTAGTCCAGGTGATTTGAGATTAGAAGCCAAGAGCAGTTAAAAATGATTTGAAATTAGTCATTAGTTTGTTGTAAATGATTTGAAACTAGTCATTATTTTTGTTGTAAATGTTTTGAAACTAGTCATTATTTTTGTTGTAAATGTTTTGAAACTAGTCATTATTTTTGTTGTAAATGATTTGAAACTAGTCATTATTTTTGTTGTAAATGTTTTGAAACTAGTCATTATTTTTGTTGTAAATGATTTGAAACTAGTCATTATTTTTGTTGTAAATGTTTTGAAACTAGCCATTATTTTTGTTGTAAATGATTTGAAACTAGTCATTATTTTTGTTGTAAATGATTTGAAACTAGTCATTATTTTTGTTGTAAATGATTTGAAACTAGTCATTATTTTTGTTGTAAATGATTTGAAACTAGTCATTATTTTTGTTGTAAATGGTTTGAAACTAGTCATTATTTTGTTGTAGATTTTATATTAAATATCATCAGACATGACTATTTCAAAACACTTTGAAACATTTTTAAATGAGTCTAAATCAAATCATAGCAGACACAGATGAGGGTGAAGAACTCTAGTAAAAATATATATGTGTGTATTCTAGAATGTTCACGAAGGAAGTCGTTAAATATGCTAACTTTCTCGTCATCATATGTTATCCCAGCCCCATGCAAAATTATTGTTTTTAATAAGTTTCTACCATTCCTTTGAGTAGAATTTTAAATCATTTTGTCTGTCAACCATTCATTAAGAACATTTTGAGACAATTATTTTACTCCAGGTTATTTTTTTTTTTTGAGAACACAATAAGCAATGTTGACTTTTTGTGTAGGTTTTGCTCCATAGTGAAGACTTATTGTTTAAATACTTTTTCAGATCTCAGTTGGCATCCGGGCAAATCTTTTGCACGAGTATTAACCGTTTTATGCGGCACAGTTATACTAAATGCATCCCAACATAGGTTTATGAATTTATCAGTACTGTAATTAATACCGGTTTTATCACGTATCGAATCAGACAACAGAAGTCAATTTAGCAGATTTTACTGTTTAATATAACTTAATAACTGTAGTACTTTATTAAGTAGAAGAAAAGTGTCATTACCCCCACTGTAACAAGATAACCTGGTCGGATTTCGGACTAAAAGCAGAACACTTTTGATGGTGATACAAATACAATATTTAATAACGAACGACTTGAATGAGCAATTAATTATGATTAATATGTCGTGTATATGATCCAAATATTGGATTAATTTACGTAAAATCACGGACTCAATAATGAAAATACAAATAAATGACATTACACAGTACAAGGACAAGGGATGAATGATTCACAGTGATTTCACAACGAAAAGATTGATGTGTTTTACTCAAATAGTAAAACAAAATGTAGTATTTTATTCATATAGTACAATTTATTCACTCTAATAGTGAAACTATGTAAACAAAAGGGACAGATATACAAATTATTTTTACAGTCCTAAAACCACACATTGTTTTACAAACCCCCGAAATTAGCCAACGGCTAAACATTTACATGTATGGAGTTACAAACTCTGTCACCAACACACTCGGCTAGCGTTCACACTTGCCGTCTGTATTCCAGGTTGGTCAATCAAGTAATCAGCGCTCGCCAATCTCGGTCAGCAACGCCCGATCACCTGCTACTCGACCAGCAACACCGTTTATTCAGCTCTACGGCTGCTAATGATCAGCCTCACAGCTGCTATGGTCGATTTCTTTGGTTAGCTATGCAACTGGCACCACGTTGACTTCGATCACTCCGATGAATTAAATTGCTTATATGGTTAATTTAGTACATTGTCACTTAACTTCCCAGTATACTGCTATATATTAATTGTTGTACCAATAAGAAAACTTAATAAAAGATTTTCTTTTTACTACATGTAATACCACAAATTTTTCATATGCAGGTCATTCTGTGTCGCTATCAGATTTCTACTTGTTATTACAAAACAATGTCCCTCCCTCGTCTAAAGATTATTGAGCTACTGACGTGTGAAGATCTAAAACACTTCAGCATCAACTGATCTCAACCTGCTGACAGAGGTGACAATGATCAAGTAAATCGAAGGCCCTTGACTTGACTATTTAAATTAACGTGACTTTCGCACAATTGTGCATGTATCACGATTTATGCCAGCACGGCTGGCTGTTTGATTACTCCTGGGTGAAGAAATTAGAGCCTCATCCCCCAGGCTTTTATTTGTTCACAGAACACTGTTTAATTGAGTCGTCAGGTCGTAGGACTATTTTGTCCCTAACGACCTGAATGAAGGGCTATCATGAGTGGGAATGAACCCAGCAGGCACTCATGTTTAAAGACGAATTACAGTCTGCCAGAACCGAGCAAGGGTGTCAACCAAAGCAGCATGTGACACCAGTAACGAGAGGTCGCTAACTATGACGTCACATCGGGACACCAAGCTTCGGACGGATGGAAATTGTTTCACATCTCCGTCCATGTACGAATGTCCGAGAGTGGCAGGAGAGGCAAGGAACTCGGCAAGCCGGCCATGGATGTAATCGAAGGCCCTTAGTGATCAAAATCATTGAAAGTAACATTTGATGTATAATCTGAATTCAAAAGTTTCAATTTAAACAAAATCTACTTAAGACAAAGCACCATGACAACCTTGCAATTATTAGTATAGTATAAAATTAGTAAGTATTTACTAAATCATTCTGATGGCAAATGAACGCAATTAAATTTTCAAAGTGTAGAGTACATGTTCTATCTAAGCTTTCAGTGTCAAGAGGTTCACTGCGTAACGTGCCGCCCTGACAGCACAATTACTCATATCGTGTATACTTTCTTGCAAGTCGAGTTCAGCTGCAAACTGCACAGACTAGACCTGACGTCGCATAATGAGGGGGTAGGTCAGGGTCTATGTTGTTGCTTCTACTGGTCAGACCCTGATCTCTCACAGCATTATGCGATAGCACATCTTGGTTGGTACAGTTTGCAGTAGGACTCGACGGATAATTCAGTACAGTCCGAAAGTTTTCAGCCTAAATGTTTGACGATTGTTATTCCGACTTAGAGTAAATACAAAGTTTATACTTGTCTGGTGTGTAGATAATTTTGCAATTGTTATGTTGTAGAATTATAGGAAACAGTACATGTTAATTCCTGCATGCTTCGCGAACTCATCACACAGACACAGACACACACACACAGACACACACAGACACACACACACAAACACACAGACACACACACACGTGTGAACATTGTGATATTCATGTAATTTTGATGACATGTTTTTTGTTACACATGATGTCAATGCAACTATTGCATATTCACAAACCAACTAATATTTACAAAAAAATTAAATGTCATTTTCGAAATTAAAAAATATCACAGTTAATAAATATGACAAAAAGTATACCTTTACTAATGTTATATTTGTTCACTTGAACAATTTTTCATTGTTAAAGACATGGCTTTCGTCAATCATTCATTCTTTAAATACAAGAAGAAAGAGAAAAAAAAACACAAAACATCCACACAAAAAAAACAATAAAGTGCTAATATTAATAAAATTAATATTAGCTGTTGTCATAATATGATCGAGATCACACACACACACACACACACACACACACACATATCGCATCATTATATTCCTAGAACATATATTGAAAATAAAATTCAATTATACTTGAATTACGTGTATGGGTGGGGTTGTTGTTGGTAATAGATAGCTGGGTTTCTAAAACATTCCACTGTAGATTCGCACAGTATCAACAATGGGTTTCTACTGGATATAAATCGTCTCCGGTTTGATTTTTTTATGACTGACTCTAGATAATGTCGAAATTAAAATATACTAGAATGGATGCCTTTCGGAATAACGAAATAACTTTCGTGATCATTGGTTTATACAACTCAAACTAATATCCCATTTTCCTATTCAAGAAATACAACTACTTCCGGAGAATGGAGCTATTATTGATACACTTATACAGTTTATTGTATGGTTCCAATTTTTATTTACTCATTAGACCTTAGTTCTTTTCAGAAGTTAAAGCTGCTTTGTTTTTGTGACACATGTACAATGTATAGCTTCTTTTCCAACTATTTGAAATCACATGTTAAACAGATTATTTTATGTAATGTTTTTAAATGAAAGTTGAAAACAATATTGAAACGTGCACAGAAAGTGCAAATAGCCCTTGAGCGTTGTAGCATAAAATTTGTCCCTTATTTGTATCATAATGAATATAAAAAAGAACATGACGATTTCGAATTATTATTACTCTGTGAAATACACGTAATTTACATGCAGTATATGAACCCTTTGACCGTAACAAATGACGTCGTTTATGCAACATGAAATGTCCGGCATTTTCAGCTTTGATCGTAGTTTGGCATTTTCCGATTTGATCGTAGTCAATGACGTCGCTTATATGACATGAAATGTCCAGCATTTTCAGCTTTGATCGTAGTTTGGCATTTTCCGATTTGATCGTAATCAGTGACGTCGCTTATATGACATGAAATGTTCGACATTTTAGGTTATGACCTTGGTAAATAGAGTCGCTTATACAACATGAAATGTTTTGCATTTTCCGCTTTGCATACGCTGAGAAGTTATGACAGTTTGAAAAGATTTTCGTACACGATCTTCATGTACAAGAATTGTTCCCTTGTGCATACAATACGAAAATAGGTTTCCTTGACAACACTGTCACGAGAGAACAAAATAGTTGGTTGATTTTAACGTCCCATTTTCTCAGCTTATTAATGTTGACCAAATGGGAGTTAAGCCGACTCCGGCTGTCCTGAACAGATATCGAACCCGCGAACATTGGATTACGTGTCTGACGCTGTAACTACTGAGCTACCATGGGTTACCAAGAGAGAACAGCTTGGGGATAAGTATGGATATCCGTTTATTCCAACAGATAAGGACAGTCAGATGACACTGTTTAGCAGTAAGACCACCTGATATATATATATATATATATATATATATATATATATATATATATATATATATATATATATATATAATCATTTTATCTCATTTTCATTGTTTTCATTGCTTATTCACCTTTTCAGTTTAAAAGGAAACCATTAGATTCGAGTTAGTCCGCATTATTAATATTGGTTGCAGTATCCGAGTACAAAATTAAGAAAAAAGTGCTTTATGGCTCTACTCATATTTCATATACTCGTTACAAATGTAGATCACTCCTATCAATGGAAAGCATGGATCCCGCTAATGCCTTTTTATGTCTTGTTTGTTTTACCTGCAGAATAAAATTAATTTCTTCATGTTTATAGGTCATGGAACGATTGAATATTGAGAAGTACTTGGCCCGACACTCTCCTAGTTTACAAAGGATTTTTACCCAACGTGAACTGGGGCCCAGAACTCTATTTTTCAGTAATATATTTAACATTCTTTGGCCAGTCTGGATTTTAAGAGTCTAAAACAGGTTCATAATTGTATTTATAAGCTGGTTACTCATACTGCATATACTGAACTGCGTATGGCCATACAACCGGTAATTAAATGAAACGATGCAAGTCTTTTGGAATACAAATAATCATAATTATAGGTATATTTTTGTGTCATACTTTGTCAATGATGAAGAAAACAAAAACATTTATACCTCATTATCAATGCAACTATTGCAGATATTTGTTATACTTAATTACCGATGCAACTTTTAGTTTGCATTGGCAAAGGGGGTAGCTGCATTTACTGTGTTGTGTACAATGTCGACCTGTTTCCCAGCAATGTCACCATACATACTTGTAATCGAAAAGGAATGTTTTTGTGTTAGTTTGCACATGTTTTACAGGTGTCGACAGCCCTCCATCTAGACCCTCATCATACTGGTCATATTCACTGATACAGTTTTGAACTGTTGATGCCATATCAGTTCGGCGATCATCAAAAAAAATTACAAAACGAAACAACAACAACAACAATTTAAAATAAACAGAGAAGAGAATATTAGGTGAAAAATTAATATCCGCTGTTTCTCATTATATGATGGTTCTGTCTGTTTGTCTGTCTGCATGTCTGTCTGTCTGTCTGTCTGTCTCTGACCCACACCCACACCTATAATCATCACCATCGTCGTCGTCGTTTTCGTCGTTGTCATCATCACCATCAGCAGCATGTTGAAAATTAAATCCAATGCTCATCTGATAGCCTGTGTGGGTTAGGTTTACTAAATAATGAAACATCTGTCGGGCATCAAATTGAATTATGCATCGAGAAACACCAAAACAATAAACCAGATTACCTAATGGGAGAGGGTGTCACGGAATTGTATAAATCCTTTTATTTATTAAATACATGCACTCGGGTTTCGTTATTTGTGTACAACGATACCCGAAGATGGCTTATGTATATTGTACTATATTTCAAAATAATAATAACGATTTTGATTATTTCAAGTGCGTTCAGTCAATTTCGTACTCTGTAGATCAACTACGAGTGTAAAGAGATTATATTTCATCAGCTGAATTTCGATCCCCTAAAGTTATAAAAAAAAGGACGAACATTTGCATGTGGGACATGTAACAAAGCAATTATTATGGTCTTTCGTAGAAACATTTCTAGTACATTCTGAGCAGTTACATTTACAAATTAGTAAGTATAACGGTTCAGTCCAATATTATATCAGTTTATGGTGTAATTATGTACTGTCAAAGTACTAAATTAAATTATAGTACTATACATAAGTAAATTCATGATTGAAATAGCATTTTGCTATACTTCGAGTGCACACAGCCAAATATGCGACTGTCAGCTCTACTTATAATGACAACAAGATCGTATCTAAGGTACTGAATGTTTAATTCTGATCTCAAATATTCTAAAAACTAAGGACATATGATGATGTTGGAAATGTAACCATGTTAAGATCAAATGGTAAAATTTAATTTTTGTAATGATCTGTTCGAACATTTCAAGTGCCATTTTTAGAGCGTCAGTTACAAATTATTTTTAGCAATTAATAATAGAATGGTTTATAAAAACGTGAAAATGCCGCACTATATTAATCAAAGTCTCAACCATAATTAACAAATTTCATATTGCTGTTTTCCTGCATTCAAGTCAATGTAAAGTTCATTTTATGGCCTTGACTTATAACTCTTATTACATTTGCCATTTTATGACAGTTTAAAAAGATTTAGCAGACAACCTGAGATAGACCTTTCAAGAGATTTTACATCCATCCTCATACAACCTGAGTAGACCTTTCAAGAGTTCATAGATCCATCCCAGGAAATGTGAGTAAACCTCACTAGAGTTTTTACATCCATCCTCATACAACCTGAGTAGACCTTACTAGAGTTTTTACATCCATCCTCAGACAACCGTAGTAGACCTTACTAGACTTCTTACATCCATCCTCAGAAAACCGGAGTAGTCCTTACAATAGTTTTTACATCCATCCTCATACAACCTGAGTAGACCTTACTAGAGTTTTTACATCCATCCTCAGACAACCGTAGTAGACCTTACTAGACTTCTTACATCCATCCTCATACCACCTGAGTAGACCTTACAATAGTTTTTACATCCATCCTCATACAACCTGAGTAGACCTTACTAAAGTTTTTACATCCATCCTCAGACAACCTGAGTAGACCTTACTAAAGTTTTTACATCCATCCTCAGACAACCTGAGTAGACCTTACTAAAGTTTTTACATCCATCCTCATACAACCTGAGAAGACCTTACTAGAGTTCTTACATCCATCCTCACACAACCTGAGTAGACCTTACTAAAGTTTTTACATCCATCCTCATACAACCTGAGTAGACCTTACTAAAGTTTTTACATCCATCCTCATACAACCTGAGTAGACCTTACTAAAGTTTTTACATCCATCCTCAGACAACCTGAGTAGACCTTACAATAGTTTTTACATCCATCCTCATACAACCTGAGTAGACCTTACTAAAGTTTTTATATCCATCCTCATACAACCTGAGTAGACCTTACAATAGTTTTTACATCCATCCTCATACAACCTGAGTAGACCTTACTAAAGTTTTTACATCCATCCTCATACAACCTGAGTAGACCTTACTAAAGTTTTTACATCCATCCTCATACAACCTGAGTAGACCTAACTAGAGTTCTTACATCCATCCTCGGACAACCTGAGTAGACCTTACTAAAGTTTTCCATCCATCCTCATACAACCTGAGTAGACCTTACTAAAGTTTTTACATCCATCCTCATACAACCTGAGTAGACCTTACTAAAGTTTTTACATCCATCCTCAGACAACCTGTGTAGACTTTACAACAGTTTTTACATCCATCCTCATACAACCTGAGTAGAACTTAATATAATATTTGCATCCATCCTCATACAACCTGAGTAGACCTTACTAAAGTTTTTACATCCATCCTCATACAACCTGAGTAGACCTTACTAAAGTTTTTACATCCATCCTCATACAACCTGAGGAGACCTTACTAGAGTTCTTACATCCATCCTCAGAAAACCTGAGTAGACCTTACTAAAGTTTTTACATCCATCCTCATTTAACCTGAGCAGACCTTACTAAAGTTTTTACATCCATCCTCATACAACCTGAGTAGACCTTACTAAAGTTTTTACATCCATCCTCAGACAACCTGTGTAGACCTTACAATAGTTTTTACATCCATCCTCATACAACCTGAATAGACCATACTAAAGTTTTTACATCCATCCTCATACAACCTGAGTAGACCTTACTAAAGTTTTTACATCCATCCTCATACAACCTGAGTAGACCTTACTAGAGTTCTTACATCCATCCTCAGACAACCGGAGTAGACTTTGCAATAGATTTTACATCCATCCTCATACGACCTGAGTAGACCTTAATATAATTTTTACATCCATCCTCATTTAACCTGAGTAGACCTTACAATAGTTTTTACATCCATCCTCATACAACCTGAGTAGACCGTACTAGAGTTCTTACATCCATCCTCAGACAACATGAGTAGACCTTACTAAAGGTTTTACATCCATCCTCATTTAACCTGAGTAGACCTTACTAAAGTTTTTACATCCATCCTCATACAACCTGAGTGAACCTTACTGAAGTTTTTACATCCATCCTCAGACAACCTGAGTAGACCTTACAATAGTTTTTACATCCATCCTCATACAACCTGAGTAGACCTTACTAGAGTTCTTACATCCATCCTCAGACAACCGGAGTAGACCTTACAATAGATTTTACATCCATCCTCATACGACCTGAGTAGACCTTAATATAATTTTTACATCCATCCTCATTTAACCTGAGTAGACCTTACAATAGTTTTTACATCCATCCTCATACAACCTGAGTAGACCGTACTAGAGTTCTTACATCCATCCTCAGACAACATGAGTAGACCTTACTAAAGGTTTTACATCCATCCTCATTTAACCTGAGTAGACCTTACTAAAGTTTTTACATCCATCCTCAGACAACCTGAGTAGACCTTACAATAGTTTTTACATCCATCCTCATACAACCTGAGTAGACCTTACTAAAGTTTTTACATCCATCCTCATACAACCTGAGTAGACCTTACTAAAGTTCTTACATCCATCCTCAGACAACCTGAGTAGACCTTACTAAAGTTTTTACATCCATCCTCATACAACCTGAGTAGACCTTACTAAAGTTTTTACATCCATCCTCAGACAACCTGAGTAGACCTTACAATAGTTTTTACATCCATCCTCATACAACCTGAGTAGAACTTAATATAATATTTGCATCCATCCTAATACAACCTGAGTAGACCTTACAAAAGTTTTTACATCCATCCTCATACAACCTGAGTAGACCTTACTAAAGTTTTTACATCCATCCTCAGACAACCTGAGTAGACCATACTAAAGTTTTTACATCCATCCTCAGACAACCTGAGTAGACCTTACTAAAGTTTTTACATCCATCCTCAGACAACCTGAGTAGACCTTACAATACTTTCTACGTCCATCCTCATACAACCTGAGTAGACCTTACAATAGTTTTTACATCCATCCTCATACAACCTGAGTAGACCTTACTAAAGTTTTTACATCCATCCTCATACAACCTGAGTAGACCTTACTAGAGTTCTTACATCCATCCTCAGACAACCTGAGTAGACCTCACTAAGGTTTTTACATCCATCCTCATTTAACCTGAGTAGACCTTACTAAAGTTTTTACAACCATCCTCATACAACCTGAGTAAACCTTACTAAAGTTTTTACATCCATCCTCAGACAACCTGAGTAGACCTTACAATAGTTTTTACATCCATCCTCATACAACCTGAGTAGACCTTACTAAAGTTTTTACATCCATCCTCAGACAACCTGAGCAGACCTTACTAAAGTTTTTACATCCATCCTCATACAACCTGAGTAGACCTTACCAAAGTTCTCACATCCATCCTCAGACAACCTGAGTAGACCTTACAATAGTTTTTACATCCATCCTCATACAACCTGACTAGAACTTAATATAATTTTTGAATTAATCCTCATACAACCTCAGTAAACCTTACTAAAGTTTTTACATCCATCCTCATACAACCTGAGTAGACCTTACTAAAGTTTTTACATCCATCCTCATACAACCTGAGTAGACCTTACTAAAGTTTTTACATCCATCCTCATACAACCTGAGTAGACCTTACTAGAGTTCTTACATCCATCCTCAGACAACCGGAGTAGACCTTACAATAGATTTTACATCCATCCTCATACGACCTGAGTAGACCTTAATATAATTTTTACATCCATCCTCATTTAACCTGAGTAGACCTTACAAGAGTTTTTACATCCATCCTCATGCAACCTGAGTAGACCGTACCAGAGTTCTTACATCCATCCTCAGACAACCTGAGTAGACCTTACTAAAGGTTTTACATCCATCCTCATTTAACCTGAGTAGACCTTACTAAAGTTTTTACATCCATCCTCATACAACCTGAGTAAACCTTACTGAAGTTTTTACATCCATCCTCAGACAACCTGAGTAGACCTTACAATAGTTTTTACATCCATCCTCATACAACCTGAGTAGACCTTACTAAAGTTTTTACATCCATCCTCATACAACCTGAGTAGACCTTACTAAAGTTCTTACATCTATCCTCAGACAACCTGAGTAGACCTTACTAAAGTTTTTACATCCATCCTCATACAACCTGAGTAGACCTTACTAAAGTTTTTACATCCATCCTCAGACAACCTGAGTAGACCTTACAATAGTTTTTACATCCATCCTCAGACAACCTGAGTAGAACTCAATATAATATTTGCATCCATCCTCATACAACCTGAGTAGACCTTACTAAAGTTTTTACATCCATCCTCATACAACCTGAGTAGACCTTACTAAAGTTTTTACATCCATCCTCAGACAACCTGAGTAGACCTTACTAAAGTTTTTACATCCATCCTCAGACAACCTGAGTAGACCTTACTAAAGTTTTTACATCCATCCTCAGACAACCTGAGTAGACCTTACAATAGTTTTTACATCCATCCTCATACAACCTGAGTAGACCTTACTAAAGTTTTTACATCCATCCTCAGACAACCTGAGTAGACCTTACAATAGTTTTTACGTCCATCCTCATACAACCTGAGTAGACCTTACAATAGTTTTTACATCCATCCTCATACAACCTGAGTAGACCTTACTAAAGTTTTTACATCCATCCTCATACAACCTGAGTAGACCTTACTAGAGTTCTTACATAAATCCTCAGACAACCTGAGTAGACCTTACTAAAGTTTTTACATCCATCCTCATTTAACCTGAGTAGACCTTACTAAAGTTTTTACAACCATCCTCATACAACCTGAGTAAACCTTACTAAAGTTTTTACATCCATCCTCAGACAACCTGAGTAGACCTTACAATAGTTTTTACATCCATCCTCATACAACCTGAGTAGACCTTACTAAAGTTTTTACATCCATCCTCAGACAACCTGAGCAGACCTTACTAAAGTTTTTACATCCATCCTCATACAACCTGAGTAGACCTTACTAAAGTTTTCACATCCATCCTCAGACAACCTGAGTAGACCTTACAATAGTTTTTACATCCATCCTCATACAACCTGACTAGAACTTAATATAATTTTTGCATTAATCCTCATACAACCTGAGTAAACCTTACTAAAGTTTTTCATCCATCCTCATACAACCTGAGTAGACCTTACTAAAGTTTTTACATCCATCCTCAGACAACCTGAGTAGACCTTACTAAAGTTTTTACATCCATCCTCAGACAACCTGAGTAGACCTTACTAAAGTTTTTACATCCATCCTCATACAACCTGAGTAGACCTTACAATAGTTTTTACATCCATCCTCATACAACCTGAGTAGACCTTACTAAAGTTTTTACATCCATCCTCGGACAACCTGAGTAGAGGTTACAATAGTTTTTACATCCATCCTCATACAACCTGAGTAGAACTTAAAATAATTTTTGCATCCATCCTTAGACAACCTGAGTACACCTAACAAGAGTTTGTACATCCATTATCATGCAACCTGAGTAGAACTTAATATAATTTTTACATCCATCCTCATACAACCTCAGTAGACTTTAAAAGAGTTTTTACATCCATCCTCATACAACCGTAGTACACCTTTCAAGAGTTTCTACATCCATCCTCATACGACCTGAGTAGACCTTAATATAATTTTTACATCCATCCTCATACAACCGTAGTACACCTTTCAAGAGTTTTTACATCCATCCTCAGACAACCGGAGTAGACCTTAATATAATTTTACATCCATCCTCATACAACCTGAGTAGACCTTACTAGACTTCTTACATCCATCCTCGGACAACCGGAGTAGACCTTACAATAGTTTTTACATCCATCCTCATACAACCTGAATAGACCATACTAAAGTTTTTACATCCATCCTCATACAACCTGAGTAGACCTTACTAAAGTTTTTACATCCATCCTCATACAACCTGAGTAGACCTTACTAGAGTTCTTACATCCATCCTCAGACAACCGGAGTAGACTTTGCAATAGATTTTACATCCATCCTCATACGACCTGAGTAGACCTTAATATAATTTTTACATCCATCCTCATTTAACCTGAGTAGACCTTACAATAGTTTTTACATCCATCCTCATACAACCTGAGTAGACCGTACTAGAGTTCTTACATCCATCCTCAGACAACATGAGTAGACCTTACTAAAGGTTTTACATCCATCCTCATTTAACCTGAGTAGACCTTACTAAAGTTTTTACATCCATCCTCATACAACCTGAGTGAACCTTACTGAAGTTTTTACATCCATCCTCAGACAACCTGAGTAGACCTTACAATAGTTTTTACATCCATCCTCATACAACCTGAGTAGACCTTACTAGAGTTCTTACATCCATCCTCAGACAACCGGAGTAGACCTTACAATAGATTTTACATCCATCCTCATACGACCTGAGTAGACCTTAATATAATTTTTACATCCATCCTCATTTAACCTGAGTAGACCTTACAATAGTTTTTACATCCATCCTCATACAACCTGAGTAGACCGTACTAGAGTTCTTACATCCATCCTCAGACAACATGAGTAGACCTTACTAAAGGTTTTACATCCATCCTCATTTAACCTGAATAGACCTTACTAAAGTTTTTACATCCATCCTCAGACAACCTGAGTAGACCTTACAATAGTTTTTACATCCATCCTCATACAACCTGAGTAGACCTTACTAAAGTTTTTACATCCATCCTCATACAACCTGAGTAGACCTTACTAAAGTTCTTACATCCATCCTCAGACAACCTGAGTAGACCTTACTAAAGTTTTTACATCCATCCTCATACAACCTGAGTAGACCTTACTAAAGTTTTTACATCCATCCTCAGACAACCTGAGTAGACCTTACAATAGTTTTTACATCCATCCTCATACAACCTGAGCAGAACTTAATATAATATTTGCATCCATCCTAATACAACCTGAGTAGACCTTACAAAAGTTTTTACATCCATCCTCATACAACCTGAGTAGACCTTACTAAAGTTTTTACATCCATCCTCAGACAACCTGAGTAGACCATACTAAAGTTTTTACATCCATCCTCAGACAACCTGAGTAGACCTTACTAAAGTTTTTACATCCATCCTCAGACAACCTGAGTAGACCTTACAATACTTTCTACGTCCATCCTCATACAACCTGAGTAGACCTTACAATAGTTTTTACATCCATCCTCATACAACCTGAGTAGACCTTACTAAAGTTTTTACATCCATCCTCATACAACCTGAGTAGACCTTACTAGAGTTCTTACATCCATCCTCAGACAACCTGAGTAGACCTCACTAAGGTTTTTACATCCATCCTCATTTAACCTGAGTAGACCTTACTAAAGTTTTTACAACCATCCTCATACAACCTGAGTAAACCTTACTAAAGTTTTTACATCCATCCTCAGACAACCTGAGTAGACCTTACAATAGTTTTTACATCCATCCTCATACAACCTGAGTAGACCTTACTAAAGTTTTTACATCCATCCTCAGACAACCTGAGCAGACCTTACTAAAGTTTTTACATCCATCCTCATACAACCTGAGTAGACCTTACCAAAGTTCTCACATCCATCCTCAGACAACCTGAGTAGACCTTACAATAGTTTTTACATCCATCCTCATACAACCTGACTAGAACTTAATATAATTTTTGAATTAATCCTCATACAACCTCAGTAAACCTTACTAAAGTTTTTACATCCATCCTCATACAACCTGAGTAGACCTTACTAAAGTTTTTACATCCATCCTCATACAACCTGAGTAGACCTTACTAAAGTTTTTACATCCATCCTCATACAACCTGAGTAGACCTTACTAGAGTTCTTACATCCATCCTCAGACAACCGGAGTAGACCTTACAATAGATTTTACATCCATCCTCATACGACCTGAGTAGACCTTAATATAATTTTTACATCCATCCTCATTTAACCTGAGTAGACCTTACAAGAGTTTTTACATCCATCCTCATGCAACCTGAGTAGACCGTACCAGAGTTCTTACATCCATCCTCAGACAACCTGAGTAGACCTTACTAAAGGTTTTACATCCATCCTCATTTAACCTGAGTAGACCTTACTAAAGTTTTTACATCCATCCTCATACAACCTGAGTAAACCTTACTGAAGTTTTTACATCCATCCTCAGACAACCTGAGTAGACCTTACAATAGTTTTTACATCCATCCTCATACAACCTGAGTAGACCTTACTAAAGTTTTTACATCCATCCTCATACAACCTGAGTAGACCTTACTAAAGTTCTTACATCTATCCTCAGACAACCTGAGTAGACCTTACTAAAGTTTTTACATCCATCCTCATACAACCTGAGTAGACCTTACTAAAGTTTTTACATCCATCCTCAGACAACCTGAGTAGACCTTACAATAGTTTTTACATCCATCCTCAGACAACCTGAGTAGAACTCAATATAATATTTGCATCCATCCTCATACAACCTGAGTAGACCTTACTAAAGTTTTTACATCCATCCTCATACAACCTGAGTAGACCTTACTAAAGTTTTTACATCCATCCTCAGACAACCTGAGTAGACCTTACTAAAGTTTTTACATCCATCCTCAGACAACCTGAGTAGACCTTACTAAAGTTTTTACATCCATCCTCAGACAACCTGAGTAGACCTTACAATAGTTTTTACATCCATCCTCATACAACCTGAGTAGACCTTACTAAAGTTTTTACATCCATCCTCAGACAACCTGAGTAGACCTTACAATAGTTTTTACGTCCATCCTCATACAACCTGAGTAGACCTTACAATAGTTTTTACATCCATCCTCATACAACCTGAGTAGACCTTACTAAAGTTTTTACATCCATCCTCATACAACCTGAGTAGACCTTACTAGAGTTCTTACATAAATCCTCAGACAACCTGAGTAGACCTTACTAAAGTTTTTACATCCATCCTCATTTAACCTGAGTAGACCCTACTAAAGTTTTTACAACCATCCTCATACAACCTGAGTAAACCTTACTAAAGTTTTTACATCCATCCTCAGACAACCTGAGTAGACCTTACAATAGTTTTTACATCCATCCTCATACAACCTGAGTAGACCTTACTAAAGTTTTTACATCCATCCTCAGACAACCTGAGCAGACCTTACTAAAGTTTTTACATCCATCCTCATACAACCTGAGTAGACCTTACTAAAGTTTTCACATCCATCCTCAGACAACCTGAGTAGACCTTACAATAGTTTTTACATCCATCCTCATACAACCTGACTAGAACTTAATATAATTTTTGCATTAATCCTCATACAACCTGAGTAAACCTTACTAAAGTTTTTCATCCATCCTCATACAACCTGAGTAGACCTTACTAAAGTTTTTACATCCATCCTCAGACAACCTGAGTAGACCTTACTAAAGTTTTTACATCCATCCTCAGACAACCTGAGTAGACCTTACTAAAGTTTTTACATCCATCCTCATACAACCTGAGTAGACCTTACAATAGTTTTTACATCCATCCTCATACAACCTGAGTAGACCTTACTAAAGTTTTTACATCCATCCTCGGACAACCTGAGTAGAGGTTACAATAGTTTTTACATCCATCCTCATACAACCTGAGTAGAACTTAAAATAATTTTTGCATCCATCCTTAGACAACCTGAGTACACCTAACAAGAGTTTGTACATCCATTATCATGCAACCTGAGTAGAACTTAATATAATTTTTACATCCATCCTCATACAACCTCAGTAGACTTTAAAAGAGTTTTTACATCCATCCTCATACAACCGTAGTACACCTTTCAAGAGTTTCTACATCCATCCTCATACGACCTGAGTAGACCTTAATATAATTTTTACATCCATCCTCATACAACCTGAGTAGACCTTACTAGACTTCTTACATCCATCCTCGGACAACCGGAGTAGACCTTACAATAGTTTTTACATCCATCCTCATACGACCTGAGTAGACCTTATTAGACTTCTTACATCCATCCTCATACAACCTGAGTAGACCTTACTAGAGTTCTTACATCCATCCTCAGACAACCGGAGTAGACCTTACAATAGTTTTTACATCCATCCTCATACGACCTGAGTAGACCTTAATATAATTTTTACATCCATCCTCATACAACCGTAGTACACCTTTCAAGAGTTTTTACATCCATCCTCATACGACCTGAGTAGACCTTAATATAATTTTTACATCCATCCTCATACAACCGTAGTACACCTTTGAAGAGTTTTTACATCCATCCTCAGACAACCGGAGTAGACCTTAATATAATTTTACATCCATCCTCATACGACCTGAGTAGACCTTATTAGACTTCTTACATCCATCCTCATACAACCTGAGTAGACCTTACTAGAGTTCTTACATCCATCCTCAGACAACCGGAGTAGACCTTACAATAGTTTTTACATCCATCCTCATACGACCTGAGTACACCTTAATATAATTTTTACATCCATCCTCATTTAACCTGAGTAGACCTTACTAAAGTTTTTACATCCATCCTCAGACAACCTGAGTAGACCTTACAATAGTTTTTACATCCATCCTCATACAACCGTAGTACACCTTTCAAGAGTTTTTACATCCATCCTCAGACAACCGGAGTAGACCTTACTAAAGTTTTTACATCTTTCCTCATACGACCTGAGTAGACCTTAATATAATTTTTACATCCATCCTCATACAACCGTAGTAGACTTTTCAAGAGTTTTTACATCCATCCTCAGACAGCCGTAGTAGACTTTTCAAGAGTTTTTACATCCATCCTCAGACAACCGGAGTAGACCTTACAAAAGTTTTTACATCCATCCTCATACGACCTGAGTAGACCTTACTAGACTTCTTACATCCATCCTCAGACAACCGGAGTAGACCTTGCTAGAGTTCTTACATCCATCCTCAGACAACCGGAGTAGACCTTGCAATAGTTTTTACATCCATCCTCATACGACCTGAGTAGACCTTACTAGACTTCTTACATCCATCCTCAGACAACCGGAGTAGACCTTACAATAGTTTTTACATCCATCCTCATACAACCTGAGTAGAACTTAATATAATTTTTACATCCATCCTCAGAAAACCTGAGTAGACCTTACAAGAGTTTTTACATCCATTATCATGCAACCTGTGTAGAACTTAATATAATTTTTTACATCCATTTTCACACAACCTCAGTAGACTTTCCAAGAGTTTTAACATCCATCCTCAGACAACCTGAGCAGACCTTGCTACAGTTTTTACATCCATCCTCATACAACCTGAGTAGACCTTACAAGAGTTTTTACATCCATTATCAAGCAACCTGAGTAGACCTTACTAGAGATTTTTTACATCCATCCACATACAACCTGAGTAGACCTTCCTAGAGTTTTTACATCCATCCTCATACAACCTGAGTAGACCTTACTAGAGTTTTTACATCCATCCTCAGACAACCGTAGTACACCTTACTAAACTTCTTACATCCATCCTCAGACAACCGGAGTAGACCTTACAATAGTTTTTACATCCATCCTCATACGACCTGAGTAGACCTTACTAGACTTCTTACATCCATCCTCATACAACCTGAGTAGACCTTATTAGAGTTCTTACATCCATCCTCAGACAACCTGAGTAGACCTTACAATAGTTTTTACATCCATCCTCATACGACCTGAGTAGACCTTAATATAATTTTTACATCCATCCTCATTTAACCTGAGTAGACCTTACCAGAGTTCTTACATCCATCCTCATACAACCTGAGTAGACCTTACTAAAGTTTTTACCTCCATCCTCAGACAACCTGAGTAGACCTTACTAAAGTTTTTACATCCATCCTCATACAACCTGAGTAGACCTTACTAAAGTTTTTACATCCATCCTCATACAACCTGAGTAGACCTTACTAAAGTTTTTACATCCATCCTCATACAACCTGAGTAGACCTTACAATAGTTTTTGCATCCATCCTCATACAACCTGAGTAGACCTTACAATAGTTTTTACATCCACCCTCATACAACCTGAGTAGACCTTACTAAAGTTTTTACATCAATCCTCATACAACCAGAGTAGACCTTACTAAAGTTTTTACATCCATCCTCTCACAACCTGAGGAGACCTTACAATAGTTTTTGCATCCATCCTCATACAACCTGAGTAGACCTTACTAAAGTTTTTACATCCATCCTCATACAACCTGAGTAGACCTTACTAAAGTTTTTATATCCATCCCCATACAACCTGAGTAGACCTTACTAGAGTTCTTACATCCATCCTCAGACAACCTGAATAGACCTTACTAAAGTTTTTACATCCATCCTCATACAACCTGAGTAGACCTTACTAAAGTTTTTACATCCATCCTCATACAACCTGAGTAGACCTTACTAAAGTTTTTACATCCATCCTCAGACAACCTGTGTAGACCTTACAATAGTTTTTACTTCCATCCTCATACAACATGAGTAGACCATACAAAAGTTTTTACATCCATCCTCATACAACCTGAGTAGACCTTACTAATGTTTTTCCATATATCCTCATACAACCTGAGTAGACCTTACTAAAGTTTTTACATCCATAGTCAGACAACCTGAGTAGACCTTACAATAGTTTTTACATCCATCCTCATACAACCTGAGTAGACCTTACTAAATTTTTACATCCATTCTCATACAACCTGAGTAGACCTTACTAGATTTCTTACATCCATCCTGAGACAAACGGAGTAGACCTAACAATAGTTTTTACATCCATCCTCATACGATCTGAGCAGACCTCAATATAATTCTTACATCCATCCTCATTTAACCTGAGTAGACCTTACAATAGTTCTTACATCCTTCCTCATACAACCTCAGTAGACCTTAGTAGAGTTCTTACATCCATCCTCAGACAACCTGAGTAGACCATACTAAAGTTTTTACATCCATCCTCATTTAACCTGAGTAGACCTTACTAAAGTTTTAACATCCGTCCACATACAACCTGAGTAAACCTTACTACAGTTTTTACATAAATCCTCAGACAACCTGAGTAGACCTTACAATAGTTTTTACACCCATCCTCATACAACCTGAGTAGACCTTACTAAAGTTTTTACATCCATCCTTAGACAACCTGAGTAGACCTTAAAATAGTTTTTACATCCATCCTCATACAACCTGACTAGAACTTAATATAATTTTTGCATCCATCCTCATACAACCTGAGTAGACCTTACTAAAGTTTTTACATCCATCATCATACAACCTGAGTAGACCGTACTAAAGTTTCTACATCCATCCTCATACAACCTGAGTAGACCTTACTAAAGTGTTACATACATCCTCAGACAACCTGAGTAGACCTTACTAAAGTTTTTACATCCATCCTCAGACAACCTGAGTAGACCTTACAATAGTTTTTACATCCATCCTCATACAACCTGAGTAGAGCTTACTAAAGTTTTTACATCCATCCTCAGACAAACTGAGTAGACCTTACAATAGTTTTTACATCCATCCTCAGACAACCTGAGTAGACCTTACAATAGTTTTTACATCCATCCTCATACAACCTGAGTAGACCTTACTAGAGTTCTTACATCCATCCTCAGACAACCTGGGTAGACCTTACTAAAGTTTTTACATCCATCCTCATACGACCTGAGTAAACCTTACTAAAGTTTTTACATCCATCCTCAGACAACCTGAGTAGACCTTACTAAAGCTTTCACATCCATCCTCATACAACATGAGTAGACCTTACTAAAGTTTTTACATCCATCCTCAGACAACCTGAGTAGACCTTACTAAAGTTTTTACATCCATCCTCATACAACGTGAGTAGACCTTACTAAAGTTTTTACATCCATCCTCAGACAACCTGAGTAGACCTTACAATAGTTTTTACGTCCATCCTCATACAACCTGAGTAGACCTTACTGAAGTTTTTACATCCATCCTCAGACAACCGGAGTAGACCTTACAATAGTTTTTACATCCATCCTCATACGACCTGAGTAGACCTTAATATAATTTTTACATCCATCCTCATTTAACCTGAGGAGACCTTACAATAGTTTTTACATCCATTCTCATACAACCTGAGTAGACCTTACTAGAGTTCTTACATCCATCCTCAGACAACCTGAGTAGACCTTACTAAAGTTTTTACAAACATCCTCATTTAACCTGAGTAGACCTTACTAAAGTTTTTACATCCATCCTCATAGAACCTGAAAAAACATTACTAAAGTTTTTACATCCATCCTCAGACAACCTTAGTAGACCTTACAATAGTTTTTACATCCATCCTCATACAACCTGAGTAGATCTTACTAAAGTTTTTACATCCATCATCATACAACCTGAGTAGACCTTACTAAAGTTCTTACATTTATCCTCATACAACCTGAGTAGTCCTTACTAAAGTTTTTACATCCATCCTCATACAACCTGAGTGGACCTTACAATAGTTTTTACATCCATCCTCATACAACCTGAGTAGACCTTACAAGAGATTTTACATCCATTATGATGTAACCTGAGTAGAACTTGATATAATTTTTACATCCATCCTCATACAACCTCAGTAGACTTTAAAAGAGTTTTTACATGCATCCTCATACAACCGTAGTACACCTTTCAAGAGTTTTTACATCCATCCTCATACGACCTCAGTAGACCTTAATATAATTTTTACATCCATCCTTATATAACCGTAGTACACCTTTCAAGAGTTTTTCCATCCATCCTCAGACAACCGGAGTAGACCTTAATATAATTTTACATCCATCCTCATACAACCTGAGTAGACCTTACTAGACTTATTACATCCATCCTCGGACAACCGGAGTTGACCTTTCAATAGTTTTTACATCCATCCTCATACGACCTGAGTAGACCTTAATATAATTTTTACATCCAACCTCATACAACCGCAATACACCTTTCAAGAGTTTCTGCATCCATCCTCATACGACATGAGTAGACCTTAATATAATTTTTGCATCCATCCTCAGACAATCTGAGTAGACCTGACAAGAGTTTTTACATCCATCCTCAGACAACCTGAGTAGACCTTACTAAAGTTTTTACATAAATCCTCAGACAACCTCAGTAGACCTTACTAAAGTTTTTACATCCATCCTCATACAACCTGAATAGACCTTACTAGAGTTCTTACATCCATCCTCAGACAACCTGAGTAGACCTTACTAAAGTTTTTACATCCATCCTCATACAACCTGATTAGACCTTACTAAAGTTTTTACATCCATCCTCATACAACCTGAGTAGACCTTCCTAGAGTTCTTACATCCATCCTCAGACAACCTGAGTAGACCTTACTAAAGTTTTTACATCCATCCTCATACAACCTGAGTAGACCTTAATATAATTTTTACATCCATCCTCATTTAACCTGAGTAGACCTTACCATAGTTCTTACATCCATCCTCATACAACCTGACTAGACCTTACTAAAGTTTTTACATCCATCCTCATACAACCTGAGTAGACCTTACAAGAGTTTTTACATCCATCCTCAGACAACCTGAGCAGACCTTGCTAAAGTTTTTACATCCATCCTGAAACAACCTCAATAGACCTTACTAAAGTTTTAACATCCATCCTCATACAACCTGAGTAGACCTTACTAAAGTTTTTACATCCATCCTCATACAACCTGAGTAGACCTTACTAAAGTTTTTACATCCATCCTCATTGAACCTGAGCAGACCTTACTAAAGCTTTTACATCGATCCTCATACAACCTGAGTAGACCTTACAAGAGTTCTTACATCCATCCTCAGACAACCTGAGTAGACCTTACTAAAGTTTTTACATCCATCCTCATACAACCTGAGTAGACCTTGCTAAAGTTTTTACAGCCATCCTCATACAACCTGAGTAGACCTTGCTAAAGTTTTTACAACTATCCTCAGACAACCTGAGTAGACCTTACTAGAGTTCTTACATCCATCCGCAGACATCCGGAGTAGACCTTACAATAGTTTTTACATCCATCCTCATACAACCTGAGTAGACCTTACTAGAGTTCTTACATCCATCCTCAGACATCCGGAGTAGACCTTACAATAGTTTTTACATCCATCCTCATACGACATGAGTAGACCTTAATATAATTTTTACATCCATCCTCATACAACCTGAGTAGACCTCACTAGACTTCTTACATCCATCCTCGGACAACCGGAGTTGACCTTTCAATAGTTTTTACATCCATCCTCATACGACCTGAGTAGACCTTAATATAATTTTTACATCCATCCTAATACAACCGCAGTACACCTTTCAAGAGTTTTTGCATCCATCCTCATACGACCTGAGTAGACCTTAATATAATTTTTGCATCCATCCTCAGACAACCTGAGTAGACCTCACAAGAGTTTTTACATCCATTATCATGCAACCAGAGTAGAACTTAATATAATTTTTACATCCATCCTCATACAACCTCAGGAGACCTTACTAAAGTTTTTACATGCATCCTCATACAGCCTGAGTAGACCTTACTAGAGTTCTTCCACCCATCCTCAGACAACCTGAGTAGACCTTACTAAAGTTTTTACATCCATCCTCATGCAACCTGAGCAGACCTTACTAAAGTTTTTACATCCATCCTCATACAACCTGAGTAGACCTTCCTAGAGTTCTTACATCCATCCTCAGACAACCTGAGTAGACCTTACTAAAGTTTTTACATCCATCCTCATACAACCTCAGGAGACCTTAATATAATTTTTACATCCATCCTCATTTAACCTGAGTAGACCTTACCAGAGTTCTTACATCCATCCTCATACAATTTGACTAGACCTTACTAAAGTTTTTACATCCATCCTCATACAACCTGAGTAGACCTTACAAGAGTTTTTACATCCATCCTCAGACAACCTGAGTAGACCTTGCTAAAGTTTTTACATCCATCCTGAAACAACCTCGATAGACCTTACTAAAGTTTTTACATCCATCCTCATACAACCTGAGTAGACCTTACTAAAGTTTTTACATCCATCCTCATACAACCTGAGCAGACCTTACAATAGTTTTTGCATCCATCCTCATACAACCTGAGTAGACCTTACAATAGTTCTTACATCCATCCTCATACAACCTGAGTAGACCTTACTAAAGTTTTTACATCCATCCTCATACAACCTGAGTAGACCTTACTAATGTTTTTAAATCCATCCTCATTGAACCTGAGTAGACCTTACTAAAGTTTTTACATCGATCCTAACACAACCTGAGTAGACCTTACAAGAGTTCTTACATCCATCCTCAGACAACCTGAGTAGACCTTACTAAAGTTTTTACATCCATCCTCATACAACCTGAGTAGACCTTGCTAAAGTTTTTACATCCATCCTCATACAACCTGAGTAGACCTTGCTAAAGTTTTTACATCCATCCTCAGACAACCTGAGTAGACCTTTCTGAAGTTTTTACATCCATCCTCATACAACCTGAGTAGACCTTACTAGAGTTCTTACATCCATCCTCAGACATCCGGAGTAGACCTTACAATAGTTTTTACATCCATCCTCATACGACATGAGTAGACCTTAATATAATTTTTACATCCATCCTCATACAACCTGAGTAGAACTTACTAAAATTTTTACATCCATCCTCATACAACCTGAGTAGACCTTACAATATTTTTTGCATCCATCCTCATACAACCTGAGTAGACCTTACAATAGTTCTTACATATATCCTCATTTAACCTGAGTAGACCTTACTAAAGTTTTTACATCCATCCTCATACAACCTGAGTAGACCTTGCTAAAGTTTTTACATACATCCTCATTTAACCTGGGTAGACCTTACTAAAGTTTTTACATCCATCCTCATACAACCTGAGTAGACCTTACTAGAGTTCTTACATCCATCCTCAGACAACCTAAGTAGACTTTACTAAAGTTTTTACATCCATCCTCATACAACCTCAGTAGACCTTACAAAAGTTTTTACATCCATCCTCATACAACCTGAGTGGACCTTACTAAAGTTTTTACATCTATCCTCAGACAACCTGAGTAGACCTTACAATAGTTTTTACATCCATCCTCATACAATCTGAGTAGACCTTACTAAAGTTTTTACATCCATCCTCATACAACCTGAGTAGACCTTACTAAAGTTTTTACATCCATCCTCAGACAACCTGAGTAGACCTTACAATAGTTTTTACATCCATCATCATACAACCTGAGTAGAACTTAATATATTTTTTGCATCCATCCTCATACAACCTGAGTAGACCTTACTAGAGTTTTTAAATCCATCCTCAGACAACCGTAGTAGACCTTACTAGACTTCTTACATCCATCCTCAGACAACCGGAGTAGACCTTACAATAGTTTTTACATCCATCCTCATACGACCTGAGTAGACCTTACTAGACTTCTTACATCCATCCTCATACAACCTGAGTAGACCTTACTGGAGTTCTTACATGCATGCTCAAACAACCTGAGTAGACCTTACAATAGTTTTTACATCCATCCTCATACAATCTGAGTAGACCTTACTAAAGTTTTACATCCATCCTCATACAACCTGAGTAGACCTTACTAGAGTTCTTACACCCATCCTCAGACAACCTGAGTAGACCTTACTAAAGTTTTTACATCCATCCTCATACAACCTGAGTAGACCTTACTAAAGTTTTTACATCCATCCTCAGACAACCTGAGTAGAACTTACTAGAGTTCTTACATCCATCCTCAGACAACCTGAGTAGACCTTACTAAAGTTTTTACATCCATCCTCATACAACCTGAGTAGACCTTAATATAATTTTTACATCCATCCTCATTTAACCTGAGTAGACCTTACCAGAGTTCTTACATCCATCCTCATACAACCTGACTAGACCTTACTAAAGATTTTACATGCATCCTCATACAACCTGAGCAGACCTTACAAGAGTTTTTACATCCATCCTCAGACAACCTGAGCAGACCTTGCCAAAGTTTTTACATCCATCCTGAAACAACCTCAATAGACCTTACTAAAGTTTTTACATCCATCCTCATACGACCTGAGTAGACCTTACTAAAGTTTTTACATCAATCCTCATACAACCTGAGCAGACCTTACAATAGTTTTTGCATCCATCCTCATACAACCTGAGTAGACCTTACAATACTTCTTCCATCCATCCTCATACCACCTGAGTAGACCCTGCTAAAGTTTTTACATCCATCCTCATACAACCTGAGTAGACCTTACTAAAGTTCTTACATCCATCCTCATTGAACCTGAGTAGACCTTACTAAAGTTTTTACATCGATCCTAATACAACCTGAGAAGACCTTACAAGAGTTCTTACATCCATCCTCAGACAACCTGAGTAGACCTTACTAAAGTTTTTACATCCATTGTCATACAACCTGAGTTGACCTTGCTAAAGTTTTTACATCCATCCTCATACAACCTGAGTAGACCTTCCTAAAGTTTTTACATCCATCCTAAGACAACCTGAGTAGACCTTACTAAAGTTTTTACATCCATCCTCATACAACCTGAGTAGACCTTACTGAAGTTTTTACATCCATCCTCATACAACCTGAGTAGACCTTACTAGAGTTCTTACATCCATCCTCAGACATCCGGAGTCGACCTTACAATAGTTTTTACATCCATCCTCATACGACATGAGTAGACCTTAATATAATTTTTAAATCCATCCTCATACAACCTGAGTAGACCTTACGAGAGTTTTTACATCCATCCTCATACAACCTGAGTAGACCTTACAATAGTTTTTGCATCCATCCTCATACAACCTGAGTAGACCTTACAATAGTTCTTACATATATCCTCATTTAACCTGAGTAGACCTTACTAAAGTTTTTACATCCATCCTCATAGAACCTTAGTAGACCTTGCTAAAGTTTTTACATCCATCCTCAGACAACCTGAGTAGACCTTACTAAAGTTTTTACATCCATCCTCATACAACCTGAGCAGACCTTACTAGAGTTCTTACATCCATCCTCTTACAACCTAAGTAGACTTTACTAAAGTTTTTACATCCATCCTCATACAACCTGAGTACACCTTACTAAAGTTTTTACATCCATTCTCATAGAACCTGAGTGGACCTTACTAAAGTTTTTACATCCATCCTCAGAGAACCTGAGTAGACCTTACAATAGTTTTCACATCCATCCTCATACAACCTGAGTAGACCTTACTAAAGTTTTTACTTCCATCCTCATACAACCTGAGTAGACCTTACTAAAGTTTTTACATCCATCCTCAGACAACCTGAGTAGACCTTACTAAAGTTTTTACATCCATCCTCAGACAACCTGAGTAGACCTTACAATAGTTTTTACATCCATCCTCATACAACCTGAGTAGACCTTACTAGAGCTCTTACATCCATCCTCTTACAACCTAGGTAGACTTTACTAAAGTTTTTACATCCATCCTCATACAACCTGGGTACACCTTACTAAAGTTTTTACATCCATCCTCATACAACCTGAGTAGACCTTACAATAGTTTTTACATCCATCATCATACAACCTGAGTAGAACTTAATATATTTTTTGCATCCATCCTCATACAACCTGAGTAGACCTTACTAAAGTTTTTACTTCCATCCTCATACAACCTGAGTAGACCTTACTAAAGTTTTTAAATCCATCCTCAGACAACCTGAGTAGACCTCACTAAAGTTTTTACATCCATCCTCAGACAACCTGAGTAGACCTTACTAAAGTTTTTACATCCATCCTCAGACAACCTGAGTAGACCTTACAATAGATTTACATCCAACCTCATACAACCTGAGTAGACCTTACTAAAGTTCTTACATCCATCCTCAGACAATCTGAGTAGACCTTACAATAGTTTTTACATCCATCCTCATACAACCTGAGTAGACCTTACAATAGTTTTCACATCCATCCTCATACAACCTGAGTAGACCTTAGTAAAGTTTTTCCATATATCCTCATACAACCTGAGTAGACCTTACTAAAGTTGTTACATCCATAGTCAGACAACCTGAGTAGACCTTACAATAGTTTTTACATCCATCCTCATACAACCTGAGCAGACCCTACTAAAGTTTTTACATCCATTCTCATACAACCTGAGTAGACCTTACTAGATTTCTTACATCCATCCTCAGACAAACGGAGTAGACCTTACAATAGTTTTTACATCCATCCTCATACGATCTGAGCAGACCTCAATATAATTTTTACATCCATCCTCACATAACCTGAGTAGACCTTATAATAGTTCTTACATCCATCCTCATACAACCTGAGTAGAGCTTACTAAAGTTTTTACATCCATCCTCATACAACCTGAGTAGACCTTACTAAAGTTTTTACATCCATCCTCAGACAACCTGTGTAGACCTTACAATAGTTTTTACATCCATCCTCATACAACATGAGTAGACCATACTAAAGTTTTTACATCCATCCTCATACAACCTGAGTAGACCTTACTAAAGTTTTTACATCCATAGTCAGACAACCTGAGTAGACCTTACAATAGTTTTTACATCCATCCTCATACAACCTGAGTAGACCTTACTAAAGTTTTTACATCCATCCTCATACAACCTAAGTAGACCTTACAATAGTTTTTACATCCATCCTCATACAACCTGAGTAGACCTTACAAGAGTTTTTACATCTATTATCATGCAACCTGAGTAGACCTTACTAGAGATTTTTTACATCAATCCACATACAACCTGAGTAGACCTTACTAGAGTTTTTACATCCATCCTCATACAACCTGAGTAGACCTTACAATAGTTTTTACATCCATCCTCATACAACCTGAGTAAACCTTTATCTAATTTTTACATCCATCCTCATACAACCGTAGTACACCTTTCAAGAGTTTTTACATCCATCCTCATACGACCTGAGTAGACCGTAATATAGTTTTTACATCCATCCTCATACAACCTGAGTAGACCATACTAGAGTTTTTACATCCATCCTCATACAACCTGAGTAGACCTTACAATAGTTTTTACATCCATTCTCAGACAACCTGAGTAAACCTTAATCTAGTTTTTACATCCATCCTCATACAACCGTAGTACACCTTTCAAGAGTTTTTACATCCATCCTCATACGACCTGAGTAGACCGTAGTATAATTTTTACATCAATCCTCATACAACCGTAGTACACCTTTCAAGAGTGTTTACATCCATCCTCAGACAAAATGAGTAGACCTTACAATAGTTTTTACATCCATCCTCATACAACCGTAGTACACCTTTCAAGAGTTTTTACATCCATCCTCAGACAACCTTAGTAGACCTTACTAGCTTTTTTGCATCCATCCTCAGACAACATGAGTAGACCTTAATACAGTTTGTACATCCATCCTCATACAACCTTTGTAGACCTTGCTAGAGTTTTTACATGCATCCTCATACACCCTGAGTAGACGTTACTAGGGCTTTTACATCCATCCTCATACAACCTGAGTAGACCTTTGATGAGTTCTTAGATCCATCCTCATACAAGCTGAGTAGACCTTGCTAGAGTTTTTACATCCATCCTCATACAACCTGAGTAGACCTTACTAGAGTTTTTACATCCATCCTCATACAACATGAGTAGACGTTACTAGAGTATTTACATGCATCCTCATACAACCTGATTAGACCTTTCATGAGTTCTTAGATCAATCCTCATACAAGCTGAGTAGACCTTACTAGAGTTTTTACATCTATCCTCATACAACCTGGGTAGACCTTACTAGAATTTTTACATCCATCCTCATACAACCGGAGTAGACCTTAATATAATATTTGCATCCATCCTCATACAACCTGAGTAGACCTTACAAGAGTTTTTACATCCATTATCATGCAGCCTGTGTAGAATGTAATATACTTTTTACATCCATCCTCATACAACCTGAGTAGACTCTACGATAGTTTTTACATCCATCCTCATAGAAGCGGTGTAGACCTTAATATAATTTTTGCATCCATCCTCATACAAAGTGAGTAGACCTTACAATAGTTTTTACATCCATCCTGAGACAACCGGAGTATATCTTACAATAGTTTTTACATTGATCCTCATACGACCTGAGTAGACCTTACTAGACGTCTTACATCCATCCTCAGACAACCGGAGTAGACCTTACAATAGTTTTTACATCCATCCTCATACGACCTGAGTAGACCTTCCTAGGCATTTTCCATCCATCCTCAGACAACCGGAGTAGACTTTACAATAATTTTTACATGCATCCTCAAACAACCTTGGTAGACTTTAATATAATTTTTACATCCATCCTCATTTAACCTGACTAGACCTTACTAAAGCTTTTACATCCATCCTCAGACAACCTGAGCAGACCTTACAATAATTTTTACATCCATCCTCATACAACCTGAGTAGAACTTAATATAATTTTTACATCCATCCTCAGACAACCTGAGTAGACCTTACAAGAGTTTTTACATCCAATATCATGCAATCTGTGTAGAACTTAATATAATTTTTTACATCCATCCTCATACAACCTCAGTAGACTTTACAAGAGTTTTAACATGCATCCTCAGACAACATGAGTAGACCTTGCTACAGTTTTTACATCCATCCTCATACAACCTGAGTAGACCTTACAAGAGTTTTTACATCCATTATCATGCAACCAGAGTAGACCTTACTAGTGATTTTTTACATCCATCCACATACAACCTGAGTAGACCTTACTAGAGATTTTACATCCATCCTCATACAACCTGAGTAGACCTTACTAGAGTTTTTACATCCATCCTCAGAAAACCGTAGTAGACCTTACTAGACTTCTTACATCCATCCTCAGACAACCGGAGTAGACCTTACCATAGTTTTTACATCCATCCTCATACGACCTGAGTAGACCTTACTAGACTTCTTACATCCATCCTCATACAACCTGAGTAGACCTTACTAGAGTTCTTACATCCATCCTCAGACAACCTGAGTAGACCTTACAATAGTTTTTACATCCATCCTCATACGACCTGAGTAGACCTTAATATAATTTTTACATCCATCCTCATTTATCCTGAGTAGACCTTACCAGAGTTTTTACATCCGTCCTCAGACAACCTCAGTAGACCTTGCTAAAGTTTTTACATCCATCCTCATACAACCTCAATAGACCTTACTAAATTTTTACATGCATCCTCATACAACCTGAGTAGACCTTACTAATGTTTTTACATCCATACTCATACAACCTGAGGAGACTTTACAATAGTTTTTGCATCCATCCTCATACAACCTGAGGAGACCTTACAATAGTTTTTACATCCATCCTCATACAACCTGAGTAGACCTTACTAAAGTTTTTACATCCATGCTCATTCAACCTGAGTAGACCTTACTAAAGTTTTTACATCCATCCTCATACAACCTGAGTAGACCTTACAAGAGTTCTTACATCCATCCTCAGACAACCTGAGTAGACCTTACTAAAGTTTTTACATCCATCCTCATACAACCTGAGTAGACCTTACTAAAGTTTTTACATCCATCCTCAGACAAGTTGAGTAGACCTTACAATAATTTTTACATCCATCCTCATAGAACCTGAGTAGAATTTAATATAATTTTTGCATCCATCCTCATACAATCTGAGTAGACCTTACTAAAGTTTTTACATGCATCCTCATACAACCTGAGCAGACCTTACTAAAGTTTCTACATCCATCCTCAGACAAGCTGAGTAGACCTTACAATAATTTTTACATCCATCCTCATACAACCTGAGTAAAATTTAATATAATTTTTGCGTCCATCCTCATACAATCTGAGTAGACCTTACTAAAGTTTTTACATGCATCCTCATACAACCTGAGCAGACATTACTAAAGTTTTTACATCCATCCTCAGACAATCTGAGTAGACTTTACTAAAGTTTTTACATCCATCCTCAGACAACCTGAGTAGATCTTACTAAAGTTTTTACATCCATCCTCAGACAACCTGAGTAGACCTTACAATAGTTTTTACATCCATCCTCATACAACCAGAGTAGACCTTACTAAAGTTTTACATCCATCCTCATACAACCTGAGTAGACCTTACTAAAGTTTTTACATCCATCCTCAGACAAGCTGAGTAGACCTTACAATAGTTTTTACATCCATCCTCATACAACCTGAGTAGACCTTACTAAAGTTTTTACATCCGTCCACAGACAACCTGAGTAGACCTTACAATAGTTTTTACATCCATCCTCATACAACCTGAGTAGACCTTACAATAGTTTTTACATCCATCCTCAGACAACCTGAGTAGACCTTCCTAAAGTTTTTACATCCATCCTCATACAACCTGAGTAGACCTTACTAGAGTTTTTACATCCATCCTCATACAACCTGAGTAGAGCTTACAATAGTTTTTACATCCATCCTCATACAACCTGAGTGGACCTTAATATAATTTTTACATCCATCCTCATACAACCGTAGTACACCTTTCAAGAGTTTTTACATCCATCCTCAGACAACCGGAGTGGACCTTACAATAGTTTTTACATCCATCCTCATGCGACATGAGTAGACCTTACTAGACTTCTTACATCCAACCTCAGACAACCGGAGTAGACCTTACTAGAGTTCTTACATCCATCCTCAGACAACCGGAGTAGACCTTACAATAGTTTTTACATCCATCCTCATACGACATGAGTAGACATTACTAGACTTCTTACATCCATCCTCAGACAACCGGAGAAGACCTTACTAGAGTTCTTACATCCATGCTCAGACAACCGGAGTAGACCTTACAATAGTTTTTACATCCATCCTCATACAACCTGAGTAGACCTTAATATAATTTTTACATCCATCCTCATTTAACCTGAGTAGACCTTACTAAAACTTTTACATCCATCCTCAGACAACCTGAGTAGACCTTACAATAGTTTTTACATCCATCCTCATACAACCTGAGTAGAACTTAATATAATTTTTACATCCATCCTCAGACAACCTGAGTAGACCTTACAAGAGTTTTTACATCCATTATCATGCAACCTGTGTAGAACTTAATATAATTTTTTACATCCATCCTCATACAACCTCAGCAGACTTTACAAGAGTTTTAACATGCATCCTCAGACAACCTGAGTAGACCTTGCTACAGTTTTTTCATCCATTCTCATACAACCTGAGCAGACCTTACAATAGTTTTTACATCCATTATCATGCAACCTGAGTAGACCTTTCTAGAGATGTTTTACATCCATCCACATACACCCTGAATAGACCTTACTAAAGTTTTTACATCCATCCTCATACAACCTGTGTAGACCACACTAGAGTTCTTACATCCATCCTCAGACAACCTGAGTAGACCTTATAAGAGTTTTTACATCCATTATCATGCAATCTGAGTAGACCTTACTAGAGACTTTTTACATCCATCCACATACAACCTGAGTAGACCTTACTAGAGTTTTTGCATCCATCCTCATACAACCTGAGTAGACCTTACTAGAGTTTTTACATCCATCCTCAGACAACCGTAGTAGACCTTACTAGAGTTCTTACATCCATCCTCAGACAACCGGAGTAGACCTTACAATAGTTCTTACATCCATCCTCATACGACCTGAGTAGACCTTACTAGACTTCTTACATCCATCCTCATACAACCTGGGTAAACCTTACCAGAGTTCTTACATCCATCCTCAGACAACCTGAGTAGACCTTACAATAGTTTTTACATCAATCCGCATACGACCTGATTTGACCTTAATATAATTTTTACATCCATCCTCATTTAACCTGAGTAGACCTTACCAGAGGTCTTACATCCATCCTCATACAACCTGACTAGTCCTTACTAAAGTTTTTACATCCATCCTCATACAACCTGAGTAGACCTTACAAGAGTTTTTACATCCATCCTCAGACAACCTGAGTAGACCTTGCTAAAGTTTTTTCATCCATCCTCATACAACCTCAATAGACCTTACTAAAGTTTTTACATCCATCCTCATACAACCTGAGTAGACCTTACTAAAGTTTTTACATCCATCCTCATACAACCTGAGTAGACCTTACAATAGTTTTTGCATCCATCCTCATACAAGCTGAGTAGACCTTACAATAGTTCTTACATACATCCTCATACAACCTGAGTAGACCTTACTAAAGTTTTTACATTCATCCTCATACAACCTGAGGAGACCTTACTAAAGTTTTTACATCCATCCTCATTGAACCTGGGTAGACCTTACTAAAGTTTTTACATCCATCCTCATACAACCTGTGTAGACCTTACAAGAGTTCTTACATCCATCCTCAGACAACCTGAGTAGACCTTACTAAAGTTTTAACATCCATCCTCATACAACCTGAGTAGACCTTACAATAGTTCTTACATCCATACTCATACAACCTCAGTAGACCTTACTAAAGTTTTTACATCCATCCTCATACAACCTGAGTAGACCTTACTAAAGTTTTTACATCCATCCTCAGACAACCTGAGTAGACCTTCCTAAAGTTTTTACATCCATCCTCATACAACCTGAGTAGACCTTACAAGAGTTCTTACATCCATCCTCAGACAACCTGAGTAGACCTTACTAAAGTTTTTGCATCCATCCTCATACAACCTGAGTAGACCTTACTAAAGTTTTTACATCCATCCTCATACAAAGTGAGTAGACCTTACTAAAGTTTTTACATCCATCCTCAGACAACCTGAGTAGACCTTACTAAAGTTTTTACATCCATCCTCATACAACCTGAGTAGACCTTTCGAAAGTTTTTACATCCATCCTCAGACAACCTGAGTAGACCTTACAATAGTTTTTACATCCATCCTCATACAACCTGAGTAGAACTTAATATAATTTTTGCATCCATCGTCATACAACCTGAGTAGACCTTACGAAAGTTTTTACATCCATCCTCAGACAACCTGAGTAGACCTTACTAAAGTTTTTACATCCATCCTCAGACAACCTGAGTAGACCTTACTAAAGTTTTTACATCCATCCTCAGACAACCTGAGTAGACCTTACTAAAGTTTTTACATCCATCCTCAGACAACCTGAGTACACCATACTAAAGTTTTTACATCCATCCTCATACAACCTGAATAGACCTTACTAAAGTTTTTACATCCATCCTCAGATAACCTGAGTAGACCTTACTAAAGTTTTTACATCCATCCTCAGACAACCTGAGTAGACCTTACTAAAGTTTTTACATCCATCCTCAGACAACCTGAGTAGACCTTGCTAAAGATTTTACATCCATCCTCAGACAACATGAGTAGACCTTACAACAGTTTTTACATCCATCATCATACAACCTGAGTAGACATTACTAAAGTTTTACATCCATCCTCATACAACCTGAGTAGACCTTACTAAAGTTTTTACATCCATTCTCAGACAATCTGAGTAGACCTTGCTAAAGATTTTACATCGATCCACAGACAACCTGAGTAGACCTTACAATAGTTTTTACAACCATCCTCATACAACCTGAGTAGACCTTACAATAGTTTTTACATCCATCATCATACAACCTGAGTAGACCTTACTAAAGTTTTTACATCCATCCTCAGACAACCTGAGTAGACCATACTAAAGTTTTTACATCCATCCTCATACAACCTGAGTAGACCTTACTAAAGTTTTCACATCCATCCTCAGACAACCTGAGTAGACCTTACTAAAGTTTTTACATCCATCCTCAGACAACCTGAGTAGACCTTGCTAAAGTTTTTACATCCATCCTCAGACAACCTGAGTAGACCTTACTAAAGTTTTTACATCCATCCTCAGACAACCTGAGTAGACCTTACTAAAGTTTTTATATCCATCCTCATACAACCTGAGTAGACCTTACTAAAGTTTTTACATCCATCCTCAGACAACCTGAGTAGACCTTACTAAAGTTTTTACATCCATCCTCAGACAACCTGAGTAGACCTTACAATAGTTTTTACATCCATCCTCATACAGCCTGAGTAGACCTTAATATAATTTTTACATCCATCCTCATTTAACATGAGTAGACCTTACTAAAGTTTTTACATCCATCCTCAGACAACTTGAGGAGACCTTACAATAGTTTTTACATCCATCCTCATACAACCTGAGTAGACCTTACTAAAGTTTTTACATCCATCCTCAGACAAACTGAGTAGACCTTATAATAATTTTTACATCCATCCTCATACAACCTGAGTAGACCTTACAATAGTTTTTACATCCATCCTCATACAACCTGAGTAGGCCTTACTAAAGTTTTTACATCCATCCTAATACGACCTGAGTAGACCTTACTAGACTTCTTACATCCATCCTCAGACAACCGGAGTAGACCTTACAATAGTTTTTACATCCATCCTCATACAACCTGAGCAGACCTTAATATAATTTTTACATCCATCCTCATACAACCGTAGTACAGCTTTCAAGAGTTTTTACATCCATCCTCAGACAACCGGAGTAGACCTTAATATAATTTTACATCCATCCTCAGACAACCGGAGTAGACCTTACATTACTTTTTACATCCATCCTCATACGACCTGAGTAGACCTTACTAGACTTCCTACATCCATCCTCAGACAACCGGAGTAGACCTTACTAGAGTTCTTACATCCATCCTCAGACAACCTGAGTAGACCTTACAATAGTTTTTACATCCATCCTCATACAACCTGAGTAGACAATAAAATAATTTTTACATCCATCCTCATTTAACCTAAGTAGACCTTACTAAAGATTTACATCCATCCTCAGACAACCTGCGTAGACCTCAATATAATCTTACATCCATCCTCAGACAACCGGAGTAGACCTTACAGTAGTTTTTACATCCATCCTAATACGACCTGAGTAGACCTTACTAGACTTCTTACATCCATCCTCAGACAACCGGAGTAGACCTTACTAGAGTTCTTACATCCATCCTCAGACAACCTGGGTAGACCTTACAATAGTTTTTACATCCATCCTAATACAACCTGAGTAGACCTTACTAAAGTTTTACATCGATCCCCAAACAACCTGAGTAGACCTTACAAAAGTTTTTACATCCATCCTCAGACAACTTGAGTAGACCTTCCAATAGTTTTTACATCCATCCTCATACAACCTGAGTAGACCGTACTAAAGTTTTTACATCCATCCTCATACAACCTGAGTAGACCTTACTAAAGATTTTACATCCATCCTCATACAAGCTGAGTAGACCTTACTAGAGTTCTTACATCCATCCTCAGACAACCTGAGTAGACCTTACTAAAGTTTTTACATCTATCCTCATACAACCTGAGAAGACCTTAGTAAAGGTATTACATCCATCCTCAGACAACCTGAGTAGACCTTACAATAGTTTTTACATCCATCCTCATACAACCTGAGTAGAACTTAGTATAATTTTTCCATCCATCCTCATACAACCTGAGTAGACCTTACTAATGTTTTTACATCAATCCTCATACAACCTGAGTAGACCTTACTAAAGTTTTTACATCCAACCTCATACAACCTGAGTAGACCTTACTAAAGTTTTTACATCCATCTTCAGACAACCTGAGTAGACCTTACAATAGTTTTTACATCCATCCTCATACAACTTGAGTAGACCTTACTAAAGTTTTTACATCCATACTCATACGACCTGAGTAGACCTTACTAGACTTCTTACATCCATCCTCAGACAACCGGAGTAGACCTTACAATAGTTTTTACATCCATCCTCATACAACCTGAGTAGACCTTGATATAATTTTTACATCCATCCTCATACAACCGTAGTACACCTTTCAAGAGTTTTTACATCCATCCTCAGACAACCGGAGTAGACCTTAGTATAATTTTACATCCATCATCAGACAACCGGAGTAGACCTTACAATAGTTTTTACATCCATCCTCATACGACCTGAGTAGACCTTACTAGACTTCTTACATCCATCCTCAGACAACCGTAGTAGACCTTACTAGAATCCTTACATCCATCCTCAGACAACCGGAGTAGACCTTACAATAGTTTTTACATCCATCCTCATACGACCTGAGTAGACCTTACTAGACTTCTTACATCCATCCTCAGACAGCCGTAGTAGACCTTACTAGAATTCTTACATCCATTCTCAGACAACCGGAGTAGACCTTACAATAGTTTTTACATCCATCCTCATACAACCTGAGTAGACCTATATATAATTTTTACATCCATCCTCATTTAACCTGAGTAGACCTTACTAAAGCTTTTACATCCATCCTCAGACAACCTGAGTAGACCTTACAATAGTTTTTACATTAATCCTCATACAATCTGAGTAGACCTTACAAGAGTTTTTACATCCATTAACATGCAACCTGTGTAGAACTTAGTATGATTTTTTACATCCGTCCTCATACAACCTCAGTTGACTTTACAAGAGTTTTAATATCCATCCTCAGACAAGCTGAGTAGACCTTGCTACAGTTTTTACATCCATCCTCATACAACTTGAGTAGACCTTACAAGAGTTTTTACATCCATTATCATGCAACCAGAGTAGACCTTACCAGAGATTTTTTACATCCATCCACATACAACCTGAGTAGACCTTACTAAAGTTTTTACATCCATCCTCAGACAACTTGAGTAGACCTTCCAATAGTTTTTACATCCATCCTCATACAACCTGAGTAGACCGTACTAAAGTTTTTACATCCATCCTCATACAACCTGAGTAGACCTTACTAAAGATTTTACATCCATCCTCAGACAACCTGAGTAGACCTTACTAGAGTTCTTACATCCATCCTCAGACAACCTGAGGAGACCTTACTAAAGTTTTTACATCTATCCTCATACAACCTGAGTAGACCTTAGTAAAGGTTTTACATCCATCCTCAGACAACCTGAGTAGACCTTACAATAGTTTTTACATCCATCCTCATACAACCTGTGTAGAACTTAATATAATTTTTGCATCCATCCTCATTCAACCTGAGTAGACCTTACTAATGTTTTTACATCAATCCTCATACAACCTGAGTAGACCTTACTAAAGTTTTTACATCCATCCTCATACAACCTGAGTAGACCTTACTAAAGTTTTTACATCCATCTTCAGACAACCTGAGTAGACCTTACAATAGTTTTTACATCCATCCTCATACAACTTGAGTAGACCTTACTAAAGTTTTTACATCCATACTCATACGACCTGAGTAGACCTTACTAGACTTCTTACATCCATCCTCAGACAACAGGAGTAGACCTTACAATAGTTTTTACATCCATCCTCATACAACCTGAGTAGACCTTGATATAATTTTTACATCCATCCTCATACAACCGTAGTACACCTTTCAAGAGTTTTTACATCCATCCTCAGACAACCGGAGTAGACCTTAGTATAATTTTACATCCATCATCAGACAACCGGAGTAGACCTTACAATAGTTTTTACATCCATCCTCATACGACCTGAGTAGACCTTACTAGACTTCTTACATCCATCCTCAGACAACCGTAGTAGACCTTACTAGAATTCTTACATCCATCCTCAGACAACCGGAGTAGACCTTACAATAGTTTTTACATCCATCCTCATACGACCTGAGTAGACCTTACTAGACTTCTTACATCCATCCTCAGACAACCGTAGCAGACCTTACTAGAATTCTTACATCAATTCTCAGACAACCGGAGTAGACCTTACAATAGTTTTTACATCCATCCTCATACAACCTGAGTAGACCTATATATAATTTTTACATCCATCCTCAGACAACCTGAGTAGACCTTACAATAGTTTTTACATTAATTCTCATACAATCTGAGTAGACCTTACAAGAGTTTTTACATCCATTAACATGCAACCTGTGTAGAACTTGGTATGATTTTTTACATCCGTCCTCATACAACCTCAGTTGACTTTACAAGAGTTTTAATATCCATCCTCAGACAAGCTGAGTAGACCTTGCTACAGTTTTTACATCCATCCTCATACAACTTGAGTAGACCTTACAAGAGTTTTTACATCCATTATCATGCAACCTGAGTAGACCTTACCAGAGATTTTTTACATCCATCCACATACAACCTGAGTAGACCTTACTAAAGTTTTCACATCCATCCTCATACAACCTGAGTAGACCTTACTAGAGTTCTTACATCCATCCTCATACAACCTGAGTAGACCTTACAAGAGTTTTTACATCCATTATCATGCAACCTGAGTAGACCTTACTAGAGATTTTTTATATCCATCCACATACAACCTGTGTAGACCTTACTAGAGTTTTTACATCCATTATCATGCAACCAGAGTAGACCTTACTAGAGATTTTTTACATCCATCCACATACAACCTGAGTAGACCTTACTAGAGTTTTTACATCGATCCTCATACAACCTCAGTAGAATTTAATATAATTTTTGCATCCACCCTCATACAATCTGAGTAGACCTTACTAAAGTTTTTACATGCATACTCATACAACCTGAGTAGACCTTACTAAAGTTTTTACATCCATCCTCAAACAACCTGAGTAGACCTTGCTGAAGTTTTTACATCCGTCCTCACACAACCTGAGTAGACCTTACTAAAGTTTTTACATCCATCCTCAGACAACCTGAGTAGACCTTACTAAAGTTTTACATGCATCCTCATACAACCTGAGTAGACCTTACTAAACTTTTTACATCCATCCTCAGACAACCTGAGTAGACCTTACAATAGTTTTTACATCCATCCTCATACAACCTGAGTAGACCTTACTAAAGTTTTTACATCCGTCCTCAGACGACCTGAGTAGACCTTTCAATAGTTTTTACATCCATCCTCATACAACCTTAGTAGACCTTACAATAGTTTTTACATCCATCCTCATACAACCTGAGTAGACCTTACTAAAGTTTTTGCATCCATCCTCATACAGCCTGAGTAGACCTTACTAAAGTTTTTACATCCATCCTCATACAACCTGAGTAAACCTTACTAAAGTTTTTACATCCATCCTCAGACAACCTGAGTAGACCTTACAAGAGTTTTTACATCCATCCTCATACAACCTGATTAGAATTTAATATAATTTTTGCATCCACCCTCGTACAATCTGAGTAGACCTTACTAAAGTTTTTACATGCATACTCATACAACCTGAGTAGACCTTACTAAAGTTTTTACATCCATCCTCAGACAACCTGAGTAGACCTTACTAAAGTTTTTACATCCATCCTCAGACAACCTGAGTAGACCTTACTACAGTTTTTACATCCATCCTGAGACAACCTGAGTAGACCTTACAATAGTTTTTACATCCATCCTCATACAACCTGAGTAGACCTTACTAAAGTTTTACATCTATCCTCATACAACCTGAGTAGACCTTGCTAAAGTTTTTACATCCATCCTCATACAACCTGAGTAGACTTTTCTAAAGTTTTTACATCCATCCTCATTGAACCTGAGTAGACCTTACTAAAGTTTTTTCATCGATCCTAATACAACCTGAGTAGACCTTACAAGAGTTCTTACATCCATCCTCAGACAACCTGAGTAGACCTTACTAAAGTTTTTACATCCATACTCATACAACCTGAGTAGACCTTGCTAAAGTTTTTACATCCATCCTCATACAACCTGAGTAGACCTTGCTAAAGTTTTTACATCCATCCTCAGACAACCTGAGTAGACCTTACTAAAGTTTTTACATCCATCCTCATACAACCTGAGTAGACCTTACTGAAGTTTTTACATCTATCCTCATACAACCTGAGTAGACCTTACTAGAGTTCTTACATCCATCCTCAGACATCCGGAGTAGACCTTACAATAGTTTTTACATCCATCCTCATACGACATGAGCAGACCTTAATATAATTTTTAAATCCATCCTCATACAACCTGAGTAGAAGTTACTAAAATTTTTACATCCATCCTCATACAACCTGAGTAGACCTTACAATAGTTTTTGCATCCATCCTCATACAACCTGAGTAGACCTTACAATAGCTCTTACATATATCCTCATTTAACCTGAGTAGACCTTACTAAAGTTTTTACATCCATCCTCATACAACCTGAGTAGACCTTGCTAAAGTTTTTACATCCATCCTCAGACAACCTGAGTAGACCTTACTAAAGTTTTTACATCCATCCTCATACAACCTGAGTAGACCTTACTAGAGTTCTTACATCCATCCTCAGACAACCTAAGTAGACTTTACTAAAGTTTTTACATCCATCCTCATACAACCTGAGTAGACTTTACTAAAGTTTTTACATCCATCCTCATACAACCTGAGTGGACCTTACTAAAGTTTTTACATCCATCCTCAGACAACCTGAGTAGACCTTACAATAGTTTTTACATCCATCCTCATACAACCTGAGTAGACCTTACTAAAGTTTTTGCATCCATCCTCATACAAACTGAGTATACCTTACTAAAGTTTTTACATCCATCCTCAGACAACCTGAGTAGACCTTACAATAGTTTTTACATCCATCATCATACAACCTGAGTAGAACTTAATATATTTTTTTCATCCATCCTCATACAACCTGAGTAGACCTTACTAAAGTTTTTACTTCCATCCTCATACAACCTGAGTAGACCTTACTAAAGTTTTTACATCCATCCTCAGACAACCTGAGTAGACCTTACTAAAGTTTTTACATCCATCCTCAGACAACCTGAGTAGAACTTACTAAAGTTTTTACATCCATCCTCATACAACCTGAGTAGACCTTACTAAAGTTTTTACATCCATCCTCATACAACCTGAGTAGGCCTTACAATAGTTTTTACATCCATCCTCATACAACCTGAGTAGACCTTACTAAAGTTTTACATCCATCCTCATACAACCTGAGTAGACCTTACTAAAGTTTTTACATCCATCCTCAGACAACCTGAGTAGACCTTACAATAGTTTTTACATCCATCCTCATACAACCTGAGTAGACCTTAATATAATTTTTACATCCATCCTCATTTAACCTGAGTAGACCTTACTAATGTTTTTACATCCATCCTCAGACAACTTGAGTAGACCTTACAATAGTTTTTACATCCATCCTCATACAACCTGAGTAGACCTTACTAAAGTTTTTACATCCATCCTCATACAACCTGAGTAGACCTTACTAGAGTTCTTACATCCATCCTCAGACAACCTGAGTAGACCTTACTAAAGTTTTTACATCCATCCTCATTTAACCTGAGTAGACCTTACTAAAGGTTTTACATCCATTATCATACAACCTGGGTAAACCTTACTAAAGTTTTTACATCCATCCTCAGACAACCTGAGTAGACCTTACAATAGTTTTTACATCCATCCTCATACAACCTGAGTAGACCTTACTAAAGTTTTTACATCCATCCTCAGACAACCTGAGTAGACCTTGCTAAAGTTTTTACATCCATCCTCATACATCCTGGGTAGACCTTACTAAAGTCTTTACGTCCATCCTCAGACATCCGGAGTAGACCTTCCAATATTTTTTACATCCATCCTCATACGACCTGAGTAGAACTTAATATAAATTTTACAATATTTTTTACATCCATCCTCATACGACCTGAGTAGAACTTAATATAAATTTTGCATCCATCCTCATACAACATGAGTAGACCTTACTAAAGTTTTTACATCCATCCTCATACAACTTGAGTAGACCTTACCAAAGTTTTTACATGCATCCTCATACGACCTGAGTAGACCTTACTAGACTTCTTACATCCATCCTCAGACAACCGGAGTAGACCTTACAATAGTTTTTACATGCATCCTCATACAACCTGAGTAGAACTTAATATAATTTTTACATCCATCCTCAGACAACCTGAGTAGACCTTACAAGAGTTTTTACATCCATTATCATGCAACCTGTGTAGAACTTAATATAATTTTTTACATCCATCCTCATACAACCTCAGTGGACTTTACAAGAGTTTTGATATCCATCCTCAGACAACCTGAGTAGACCTTGCTACGGTTTTTACATCCATCCTCATACAACCTGAGTAGACCTTACTAAAGTTTTTACATCCATCCTCAGACAACCTGAGTAGACCTTAGTAGAGATTTTTTACATCCATCCACATACAACCTGAGTAGACCTTACTAAAGTTTTTACATCCATCCTCATACAACCTGAGTAGACCTTTCCAGAGTTCTTACATCAATCCTAATACAACCTCAGTAGACCTTACTAAAGTTTTTACATCCATCCTCATACAACCTGAGTAGACCTTACTAAAGTTCTTACATCCATCCTCAGACAACCTGAGTAGACCTTACAATAGTTTTTACATCCATCCTCATACAACCTGAGTAGACCTTACAATAGTTTTTAGATCCATCCTCATACAACCTGAGTAAACCTTACAATAGGTTTTACATCCATCCTCAGACAACCTGAGTAGACCTTACAATAGTTTTACATCCATCCTCATACAACCTGACTAGACCTTACTAAAGTTTTTACATCCATCCTCAGACAACCTGAGTAGGCCTTACTAAAATTTTTACATCCATCCTCATTTAACCTGAGCAGACCTTACTAAAGTTTTTCCATCCATCCTCAGACAACCTGAGTAGACCTTACAATAGTTTTTAGATCCATCCTCATAAAACCTGAGTAGAACTTAATATAATTTTTGCATCCATCCTCATACGACCTGAGTAGACTTTACTAGACTTCATACATCCATCCTCAAACAACCGGAGTAGACCTTACAATAGTTTTTACATCCATCCTCATACAACCTGAGTAGACCTTAATATAATTTTTACATCCATCCTCATGCAACCGTAGTACACTTTTCAAGAGTTTTTACATCCATCCTCAGACAGCCGGAGTAGACCTTAATATAATTTTACATCCATCCTCAGACAACCGGAGTAGACCTTACAATAGTTTTTACATCCATCCTCAGACGACCTGAGTAGACCTTACTAGACTTCTTTCATCCATCCTCATACAACTGGAGTAGACCTTACTAGAGTTCTTGCATCCATCCTCAGACAACCGGAGTAGACCTTACAATAGTTTTTACATCCATCCTCATTCGAAATGAGTAGACCTTACTAGACTTCTTACATCCATCCTCAGACAACAGGAGTAGACCTTACTAGAGTTCTTTCATCCATCCTCAGACAACCGGAGTAGATCTTACAGTAGTTTTTACATCCATCCTCATACAACCTGAGTAGACCTTAATATAATTTTTACATCCATCCTGATTTAACCTGAGTAGACCTTACTAAAGATTTTACATCCATCCTCAGACAACCTGAGTAGACCTTACAATAGTTTTTACATCCATCCTCATACAACCTGAGTAGAACTTATTATAATTTTTACATCCATCCTCAGACAACCTGAGTAGACCTTACAAGAGTTTTTACATCCATTATCATGCAACCTGTGTAGAACTTAATATAATTTTTTACATCCATCCTCATACAACCTCAGTAGACTTTACAAGAGTGTTAATATCCATCCCCAGACAACCTGAGTAGACATTGCTACAGATTTTACATCCATCCTCATACAACCTGAGTAGACCTTACAAGAGTTTTTACATCCATTATCATGCAACCTGAGTGGACCTTACTAGAGATTTTTTACATCCATCCACATACAACCTGAGTAGACCTTACTAAAGTTTTTACATCCATCCTCAGACAACCTGAGTAAACCTTAATCTAATTTTTACATCCATCCTCATAGGACCGTAGTACACCTTTCAAGAGTTTTTACATCGATCCTCATACGACCTGAGTAGATCGTAATATAGTTTTTACATCCATCCTCATACAACCTGAGTAGACCTTACAATAGTTTTTACATCCATTCTCAGACAACCTGAGTAAACCTTAATCTAGTTTTTACATCCATCCTCATACAACCGCAGTACACCTTTCAAGAGTTTTTACATCCATCCTCATACGACCTGAGTAGACCGTAATATAATTTTTACATCCATCCTCATACAACCGTAGTACACCTTTCAAGAGTGTTTACATCCATCCTCAGACAAAATGAGGAGACCTTACAATAGTTTTTACATCCATGCTCATACAACCGTAGTACGCCTTTCAAGAGTTTTTACATCCATCCTCAGACAACCTGAGTAGACCTTACTAGCTTTTTTGCATCCATCCTCAGACAACCTGAGTAGACCTTACTATAGTTTTTACATCCATCCTCATACAACCTGAGTAGACCTTGCTAGAGATTTTACATCCATCCTCACACACCCTGAGTAGACGTTACTAGAGTTTTAACATCCATCCTCATACAACCTGAGTAGACCTTACAATAGTTTTTGCATCCATCCTCATACAACCTGAGTAGACCTTACAATAGTTCTTACATCCATCCTCATACAACCTAATTAGACCTTAATAAACTTTTTACATCCATCCTCATACAACCTGAGTAGACCTTACTAAAGTTTTTACATCCATCCTCATTGAACCTCAGTAGACCTTACTAAAGTTTTTACATCCATCCTCATACAACCTGAGTAGACCTTACAAGAGTTCTTACATCCATCCTCAGACAACCTGAGTAGACCTTACTAAAGTTTTTACATCCATCCTCATACAACCTGAGTAGACCTTACTAAAGTTTTTACATCCATCCTCATACAACCTGAGTAGACCTTGATAAAGTTTTTACATCCATCCTCAGACAACCTGAGTAGACCTTAGTAAAGTTTTTACATCCATCCTCAGACAACCTGAGTAGACCTTACAATAGTTTTTACATCCATCCTCATACAACCTGAGTAGAACTTAATATAATTTTTGCATCCATCCTCATACAACCTGAGTAGACCTTACGAAAGTTTTTACATCCATCCTCATACAACCTGAGTAGACCTTACTAAAGTTTTTACATCCATCCTCAGACAACTTGAGTAGACCTTACAATAGCTTTTACATCCATCCTCATACATCCTGAGTAGACCTTACTAAAGTTTTTACATCCATCCTCAGACAACCTGAGTAGACCTTACTAAAGTTTTTACATCCATCCTCAGACAACTTGAGTAGACCTTACAATAGTTTTTACATCCATCCTCATACAACCTGAGTAGACCTTGCTAAAGTTTTTACATCCATCCTCAGACAACCTGAGTAGACCTTACTAAAGTTTTTACATCCATCCTCATACAACCTGAGTAGACCTTACTAGAGTTCTTACATCCATCCTCAGACAACCTAAGTAGACTTTACTAAAGTTTTTACATCCATCCTCATACAACCTGAGTAGACTTTACTAAAGTTTTTACATCCATCCTCATACAACCTGAGTGGACCTTACTAAAGTTTTTACATCCATCCTCAGACAACCTGAGTAGACCTTACAATAGTTTTTACATCCATCCTCATACAACCTGAGTAGACCTTACTAAAGTTTTTGCATCCATCCTCATACAACCTGAGAAGACCTTACTAAAGTTTTTACATCCATCCTCAGACAACCTGAGTAGACCTTACAATAGTTTTTACATCCATCATCATACAACCTGAGTAGAACTTAATATATTTTTTTCATCCATCCTCATACAACCTGAGTAGACCTTACTAAAGTTTTTACTTCCATCCTCATACAACCTGAGTAGACCTTACTAAAGTTTTTACATCCATCCTCAGACAACCTGAGTAGACCTTACTAAAGTTTTTACATCCATCCTCAGACAACCTGAGTAGAACTTACTAAAGTTTTTACATCCATCCTCATACAACCTGAGTAGACCTTACTAAAGTTTTTACATCCATCCTCATACAACCTGAGTAGGCCTTACAATAGTTTTTACATCCATCCTCATACAACCTGAGTAGACCTTACTAAAGTTTTACATCCATCCTCATACAACCTGAGTAGACCTTACTAAAGTTTTTACATCCATCCTCAGACAACCTGAGTAGACCTTACAATAGTTTTTACATCCATCCTCATACAACCTGAGTAGACCTTAATATAATTTTTACATCCATCCTCATTTAACCTGAGTAGACCTTACTAATGTTTTTACATCCATCCTCAGACAACTTGAGTAGACCTTACAATAGTTTTTACATCCATCCTCATACAACCTGAGTAGACCTTACTAAAGTTTTTACATCCATCCTCATACAACCTGAGTAGACCTTACTAGAGTTCTTACATCCATCCTCAGACAACCTGAGTAGACCTTACTAAAGTTTTTACATCCATCCTCATTTAACCTGAGTAGACCTTACTAAAGGTTTTACATCCATTATCATACAACCTGGGTAAACCTTACTAAAGTTTTTACATCCATCCTCAGACAACCTGAGTAGACCTTACAATAGTTTTTACATCCATCCTCATACAACCTGAGTAGACCTTACTAAAGTTTTTACATCCATCCTCAGACAACCTGAGTAGACCTTGCTAAAGTTTTTACATCCATCCTCATACAACCTGGGTAGACCTTACTAAAGTCTTTACGTCCATCCTCAGACATCCGGAGTAGACCTTCCAATATTTTTTACATCCATCCTCATACGACCTGAGTAGAACTTAATATAAATTTTACAATATTTTTAACATCCATCCTCATACGACCTGAGTAGAACTTAATATAAATTTTGCATCCATCCTCATACAACATGAGTAGACCTTACTAAAGTTTTTACATCCATCCTCATACAACTTGAGTAGACCTTACCAAAGTTTTTACATGCATCCTCATACGACCTGAGTAGACCTTACTAGACTTCTTACATCCATCCTCAGACAACCGGAGTAGACCTTACAATAGTTTTTACATGCATCCTCATACAACCTGAGTAGAACTTAATATAATTTTTACATCCATCCTCAGACAACCTGAGTAGACCTTACAAGAGTTTTTACATCCATTATCATGCAACCTGTGTAGAACTTAATATAATTTTTTACATCCATCCTCATACAACCTCAGTGGACTTTACAAGAGTTTTGATATCCATCCTCAGACAACCTGAGTAGACCTTGCTACGGTTTTTACATCCATCCTCATACAACCTGAGTAGACCTTACTAAAGTTTTTACATCCATCCTCAGACAACCTGAGTAGACCTTAGTAGAGATTTTTTACATCCATCCACATACAACCTGAGTAGACCTTACTAAAGTTTTTACATCCATCCTCATACAACCTGAGTAGACCTTTCCAGAGTTCTTACATCAATCCTAATACAACCTCAGTAGACCTTACTAAAGTTTTTACATCCATCCTCATACAACCTGAGTAGACCTTACTAAAGTTCTTACATCCATCCTCAGACAACCTGAGTAGACCTTACAATAGTTTTTACATCCATCCTCATACAACCTGAGTAGACCTTACAATAGTTTTTAGATCCATCCTCATACAACCTGAGTAAACCTTACAATAGGTTTTACATCCATCCTCAGACAACCTGAGTAGACCTTACAATAGTTTTACATCCATCCTCATACAACCTGACTAGACCTTACTAAAGTTTTTACATCCATCCTCAGACAACCTGAGTAGGCCTTACTAAAATTTTTACATCCATCCTCATTTAACCTGAGCAGACCTTACTAAAGTTTTTCCATCCATCCTCAGACAACCTGCGTAGACCTTACAATAGTTTTTAGATCCATCCTCATAAAACCTGAGTAGAACTTAATATAATTTTTGCATCCATCCTCATACGACCTGAGTAGACTTTACTAGACTTCATACATCCATCCTCAAACAACCGGAGTAGACCTTACAATAGTTTTTACATCCATCCTCATACAACCTGAGTAGACCTTAATATAATTTTTACATCCATCCTCATGCAACCGTAGTACACTTTTCAAGAGTTTTTACATCCATCCTCAGACAGCCGGAGTAGACCTTAATATAATTTTACATCCATCCTCAGACAACCGGAGTAGACCTTACAATAGTTTTTACATCCATCCTCAGACGACCTGAGTAGACCTTACTAGACTTCTTTCATCCATCCTCATACAACTGGAGTAGACCTTACTAGAGTTCTTGCATCCATCCTCAGACAACCGGAGTAGACCTTACAATAGTTTTTACATCCATCCTCATTCGAAATGAGTAGACCTTACTAGACTTCTTACATCCATCCTCAGACAACAGGAGTAGACCTTACTAGAGTTCTTTCATCCATCCTCAGACAACCGGAGTAGACCTTACAGTAGTTTTTACATCCATCCTCATACAACCTGAGTAGACCTTAATATAATTTTTACATCCATCCTGATTTAACCTGAGTAGACCTTACTAAAGATTTTACATCCATCCTCAGACAACCTGAGTAGACCTTACAATAGTTTTTACATCCATCCTCATACAACCTGAGTAGAACTTATTATCATTTTTACATCCATCCTCAGACAACCTGAGTAGACCTTACAAGAGTTTTTACATCCATTATCATGCAACCTGTGTAGAACTTAATATAATTTTTTACATCCATCCTCATACAACCTCAGTAGACTTTACAAGAGTTTTAATATCCATCCCCAGACAACCTGAGTAGACATTCCTACAGATTTTACATCCATCCTCATACAACCTGAGTAGACCTTACAAGAGTTTTTACATCCATTATCATGCAACCTGAGTGGACCTTACTAGAGATTTTTTACATCCATCCACATACAACCTGAGTAGACCTTACTAAAGTTTTTACATCCATCCTCAGACAACCTGAGTAAACCTTAATCTAATTTTTACATCCATCCTCATAGGACCGTAGTACACCTTTCAAGAGTTTTTACATCGATCCTCATACGACCTGAGTAGACCGTAATATAGTTTTTACATCCATCCTCATACAACCTGAGTAGACCTTACAATAGTTTTTACATCCATTCTCAGACAACCTGAGTAAACCTTAATCTAGTTTTTACATCCATCCTCATACAACCGCAGTACACCTTTCAAGAGTTTTTACATCCATCCTCATACGACCTGAGTAGACCGTAATATAATTTTTACATCCATCCTCATACAACCGTAGTACACCTTTCAAGAGTGTTTACATCCATCCTCAGACAAAATGAGGAGACCTTACAATAGTTTTTACATCCATGCTCATACAACCGTAGTACGCCTTTCAAGAGTTTTTACATCCATCCTCAGACAACCTGAGTAGACCTTACTAGCTTTTTTGCATCCATCCTCAGACAACCTGAGTAGACCTTACTATAGTTTTTACATCCATCCTCATACAACCTGAGTAGACCTTGCTAGAGATTTTACATCCATCCTCACACACCCTGAGTAGACGTTACTAGAGTTTTAACATCCATCCTCATACAACCTGAGTAGACCTTACAATAGTTTTTGCATCCATCCTCATACAACCTGAGTAGACCTTACAATAGTTCTTACATCCATCCTCATACAACCTAATTAGACCTTAATAAACTTTTTACATCCATCCTCATACAACCTGAGTAGACCTTACTAAAGTTTTTACATCCATCCTCATTGAACCTCAGTAGACCTCACTAAAGTTTTTACATCCATCCTCATACAACCTGAGTAGACCTTACAAGAGTTCTTACATCCATCCTCAGACAACCTGAGTAGACCTTACTAAAGTTTTTACATCCATCCTCATACAACCTGAGTAGACCTTACTAAAGTTTTTACATCCATCCTCATACAACCTGAGTAGACCTTGATAAAGTTTTTACATCCATCCTCAGACAACCTGAGTAGACCTTACTAAAGTTTTTACATCCATCCTCAGACAACCTGAGTAGACCTTACAATAGTTTTTACATCCATCCTCATACAACCTGAGTAGAACTTAATATAATTTTTGCATCCATCCTCATACAACCTGAGTAGACCTTACGAAAGTTTTTACATCCATCCTCATACAACCTGAGTAGACCTTACTAAAGTTTTTACATCCATCCTCAGACAACTTGAGTAGACCTTACAATAGCTTTTACATCCATCCTCATACATCCTGAGTAGACCTTACTAAAGTTTTTACATCCATCCTCAGACAACCTGAGTAGACCTTACTAAAGTTTTTACATCCATCCTCAGACAACTTGAGTAGACCTTACAATAGTTTTTACATCCATCCTCATACAACCTGAGTAGACCTTGCTAAAGTTTTTACATCCATCCTCAGACAACCTGAGTAGACCTTACTAAAGTTTTTACATCCATCCTCATACAACCTGAGTAGACCTTACTAAAGTTTTTACATCCATCCTCAGACAACCTGAGTAGACCTTGCTAAAGTTTTTACATCCATCCTCAGACAACCTGAGAAGATATTACTAAAGTTTTTCCATCCATCCTCGGACAACCTGAGTAGACCTTTCTAACGTTTTGACATCCATCCTCAGACAACCTGAGTAGACCTTACAATAGTTTTTACATCCATCCTCATACAACCTGAGTAGACCTTACAATAGTTTTTACATCCATCCTCATACAACCTGAGTCGACCTTACTAAAGTTTTTACATCCATCCTCAGACAACCTGAGTAGACCTTACTAAAGTTTTTACATAAATCCTCAGACAACCTGAGTAGACCTTACTAAAGTTTTTACATCCATCCTCAGACAACCTGAGTAGACCTTACTAAAGTTTTTACATCCATCCTCAGACAACCTGAGTAGACCTTACTAAAGTTTTTACATCCATCCTCATACAACCTGAGTAGACCTTACAAGAGTTCTTACATCCATCCTCAGACAACCTGAGTAGACCTTACTAAAGTTTTTACATCCATCCTCAGACAACCTGAGCAGACCTTACAATAGTTTTTACATCCATCCTCATACAACCTGAGTAGACCTTAATATAATTTTTACATCCATCCTCATTTAACCTGAGTAGACCTTACAATAGTTTTTACATCCATCCTCATACAACCTGAGTAGACCTTACTAAAGTGTTTACATTCATCCTCAGACAACCTGAGCAGACCTTACAATAGTTTTTGCATCCATCCTCATACAACCTGAGTAGACCTTACAATAGTTTTTACATCCATCCTCATACAACCTGAGTAGACCTTACTAAAGTTTTTACATCCATCCTCATACGACCTGAGTAGACCTTACTAGACTTCTTACATCCATCCTCAGACAACCGGAGTAGACCTTACAATAGTTTTTACAACCATCCTCATACAACCTGAGTAGACCTTAATATAATTTTTACATACATCCTCATACAACCGTAGTACACCTTTCAAGTGTTTTTACATCCATCCTCAGACAACCGGAGTAGACCTTAATATAATTTTACATCCATCCTCAGACAACCAGAGTAGACCTTACAATAGTTTTTACATCCATCCTCATACGACCTGAGTAGACCTTACTAGACTTCTTACATCCATCCTCAGAGAACCGGAGTAGACCTTACTAGAATTCTTACATCCATCCTCAGACAACCGGAGTAGACCTTACAATAGTTTTTTCATCCATCCTCATACGACCTGAGTAGACCTTACTAGACTTCTTACATCCATCCTCAGACAACCGGAGTAGACCTTACTAGAGTTCTTACATCCATCCTCAGACAACCGGAGTAGACCTTACAATAGTTTTTACATCCATCCTCATACAACCTGAGTAGACCTTAATATAATTTTTACATCCATCCTCCTTTAACCTGAGTAGACCTTACTAAAGCTTTTACATCCATCCTCAGACAACCTGAGTAGACCTTAATATAATTTTACATCCATCCTCAGACAACCGGAGTAGACCTTACAGTAGTTTTTAAATCCATCCTCATACGACCTGAGTAGACCTTACTAGACTTCTTACATCCATCCTCAGACATCCGGAGTAGACCTTACTAGAGTTCTTACATCCATCCTCAGACAACCTGAGTAGACCTTACAATAGTTTTTACATCCATCGTCATACAACCTGAGTAGACCTTACTAAAGTTTTACATCCATCCCCATACAACCTGAGTAGACCTTACTAATGTTTTTACATCCATCCTCAGACAACTTGAGTAGACCTTACAATAGTTTTTACATCCATCCTCATACAACCTGAGTAGACCTTACTAAAGTTTTTACATCCATCCTCAGACAACCTGAGTAGACCTTAGAATAGTTTTTACATCCATCCTCATACAACCTGAGTAGACCTTACAATAGTTTTTACATCCATCCTCATACAACCTGAGTAGACCTTACTAAAGTTTTTACATCCATCCTCATACAACCTGAGTAGACCTTACTAGAGTTCTTACATCCATCCTTAGACAACCTGAGTAGACCTTACTGGAGTTTTTACATCCATCCTCATTTAACCTGAGTAGACCTTACTAAAGTTTTTACATCCATCCTCATACAACCTGAGTAAACCTTACAATAGTTTTTACATCCATCCTCATACAACCTGAGTAGACCTTACTAAAGTTTTTACATCCATCCTCAGACAGCCTGAGTAGACCTTACTAAAGTTTTTACATCCATCCTCATACAACCTGAGTTGACCTTACTAAAGTTTTTACATCCATCCTCAGACAACCTGAGCAGACCTTACAATAGTTTTTACATCCATCCTCATACATCCTGAGTAGAACTTATTATAATTTTTGCATCCATCCTCATACAACCTGAGTAGACCTTACTAAAGTTTTTACATCCATCCTCATACAACCTGAGTAGACCTTACTAAAGTTTTTACATCCATCCTCATACAACCTGAGTAGACCTTACTAAAGTTTTTACATGCATCCTCATACAACCTGAGTAGACCTTACTAAAGATTTTCCATCCATCTTCAGACAACCTGAGAAGATCTTACAATAGTTTTTACATCCATCCTCATACAACTTGAGTAGACCTTACAAATGTTTTTACATCCATCCTCATACGACCTGAGTAGACCTTACTAGACTTCTTACATCCATCCTCATACAACCTGAGTAGACCTTGATATAATTTTTACATCCATCCTCATACAACCGTAGTACACCTTTCAAGAGTTTTTACATCCATCCTCACACAACCGGAGTAGACCTTAATATAATTTTACATCCATCATCAGACAACCGGAGTAGACCTTACAATAGTTTTTACATCCATCCTCATACGACCTGAGTAGACCTTACTAGAATTCTTACATCCATCCTCAGACAACCGTAGTAGACCTTACTAGAATTCTTACATCCATCCTCAGACAACCGGAGTAGACCTTACAATAGTTTTTACATCCATGCTCATACGACCTGAGTAGACCTTACTAGACTTCTTACATCCATCCTCAGACAACCGGAGTAGACCTTACTAGAGTTCTTACATCCATCCTCATACAACCTGAGTAGACCTTAATATAATTTTTCCATCCATCCTCATTTAACCTGAGTAGACCTTACTAAAGCTTTTACATCCATCCTCAGACAACCTGAGTAGACCTTACAATAGTTTTTTCATCCATCCTCATACAACCTGAGCAGAACTTAATATAATTTTTACATCCATCCTCAGACAACCTGAGCAGACCTTACAAGACTTTTTACATCCATTAACATGCAACCTGTGTAGAATTTAATATAATTTTTTACATCCACCCTCATACAACCTCAGTTGACTTTACAAGAGTTTTAACATCCATCCTCAGACAACCTGAGTAGACCTTGCTACAGTTTTTACATTCATCAACATACAACCTGAGTAGACCTTACAAGAGTTTTTACATCCATTATCATGCAACCTGAGTAGACCTTACTAGAGATTTTTTACATCCATCCACATACAACCTGAGTAGACCTTACTAAAGTTTTTACATCCATCCTCATACAACCTGAGTAGACCTTACAAGAGTTTTTACATCCATTATCGTGCAACCTGAGTAGACTTTACTAGAGATTTTTTGCATCCATCCACATACAACCTGAGTAGACCTTAGTAGAGTTTTTACATCCATCCTCATACAACCTGAGTAGACCTTACTAGAGTTTTTACATCCATCCTCAGACATCCGTGGTAGACCTTACTAGACTTCATACATCCATCCTCAGACAACCGGAGTAGACCTTACAATAGTTTTTACATCCATCCTCATCCCACCTGAGTAGACCTTACTAGACTTCTTACATCCATACTCATACAACCAGGGCAGACCTTCCTAGAGTTCTTACATCCATCCTCAGACAACGTGAGTAGACCTTACAATAGTTTTTACATCCATCCTCATACGACCTGAGTAGACCTTAATATAATTTTTACATCCATCCTCATTTAACCTGAGTAGACCTTACCAGAGTTCTTACATCCATCCTCATGCAACCTGACTAGACCTTACTAAAGTTTTTACATCCATCCTCATACAACCTGAGTAGACCTTACAAGAGTTTTTACAACCATCCTCAGACAACCTGGGTAGACCTTGCTAAAGTTTTTACATCCATCCTTGTACAACCTCAATAGACCTTACTAAAGTTTTTACATCCGTCCTCATACAACCTGAGTAGACCTTACTAAAGTTTTTACATCCATCCTCATACAACCTGAGTTGACCTTACAATAGTTTTTACATCCATCCTCATACAACCTGAGTAGACCTTACAATAGTTTTTACATCCATCCTCATTGAACCTGAGTAGATGTTACTAAAGTTTTTACATCCATCCTCATACAACCTGAGTAGACCTTACAAGAGGTCTTACATCCATCCTCAGACAACCTGAGTAGACCTTACTAAAGTTTTTACATCCATCCTCATACAACCTGAGTCGACCTTACTAAAGTTTTTACATCCATCCTCATACAACCTGAGTAGACCTTACTAAAGTTTTTACATCCATCCTCATACAACCTGAGTAGACCTTACTAGAGTTCTTACATCCGTCAACAGACAACCGGAGTAGACCTTACAATAGTTTTTACATCCATCCTCATACGACCTGAGTAGACCTTACTAGACTTCTTACATCCATCCTCAGACAACTGGAGAAGACCTTACTAGAGTTCTTACATCCATCCTCAGACAACCGGAGTAGACCTTACAATAGTTTTTACATCCATCCTCATACGACCTGAGTAGACCTTACTAGACTTCTTACATCCATCCTCAGACAACCGGAGTAGACCGTACTAGAGTTCTTACATCCATCCTCATACAACCGTAGTACACCTTTCAAGAGTTTTTACATCCATCCTCATACGACTTGAGTAGACCGTAATATAGTTTTTACACCCATCCTCATACAACCTGAGTAGACCTTACTAGAGTTTTTACATCCATCCTCATACAAAATGAGTAGACCTTACAATAGTTTTTACATCCATTCTCAGACAACCTGAGTAAACCTTAATCTAGTTTTTACATCCATCCTCATACAACCTGAGTAGACCGTAATATAATTTTTACATCCATCCTCATACAACCGTAGTACACCTTTCAAGAGTGTTTACATCCATCTTCAGACAAATTGAGTAGACCTTACAATAGTTTTTACATCCATCCTCATACAACCGTAGTACACCTTACAAGAGTTTTTACATCCATCCTCAGACAACCTTAGTAGACCTTACTAGCTTTTTTACATCCATCCTCAGACAACCTGAGTAGACCTTACTAGAGTTTTTACATCAATCCTCATACAACCTGAGTAGACCTTGCTAGAGTTTTTACATCCATCCTCATACAACCTGAGTAGACGTTGCTAGAGTTTTTACCTCCATCCTCATACAACCTGAGTAGACCTTTCATGAGTTCTTAGATCCATCCTCATACAAGCTGAGTAGACCTTACTAGAGTTTTTACATCCATCCTCATACAACCTGAGTAGACCTTACTAGAGTTTTTACATCCATCCTCATACAACCGGAGTAGACCTTAATATAATTTTTGCATCCATCCTCATACAACCTGAGTAGACCTTACAAGAGTTTTTACATCCATCATCATGCAACCTGTGTAGAACGTAATATAATTTTTACATCCATCCTCATACAAGCTGAGTAGACTTTACGATAGTTTTTACATCCATCCTCATACAAGCGGAGTAGACCTTAATATAATTTTTGCATCCATCCTCATACAACGTGAGTAGACCTTACAATAGATTTTACATCCATCCTCAGACAACCGGAGTAGATCTTACAATAGTTTTTACATCCACCCTCATACGACCTGAGTAGAAATTACTAGACTTCTTACATCCATCCTCAGACAACCAGAGTAGACCTTACTAGAGTTCTTACATCCATCCTCAAACAACCTTAGTAGACCTTAATATAATTTTTACATCCATCCTCATTTAACCTGAGTAGACCTTACTAAAGCTTTTACATCCATCCTCAGACAACCTGAGTAGACCTTATAAGAGTTTTTACATCCAATGTCATGCAACCTGTGTAGAACTTAATATACTTTTTTACATCCATCCTCATATAACCTCAGTAGACTTTAGAAGAGTTTTAACATCCATCCTCAGACAACCTGAGTAGACCTTGCTACAGTTTTTACATCCATCCTCATACAACCTGAGTACACCTTACAAGAGTTTTTACATCCATTATCATGCAACCAGAGTAGACCTTACTAGAGATTTTTTACATCCATCCACATACAACCTAAGTAGACCTTACTAGACTTTTTACATCCATCCTCATACAACCTGAGTAGACCTTACTAGAGTTTTCACATCCATCCTCAGACAACCGTAGTAGACCTTACTAGACTTCTTACATCCATCCTCAGACAACCGGAGTAGACCTTACAATAGTTTTTACATCCATCCTCATACGACCTGAGTAGACCTTACTAGACTTCTTACATCCATCTTCATACAACCTGAGTAGACCTTACTAGAGTTCTTACATCCATCCTCAGACAACCTGAGTAGACCTTACAACAGTTTTTACATCCATCCTCATACGACCAGAGTAGACCTTAATATAATTTTTACATCCATCCTCATTTAACCTGAGTGGACCTTACCAGAGTTCTTACATCCATCCTCATACAACCTGACTAGACCTTACTAAAGTTTTTACATCCATCCTCATACAACCTGAGTAGACCTTACTAAAGTTTTTACATCCATCCTCATACAACCTGAGTAGACCTTACTAAAGGTTTTACATCCATCCTCATACTACCTGAGCAGACCTTACAATAGTTCTTACATCCATCCTCAGACAACCTGAGTAGACCTTACAACAGTTTTTACATCCATCCTCATACGACCAGAGTAGACCTTAATATAATTTTTACATCCATCCTCATTTAACCTGAGTGGACCTTACCAGAGTTCTTACATCCATCCTCATACAACCTGACTAGACCTTACTAAAGTTTTTACATCCATCCTCATACAACCTGAGTAGACCTTACTAAAGTTTTTACATCCATCCTCATACAACCTGAGTAGACCTTACTAAAGTTTTTACATCCATCCTCATACAACCTGAGTAGACCTTACTAAAGTTTTTACATGCATCCTCATACAACCTGAGTAGACCTTACTAAAGATTTTCCATCCATCTTCAGACAACCTGAGTAGATCTTACAATAGTTTTTACATCCATCCTCATACAACTTGAGTAGACCTTACAAATGTTTTTACATCCATCCTCATACGACCTGAGTAGACCTTACTAGACTTCTTACATCCATCCTCATACAACCTGAGTAGACCTTGATATAATTTTTACATCCATCCTCATACAACCGTAGTACACCTTTCAAGAGTTTTTACATCCATCCTCACACAACCGGAGTAGACCTTAATATAATTTTACATCCATCATCAGACAACCGGAGTAGACCTTACAATAGTTTTTACATCCATCCTCATACGACCTGAGTAGACCTTACTAGAATTCTTACATCCATCCTCAGACAACCGTAGTAGACCTTACTAGAATTCTTACATCCATCCTCAGACAACCGGAGTAGACCTTACAATAGTTTTTACATCCATGCTCATAGGACCTGAGTAGACCTTACTAGACTTCTTACATCCATCGTCAGACAACCGGAGTAGACCTTACTAGAGTTCTTACATCCATCCTCAGACAACCGGAGTAGACCTCACAATAGTTTTTACATCCATCCTCATACAACCTGAGTAGACCTTAATATAATTTTTCCATCCATCCTCATTTAACCTGAGTAGACCTTACTAAAGCTTTTACATCCATCCTCAGACAACCTGAGTAGACCTTACAATAGTTTTTTCATCCATCCTCATACAACCTGAGTAGAACTTAATATAATTTTTACATCCATCCTCAGACAACCTGAGCAGACCTTACAAGACTTTTTACATCCATTAACATGCAACCTGTGTAGAACTTAATATAATTTTTTACATCCATCCTCATACAACCTCAGTTGACTTTACAAGAGTTTTAACATCCATCCTCAGACAACCTGAGTAGACCTTGCTACAGTTTTTACATCCATCAACATACAACCTGAGTAGACCTTACAAGAGTTTTTACATCCATTATCATGCAACCTGAGTAGACCTTACTAGAGATTTTTTACATCCATCCACATACAACCTGAGTAGACCTTACTAAAGTTTTTACATCCATCCTCATACAACCTGAGTAGACCTTACAAGAATTTTTACATCCATTATCGTGCAACCTGAGTAGACTTTACTAGAGATTTTTTGCATCCATCCACATACAACCTGAGTAGACCTTAGTAGAGTTTTTACATCCATCCTCATACAACCTGAGTAGACCTTACTAGAGTTTTTACATCCATCCTCAGACATCCGTGGTAGACCTTACTAGACTTCATACATCCATCCTCAGACAACCGGAGTAGACCTTACAATAGTTTTTACATCCATCCTCATCCCACCTGAGTAGACCTTACTAGACTTCTTACATCCATACTCATACAACCAGGGCAGACCTTCCTAGAGTTCTTACATCCATCCTCAGACAACGTGAGTAGACCTTACAATAGTTTTTACATCCATCCTCATACGACCTGAGTAGACCTTAATATAATTTTTACATCCATCCTCATTTAACCTGAGTAGACCTTACCAGAGTTCTTACATCCATCCTCATGCAACCTGACTAGACCTTACTAAAGTTTTTACATCCATCCTCATACAACCTGAGTAGACCTTACAAGAGTTTTTACAACCATCCTCAGACAACCTGGGTAGACCTTGCTAAAGTTTTTACATCCATCCTTGTACAACCTCAATAGACCTTACTAAAGTTTTTACATCCGTCCTCATACAACCTGAGTAGACCTTACTAAAGTTTTTACATCCATCCTCATACAACCTGAGTTGACCTTACAATAGTTTTTACATCCATCCTCATACAACCTGAGTAGACCTTACAATAGTTTTTACATCCATCCTCATTGAACCTGAGTAGATGTTACTAAAGTTTTTACATCCATCCTCATACAACCTGAGTAGACCTTACAAGAGGTCTTACATCCATCCTCAGACAACCTGAGTAGACCTTACTAAAGTTTTTACATCCATCCTCATACAACCTGAGTCGACCTTACTAAAGTTTTTACATCCATCCTCATACAACCTGAGTAGACCTTACTAAAGTTTTTACATCCATCCTCATACAACCTGAGTAGACCTTACTAGAGTTCTTACATCCGTCAACAGACAACCGGAGTAGACCTTACAATAGTTTTTACATCCATCCTCATACGACCTGAGTAGACCTTACTAGACTTCTTACATCCATCCTCAGACAACTGGAGAAGACCTTACTAGAGTTCTTACATCCATCCTCAGACAACAGGAGTAGACCTTACAATAGTTTTTACATCCATCCTCATACGACCTGAGTAGACCTTACTAGACTTCTTACATCCATCCTCAGACAACCGGAGTAGACCTTACTAGAGTTCTTACATCCATCCTCATACAACCGTAGTACACCTTTCAAGAGTTTTTACATCCATCCTCATACGACTTGAGTAGACCGTAATATAGTTTTTACACCCATCCTCATACAACCTGAGTAGACCTTACTAGAGTTTTTACATCCATCCTCATACAAAATGAGTAGACCTTACAATAGTTTTTACATCCATTCTCAGACAACCTGAGTAAACCTTAATCTAGTTTTTACATCCATCCTCATACAACCTGAGTAGACCGTAATATAATTTTTACATCCATCCTCATACAACCGTAGTACACCTTACAAGAGTTTTTACATCCATCCTCAGACAACCTTAGTAGACCTTACTAGCTTTTTTACATCCATCCTCAGACAACCTGAGTAGACCTTACTATAGTTTTTACATCAATCCTCATACAACCTGAGTAGACCTTGCTAGAGTTTTTACATCCATCCTCATACAACCTGAGTAGACGTTACTAGAGTTTTTACCTCCATCCTCATACAACCTGAGTAGACCTTTCATGAGTTCTTAGATCCATCCTCATACAAGCTGAGTAGACCTTACTAGAGTTTTTACATCCATCCTCATACAACCTGAGTAGACCTTACTAGAGTTTTTACATCCATCCTCATACAACCGGAGTAGACCTTAATATAATTTTTGCATCCATCCTCATACAACCTGAGTAGACCTTACAAGAGTTTTTACATCCATCATCATGCAACCTGTGTAGAACGTAATATAATTTTTACATCCATCCTCATACAAGCTGAGTAGACTTTACGATAGTTTTTACATCCATCCTCATACAAGCGGAGTAGACCTTAATATAATTTTTGCATCCATCCTCATACAACGTGAGTAGACCTTACAATAGATTTTACATCCATCCTCAGACAACCGGAGTAGATCTTACAATAGTTTTTACATCCATCCTCATACGACCTGAGTAGAAATTACTAGACTTCTTACATCCATCCTCAGACAACCAGAGTAGACCTTACTAGAGTTCTTACATCCATCCTCAAACAACCTTAGTAGACCTTAATATAATTTTTACATCCATCCTCATTTAACCTGAGTAGACCTTACTAAAGCTTTTACATCCATCCTCAGACAACCTGAGTAGACCTTATAAGAGTTTTTACATCCAATGTCATGCAACCTGTGTAGAACTTAATATACTTTTTTACATCCATCCTCATACAACCTCAGTAGACTTTAGAAGAGTTTTAACATCCATCCTCAGACAACCTGAGTAGACCTTGCTACAGTTTTTACATCCATCCTCATACAACCTGAGTACACCTTACAAGAGTTTTTACATCCATTATCATGCAACCAGAGTAGACCTTACTAGAGATTTTTTACATCCATCCACATACAACCTAAGTAGACCTTACTAGACTTTTTACATCCATCCTCATACAACCTGAGTAGACCTTACTAGAGTTTTCACATCCATCCTCAGACAACCGTAGTAGACCTTACTAGACTTCTTACATCCATCCTCAGACAACCGGAGTAGACCTTACAATAGTTTTTACATCCATCCTCATACGACCTGAGTAGACCTTACTAGACTTCTTACATCCATCTTCATACAACCTGAGTAGACCTTACTAGAGTTCTTACATCCATCCTCAGACAACCTGA